>CM035819.1:2558259-3758259 GCA_020458035.1 Magallana ariakensis | reverse complement strand
TAAGCATTGAATGCTTATTTTTGGATGTCGTCGGTCCTATGACACACCAATGCGGTGCAGACAAATTGAATACTGCGCATTATAGTGACAGAAACTTGGTAGAGAAAAATCTTTTTAATTTAGGAGTAGATATAATTTAATGATTATTTTTCAAAAGTACATGTACATATCAAATTGGTTATGTTAGGTTGAACGTTTCATTTAATCTAACAAAAATATATATATTCGAAACACGTGGTGACATTTATATTTGTGCTCATGTTGCATGAATTAGCAATGCAAACATAAGGGGAAATATACCCTGAATGTAAATTTTGTCCATGGTACTCCTCTTTTAATTGCTGCAAATAATAAGGTGTCACTTTGTACAAAGTATTTAGAACACAATGTGCAGATGTTCATATTACCACAAAATTCTGATTCCTTTATCTTTTATGGAGTTTTGGCCCTTTGTTGGCCTCATTATGTATAGCATTATCAAGTAATGGGGGAGTGTGGAGTATTATGCTTGCTCGTTTTTCCTGTCATTCTGTAATATAATGAGCTTGTCATCAGAACAACATTACCCCACTATTACAAGGGAAATGCTGTGCAATCTTGTTGTTTATTTGACGGCTTCTATACATATATTGTATAGTGCTGTATTTGTGGTACATGTTAATGAAGGATTAGCTTGAACTAACAGAGGAAACGTGTTGTTTGATTTATTGTATCCCTGTATTTGATTTGTTTAAGCCCTGTATTCAATTTATTGTAGCCCTGTATTAGATTTGTTTAAGCCCTGTATTTGATTTATTGTAGCCCTGTTTTTGATTTATTGTAGCCCTGTATTGGTGGATAGTTGCAGGTGGTGTCAAAATGAAAGCCAAGAACTTCCAGGTAAGAGCAGACCGATTGTTGTTTATTCTCAAAGAGAGCTACAAAAGTGTACATCATTCAGTGCCTCAGAGGTCTACTACGGTGTACCATGATGCATTTCAGAAATAAATTCAAATATTGAAATTATGTATTTCAAAATCAGGAGAATACTTTGAAGATTGAGGTGTAATGTTCAATACACTGTTTGAGTCAAATGCTTTTCAGATATCATACAATACACATTACATATCAAACAGCCCTCCTATGTAGACATGTAAGATAGAGAACCCTTCATCACGATTACTCATTCATGCTGTTTTAAAGTCATTGTATATAGGAGCTGTCGTGGTCTCTGATAGGTCCAGTGTAAAATTATAGGTCTAGTGTAAGATTATAGGTCCAGTGTAAAATTATAGAGTTCAGTTTATGATTATAGGTCCAGTGTAAAATTATAAAGTTCAGAGTAAGATTATAGGTCCAGTGTATGATTATAGGACCAGTGTAAGATTGTAGGTCCAGTGTAAGATTATAGGTCCAGTGTAAGATTATAAATCTAGTGTATGATTAAAGGTCCAGAGTAAGATTATAGGTCCAGTGTATGATTATAAGTCCAGTGTAAAATTATAGGTCCAGTGTAAGATTATAGGTCCAGTGTAAAGTTATAGAGTTCAGTGGATGATTTTAGGTCCAGTGTAAGATTTTAGGTCTGGTGTAAGATTACCGTAAATCTGGAAATTTTTACGTCGATTAATTTTTGCGAATCCGAGTCATAAAGCTATAGATTAATTTTTACGTTTTAAATTTTTGCAAATTGTCATCGGCGCTAAAAATAAAAAGCATTCAAATATTAAATGTCACAGATATTGACATGTACAATGTTAGCTAATCTTCGGATATCGTATATTACCGCCGCCTCAAATTTTCTCGAGAATCGTATATGTTTACCAACTTCATATAGTATCAAGTGAGAGTTGATGTATGCAACTTATATCTTGTACAATTTACCGATATATACAATAACAGCAGCAAATGCAGCAAAACTACCTAAAGGGGTATCTTGATACGGATTTATAGCGAGATAATTATCCCAATTAGCAGTTCACACCTTCATATGCGACGGTTTGGGTACACTACACAAGTATCGGAGGGTCACGTGTCAAACACAGGTGATGTTTTTCCTGTGTCGAGCGAGCGAGAATGAGAGGAAAATGGCGGCATTCATCGAGAAATTAAAAATACTGTACAAATTTTCAAATTCCGTGAATTTTGGTGTCCCGCCGGTACACTGTGAATGGGGTAAAAAAAAAAAAAAACCCGCTACATTCTGCGTAACGCCGGTAAATATCACATGTATGAATAAATCATGCATGCATGCAGTGTCATCAGTATACATGTACACTTAAGATAGACATGAGGCTGTCAGTCAATCGAAGACACCGATTTTGAGTAAAGCCCTTCTCCACACGCTGGTTATAGCTAGGGGGTAATTACCTGGCTATATAAACAAATATATAAATAAAAAAAAAAATGACTACTACTTACGGACAAAAAGGAGAAGAGACCGGCCTTCGGCAAAATTTTTATTTATTTTTTTTTTTATTGTTGATTAATTTTTAGGAAAAATTTTTTTGCGAATGCAGAGCAAGCGCAAATTTGCAAAAAATTTATCTACGGTAAAAATTTCCAGATTTACGGTATAGGTCCAGTGTATGATTAAAGGTCCAGTGTAAGATTATAGGTCCAGTGTAGGATTATAGGTCCAGTGTAAGATTATAAGTCCAGTGTAAGATTATAGGTCCAGTGTAAGATTATAGGTCTAATGTATGATTATAGGTCCAGTGTAAGATAATAAATCCAGTGTAAGATTATAGGTCCAGTGTAAGATTATAACTCCAGTGTATGATGATAGGTCCAGTGTAAGATTATAAGGCCAGTGTAAGATTATAGAGTTCAGTGTATGATTATAGGTCCAGTGTATGATTATAGGTCCAGTGTATGATTATAGGTCCAGTGTAAGATTATAGGTCCAGTGTAAGATAATAAATCCAGTGTATGATTTTTAGGTCCAGTATAAGATTATAGGTCCAGTGAAAGATTATAAGTCCATTGTATGATTATAGGTCCAGTGTAAGATTATAGGTCCAGTGTAAGATTATAAGTCCATTGTATGATTATAGGTCCAGTGTAAGATTATAAGTCCAGTGTAAGATTATAGGTCCATTGTATGATTATAGGTCCAGTGTAAGATTATAAGTCCAGTGTAAGATTATAGGTCCGGTGACCATCCCTGACCTTTTAAAATCACAACAGCATGATTCCTTGTAATTATTTGATATAGTTGAAATCAAGATTTATTATCTTTAACACAAAATAATTTAGTAAATAGTTTTTAATCTGGGAGATTTGCCTTCATTGCAGAAAGTGTGTGACTTTGTTATAACCACGTTACTAAGCGTGTACAGGAATCGTTTCGACCCGTCGGTCCCATACAGTGACTGGGGCTGTCGCCTCCATCTTCTGAGGGTCCTACAGGCCTGTCTCATGACTCCACACACAGAGGGAACCTCACCCCTGCAGTGCGCTATTACAATATTTAAAATGGCCGAGCAGGACAATAATTTGCAGGTAAGTGCATTTGTTGGATGTGTTCATGATACAAACCACTGAGTTCAATGGCAACTCCTTGAAAACTTAATCAATTTATGAAACAGATATTTATACCTGTTTGTCATTTTTTTTATTACTGACGGTACTGTGGTTATAGAAATCTCAAGATAGAGATTGTGTGAGTTTACAGTGGGAAAATACCAAGCAGTGCATAAATTCTTGTACTTTTCATTCATATATGACATTTTTTTGAGATTTGATAATTATTCTTAATTGGGGGAGAGAGTATTGGTTACCAAATTATGCTAACAATTTGGCTGATTGACTTTTGATTTTGCATGGCAGCTGTGTCTATTACAAACTTGATGTTTATCGGTTTTGTTTTATCCTGTAGGTTTCCTCATTTTGTATGGAAGCACAGAGACTCTGTGAAATACTGATTCACTCCCGAGCTGTCTGCTTAACGACTCCACGATACGTGACTCAAGACAGAACTTCCTCTTCTCCAATGTTAACTACAGACCCTTTAAAACCATCCGAGGGTGAATCAATGGAGCATCTCTCCAAGAGTCAAGAGCCTGTCGTTGAGACACAATTAACAACCAATGGTACTGAAAGTAAAGGTAACCAATGGGAAGGCAAAACAATCTGTGCCCGATTATTGTAAAATGTTATGCTGCAAACAGGTATCATTTTTTATTCCAACATATGTAAAGGGGAATAACTTACCACAGTTTTGTTTTTGAAATGATTTTAAAAAATTAAACAATTGACTCAGAGTTATTCTCCTTTTGAAAATAATAAATGTGGCAGCATTTGACACAGTAAGAGGTGTCTTAGGAACTACTGACCAATTTTTAGGGCTTAACAGAGGGAGGAAAAGAATTGCAAATATTTTGCCAACTTGGGTTATTTTTTCTACTTATTTCTTTAATTTAATTTAAACGTATTTTATTGAATAATCAAATGGAATCAAAGCCTATGTAAACCCTCTCCAAAAAACTTATTTCTTTAAAGTATTGCTTGAAGTTTCCATTGATTTCTGCCAATGAAAGGTCAATAATTGAGCAATAAACATACACTGTTTACCAGATATTTTGAAGCAATTTACAAAAAATAATTTGAGCTCAGTTTGAGCAGGTCAGTGGTACAGGTACTTTCTTCGAGAGTACATGTACTGTTTGTAACAAAATAAGTTTAATTTTCTGTTATAGCGGACCAGTGATATCTTCTTTGTGTTCTTTTATGTTAGAAGTTGGGAATGAAGATGCTGAAGTGACAGGGGAGAACGAGAACGGAGCAGACAGTGATGTGGAAATGGAACAGCAAAGGGAGGAAGAGGAGGAGGGAGAGAAAGACCAGGTCACAGACACGCCCCCCTCTGTACAGACCTCAGACCTCCCTCGGGAGCCCCCCTGCCAGAAGGTAACTGACACACAGACAGACTTTCAGAAACAGGCTGAGTCTGTCGTGGAGGGCATACCTGGAACAAGACTGAGCATGGCTGAAGGACCAGTAGCAGACTCTGAGGCTGACGACCACAACTTGGGCCCTCAGACGGGCAGTTACTGCTCAGGTGTTGGAGGTGAAAAAGAACTGAAACAGAGCCCAGCCCCCAGTGGGAGTAGTGACATTGATAAAGCCATGGAGGACTCTAGTCAACCAAAGGACAATCTTGCACAAAGTGCCTTGTCTTCTCTTGACAAAGAAACCAATGAGCAGGTACTATGATTGTTTGATGTGATTTTATTAAGCAGGGTCACTTTATGGAGATTTTTTAAACCATGTAAAAAGTAAGAATAGTCCTGATTATGTTTTTAAGATTTAGGAGCTAGAATTTTTCAACCTGATTATCCTTTACATTATACAGGATGGTGATCTGAAAGACATGTTGATGACATTTGTGGACGCAGATCCAGAGTGAAAACCATTAACTGTGTCTAATGATGCCTTGTGTTCAAATAAATAATGATTATTATGTACCAACATTTTTTTCTCTTTTCTCTTTGGACCATTGATATTTTTTAATTGTATTTTATCTGTGTACATGTTATTCTTGACATTTCTAGCTCACTGATATGAAGGCTTTAGTGAGCATTTCAATCAAAATTTTCTAGAATCGTTATGGCTTTATCCACTAGCTGAACTGTAACACTGAAAACTACAGTTTAAATTTTTCTCCACTAGCTGCTTGGACTAATTTCAACTAAACTTGGCATGATGGGCTTCCAAGTTTGTTCAAAGAAAGGGCAATAAGAGTTTTTCAAAAAAATAAAGAATGAAAATATAGTTGGTACGTGTTTATATAGTTTAGAAGTCTAAGAATCGATCCTCAAACATGTGACAGCACAAGCCATTTGGTTCAGAAAGGGGGCCCGGGCCAAACAGTGCAGTGCATTGTGGGGTGGGTCACGTCCAATTTCACCAACAAAAAAAGATCTAAAATTTAAGGGATACAATTTGTGAAAATTTCAAATAGAAGCAAGCAAAAATTCATTTGATCAATTGTATTAAATTACACCTGGAGCTCCCTATTGAAAAATTAATTTACATAGATGCTAAAAAAAAGTTTTGAAGCTGGTCAAAAATAGAATTGTTATCTTATATTCAGTTTTCCATTGCATGCAAGTGTATTTATTGAACGTGTACTCTATAGAGAATGTTTGATATAGAGACAGAGACATAAATAACATGTTATCTATGTCTCTGATAGAGATGAATGGCATTTTTATAAAGTGCGAAACAATTGAAGTACGACTTATTTAGATCCCACGTGGCGAAGGGAATCCGAATGGAAGAGTTCCGAATGATTGAATAACTGTAAGAAGTCATTTGATTGGATTAATGGATGCAGAGAAATTGCAGTGTAAAAACAATATCGCACTATTTTGAAGTAAATTAAAACATTGCAAAGTAATTTCTATAATACAATTTAACTATAGACACAGTCATCTAACATCAAGACTCTTGTAATACACGTGTGCTCCGAACACCACATTGACACATTGACCAATCGGAAAGCGTTTTAGTGAAGTCGCATGGCAGAGATTTAATTCTTGGCCAGGACATTGTGATACTCGTTTTCGAAAGGACTGCCTGTTAAAAATTGTTAAAATGGCGACAGAATTGAACAGCAAAGGACGGACCCATTTGTTTAAAAACAAAGGGAAGGATGCAGATGTAAGCTTATACCAAAGTTATCGTTCATAATTGATTTCAAAGACACGCCATTTCGCTACGAAATTGCGCATGTTCTCATAAGAATTAAAATGACCAGTTTAAATCGAAAGATGATATGAAAGTTGAAGAGTTGTATTTTTGCTTCTTGATTCTAACCTTTGATATGGCCGAATCAGAGAAAAAGAACAATACAGATCATGTAAAAGTAAAAGAATCTTTTGAAGATATGTCGTTTATGTTTTCTAAACTACATGAAGGACAAACAAGGGTGTCATAAAACCTCTATTTTAATTTTTTTCTATGTGTTGCGTTCAAAAACCATTGAACAAAGAAATATGTGTCATAAGCATTTGAAAGTTGATGTATATCCCACCCATTTGTCTATTTGACATTCAGAAGGTCTAGCTAATTACTAAATCAATACCTACACATGTGTATGTGGTTTTGGGAGGGGTATTAACATGTTTGACATCAATATTTTGTTCTCCCAATCATGTATATATTAAAATTAATCGATTAAAATATTGAACATTGGTTTATTGATAAGGTTTTTCTTATATCTGCACCAAAAGAAGTGTTTATAATAAACTTAAACTCCATATTAATTAGTATCATGATATACAAATTTGGTTACTGATGCACTAATTGATTTTAATTTAAAGACATTATTAATGATAAAGCATGTTTAATTTATAGATAATGATTAGAACAATTACTCGTGTAGTTAATGATAATCACAATATTTATTTTCTACAATTTATTAAAAGAATAAAGTCAAAAATACTTCACTTGATTCAGCCACTTTTTCGATACCTATAATGATTCAAATGAAAAAAAAAATTAATGGCTGAGCAAATAAATCCAAACTTGCTATATTTAGAAGAATTAATCCATGTTTTACAGAAACAGGATCAAAAGGAATTTCTTTGAATCATGTAATTTCAGGGATGTATGTCTCTGTGTAATTTAAATCAGTATATTGTCATATAGAAGAAACAATCTCATGTATCAACATTGCTTAACTAGTAAACAGATTAAATAACATTGTCATAATTGAGTGATTTAAATCTTTTACCAAAGAACATGTAACATTTAAAGTCCATATTCCATTTAAAGACGACATAACTTTATTTCACATTTGCTATTTTTTCCTTTAGGAAATGAGAAGAAGGCGTACCGAAGTAACAGTGGAAATCAGAAAGGTAGGACTGCTTCTTATCTGTCTGTCTCCATGGTCTGGAAAGTTAGAAAATATTTCCCATAGGTGATATATGATGACAGTCTTTAAGTCTGCTTTTGGACCAGGAAACAGAGTGTAACTGTGTAAAGTCAATGGTGTTCTAGTGGAGTAAACCTGTTTTATTAAGGAGGCTAAGTGGTCAACAGATTTACCATCAGATCTACCCAAGATTTTAAGACATGAATTGTTAACCTATAAACTATTATTAATTAAAGAAATAATGCATAAAACTTGACTTTTGAATTTGGGTATTTTCCTATAATTTTATATAGAGCTCTTCTTCTAAAGGAGATAAATACAGTCTAAAAATGGCCATGATCATCAATCCCTCTTAATCTCTCTGTTAATTTTGTCTTAGAGTCTTGGTGTTACTGTACCAAGTTGTACAAAAAAAAGTTAAAATGGAAGATATATAATGTACTAGCATTTACAATCAAATATTGTTACCTCTGACTTGTTAAGGAAGAGATTCAGCTTCAAGGTATCATTAGATTTGAGATTTTGAAGAGATTTATTTTATATTCACTTAGAGAAAATTAATGTTAATTTCACTTTGGTGTATGCATGATGATATATCAATATGAGGTATGGAATTTTAGCTGTATGTGAAGCACTAGTCTTTAAATTCCTTATTATACTATAGTGAAAAAAGAAAGAAGGGTTCCTAAATTATTAAATTTTGAAATGTTGATCATTCTATTTGAAAACTGTTTTGTATTTTTTATCCCATAGATTTTTTGCAATTTTTTGGTTTCAGAACAAGAGAGACCAGCATGTGTTGAAGAGAAGGAATGTGCCAATACAGGACAGTACTGATTCTGATGACACGGAGAAGCCGACCAGTCAGTCCCTACAGTCCATAGTGGAGAACGCAGCAAGCCCAAACTCCACAGTACAGCTCAACGCTGTACAGGCCGCCAGGTAAAACTATATACAGGGTAGTACTAAATCAGCAAGCTCAGAGCCCACAGTACAACTCAACGCTGTACAGGGCACCAGGTACAGGGTAGTACTAAATCAGCAAGCTCAGACCCCACAGTACAACTCAACGCCGTACAGGGCACCAGGTAAAACTATATACAGGGTAGTACTAAATCAGCAAGCTCAGACCCCACAGTACAACTCAACGCTGTACAGGGCACCAGGTAAAACTATATACAGGGTAGTACTAAATCAGCAAGCTCACAGCCCACAGTACAACCTACTGCTTGCTGTACAGGCTGCCAAGTAAGGAGCAAATCATGCCAGGTGTAAAAGTCACACAGTGACATGGGGAGCTTGCCACCCAGTCCTGTGTATTTGTCCTTGCGGTCAGGTTAGAGCATTCTAATTCCTATCTCGCATGTTGAGTGTTCAATAATCAGACTGACTAAAACTTTGATGTAAAAGGGAAAGGATCAAGTTCTAGCTTTTCTATCCAGTTGTACTCTATGTTGAAACAGTGATCAAGAATCAAACATTAAATAATACACTATCATCACTGTGTACTGTAGCACTGAGATGTTCCAACTGATACATGTACACTAGCTGTATTTTTCTTCACTTGCAAATGGTTTTGTCCCGCCTTGATTTAGCCCAGACACAGTTAGAAATACTACTCTTTCCAATTAATACAGTAGTTTAAGAATTGTTTTGAATTCACCCAGTCTTAAATTCACCCGCTACTAAAGAGGCAAAAAAAAAAAACTAGGGTGAAAATAAAACTGGGGCGAATATTTCTAGGTATACAGTATTGACATCAGTGTAGTATTGGGAGGGGGTCCAATTGTTACACTATTGTTACACTATTGTTACACTATTTGTTAAGAATGTAATTCAATGCTGCTTCATGATTCTGTTACAGGAAGCTGCTGTCCAGTGACAGGAATCCCCCGATAGACGACCTGATCGCCTCGGGAATCCTCCCCATCCTGGTCGAGTGTCTGCTGAAGGATGACAAGTAAGTCACTCTGATTGTATTATTGTAAGTCTCTACCTATTAAATAAACTGACAAGCAAGTCACTCAGATTGTATTGTAAGTCTTCATCATCTAAATGACATGACAAGTCTTAATCTCCCAGATGACAGCTAAAAGTAAAGTTTTGGGCTGTATAGATTCGTTAATTATTTCAGTTGTTTATAGTGATTGATTTTGTTTTAATTTAGCCACAATCTGCAGTTTGAAGCAGCCTGGGCGCTGACGAACATTGCATCGGGAACCTCCCAACAGACACAAGCAGTAGTGAATGCTGGTAAGGCCTGAGATATATATATATAATAAAGTTAAATACATGTATACACTGGTAGGCCTTGTGTATCATTATGTGGATATAATTTATGTGGGTGAAGTTCCCTGCAACATCCAAAACTTATAATATTCCTGGCTGTGTAACTTAAGGGAAAGACAATTTTATTGAGTTAGTCTCTCTTCAAGTAAACTTTCAGAATTCATGGGGACTTTTGTTTAATGGCTATGGATACCCATTAAATCTTTCAAATTATAGTTCAGAACTTGAGACTTTGATTCTATGTTTGACATTTTCCTGATGATCTCTGACATGTTTGACCTGGGTCTCATTTACTTCAGGGGCCGTGCCATTGTTCCTGAGACTGCTCACCTCCAATCACCAGAACGTCTGTGAACAGGCTGTGTGGGCCCTGGGGAACATCATAGGTATGTCATCACCTGTTCTTGTGAGATACTGAATAATACACTAGTCTTTCTTGGTGGATACATTAACATGTATGTCATCACCCGTCCTTGTGAGATACTGTATAATACACTAGTTTTTATTGGTGGATACATTGACACGTACCTGGATTTACAGGTGATGGTCCACAGTGCAGGGACTACGTCATTAACCTGGGCGCGGTGAAACCGCTGCTGAACTTCATCAATCCCAACATTCCTCTGCCATTCTTAAGAAATGTCGCCTGGGTGATCGTGAATCTCTGCAGGAACAAGGAGCCCCCTCCCCCGCTGGAGACCATTCAGGAGATCCTGCCCGCCCTGTGTCAGCTGATCCACCATACAGACATCAACGTAAGTTCGCCACTTAAGCTCACTCACTCCAAAAAAATTGATGATTCTATATCATGATTTGCTGAAGGGAATAAATCAATTTTCATATTTTAACTAAAACTGAAATTGCAGCTATTCCCCTTTTCAACTTTGCAAAATAAATCAGTGTGCCAACATCTGTCATGATGTGGCTGTTCCTGGGAAACAACTATGTAAAGACTAATCCTCCACATTCTTTGGTGTTTACTAAATAACATTCCATGACAGAAAGATAAGGGCAGATCTGCTTCATTAATACAGAACAGCATTCCTTGCCAGAGATATGAATACAGATCTTTAATGCTACTTGTACTTCATGAATCGCCTCATATCGTGGTTAATTACATCTCAACATTTGTCATGCAGTGACTTTGACATTACTGTATCTATGTAGGAGGATGATTGTTCAAAGGGAGATCACTGTTTTTCTGTGCAAAAATTATTTACAAGTCTGGCAAAAAAAAAAAGGATGTTAACTCAATGATATAAATTGAATAATGAATGGTGAATTTTAAGCCATGAGATGAATGATGTTACAGATCCTGGTGGACACTGTGTGGGCATTGTCCTACTTAACGGACGGTGGTAACGAACAGATACAGATGGTGATCGACTCCGGGGTGGTGCCCTTCCTCGTCCCTCTTCTCAGCCACTTAGATGTCAAAGTCCAGGTACGATTTATTTTGATCCTGGATTATTTTGATCCTTGTTTATTTTTATCCTTGATTATTTTGCACATTTTTCGGGGTTTTTTTTGTAAAAAATAATATTTCTGTAATTGACTATATATTGTATGAATTTTGTTCATTTAATACTGGGAATGACTTTTAATATGCAAGAACTTTATGTGTAATTATGCAAGGCTTCAAACTTACCCCCCAAAATTAATTTTTTTCACTTGAGATTAAGATGTTGCAGGAGTAAAGAGATGTTTGATGAATTTTCCTGAGTGATGTTTTTGTTTGTGTTACAGACGGCAGCTCTTCGAGCTGTGGGGAACATTGTGACAGGAACCGACGACCAGACACAGATCGTCCTCAACTGTGACGCCCTCTCCCACTTCCCTTCATTGCTGACCCACCCTAAAGAAAAAATTAATAAGGTAAGCCTATCACCTGGGAATTCCTTGTGCTTAGACATAAAGCTGAAGAATAGAAGACAGTGCTGTAATTGATTGATTTCTGTTTATTTTACAGGAGGCCGTGTGGTTTTTATCCAATATAACGGCTGGAAATCAGTCCCAAGTACAAGCTGTGATAGATGCCGGTCTAATCTCACTCATAATTCATCATCTGATGAGGGTAAGTCCTATCTTACTCACAACTAATCATGATGGTAAGTCTTATCTTACTTGTAACTCATCATGAGGGTAAGTCTTATCTTGTAACTCATCATGAGGGTAAATCTTATCTTACTTATAACTCATCATGAGGGTAAATCTTATCTTACTCATAACTCATCATGAGGGTAAATCTTATCTTACCAACTCATCATGAGGGTAAATCTTATCTTACTCATAACTCATCATGAGGGTAAATCTTATCTTACTCGGAAATTATCATTAGTTGCTGGAAGGTAAATTTTATTTCATTAATCATTTAATGAGAGTTAAGTCTTATTTCACAATTCATCACCTGATGAGAAGTTTAAGTTTTGAAGAGATCACTGGCCAGTGGAAATTGAGTTAATATATGCTTGACAGCAATGACAGACAACAGCTAGTGTTTTTGTACAAGTTCATTAAGTTCCTTTCTTGTCCATTTTTCAGGGTGACTTCCAGACAAAGAAAGAAGCAGCCTGGGCAATTAGCAATCTAACAATTAGTGGTAACAAGGAGCAGGTAATTGAGAACCTTTTCATTTTACCATTACTTATACATTCTTTTATGGTTTTTCCTGATAATTTGATGGGGAAGAATGCAGTTTCGGTTATTTGATAGGATGTCTGCCGTTTGGTAAAATATAACTCCCTGTCTGATAACGATTTCCCACCTTGTTCACCTGTTCCTTTGTTTAATTTGATAACACCTGTCTTGTACACAACGCCTGTGATACGAAACCTGAGTTGATAACACCTGTCTTGTACACAACGCCTGTGATACGAAACCCGAGTTGATAACACCTGTCTTGTACACAACGCCTGTGATACGAGACCTGAGTTGATAACACCTGTCTTGTACACAACGCCTGTGATACGAGACCCGAGTTTATACTTCAGTGCACATGGTATGCTAATTTCTTCAGTAAAGAAAAGAAAATGACATATATTGTTCTGGATGACTGCACACAAAGCTCAACTTCCCTGTGCACACATATTAATGCTTGGGTTTTTTTTATCAGTCACAATTGTTCAATTGAAGCATGGCTTGCATCCTTATCAGTAAATATAAAACATATAACTGACTATAAATAAGAGTTAGGTTTGTGTTAATTTAAGAGACAGGAAATTCTTATTTCTTACTTTCAATTTTTACATCAGGATTAAAAAATAAAAATATTAAGAATTTTATTTCTTGATTCAATATTATTTGTTGAATAAGCAATTTCAATCAAACTAATATAAAGAAATTCTAAATTTGAAAAAAGTTCTTGTATGTGAAGTTAAACAGCACATTTATAACCATTGGACTAATTAGAAACAATTTCTATTGAGCATTAAAAAAACAAAAGAAAGACATGACAATGCAATGTGACTGATGTTTGAAGGCAAAAAAAAATTCATGTGTACTTGATCACCATCTAAACAATTTTTGTATATTGATTTTCAAGGCTTACAACAAGTTAAATTTTATTGTAGTAAAATCTTAAGGCCTCAAAAATTTTAAGCCACTTAATTTGATGTTTAGTTATTCTGGTAATTTGCCTCGGGTGAATTGACTCTTGATGGAAGCAGAGTCCGTTGTATTTGTTTATTTATTCGTTTATCCTTTCTTTATCTATTACAGGTGGCGAAAGTGGTGGAGAACGGAGTGATTTCCCCTTTCTGTGATTTATTGGGAGTTAAGGACACTCAAGTAGTGAATGTTGTGTTGGACGGGATTAATAATATACTGAAGATGGCGGGGGACGATGTAGAAAATATCTGTACAATGATAGAGGAGTGTGGGGGTAGGTATTCAACACACAGATCACCCTCTTACAACGACAGATTTATATTATTATGCCAAGAAAACAAAAAAATTAAATCCTTTTACAGATTGACACCTTTAGTTGCCTGATACAAGTTGAACTCACATTCTGATAATGTGTCATCAAGAAATCATTTTTTGCAGTACTTTATCATAATTTTTATTTTATTTTATGCAATACAATTAAAATTTGATGAATGTTCTAGAAATTAAAGAACTCCAGACTGAGCACGGATTGTTTTGTAATTTCAGGATTAGACAAAATAGAAGCTTTACAGAACCATGAAAATGAAGATATTTACAAGTTGGCGTATGAAATAATAGATCACTACTTCTCAGACGATGTAAGTACAGCGTATTGTGAATGTAGATTTGATATTGTATTTGTGGGGGCTGATTTTCATTTATGGATTGGTCTATAAATTATACTGGTTTCCTGTGAGACTTGTTAATGATGTAGTTTAATTTATTATATACCTATCAATTTTCCCTTCTTGACACTGTCAGTTTTACAGAGAGTGATCCGATTTTCCAGATCACCACACTGTGGTTTTCCAATTCTGTATCACCACTCTCTGAAACTGATGACGTGTTACACAATAAATTACATCTATATTTTAGCGAGTTTTAAGGAGGCTGGGGGGTCAAAAAAAAATTCTTCAAAATTCACAAAATTTGCAGAAATGTTTCACATAATCTTAATTTACATTTTAATGTGAAAGACCACATCACAATCATCGTTAATTAGGTCTTTCCACCTTTCAGGTGAAAGACCTCTTGTATTCTTTATGTTTTTTAGCTCACCTGAGCTGAAAGCTCAAGTGAGCTTTTCTGATCACATTTTGTCCGTCGTCCGTCTGTCCGTCTGTCTGTCTGTCCGTCCGTCCGTCTGTAAACTTTTACATTTTGAACTTCTTCTCTAAAACCACCTGGCCAATTTCAACCAAATTTGGCACAAAGCATCCTTATGGTAAGACGAATATAAATTGCAGAAATGAAAGACCGATCTTTATTCAAAACGGAGAAAACCTCGAAACTGTAAAAAAAAAAAGGGGGGTGCACTTTTAAAAATCTTCTTCTCAAGAACTACTGAGTCAAATTCAACGTAATTTAGCCTACATAATCCTTATGGAAAGGAAAATATAAATTGCAAAACTTATGGGCTAATTCTGTTTCAAATTTGAGTAATTTACGAAAATTATAACAAAGAAATTGGGGGTCGATCAGTTAAATAACTTCGGGTTCGGTATTTCGTATATCGAAAACGAGGTTTTGTTTTAGAGCAGCCATGTTTTACACACGAAAACTGGTCAAACTGACAAAGATGAATTTGCTTGTTGTGCAACAGTTTACGTGCGAAGGGAATATTTGAAACTTGCAAAATATATTTGTGCCGATTTTTTGAAGTAAATTGCGGTTTAATGTTTCAATGCGTTGACATGTTCACTTGTCACGATGGTTTTAGCTTGTTTTGATTTTAGTTTCATTTTCGTTAATTATGCCTTTTAACTTGAGCGGAACTATCGCCTGTATTTTGGAATATTTACGTATCAAATCAAACATAGACTTCGGTAAATCAGACAGCTGATTGTTTACCTGCGCAAAATGAGCAAAATCTGATGCATTAACAACATATCGTAAAATAAAATTCATTTGTACTATTCATTTTATTCGTATTTCGGTACGATCTCTACGTAATGGTTGAATAGTGCAACGTGATTTGTTAAGATGCTCAGCATTTTCAGTCTAAACGGAGATTATTTTCGCTGATAGAAATATATACTGGTAGGTATTTTTATGATGAAAAATAAATTGTTCTCCATCTTTGTTTACAGTGCATTTTTTCTTGTTTTCATTGTTTACAATTTTCTATAATTTACTGACCTATCTAAGAGTCAAGTTTAGAGTTATAAGCAAGATACAGAGCTTTGTGCACAATGCTATGTTTGTACAAAGAGCTGAGGTGATGCTTTAATTTCTTTATATTTTAAATGCTAAATAGGAAATGCCAAGTTTAAAAATCTTAAGTTGAATGTAATGCATTCATGCATGTAAACAAAAACATGACTCAAAACAAGGTCTGTATCTTCCTAATAATTCTATGATTCACGCTGAAATTTTTGTTAATCATAGAAATGTCTTGCTAAAAGGATGATATGCAGTAACCACTTTCTGGTGCCCCTTCTTATAACACAAGTAAATAAAAACAAAGTCTTTTAAACAGTTGCCATAGTTCTGACACATTATTATGAGGATAAAAGCATCGTTAATACATTGATTAGAATTATCATGTTACAACAATTCAGTTTTATTGTTTATTCATCAGTCAAGTAAGGTTATGAAACGTCATACGAGATGAATTCACGCTAGGTAAATGACAATCATTTATAATGGAAAAGACCAATTCAATTTTTTAATGTTTTTGATTCGAGAATGAGCGCATTGAGGTACAAATTTCTTCTTTCACGTATAGGAAAGTGGGGGGGGGGGGGCTAAAATAAAGGGAACTGGAGGTTAATCGTGAACCCCTACCAAAAATTTAGTTAAATATCTTGCATAGGATCTTATTTTCGGTAAAATTTGGATACTTTATGAGGTTTTTTTGGTTATTCTACCAAAGGGCCATATGGCACAATATTCTTTGAATGCCCATATAAAGTCATTTTTGCTCAGGTGAGCGATGTGGCCCCATGGGCCTCTTGTTCTTCTTTTTTTCTATTTAGCTCGGAGTGACTTTTTTGTTATTAGGGTTATCCAAACAAATTAAACTTTATGTAATTGTTCCTTAAAAGTTATGGTACCAATTGACCCTGTGTCAAAAAACTCCCAGAACTTACAGAGTTATTGCCCTTTGAGAAGGAAATGCCTGTTATCACTACTCCTCTAAAACCATAAGAGATAGAGACTTGGAACTTTTACCAATGTCTTCAGTACACTTAGAGGGTTGTTCAATCTATTCATACCGAAAGGATCTGGGGCCCTCTTCTAGCAGTTATTGCCCCTGAAAGTATTTAAATTTCCATAAAATCACTTCCAACTTTTTTATTATTTATCATAAAGACGTCGGACCACTTGGGATAGAAGCGTCTACCTTGGCCGAACAAAATGACATAAAGGTCAAAGGTCAAGGTCATTTGGAAATCTGTTAATTAATGATTTTTCAGATCTCTTTTGTTTAGGGTGGTAGAGAAAATTTTTTTCATTGATGTAGTAGGACATCTTAAGACATTTTAAAAATACAGCCCCTTGGTTCATACCTTTGAATAATTACAAAGTTATTGCCCCTATTGTACAAAATGCTTGTTATCGCTACTCCTCTGAAACAATAAGAGATAGAGACTTGGAACTTTTACCAATGTCTTCAGTACACTTAGAGGGTTGTTCAATCTATTCATACCGAAAGGATCTGAGGCCCCCTTCTAACAGTTATTGCCCCTGAAAGTATTTACATTTCCATTAAATCACTTTCAACTTTTTTATTATTTATCATAAAGACGTCGGACCACTTGGAATGGAAGCGTCTACCTTGGCCGAACAAAATGACATAAAGGTCAAAGGTCAAGGTCATTTGGAAATCTGTTAATTAATGAATTATCATATCATTTGATACAGAATTTTAGTAAGGGTTTCAATAGCTTGCTGGATTGCGCAATAAGGTATTCAATTAGGTCAGCCAGGTATCGCATCAAGTCCTGTGGTTACTCAAGTGGAAATTGTTTTACAGTCAACCCATTCATATTGTACAAAGACAGCTAGCCTCTAGAACACGCTCTTCTATTGTTAGGTTTTCTGTTTATATGCTTGTGTAAAGAATATTCACTTGGCGAGCACATTTTGTTCAGAGTAAATGGGAAAAAATTCAGAAAAAGTAATTCAAAAGATATCTACGATAAACAACGGAATTCTTAAAGCAATCATGGCTTGAAATACAAAATAATCTCTTAAAACTCATTTATGGCTTTGCAGTATTCTAATTTTCTAGTACAACATATAACACAGGTATACTATTTTTATATACCTTACTGAGCAATCTAGCAATTTATTAAAAAAAATAGTAGGGTGGAAAGACCTCTAATTGTTCAAGAACAATTAGTCTACTAGTTTTATCGTGTATTGCATCTGAAGAAATTGCACGTTATGTAAAAAAAAAAAATTATGAAAAAATATATGAAATATAAATAAAGGCAAAAACATACCGGTAACATCACAAAAAATTAACACAATAATAAAAACTTAACATTGTTTGTTATAAAGTAAAATATAACAATTTTAACAAAAATATATATGTCACAAAAATGCAAATATGTAAAACAAAAAAAAAGTAGCCACAAGATTATTTCCAAATTTTAACATAATAATAATCAATACATGTGTAATAAAGATTGAGCATTAAAAAAAAATTTCGATGGTGAAATTTAAAAAAAAAAAAAAATAAAAGGAAAATATTTGAACAAAATATTTGGAGTTTTACAAGTTACCTCCCTTTGAAAAGTTAGAAAATGCTGAAAAACAGCCGAAAATATTTTTTTGCATCTTGTAACCCTTGCTTTACCATCAATTGACTCTTTAAATAATGTTTCAATACCATCATATCCATTTCTTTCAAAAGACAAATTCAGTACAATGTATTAAAGTAAAAAATCTTTTTTGTGTAGAGATAAAAAAGCTTTAAAATGGCAGCCACCCCCCAGCCTCGTTAAAAGAGGTCATTTTAAAATAGCTTTGTTGAAGAAGTAAACATCATACAATTGATTTTTAAAAGATTGTTTTGTAACTGAAACTTTTAAATGGACAAGGTTTTATGATAAATTTATCATTGTAACTACCTTGATCCGAAGAGCCAGATCTCGTCTCTATGCCAGGGGCAGATCATCAGATCTTCACGTCTCGTTTGATCTGATGATCCACACCTGGCAACGAGACGTGATCTGGCTATTTGGATAAGATATTGTTATAATAATATATATGTATGTCTACTAGGGTACTTATCTTCCTTGCAGTTGAACTTGCATTCTAGAATATTTTAAAAACCAATTATTTGTCAGGGTTCGACACTAACGGTAGACCGGCGGCCCGAGTCCACCAAAAATTGGAAAGGTCCACCACCAGCTCATGACCAGGTGGACCGTCGGTCCACTACAATTTAAACTTTTATTATAAAAATATAATTTTTAATGCAAATTCTTACATTGAAATTGACAACCACAAATAAATAAATGAAGTTTTGTGATCGCGGTAACTTCACCAGAATTTCCTCAGAAAGAGAAGTTGAACTTGAAGTCACTCTGTCTGTTCATGATTGTGTAAATTAACCTCATTGGCAAAAAAATGGTAGTTGACTTATAAAAAAAGACATTTTCACTGCAAAATCCATACTTAAACAATCATAATCATGATAATTTAACCATTTGGCTATCCTCTACAAAACGGTGGTAAGTTGGTCATTGGGTTGGACGAATACCCCTAAATACACTGAAGTAAAGAGACATTTTATTTGTCACTTAGCTTAAATAATGACGAGATATTTTTTTTCTATTAAAGGTATAAATACATTAAATAAATCAAATTTCTTAAATTAATTTAGCTTTTATTTTTTTCAAAAATTGTTTGATTTTTATTAGCTGTTGTAGACATGCTTCTAATCCAATTTACATGTATTTTAAGCATAGTCTGTCCCAAGATATTTAACAATATTTTAAAATTAAGTTTTGAATTTTTGTATATCATTGTAAACTTAATAAAATAAATGAAGTCTCTCTGATTTAATTCTCAAACTTCTTTCTATATATTTTTCTGTTAGGGAGAAGTGAAATCTTCAGACCAAAAATTCTTGCCTTATTGTAAATATAATATGCTATACTAGTGGAAATGATGAAAAAATAGGAAAATAAAAATAAATTCAGTAAAGTAGAAGATAACACATGTATGTGTTCAAAAAAGTTGCATTCAACATGTTCAATAAGCATGAATAGCATGAAAATATTATTCAACAAAAATTCCAACATTAATGAAGGTCCACCAGAATTTGTGAAGGTCCACCAAAACTTCTTGACCAGTGGACCTGTGGTCCACCAAAGTAAAAAAGTTAGTGTTGAACCCTGTTTGTTCTTGTTCTTAAGAAATCAGCATGTCAGTTAAAAGAAAGACAAAGGATCCTTTTATTGTGTAAAGAGGAAATGAATGGATAGCGTGGACTAGACCTTAGGGAAGGACTTTCGCTTTATCAATTTTATTGGGCATTTATGACTGTCATATTATAAACTTGTAAAGACCAGCCCCCGGCACCATAAAAGTAAGAAAAGCTCACTTTTGATCTCAGTCTCACTCTTACAAAAGGAATATATAGTGGAAAAATGAGACTGAGATCAAAAGTTAGCTTGTCTTACTTTTACAAAAGATAGTTTATGTGCAAGTTGATAGGCAGAGGTACTTTTGGATACTGTATACAGTGTTATTTTCACCCCGTGTAATTTTTCGCCCTTCTACACATGCAAACAGTTTCGCCCCGTCTTGAATTCCCCTAGACAGTTGTGTTTAAAGAGAAATAATTTGAGACATTAAAATTCGCCCAGTCTTAAATTTGCCCGCTGACAACGATGGCAAAAGGGACGAAAATAAAACGGGGGCGAATATTTCCCTGTATACAGTAGATCTGAAGATGATTAGAAGATGTTTACCATGACATCCCTATCCTGTGTAGATGGTAGAAGATAATGAGTCAATGAGTCTGGTGTTACTGTTGACACTGTTCCGCTTTGACATTGTTTCTCTGTTTGTAGACTGAAGAAGACCCTAACCTAGCCCCAGAGGTGTCCAGCCATGGCTACCAGTTTGATCCGAGTGCCAGTGTCCCGCAGGAGGGCTTCAAGTTCTGACACAGTGTGGTGGTCCGTGAGAGGGTCCTGCCGTGGTGCGGACTTTTGGTGGCTCCATCGGCGGAGAGAGTGTGTGTGTGAGGTCAACCACTGACTCCCAGTGTATTCTCCAGTGAGTGAGAGAGGGGAGAGAGACACACAGTCAACACCGGGCGGTCACTGACCGACCCCCAGGAGACTTGGGTCAGCTGAGGTCCAGCTGCCTGCAGTCTCTGCTTGTTTTCACCGTGAAAACTAATTTCGTGATAGCTTTTTTATAAAAAGGGAAACACTCGTGTAAAGCTATTTTATAATCGTTTTAACCTTCTACGCGTAGGAGTGTGAGATTCCAGTCCAGGACATGACAGAGTGTCCGAATGTGAGGCTGTTACCGGTTTTAACGCTGAACGGAAACACATGTTGTGTCTTCCCTTGAGCTTCTCTTAAAGTGTGTATTGTGTTCCTAGATAATTATTGGTGCGATAGGCATTATCTCCTCTTCTTCCTTTTGTTTTTTTATCCTCACCTGAATGCATTTAATGACATGAAATTGAGAGTATTGGTGTAAGAGAGCGTGGGACTTAGTGTAAGATACAGTGTTACTGCATTGTAGGTCAACTGAATGCTAGTGTGCATTTTCTGATTAAAGAGTGTATGTTTGTTGTTTAAACCAATTTTGACTTTCTAAAGATAATCTTTTTTGTTGATGCCAACTCAAAGTGGCAGAATGGATCCTTATTTAGTGGTGCTTTTTTGTTTTTAGACATCAGTCAAGGGGGAATAAATTATGGGGATGGGGTATTTTAAAAATTCTGTGTTCTACAAATCTTTGTACTTGAGACAACTGTTGAACTCTTCCTTGTATGATGTGCATGTTAAATTAGAAATACTTGCGAATTATCTTTGGAAGGAAATACTTGATGTATATCATGTATATGTACACTTGTAAAATTAACTCTCCAGTAAGAGAGAAAGCATAACTGATTAATTGCTTGCTCTAATTAATAAATTAAGTATATAAATGTGGTGTATATATACATGTAGTTTTCTTTACAATTGAGAGTTATGCCCCTTGATTCTCATGTTTTTATCCACACTTCAAGCTTATTGCTGTAATTTCTACAGAGCAGATCGTTCCTTGTTTTGATGCACTAAAGGTTTCTGTGAACAGGAAGTGCCACTGTACATTGTAGTAGCAAGAGTTTATATGCAAAGATATTAAATTGTACCAAAATGTTTTAGGAATTTCTTCTTTACTTAACTACAATGTACATGTAAAAGTGATAAAGCAGATGTCTTTTGTCATCTCTTGTTCATTGTCCTTTTCATTTGAGCTATGGATAGTAAATCTTGTTGGACATTTTGTTTTAGTTTGTCAGTTTTTGTTGTTTTTTACTACATCTCGCAGCTTAGTTTTTTGTTTAAATTTAGAGCAAAAATTATTTTTAGGTCAAGGTCATTGAATGCATTATCAAGGTTATTTTTTTAATGTCAGAATTTTCTGTGCGAGACTTGTCTGTCGCAATGGACAGATTCACTCAGAACAGTCCATTGTATTATGTTTGAAATATTGTAAGAATTTCTGCCAAACTTTATTAGTTATAATCTTATTATTACATTAAAAGTGGTAAATTTCATTTCCTTGATGATACATTTGATGATTTGCATGATAAATTGATATTTAACAAAATTTCAAGAAATGTTAAGTTTGTATGTGAATAATGTCATTGTGTCCAAATTTTATGTACTGTAACACATTACAAATTGGTCTACTGAGTGGAAATCTATGTAGCTTGTTACGTCCACTGAAATTCATTTGTATGTTTACAAGATGTGTACTGAGCAAAGGAGGATGCTCCACAGGTGTTTCGTTATTTTAAAAGGTACTAAATCTGACAAGGGGGGTAAAGAAATGCCGAGGATCGTCTTGCTTGGCTAGCGAAGATATCAACTAAGTGGAAATTTACGTTTATGAAGCTGATACGTCCACTGAAATACACTTGTACATTATACATGCAAGCATATACAATGTATATAGGAAACATCAACTTTCAAGATGGTAGGAACATTTCCAATTTGAGGGTGTTTGGATGATTGTTTGGAGGGGGGGGGGATGTTAAAGTCAAACATATTGGAAATTTTCCCTGACCGTTTGTAGATAAAACTTTTGATGCATCATAAAAATTATTTCTAGTATTTTAAAAGTGTTATTGCCTATCATTTGGTAATGATTTACAAAGTGATTCCATCATTGAAATTCAGATGAAACTTGAGCATATTTTAACTTTTGGTCAGATTGTGCTTCTCTTTTGTTAGTATTAAATTATTAATAAACAGTTGTGCACAGTCAATAGATTTTATCATTTGTATATCACCTGCGGCCATTCCGTTTTTAGCTCACCTGAGCTGTAAGCTCAAGTGAGCTTTTCTGATCACATTTTGTCTGTCGTCCGTCTGTCTGTCCGTAAACTTTTCACATTTTTGACATCTCCTCAAAAACTACTGGGCCAATTTTAACCAAACTTGGCACAAAGCACCCTTAGGCAAAGGGGATTCAAAGTTGTGAAAATTAAGGATCACACCCTTTTCAAAGGGGAGATAATAAGAATTTATTTTTAAAAAATTGAGAAATTTTCAAAAATCTTCTTCTCAAGAACCATTTGGACAGGAAAGCTGAAACTTGTCTGGAAGCATCCTCAGGTAGTGTAGATTCAAAGTTGTGAAAATCATGACCCCCGGGGATAGGGTGGGGCCACAATGGGGGGTTGAATTTTTACGTATGAGTATATAGAGTAAATCTTTAAAAATCTTCTTCTCAGAAACTAATTAGCCAGGAAAGCTGAAACTTGTGTGGAAGCATCCTCGGGTAGTGTAGATTCAAAGTTGTGAAAATCATGACCCCCGGGGGTAGGGTGGGGCCACAATGGGGGGTTGAATTTTTACATAGGAATATATAGAGTATATCTTTAAAAATCTTCTTCTCAGAAACTAATCAGCCAGGAAAGCTGAAACTTGTATGGAAGCATCCTCAGGTAGTGAAGATTCAAAGTTGTGAAAATCATGACCCCGGGGGGTAGGGTGGGGCCACAATGGGGGGTTGAATTTGTACATAGGAATATATAGAGGAAATCTTTAAAAATCTTCTCAAAAACTAATCAGCCAGGAAAGCTGAAACTTGTGTGGAAGCATCCTCAGGTAGTGTAGATTCAAAGATGTGAAAATCATGACCCCAGGGGGTAGGGTGGGGCCACAATTGGGGGTTGAATTTCTACATAGGAATATATAGAGGAAATCTTTAAAAATCTTCTTCTCAAAAACTAATCAGCCAGGAAAGCTGAAACTTGTGTGGAAGCATCTTCAGGTAGTGAAGATTCAAAGTTGTGAAAATCATGACCCCCGGGAGTAGGATGGGGCCACAATTGGGGGTCGAATTTTTACATAGGAATATATAGAGGAAATCTTTAAAAATCTTCTTCTCAAGAACCATTTGGCCAGGAAAGCTGAAACTTGCGTGGAATCATCCCCAGGTAGGGTATATTCAAAGTAGTGAAAATCATGGGGGGGTCAAATTTTTACATAGGAATATATAGAGTAAATCTTTAAAAATCTTCTTCTCAGAAACTAATTAGTATGGAAAGCTGAAACTTGTGTGGAAGCATCTTCTGGTAGTGTAGATTCAAAGTTGTGAAAATCATGACCCCCCGGGGTAGGGTGGGGCCACAATTGGGGATTGAATTTCTACATAGGAATATATAGAGTAAATCTTGAAAAATCTTCTTCTCAGAAACTAATCATCAGCCAGGTGATTCTTTAAAATTGTTTGGACTTTGGCCCCTTGATGATTCTTGGGCCTCACAAGGGGTTCAGAGTTTGATATAGGTTTATATCCCATACATAAACAATTGTTTAGGATCTTTTTGAGAACTGCAATGCTCAACATGTGTTATGACTATAAAATCATCCTGTTAGAAAAGGGACTAATGATAATAAAAATAAGAATATCCAGGGGGGGAAATGTATTTTCATTTATACAGGATCTACATGTATTATACTACATTGTCCAGATAGTTTGTATTATGACTCCTTTAAGCTGATTTCATCATACCTATTGTTCCTCAGGTGAGCGATGTGGCCCATGGGCCTCTTGTTGTCCTTCCTTGGGCCAAGAATACTCTCTGACAACTTTAGCAAACAATGGCCTTTGGCAAATAGGTTCAAAATATAAAGGCACATATTTCAAAGAGTATTTAATGCACAGCACACAGCTGGCCATTAATATCTATGCATTAGCTCTATGATCCTTTAATTCAGAAGTGTTCATATAAAATATTAATTAGGACTGTCTCCCCTGGCCCCTTTAAAGTTTGATCCATTCAAGAATTCTTTGGGGAGGTCAGAATCAGTCACTAAATATACCGCGGACCAATTTATGTTCTGTCTCTCTTATTGACTCCTGAATGATAATGTCAACATGTGAAAACATGTTAATTTTGTATTTATTGTTCATTTTATCATTCAAATATATTGATTTAAGGAATAAGGAATCATTCTTTGAGTATTATGAGGTGATAATTTCGGTCGGGGCGTGATCAAATCAAATAAAGCCCGAATATTCATAATATTCAAAGAATGATTCCTTATTACTTATATTTATATAATTTAAGCCATCGTACGATTAAATATTTAAATATAAATAAGCAAACCCAGTTGGCGCCTCAATTTGGCGTCATTTGAAGTGATGGGTTATATAGTACAAAATCGATACGTAGTGTTATCACAGGCAAACACTGGAAAATGTAAATATTCTCCTTTAAAACTCATTTATTATTACGAGATCGGTAATAAAACAACAACACATTAAATGGACTAGCAACGACACGCAGCAGCTTTAATGTATATACTAATATATATATATATATATATATACACAATGTAAGATTAAATATCAACATGAAGTTTTAAGTTAAACTCATAAAACTGAAAATTATTCAAATTTAAACGTGTTTCCAGCTCTGGGTGTCGTCTTAAACTGACTTTAACAAACTACTATAATACAGAAAACTGGTTCTATTGAACCGCATAACTGAACATACCTGTAAAGGTATTTTAATTGAAAACTTTTATTATATTTCCGGAATACATTCATTACAATTACCAAGTAGAAATTGATTTCTGTCTTTAAATTCATTCCTCAAACGAAAGAAATCGCATTTATCATTATCATCAAAATCCCCCATCCCCCCAAAGATTGATTTGGAAGGAAATAATGATATTGAATGATAATTCCTCATTCTGTAATTTTATAAAATATTTTTTGTAAAACTATTGATTATTTACAAAATGCTACAAAATAATTTACCAGTAATATCTGAATAAACTTGCAATATCAAGATGGAGATACATATGATGTAAATCAATGCATGTACAAAGATAAAAAAAAACTGTTATGTACCACAAAAATTACAATTACATGACAAACATGATGTTTTTATATAAAAAAAATAAGTGTATACATGATCTATTATAATGTTGTACACATGCAGTACATAATGTCTGTGTATATCTAAACACATACAGTTTATTTACACATAATATTGGATTTTCTTCACTTTACCAGTGTACTCAGCCACAAACAGGTTGTCTCTGGTGTCCACACATTATGATAAACCCCATGGATATTGTAAATGACAGTTGTTAATGTAGCTGAGGAACTGTCCGTCCTGATCCAGGATGTGGATACGGTGGTTGTTAGGGTCTGCTGTCAGGATCCGACTCTGGCTGTCTGTTGTGATGCCGAGTAGATAGAATGATTCCTTGGTAGAAGAGGGAGGACCAGTGTAGGTAAACCGGAGTTTCCCGGCCTGATTGACCACCACTACTGCACGGGCTCCATTGTCTGACACACAGATATCTAGGTTCCTGTTCTCACTGATGTATTTAGTGCCACCAGATGAATAGAGAGGTTGTCCTTTGTCGTCGTACTGAATACTTTGTTTCTCTGTGGAGCCAGAGTAACACAAAACTTTTGTTTGTTTATAATCATCGCTGTCCATGACAACCAGGAGGTCACCAGAGGAGGTACTACAGACACCGCGAGGTCTCCACCCCTGTAGTCTGATCACTGTCTGTATCTGTGTATTCTTCACTATGTTCACAGTTCTATCTTTGTAATCAGTATAAACTAGATCCCCACTCCTTGTCACTGCTATGTCCCGTGGATCGTTCCCTGACTTGGTTCGGACTGACTTCACTAGTTCTCCCTGCAGGTTGTAGAGTCTCATCTTGTCGTCATTATAACGAGACATCCAGATATCTTCATCACTCACACAGGACACACAGCGTAATCCTACATATGTGTTTATCTGTGTGATGATCCGTGGTACATCAATGAGCGGTCTGTCCCGGGGAGAATCTATTGTGTAGCCATGTTCTTCTGTTTTGATGGATGACGCTGACAGAGAACCAAACTGTTGATAAAGCTGTTCTTTGTTAATCATCTGAGGGGTAAAACTTGGTAAGGAAACTGTGAGTTTAAGAGGCAATCTTCTGAATTCAGCATTCTTGGATTTGTAGGCAGAGACACGGCTGACATCATTGGAGTCCAGTAACTTCTTCAGATCAGCAATGCTCTGTATGATTTCAGAAATGGTGTGTGCTATTTCATCTTCCTGTTTATTTAAGACGGCCAGGTGTTTGGTGTCCATTTCATCAAGATCAGATTTCAGTTTCTGGATCATGGTGTCTATTTCTCTGTGCCAGACTTCTCCATGTTTGTTGATTGCTGTTGTCAATTTCTGAGAGTTTTCATTCAGATCTGCCTTTTGCTCTGAAATGCTAGATGCAATCTCTTGATGTTTAGGATAAATGAATTTCTTTAAATCTTGTAAATCTTTTTGTAAGAATTGATTTTTGTTTTCCAAGCTTTCAAAAATGTCAACTACATCATGAGTTTGGTGTTCCTTAGAGGAAACACAGAGTTCACAAATAGGAATGTTGCATTGTTCACAGTAATGGTCACATTTATTTGTGGAATGTTTTTGACATGTAGGAAAAGATCCCCGATATTTGAATGGCACCACTTTGTGTTCTTTGGATTTATCAGAGAGATGTTTCCCCTCACAGTCTTCACACAGATGTATGTTACAAATTACACAGTGTAAAGGGGGGACCGGGGTCTCACAGAGATGACACCGTACCACATCCTGGAGGCTGTACTCAGGGTCCATGCTCAAACGGTTTCTTCACAACTGTGGACAATTCTGAAATTAAGAGAACTCTTATTAGAATTCTTAGATCTTTGTTTCCAATAAATTATACAACATAACTTAGCTTCATGACTTATCTATAATTTGAAGATGAGTTAAGCAAAACATTTAATTATGTTATGAAAGTACTAAAAAAATGCTGGAAAAGATAAAATTAAAAATATGTGTTTAATTGTTTTATTTTTTTAAACGATGATTTCATATATTTCTAATATATAGTGCACGGGTTACACCCATTAAATATAGAATACACATTAGCCCAATAAACATTTTGATGATATTAGGCTCACAAATCTCACTATAGGAGAATTTTTAGCCATTTCCCTTTTATTTTCACTTCAAAAAGTTTATTTGTTACGCACAATTGCGATTCCTCCTCCAACATAAAACCTTTTAGCGGATGAAGTATGTAGATCTATGTGTGGATCCAGGAATTTTTCCTGCAAAAGGAGGGGGGGGGATGGATGATATTGTTCAACTAAGGAAAGGGGGAAGGGTCCAAGGTTTATTTTCAAAATTTTAGCCCCTCTGTGTATAAATTTAAGAAGTTAGAATTTTCAAGAGGGGTCCAGACCCTCCCCTCCAAGAGTCCCCCCTCTAGATCCATGCATGAAGCCCACAGGCAATTGATTCATGACCACACAGTTACTTCTTGAATGAAATATAAAGGAGGCAAGTTATGGTAAACATTAAGATAATTGATTGGTAATAATTCAGCACAATGAGAATGAAAATGTATTTTTTGCTTAATAGTGTTTAAAAGCTGCAATGTAAAAACTATCTTTAAATAGGATTACTTTTTTAAGTGGTCAATGGTACAAATATTAGAAACTGTTAGTTATTTGCGATTTTTTGTCTATTTCTTATAATAAACATTTTAGTGAAAAACTGCATATACATGTAAATAGCTACTATCAAGCTATTCTGAATAGCTTGAAACGTTATAGCATTATATTTACATTCTACTGTGTTTTTCCATTAAATTCTGTGATCTTCAAATGCCTCTAAATGCAACAAGTAGTCAAAGGTTAAAATGACGAGTTTTATTATGACGTCACAAACGTTGAACGCTATAAACTGCAAAGTCACAAGCGAAAATCAAAGTTCACGCTTGTGGCTGTTACTGTGGCTCTTCCATTAATACTAACTTACCCTTAGGATAAGATAGGAATTTTAAGGTATGAATCACATTTGCAGACAAGGCAAGAAGTTAAAAAATGTAAATATAAGCATTAAATCATGATTTTTTGAAGTATACACTCTCATAACTGCAGCGGTGTGTGCATACAAATTTTCATAACGCGCTAACGCGCGTTACTCAATTTGTATGCACACACCGCTGCAGTTATGAGAGTGTATACTTCAAAAAATCATGATTCAATGCTATAATTAAGCTATTCAGAATAGCTTGATAAAGCTATTTATATGCATTTTTTCACTAAAACGTTTATTATAAGAAATATACAAAATTCGCAATTACCATTGACCATAAAAAAGGTATCCCTATTTAAAGATAGCTTGAATATAGCTAAATATAGAGATTGTACTGGACCTGATAACTACAAACCCCACTAACATGGCGATCACAGGTATGATATTACTTCCTGGTCTGCAGGTTACCGTCCATTGCTCATTCCCACCAGTGCACCAGTGGTCGTTTGCTATACAGTAGGGCCTAGCATGTTTTGGTTACGGTAAACAAGTGTAGTGGGGTCAATTCGGCACCTGGGTAATTCGGCACCTAATAAACCCGTCGATGAATATATAAATAACAAGGAAACATGTTTTTTTTCGTTTTTTATCGTTATTGTTGAATCTATCAGTGGATCTCACTGTCGCTTGATGTGGGTTTTTTAACGTAAAAATTTGATGCGACAATGATATGCAAATAAGCCTGCCCTCAGTGGTTATAATTATTAAATATCTTTTCACTCATCTGGTGAGAGAATGGTGTATAAGAGTAAAAATACGTTATCATATCGCATCATATTTTTAATTATTGTGCTATTTTTATGAATGTATGTTTTCTAAAAATAAACAGTATGAGATTATTTTGAATTTCCAAAAATAAGTTAATTACACAAAATTAACATGCTCAAAGATTCCCGCAAGTGCAATATACAGTCTATACTTCATTATTAACAACAGGGAAATCAACGTGTACATGATTATGTAAACTAATTAGTACGTAAAATAATTAATTAATTGTCTAGTTAACAATTTTAGTCTACAGTCATTACAAGACGCAGGGCATGGGACACCTCCATAGTGTGACGTACATGTACTTCTTTCAAGCATTTTTTTCCTCTTTGCCCTACATATACATGTACCAACATATGTCTAGGTCCCTTTAGCAATAATTACTCACTTTTTTGTAACGCATGTTTTCCTGATTTCGTTCTAAACTTCATGAATGCGAATAGGATAGCATACATATACTTTATAATTTAGAAAACTTGTCAATAAGCATTCCAAATATTTGGGCCTCATATTTATTTGGAAACCCTACATGAAGAAAATCCTAAATCTTATTGGAAACTACTAGACAAGCTGCGAGGCATTGAAAGAGATAACGTCTCAGAAGCAGTTGACCCACCAACTTGGGTCCTACACCTATTCACAAAAGTATTTCTGACCCAAATAACTGTTACAAATGCAATTGGGAAGCTCTTTGATAAAATATAGGATATTTGGCTTGATAAATTTTTGGAAAAGTATCACATTATTGATGATTGTCAGATTGGATTTACTCGCAAAGCGAGAACGTCGGACCATATGTATATTCTTAAGACAATTATTGATAAGTATTGTAGTACTAAGGATGGTAGAGTGTATGCCTGTTTTGTTGATTTTCAAAAAGCTTTCGATACAGTCGTTCATACAGGAATTAAAATTAAACTCCTCAGAATTGGTGTAGGTACATGTACAAACTTTTATAAAACTGTCAAAAGTAGGTATGTATAATGTATAATGCACAATGTATAAAATTCATAATAATTTGGTACCGGACTATTTAAAAAATATTTTTCCTTCTACCAGGACTTTAGAAACGAATTACAATACACGCAATCGAGAAGACTATACTATTCCAAAATGTAGACTAGAAATATTCAAGAAATCGTTTGTTCCTGACACAATCAAAAAATAGAATAGTTTAAGTTTAATCACCAGAAATAGTTCACAAGTTTCAAAAGCAGTATTCAATTAAACCAAATAAAACCTCCGTCCTATTTTTGCTTCGGTAAGAGACGACTTAACAGTATGCACACAAAACTTAAACATAACTGTATCTTAAACTTTGACCTTTTCAGAAAAAAAAAAATTATTGAAAGCCCTAATTGCCAATGTGGATTACCAGAAGATTCTTATCATTTGTTTTTTGGATGTAAGAAATATACCAATGCACGAAATGAACTGTTTTCAAACCTTTTCAATTTAAATCAAATTAACTTTATTAATTGTCATTTACTTTTGTGGGGAGATGAATCTCTGACTGTCAATTTAAATCAACGTATTTTTTTAGCTGTTCAAAGATTTATCAGAGATTGTGGTAGATTCTCATAATTTCAGTCTTACTGCCTAGAGCAAATTCAAACATAACTGTTTATAAATACATGTACGCTTGATCAATAATTTAACCATTTTAGTAATATCCATTTCTATGTACTTTTCATTCTAAACTACTAAACAAGTGTAAATTGTTATACTTGGTAAGAACCTCGTAAGTTGTTTAGAACTTGTGTTCGAACCATTTGTATATGTTTATGCAATAAAATATGTTCAAACCAAAAGTATGTATTCATCAAAGAAATCTTTTGTCAGACTAGAACATAAAATCATGCACATACTTTTTTTTCAATAAAAATGGGTGTAAAACAAGGCGACTATCTTAGTCCCAATTTATTAAAAAAAATCATCAATGATCTCCCGAAATATCTTCACTCATCTGCCGATCCTGTGTTTTTAAACTCAAACCCAATCAATTGCTTGATGTATGCCGATCATATAATTTCATTATCTTCATCACCAAAAGCTCAATATCTTGCAAAAATACTGCAATGATTGGTGTCTCAATATCTTGCGAATGTGTTCGGAATGTTTTCTTTATCGTTGCTAAGTATGTAATAAATCCAGAGGTGCTCGAATGAAAGTTCACGAGACTTCCCCGAGATTAATATTTGTTCAGTTCCTGTAAAATTTCGAGCGGAAGTATAAGTGTTCGGATAATATTCTCATAATACGTAAGTACTGGTCGTTTTTCATATCATATCCTACTTTGATTTATGTTAATACGTGAAAATCTATTAAGATATATGTCTTATTTCATCATCTAGCGGTTATTTAAACGAAACGATGATATTCAGAAAAGATTTATCGTTTGTGTTCAGCCACTCTACACGTGGTTGAAAATGTAAACATTGGGTTGCTTGATAAAATCATAGCCATGTTTGATGCTTTTGGTGTGCAGTACCATGCTTTAAAAAAAAAGAATGGATGTCTGTTTTGTATAAACACTTAATTAGTATATCGAGCCATTTTCAAGTAACATTCTGCATAAAATGGTGTAGTCTGTTTCACTATTGATGCTATTACTAGGTAAGGCGCGGATCGAAAATTAATCCTTAGGGGGATTGCTACTAAGCATGTTAATTGTTGCAACAGCAGAAAAAAACTACATTTTTTATAGTCACTTTTATTTCTAGAACTCATTTTATCCACCTATTTATTAATGAAGATAAAGTTTAAAATCAATTAACGTCTAGATTTTATATTTGATAACAAGTACATAGATTCTTGGAAATAGACTATAAACACGAGGCACGATTTTTACTGCGAAACTGAAAGGGTCAAATGAAACCACGTGGTCTAAATTGAAATGACAATAACATTCGCAGGTGTGACATTCAAAACTAAGATAATAGTTTTCAACAAAGGAACCAGACTCTCTAAATCTAAATTTAACTTTGCTGATGTTGAACTTGAATGTGTCTCTGAATACAAATACTTAGGTGTATCATTTTGTTCCTCAGACTCATTCTCTTTCGCTCAAAAAGTAGCTTTATCAAAAAGCCTTAAAATCTGTTTTCAAACTCAAACTCAGAATCCGGACATCAAAAACACCCTCACATTTTTTATATATCCCTGGTTGTGCAATTGACAAAATTTATTCCATTACCACGGTTTAGTACCTAAACGGCTGCTATTGGTAAAAATAACGCGGTCAATGTTTCTACTAGAAAATTATACGGCTTCTAGCTGAAAAAATGGCCGAAATAGTAAGTATTTTACTTAATTCATACATTGAACAAAAATCTTAGTAGAGTAATTGACAACCCTTACGGAACAAAACACACATTTTGACACTAAAATATCAGTCTATTTTTCAACAAACATGCATATGTTACCAACTAAAGTCATTTTATATCATCATACATATTACCAGAGACATAAATAATATGTTATATATGTCTCTGATATTACCATGCGATTTGAAATGTTTGAAGGCCAGTATATTGGAACAGTAAATTTGATTTCCGTGGATCCACGATCCGCGGGGCTGTATTATACTCATGCGAGTTGGTATGGGACACCTCCATATTGTGACGTATTATTTATCTAAATAAACAATAAATTCAAGTATAATTTTAAAATAAATATTATATAATATATAATCAATAATAATTTTTTGTACTGAGCTTTTGAACACAGAGTTACCTGTAACACGTGGTCATTGTGGGATATTATGTTGGCCCACATCCGTACCTCTCACAGACACTATCCTGGGGAAGAATAAAACCGTTTTAACAAGAGCTTGGACGTTGGGCAGTACGTGACAAACTCCAATTTGAAGAAGGCGTAGTCTACTCATGGTTAACTGTTCAGTCATTGGCTAATGAATATGAATGCATTGAACGCAATACATGTATATGACACTCATCCGACTTCATATCAGGGTTGTATATTTCGTTGAAACAGCGTCAATTTCACATAACAGAGCAGATCTTGGCAAACAACTTTCCAGTTTTGACAGTCTATGAATATTAATGAGCTTCTCTTAGCGAATTAGAAGAAAGGAGGTCAATATTTGAAAGCTTGTTTTCATAAGCAAACTAGATAGTAACAACCCAACGAAAGTCCAAGCTCTTGTTAAAATGGTTCTAATTTCCGGACTATATATTTAGAATGCTCTGAATGACACTGACATCGCTCAAAAGGAATTCAAGTTACTGTAACTGTGATATTTAAATAAAATTCCAATATACTATTAAAATAATATGAATTTACAATACATCTACTTTTTTTGTAAACGCTTCCCCTAGAACTGTATACTGTGGAATCACCGTTGTTCATGGGGACCCAATGTTCGTGGCTTTCGTGGGTAACTCTTACCCACGAATTTTCATCCCCCACGAACGTATATATATACAAGCATTTGTTTAGTATTTATTTACACAAAAAAAACTTGCCACCAACGATATTACGTCCCCACGAACCAGGACAGTTTTGGCTATATACACACGGACATTGACTCCCACGAATAAAATGATTCCACAATGAGTTTAAGCTAGAATGGTTGCAATATACTTTATACAATGATGCAAGCTTAGTTTCCTCGTGCCCTTTATAAATTTGAATTTAAGGGTTTTTTAGGGCCTAAGTTAACCTAGAGGCCGACTTCAGTTTTCATTGCGCATGTTTTTCTTTGTTTGTAAAATACTATAGTGTTCCGATGGGGCCACTTCTACCTTCGCACTTTCGCCTTTTGGGCGAAGATGAGAGAGTGCGAAGATGCGAAGGCGAAAGCGCGAAGTTGCGAAGGCGAAGGGGCGAAAGTGCGAAGATGCGACGGCGAAGCGCGAAGATACGACGGCGAAAGTGCGAAGTTGCGAAGGCGAAGGAGCGATACTACTATCGCTCCCTCGCCTTCGCAAATTCGCACTCTCGCCGTCGCACCTTCGCGCTTTCGCCTTGCCTTTTTATGTTTGTGGATTTCTTTATCGTTTAAAGATAATTTTAGCTGTATAAAATGACATATGCGGCAGAGGACGAACTTTTAAGAATTTATTTTCAACAGCCTGCGAAGTTCCATAATTTTTTCGAGGGGAGGGGTCCGAGGGATAATTGCATTTGCTGTGGGGAAGGGGAGGTTCCGAGGCATATTTTTGGTAAATTTACTATGTGAAATTAATATCTAATTTTCCAAGGGGGGGGGGGTCCTGACCCCCTCTCCTCCCTTATTGTTTAAATAAGTAATATTGAATTTACGAGGCGCTGGGGGGGGGGGGGGGCGGAGGGGTTAGCGGACCCCTCTCATCCTCTAGATCCGTGAATGGACAAGGAAGGTCGCATACTGAAATTAAAATGTTACAGTGGATTATATTATGAATAGGCATAGCCAAGCACTGGTAAACATATATGTCACAAAACAATGTAAAGATGAATAAGCATTCATAGTACATTTAAGCACGATGGCCTAGCGCATGCGTACCAATAAGATTCGAGAGTGTTCGGCAAATCTCGGGCGAGTACGTTACCTGCATCAATTTCTATGTAATCGACCGAGAATTGCTGAATGGATTTTAAAAATGCGAAGGCGAAAGTGCGAAGTTTCTATGTAATCATTCGAAACTTGTATTGCAATCAAAAAAGACGAAGGCGAAAGTGCGAGGTTGCGAAGGCGAAAATGCGAAGTTGCGAAGGCGAGGAAGCGATAGTAGTATCGCTCCTTCGCCTTCGCAACTTCGCACTTTTGCCTTCGCATCTTCGCGCTTCGCCGTCGCATCTTCGCAATTTCGCTTCTTCGCCTTCGCACCTTCGCACTTTCGCCTTCGCAACTTCGCACTCTCGCACCTTCGCCCTTAAGGCGAAAGTGCGAAGGTCGAAGTGGCCCCATCGGAACACCATAAAATACAGAGTGTTTATACATGTAATGATTTTTTTAAAATATCATATATTAAATTGAACAAAATTAACAAAAATACAGATAAAAGTATTTAGATTTTTTAAATAAATTTTATATTTTTTTAACCGATTTTTCGTTGTTCGGTAGGTGAGCGTCGCCATTGTCTTTAATGACGTTATGCTAAATTGAAGTTTTGCAGGACTATACGTTTTAAAAAATAACATATAACAGAAAAGGTTAAAAGTGTACGCCTTTGAAATTTTACACAGAGAATAATGCAACCCTCAGGGTTATTTTTCTAAATGTTTTAATGAATCCATTGTACCGATATTAATAAGTAATTCTCCAAACATAAACAATTAGCACAATTTGCTGCATTTTGATATTTTAGATGACCCCCAAGAAAAACCAGATGGTAGAATTTAGTATTTTTTTTTTATATTTAAGGTAGAAAAATGATATTACTAATCACTTAATACGTTACAATTTGAGAAAAAAAGCTATTTTATTATTTTTTAAAAATCTGCTTCGAAGTGCGGAAAATGACAATTTCTTATATAATCCTATTGTAAATATACCTGTATTTTGAGATGGCCCCTAAAAAGAACCAGATGGTCGATTTTCTTGAAACTTTGCAAATAAACTAGAGTTGGTGTATACTACATATGGTTAAAACATAAAGAGTTTTGCTTTTGTAGTTTTTACGCCAAAAAAAAAAAAAAAACCTAAAAAAAAACCACCAAAAACCCCAAATCGGCATCCTTAAATAATTATTACATGACAAAAAGGCAATATAGAAACAACCAACAAATAACCAGTGTTTTTAATGTACGTGTGATATAGATCCGTGCACAAAATATCACACAATTCTCAAGAATTCATTGCAAAAAACTTTTTTAAAAAGAGAAGTAAAATGTATGTGGAATTAAATAAAAAAGAATGTGTAGCGATGAGCGTCAGTTTCAGCCTTTGGTGATGACACAGTCGCCTTCCACGTCTATTCCCACTACATTCCCCTCCTCGTCCAACTTGAGATCCGCCTGGTTGACATTTTTGAGCGGGTTTGAATTGTCTCTCGTGTTGCTAATCACCACGTTTTTGAAGTTTCCGGCATTGTCCGCCACACTGATCTTGAGGGTGTGGGCGTCTAGGGGCGTGGTCGTCCTGTTGATGGCGAACTCCACGAAACCTGGCAAAACATCGACTTATTACATGTATTCATTGTATAGTCAATGCATTAAGTCGGGTATTTTCAATCATTTATTTGCAAATATAATTCCTTATATGAACCTACATAAGAGCAAAACAAAACAAAACCTTTATTTCTGTACGTGTGAACTTTTTAACGGGTCAAGTGGTCATTTTTTTTACGTCACAATGATAAGTATAACAATGTTAAAAATATGAACGAATCTTCTTAAAAGCCCTTTGCCCTGCACATGATTCGTACCGTCTTTTTTTAAAATCAATTTGTTGTAAATTTTCTAAAATATCATTCCACGTTTTCACTAAAACCATCAATGTACCTAATTTTTAACATTTTATCAATGTTTTGTCCCATTGCAACTATCCACTTTTTGTTGTCGGTTAAACAGCAATCTCAAATCAATGTCAAAACAGCTTGTTAAAGTGACACAATGACTCAAAAAGATATTTCACTATTTGGTTTTAAGCTTCTTATTTCCGTTATAACACATTCCTTTTTTATTGAGGCACCGTATCATTTTCATCGTAACTTGGCATAAAACATGACTTTGCACTGCACAGTCAATCAAACAGCGCGTTACCACCATATTTAAGGAATGATGAATCATTCTTTGGGTATTATGGGGTGATCAAGTCCAATATGATAGATTTGATCACGCCCCGACCGAAATTATCACCTCATAATATTCAAAGAATGATTACTCTTTACTTATATTTATATAATTATCAGCAATTGCACGATTAAATATTTGAATATAAATAAGCAAACCCCGCTTGCGCCCAAATTATAAGTCTTTTGAATTTATTGAATTGTATAGTACAAAAGTCAATACGTAGTGTTACCACAGACAACGACACTAAAACGTGTAAAGATATAAATAGACCTTATCCATATATTTCCGGGATGTATTGTCTTATTTACCTTCGCCACGGTCAGAAGAATTCACTTCCACCCATTTCGTATCGTCCAGATTGTGGATAAGACTGACCATTTTTGTATTCACCACACTAAAAGTTAGAAAGAGAAAGGAAATGTATTTTTGTTATCATAATATCAATATCATAAACTAGTCTACATAATCTATATTCTGTACCTGATCGGCACTAGAGTCCGTGAATGGCCCCGATGCCACCCCCCCCACCCCCCGCACAAACACCTCCTACCCCCACCCCCACCCCCTACACTCGCGATCATTTCTAAAAAGAATTCTAAATGTGGAAATCATACATGTGTCACTTGAGACAGTAGGTCTATATCAAATTAATGATACATGTATACTGTAGTAAGCAAATATAAAACAGATAGACTAGTGTTAAGGTATAAAGAATTGCAGTCAGACACAGAGTGGCTGTGTACTATTACATGTCTGTACTGATACACTGGCATCCATAGACTTGTTTGTATATACTCATAATTTCAAACGCTTTCGCCAAGAAATTCGGGATATGTGCATTGAACAGACTGACAGCGAACCAGTCCATGATATTTTTGGCGTACTAACGATTCCACCCTATATTCAGAGCTGTATTATGTGTATTGTGTGAGCTTGGGGAAAACAATTCCAGACACGTGATTAACACTGACAGTTTTATGTGTGTTTGTCTTTTTGCCGGTTTCTGCAATTCTTACATAATTACAAAAAGTACCGGTCTTGATTACCCACACGTGTGTTCGATAAATCATGCCCTTAATATGATGAGTTTGAATTAGATCCACAGGAAAACTTTGCAATGCCGAGGCGCTGATAAAGCGCAGTGGTACAATTCACAAAAAAGTGAAGAATCTCAATGACTGTCCCACCCCTATAACTGTCACTACTCGAGATAGAGTAAGGACATGAGTCTGAATGACAAAATTCACCCCCAGTAACTTGTCAGTATACAATATGGAGTAGTGAGACGGTACAGGTACTGTAGTTTGTCTATTGCAGTGACCCAGGGCATTAACATTATGGTCTCTTCAGTCGTTGACTTTTAACAAAATCTCTACGAAAATCTAGTAGGTCTGAGAGGGTATTGCAGATAATGTTGCAAAAGAAGATGTTACGCATCTAATCTTCAAGAAGAAAAGCGGTTTATTGATATGACTCGTCACATCACCCGCCACTCCAGAAATATACGTCCTAACTCATAACTGAAGATCTCTGCCCGATAGACCAGTGACACTCACCATTTATATACCGGTATAATATTTCTCAGAAAGTAGGTCAGTTTAGATATATATCCTATATTCCACAGGTGCTACAATCATAATTTTAGATCTTTTATCTAGTTGAGCATTAGGTGTGCTGGAATGTTTGTTAAGTTTTATGTGCAATTTGGAGTTGATTCCTTATTTCCGCACAAAGACTCTATTAAAAACTCTTTTCTCGGGGGGAGGGGGGAGGGGGTATGAAATAAATATTTGATCATATTGCTTGAGTATCTTGATGATCTTTTTCATATAACTGCAATTATTCAAAAGATTTCCTTCTCAGAAACGTTCAAAATTTCAAACATCTGGTGGAAATAAAGACAAGTTTCATTCAATAAATTTCACAATATATCTATTCGTCCTTGAACCTGTCGGAAGTTATTGGAATCATTGTCAGAGTTTTGGCAGATCGCATTCATAACTTGAGATAGACGTATCCATCGGGATTCATTATATATTGACTTTAACGCATTAGTGATGTAAGTACGAAGAGCATTTTAGCCTTGGAATAACAACCGGATAGGCATAACGGATTACAAAATTTTTTTTAGAATAATGTGTGATCTGACTTTTAACGTTGTGGAATTTTCAATTAAAATCCAACGAGAGATTATTTTGTTTAAACATGTTTGCCTAACTTATCCCAATAATCCAAATGATCCCAAACGACCCCAGCTGACCCCAATCGATCCTAGTATCTTTATGATCTTTTAATTAAGAGACAACATGAATCCATTTCAGAATGTTATATCAAGAAATTCCAAAGTTTAAAATAGTTTTACAGACAAACAAACTCACTACATCCCACAATACTACAAGCCTTATAGCATCAAGTCGTAGTAAAGCAAATGTATCAATGTGAAGAGAGACGGGATAGGCCTCAATTAGCGGCGAGTTCCGTGAATACCAATATCTAGTGTGATTGTTTTACTTAATTAACTCACCCTAGAGGTTTGTACACTGTGTAATGAATTTGAAGTGTTTAAGGTCGCCTACACACTTGAAAAACAATACAGAAGTATGGCTGCCTATAAGATGATGAATGCCTTTACTTGATGAAGCGCGCTCCGCTTCCTATCTCTTGCTCGCGTCCCTTGTAGCTTTACACCACTTATCAAAGACCAGTAAATTAAAATTCAGAATGAGAGAAATAATCCTGACGCGTCATCTGGTTTTAATCAAAATTTACAACCCGCAATGTATAGATAATCTATCAAAGACTAGAAACATAAAACGAATGGAAAAAAACTTTGATTTGCGACGAAGTAATTTTTTTTTGTATGTTCACCCTATTTGATGTACATGTTATTTCTTTTCTCTATTTTTCGTTTATCAGAATTTCAATGATGTCATAAACATAACATAGCATTAAAAAAAACCTTCATATCAAGTAAACACACAACTTTGGTATCAAAGGAATCCAATTTCAGCCTACCTCACAAATCTTCAAGTTTTTTTTTTTTTTTAGAAAGCGGAACAAAAAGTTGATTTTCATTTAAGCAACGGACATACCACATGAAATTACAAAATTAGATAACTTGTTCGTTAAACCATGCATGCATATGTATTATACGCATTGTAAACCAAATTTTACATTTGAAACATTTGAATCACTACCATTCCAATGCCTTACCCCTAAGAATCTTACCGTAGAGCAAGCAGCACTTAATCAAACTGTTTATAATTTATCTCTCTACTTTTATTCTATTGCTTGTTTTGGTTAATAAATCTTACCTGATTTTGAAAAACCCACTCCGTACAGAAGTGTACAATACTGTGAGTTCAGCACCACCGGGAAACAATGGAAATGGACGCTCAAAATCGCTGTTTACTTGGAGGCGTCTAAAAATCGCTACAGTCCGTCAAAGTCAGAAATAATAACTCCAGCGATCGCGGGTATTACGTCATTAGACGTTTTGAGGGGTGCGGATTGGCTAAAAGCGTATTCATTCAAGACATGCTGCACGTGTTTAGAATGGTCAGCGTGCGAGATCGGCAGGTTTTGATGTACTATTATCTGGCGGGTGAATGACATAATACTGGGTAATTCCCGTGCTCTGTTTTCATTTGGATTAATAATCAGCATCAGATGGGGTTTCCAGTATTATCTATACATATGTAAATAAAAAGGCCTATATAGATTACAGCTTGTTTTAGGGAAATCTGTTACGCAAACCCATAAGCAATGATAACGATCCTGAAAATATCTCGGTGTTGATGGTGTGCGAAAAAGCCTGGGAGGAAATTGATGCGTGATAAATGATCAAGAGGTTGGGGGGTTGTGTAATGTAAATGAAAAAAAATATGGTTATGATATCTTCCTTAGTTACGATATCGGTCAAACATACATAAATTTGAAAATCTTTTTTTACAAAGTAGCGTTTGGATGCATTTCTATTAATATTAGCCAATGAGAATGTAAACTGTATATGAAATCGTCGAGAATAACATTATTTAACAAATCTAACTTTTTTCTGTGATTTAATTATGCTGTCATCATAGAGCTCATATGAGGATTCCTGTGTAGCTGGTATCACGATCAGAAAATATAAAAAGTTTTAATCACTAATTGTAAAAAATTGGAATGAAATTTAACAAAACGATACGATATAATCTCAAGTAATACATCATATATACTAGTATGTATTCAAATCTTTTTTAAATAAATACAGTAGTCTACAAATTGTGACGTCTGGTCCCTGAGCGCCTGGTCCCTGAGCCCCTGGTCCCTGAGCGCCAAATAACTTAGATAAGCTCCCGTTTGATCTCGGTCTCACCTTCTGACTACATACTCTTTTTGAGACTGAGATTACAGTGTCTAGGGGCCTGATTTTAATCAAAAGAGAAACTTAGGACCCGCAGAATTTGTGCAGTTCACCGGACAAGGGCGTCAAAACTTAGAAGGTGGAAATCTTTATCCGTATTTTATTATTTATCATAACTTTTATTATTTTTATCATCTGTTTATTTCACATCAATACAAAAATATATGAACCACTATTGTGATCACTTCTCTGTTTATATAAATCATAAACACAATGTTTCTATGCGATAGGTATAGGAGTTATAATTCTTTCATGTCTACCATTATGTTTCATCTTATCAAAATACATACAAAATACTGTTCATTCACAGTCTAATATAGTATGATATGGTCAAGCTTCCATTCTCATTACAATTCGATTCTTTCGCCCACGCCTGTAGGGGACCTAACACACTGACATGACCAGTATAGTTCCTGACATGACCAGTATAGTTCCGCACTCTGTTATCAGTACTTTCGGTAACTAATTGTAAATACCCCACCGTCAGCATTGATTGGTAACATCCGGGGGATTGAGACTGGAGCAAAATGTCGTTTGGACATCTTCAGAATTCTCGCGAGATTCCTGCCGTCACAAGAGACTGTCATAATCAACAGCAGTCCCATAACTGTACATCCGGCGGAAGTATAGAACACGGGGTCAATGGCCGACATCGCCAGAGATAGGTAACCTGTATAATAGATCAATCCGCCCGTAAACAACTTATCTTATTATTTCATTTTGCAATGTGCAGTCATGAAGTATAGCAATGGAATTTAGATACCTGTGTTCGTTAGATACCTACCTGTATTCGTTACCTTAGCTGACTTAATCGAAACCGACATTTATTTTGGTATTTTTTATTAAATTTAAACATACGTGTCTGCGCGTTAATTTTAAATTTTATTTTAATTTTAAAGCGATGGGCAGTTTTCTACTCCCAACGTTAAAGGTTGACATCGAGTGTTCAATTCGTAATCAATATACAAACTTTAAGGTTATTTGCAATTTAAAGGTTAATATTATTTGTAGTGCATGTAGTAAAAACAAATCAAAATACATACCCTATTACAGTGGATCTCCTTCAATTGCAAAATGTACAAAACTAAGGTAACTATAAAACTCTTCAAAGTTACGTTCTTAAAATGAATGTAAAGAAATAAAAATATCACATTTCATTTTATAACATAAATTGAATAATGACGCACGCATGAGTGGTCCTCCTAGCAGGTACCCGGTCCCTATTACGAGGTAGTTGGACCCGAGGGTGCTGGGCAGCTTGTCTACTCCAAACAGGTCTATTAATACAGGGGGTGTGATGCTGATGAAGATTCCTAAAACCAAAATTAAACGAACACACCTTGATAAGAGAAATTCAAGAACAGGCAAAAGAGAAAAAACCCGAAAATTAGCGCAATATATTTGAACGTTGCTTACCCGCTGAAAACCCAAACAAAACAGCCCCGACTGACAGAAACGAAATGTCAGAAAAAAGTGGAAAAAAGAGAAAAGACACTGCGTTCATAGCAAAAGATACAGACAGAAAGAGGCGTCGTCTTTGACCGGAAGTGCTTGCGAGTCCTGCCATGATGAATCGGGAGGCTAGGTTTGAGATTCCGCTCACAGATATCAAAAGTGACGTCACTTCCTTTGAGAGTCCTGTCTCCGCATTTTTGATCGGAAGGAACAGGAAAGGGATCCCATAGGCCACATATAGCAACAGATAGGCCACACATATCCCTGTGTACCGCGACGATCTCAGAAGTTCAGGGTCAAATACGGTCCGGTAAATCTGCCTCAAGATGGCCAATGCATCTGAAACGATTATGATTAACATCATGGACCGAATATACATTTCAAACGGCGTATGGATATGGTATAGCCTACTGTGGTTACATTAGTTTTCGAAGGAATCAATTTTTGTCGATTGGGTATATTTTAATACATTTTTTTATTTTGTATGTACTGATACTACTATAGCATGTACATTGTATCTACATGTATTAGATGTAATGTTGTACAGAAGTTGTGAGGGGTACTCACTCGGTTTACTGTTAGCCAGACTGACGTCATAAAGGATTGAGAACATGATCCCATTACAGTTTAGGGCTGATAGGATCAGGAAGGTTCCATGGATTCCGTACGTTTGATTTAGGGTTGTAAAAATATGCGGAAACACAACAATACCAATACCGCCACCTGTGACGCTGAAAATAAGCGCCAGGGGGCGCTTCCTGTCGAAGTATTCGCTGAGGAGAATGTTGGACGAGACAACTTGTAAGCTAAAACCAATGCCTGTCATTTCAAAAAACGTAAAAAAAATGTTAAATCATAAAAATAAACATAAAATTTTGTAAACAATTGAAAATTAAACAAGATGGCGGACCCATTTTAACCCCCAACAATCTACCTGGAAGAACTCCTGTACAGATTATGATTACCGGAAGTGATTGTGAAGTCGAGGCTACAAAGAAACCGAGGAAACAGAGAAAAGATCCGCTAAAGGAAAGCAGACGACAGGAGAAAAATTTGGTTAACGCCGCCACAACTGGAGCTGGTAAGAAAAAACACAATGAAGGTTCATATGTATTTTGGATAACGTTATATTATGTTGCCGTGTACAGTTCTAACAATCGATGAATTAAAAATACTGGCAGACATGTTGGCAAACGTATTTAGTAATACCCATCCAACTCACATGTCTATCCGCTACCTGTCAACTCATAAATAAGACTACCCAATACGTGTATTACTAACCAAAACATTTTAGGATAAGGGAGCTTAAATTTATGGAACCGTTTTTACCTAGACCCCAGCCAAGTCCATTATACAGTGCGTTGATGGCCGACAGAGAAGATCCGGAATCTTTGAACAAGCTTCCTAGTTCCACCTCCACCAGACCGAGGCAGCTGGCGCTCCCAACAAACAAGAAGAATGCCGTGGAACATCCGGCCACCACCAGCCAACCGTGGGTCGTATCTTTGGACACTTTGGGTGGCATCCGAGAAACAGTTTACCTGTGATATTTGGCTTACCTGGTTTATTTGAGCCCCGAACAACGTTATATACCTGTCTCAACACTTGTCGTTACCTTTATACTGAACGAAATCAGACTGTATGGTACCCACTGAGGGTCTAATGTAGCTGTTTGATTTCAAATACAATCCCAAAAGGTTTAGGTGCTGCTATATGTATGGATAGAAAAGAATAGAATAGATTTTATTTCCAAATTGGGGCCTCATTGGCCATGACATGTAATCAACACTGTGCTGGATAATTATGCCGGTGTAACGAAGAATATTGACCCGGGTTGAAAAATGACCCGGGGGTCATTTTTCAACGTTGAATATTGACCCGTGGGGTCATTTTTCAACGTTGAAAATTGAGACCAAAATCGTGAAATTTATACCCGGGGTCATTTTTCAACGGTATGAGAAAGATTTTTCTAAACTCTGATGACCTCGACACGTTGAAAATTGATCCTGTTGAGAATTGACCCCAACTTCAGAGTCTTGATCTGAACTGGAACTTACTCTACACGGTTTAAACGTACATGATTCATGCACATATATGAAAGTTTCAGTTTTAGAATATTTCCATACTGTCCTATACATATGCGGACGTGGCTGATTTATTTTAGGTTGATATATATCCGAATAATCATTTAAATTTGAGACTGAAAATTTGATATCCACTTATTATTACAATAATTAATTTAAAGAAGTCAGAATATTTCCCTGACAAAATAATAAATGATTAGTTGTCATATTTTTATCCAACAACTCGTCAACAGTTTTTATTTATATTATACGACTTAACAATAATTTTCATAAACTTTCCAGATAAACTATGCATATGCATGGTATTAATTCTTTAAAAAAAATACAATTCATCTCTATTATTTTGAGTTTTTAATTCCATTATTTACCTGTAAATTAGAAAACGGGCAACTGGCGTTATATATTTTCTCATAATTAAAAACATATACCCTATATTATTGTAAACAATTTAAACAAGTAGGCTTGCTTCTACATGTACAGTCGGAGGATGGTTGATCTAATCATATTAATGGTATATATGAAAAGGCATGCAAAAAGTTGAATATATTAAGATTACTCAAGCATACAATTGATAGAGGAACACTTGTTTAAATTCGGCTTTTATCAGACCTAGATTGGAATATTGTGAGTTTGTGCGGGGCAACTGGATCAAGGAAAACTCCGAATTGCTTAAACTGTACAAATTGAAGCAGCCAGGATAGTAACAGGAATGAGAGTAAATTCTTCCAACATCATTTTATATAGTGAACTTGGTTTGGAAACCCTTCAATCTCAAAGGGATAAACATAAACTAATTCTATTGTACAAGAAAATTTAGCACCACAATACTTGTTAGATTTAATTCAATCATATTTTCCAATTGAACATGCATATAATCTTTGGTCGTATGACCTTCTTTACCGTCTACCACTATACCGGACTACTAATGACACTAGCTTTATATACATGTACATGTAAATTTTGGAATAATCTAGATGCAGAAACGAAACTTTCATCATTTTTTTTAAGTTTATCCATCTTAAAGTCAAAACGTAAAAAAAAAATATACCAAAAGCTTACAAACACTTCAGTTTAGGCAATAGGAAAGAAAATATTATTTTATGTCAATTACGAAATGAAGCTAGTAATCTAAATGCTCACTTATTTAAGGAGTTTTTATTGATGACAGTCGAGGTTTATACTGTTGGTCTGAATCTTAAGGAAATGTGCATTTTTCTTGGATACCCAAGATACACCCAACAAAGAGATCTAGACGAAGTTTTTAAACAACTTTGTGATATAAGTGTACCTTTTTATATTAACTATATACTTTATGGTAGTTCTGAGTTTTCATATAAATAAAATTGTAAAATTGTTTCCTATGTTTATAGTTCTCCCAAGCGTTGTTGATTCTCTTAAGTTACACTTCTTAAACATATTTAAGTATTATAGATGTATATTTACTTATTATATAGTTTCCTTTTATTTACTGTTCTTTCAAATGGACAGGATCATGAAAATTTCATTCTTGTGTTTGTTTCCCTGCAAGTATAAATGAAGGCGATAGGTTTGTAAATGTAGGTGTGAATGAATATGTCTACCAACAAAATGTCTTACAATCATAAATCGTAAATGTTCATATAATTACAATGTATTTAATATTCAAGTATCCCTTGTCTTTTATACACATAATATCAATAATATTCTGTAAACTAGTAATACTATATTCTTATGACCATATATTATTTTAAAACACCACTTATTGACTTTGTATGTTGGAAAGGATTTACATAGGCTATGCCTGTTATCCAATCAATTTGAATTTTAATAAAAAACGTTGAAATAACATTTATAATGTAGATGCCTGTGATAGGAAGGTCAACCATCTACTCCAACGCTGTTGTATGATCTTCTACTTCATACATTTGTATTTCTATTCCATAAATACAATTTACCAATTTATTGAAGAAAACAATTACTGTTAGTAAATTTATGTTAAGTTTTTGCGATCAAAGCAATTTAGAAACTATTGATGCAAAATTACTTTATTGTCATCATGTACAAAAATTAGGTTGCTACAGATTCCATGAAGCAAAATTGTTTATGCCTAGAGAAATTAGCGATTTGATTATACTTAGTTACATCAGAAGTTATCCTAACGGCACAAATAAAACACTAAAAAATATCGGCTAACGAGATATATAGTTACTGTAGCATTGTTCCTGAAAGAGTACATGTTAGCGTATAATCATTTTGTAAACTGTTATTGGCTGGATGGGTGTGAGTACAAAATTCAGATATTCACAATATGATATACTGCAAATTTTGTATTTACACCCACCCAGAAAATTTACAATGAACAATATAATTAAAACACATATATTATTTTAATTTAGATATCACACAAATCAGCAATTATACGCCAAGTTTTTTTTATGAATAAAATTATTGTTATTACCTATTTAAAGGGATAATATGCAAATTCGATAAATAATCATATAAAAGTATCGGGTTTTTTTTTTTTTTGGTCCCTCCTGTTGAAACAATTAAACATGTAAATCTAAAGAAAAAATATGAAAAAAATAATATTTTTTTATTACATAAACCCAAGTTATTAATATTGATTCGTTTATTTGTGCTTATTTGCTGTTGAATTTTGAACCGGTTTCATGATCAAAATTCCACGATGCGGGTCAATTTTCAACGGATCAGGGTCTTTATTCAACACCTTTGGTCTCAATATTCAACATGGAAAAATAACTTCGGGTCAATTTTCAACCCGGGTCAAAATTCTTCGTTACACCGGTGCCAAGGTGGCATTTTGCATCCGTCTACACAGGGAAAAGTGGCTCGCATGATTTTCATGCGAATTTCATATGAGATTTATGCGAGCCACCTTTGCCTGTGTAAGCTGCATATATCGAAAAATTAAAATATGCCAAATGATAGACAATTGCATAAAGAGTCTACAACCACCATTGTTATCACTGTATCTCACCTGTCAGGTGAGATATTTACCTTTCAAAAATAAATTCCTACAGGAAAATAATTTTTCCCAGAGGGAAAACAATATTCCTACAGGAAATTTGAAATTTTCGATCGGAATACAAGAACTTCCTATAGGAATTTCAATTCCGACAGGATTTCATAAAATCAGATAGATCTTAATTTCCTATAGGAAAACTACCTGTCTGAATCAAATTCCTACAGGAAATACCATTCTCCTGTAGGAAATATAATTCCTCTAGGATTTTTAGAAAATCCTATAGGATTGTCAATATTTCCTGTAGAAGAATCAGTTCTCCTATGGGAAGTGTCATTTTCCTATGGGATATTAAATTTTAAAAGTAAATATTTCACATGTCAGGTGAAACACACTAAAATCAAAAGTGGTTATATACTCTCTAGACAATGATCTATCGTTTGGTATATATGGATTTTTCCGAACTGCATCTTATGCGGGTGCAAAAATGTCACTTTGGCACTGGCATAATTATCCAGCACAGTGTTAATGATTACATGTAAACACACATAGAACAACTTAGCACAACTTATTTGTAACTACATGTAATTGGCTCATAGTTCAGTTTATATTAATTGTGTAACTTTCTTTGAAATATTTATCAACGAATATACTAAGTTTTACCGTGATTAATAAGAGATTTATTGTATTATTATTTGTATTTAAAAATAAATACAGAAAACCAGTAAACATGATTACAATGTCAAGTAATTTATTGGAAGACGTGTAAAGTGTGTACAATCCAACCATTTCATTGAAACTCAATACATTAAAAAATACACAAAGCATCGGTATAAGGGTGAGAGTAAAAATGTTTTGGATTAGCCAGCTTCGCCAACGTCACGTGATCAACTCTTGAGAACTACGCAGTCGCCGTTGAGGTCGATGCCCAGAACGACCTTGGCATCAGGGTCAAGCTTGAGCTCTGCCCGGCCCACGCCCTTCAGGGGGTTTTTGTTGGCCAGGGTGAAGCTGAGGGTCACCGATTTGGCGTTGCCGTCGTCATCAGAGATCATGAAGCCTAGGGTGGTGGGGTCTAACTGCTTGGGGTTACGGTTGATTGAATACTCAACATAACCTAGTGAAATGTATCAAATGAGTAAACAGTATTTCATGAATGAGAAACATTCGTGGTTGCTCAATTTTCGTGGATTTTGTGTTCTTCTAGTCCGCGAATTAATATTCCCAAAGAATTATGAAAAAAGCTTTGTCAATTGCATATATATATAGAACTTAACGAGCTTTCTTTAAATTCAGAACTGTTAACAGCAATGAAGCAGTACTACGATTTGTTTGTTCATTGATATAGAAATTTACTTATGGTGCTTTAAAAGTTTAAAATCACATTATTAAGCTTAATTTTAATGAAGTTTTAAATTTTGTGATTTTGATATTCTAATGTATTAATGTAAATTTTCACCGATCAATTTCCCTATTATATCACTCGATTAATCGTATAATACATGTAAGAACAGATTATTTCTTAAGAATATCAATTTATACAGGAAGAACACTACACTGGATATCACAACGCATGCCGGTCTTCTACAACAAATCAAATTTCGGTGCATGATTGACCTTTGACCTACCGTCCCCTCTGTCGGCGACTGAGACCTCGGCCCACTTTTCCTTGTCAAGGTTATCAATCAGAGAATCCATTACTAGGAAGTGTGTTACTGGAAACAACAAAAGGATAATCAATTACAACGCAGTGTGTTAATATAAACAACAAAAGGATAATCCATTACTAGGCAGTGTGTTTTTGGAAACAACAAAAGGATAATCCATTACTAGGCAGTGTGTTACTGGAAACAACAAAAGGATAATCCATTACAAGGCAGTGTGTTACTGGAAACAACAAAAGGATAGTCCATTACTAGGCAGTGTGTTACTGGAAACAACAAAAGGATAGTCCATTACAAGGCAGTGTGTTACTGGAAACAACAAAAGGATAGTCCATTACTAGGCAGTGTGTTACTGGAAACAATAAAAGGATAGTCCATTACAAGGCAGTGTGTTACTGGAAACAACAAAAGGATAATCCATTACAAGGCAGTGTGTTACTGGAAACAACAAAAGGATTGTCCATTACTAGGCAGTGTGTTACTGGAAACAACAAAAGGATAGTCCTAACTAGGCAGTGTTACTGGAAACAACAAAAGGATAGTTCATTTCTAGGCAGTGTGTTACTGGAAACAACAAAAGGATAATCCATTACTAGGCAGTGTGTTACTGGAAACAACAAAATGATAGTCCAATAACTAGGCAGTGTGTTACTGGAAACAACAAAAGGATAATCCATTACTAGGCAGTGTGTTACTGGAAACAACAAAAGGATAGTCCATTACTAAGCAGTGTGTTACTAGAAACAACAAAAGGATAGTCAATTTCTAGGCAGTGTGTTAATATAAACAACAAAAGGATAATCCATTACTAGGCAGTGTGTTTTTGGAAACAACAAAAGGATAATCCATTACTAGGCAGTGTGTTACTGGAAACAACAAAAGGATAATCCATTACAAGGCAGTGTGTTACTGGAAACAACAAAAGGATAGTCCATTACTAGGCAGTGTGTTACTGGAAACAACAAAAGGATAGTCCATTACAAGGCAGTGTGTTACTGGAAACAACAAAAGGATAGTCCATTACTAGGCAGTGTGTTACTGTAAACAATAAAAGGATAGTCCATTACAAGGCAGTGTGTTACTGGAAACAACAAAAGGATAATCCATTACAAGGCAGTGTGTTACTGGAAACAACAAAAGGATTGTCCATTACTAGGCAGTGTGTTACTGGAAACAACAAAAGGATAGTCCTAACTAGGCAGTGTTACTGGAAACAACAAAAGGATAGTTCATTTCTAGGCAGTGTGTTACTGGAAACAACAAAAGGATAATCCATTACTAGGCAGTGTGTTACTGGAAACAACAAAATGATAGTCCAATAACTAGGCAGTGTGTTACTGGAAACAACAAAAGGATAATCCATTACTAGGCAGTGTGTTACTGGAAACAACAAAAGGATAGTCCATTACTAAGCAGTGTGTTACTAGAAACAACAAAAGGATAGTCAATTTCTAGGCAGTGTGTTACTGGAAACAACAAAATGATAGTCCATTACAAGGCAGTGTGTTACTGGAAACAACAAAAGGATAGTCCATTACAAGGCAGTGTGTTACTGGAAACAACAAAAGGATAGTCCATTACAAGACAGTGTGTTACTGGAAACAACAAAGGATAGTCCATTTCTAGGCAGTGTGTTACTGGAAACAACAAAAGGATAATCCATTACAAGGCAGTGTGTTACTGGAAACAACAAAAGGATTGTCCATTGCCAGGCAGTGTGTTACTGGAAACAACAAAAGGATAGTCCATTAAAAGGCAGTGTGTTACTGGAAACAACAAAAGGATAGTCCATTTCTAGGCAGTGTGTTACTGGAAACAACAAAAGGATAGTCCATTACAAGGCAGTGTGTTACTGGAATAAACAAAAGGATAGTCCATTACTAGGCAGTGTGTTACTGGAAACAACAAAAGGATAATCCATTACTATGCAGTGTGTTACTGGAAACAACAAAAGGATAGTCCATTACTATGCAGTGTGTTTCTGGAAACAACAAAAAGATAATCCATTACTAGGAAGTGTGTTTCTGGAAACAACAAAAGGATAGTCCATTACTATGCAGTGTGTTTCTGGAAACAACAAAAAGATAATCCATTACAAGGCAGTGTGTTACTGGAAACAACAAAAGGATAATCCATTACAGGGCAGTGTGTTACTGGAAACAACAAAAGGATAATCCATTACTAGGCAGTGTGTTACTGGAAAAAACAAAAGGATAGTCCATTACTAGGCAGTGTGTTACTGGAAACAACAAAAGGACAATCCATTACTAGGCAGTGTGTTACTGGAAAAAACAAAAGGATAGTCCATTACTAGGCAGTGTGTTACTGGAAACAACAAAAGGATAATCCATTACTAGGCAGTGTGTTACTGGAAACAACAAAAGGATAGTCCATTTCTAGGCAGTATGTTACTGGAAACAACAAAAGGATAGTCCATTACTAGGCAGTGTGTTACTGGAAACAACAAAAGGATAGTCCATTTCTAAGCAGTGTGTTACTGGAAACAACAAAAGGATAATCCATTACTAGGCAGTGTGTTACTGGAAACAACAAAAGTATAGTCCATTACTAGGCAGTGTGTTACTGGAAACACAAAGGATAGTCCATTACAAGGCAGTGTGTTACTGGAAACAACAAAAGGATAGTCCATTACTAGGCAGTGTGTTACTGGAAACAATAAAAGGATAGTCCATTACAAGGCAGTGTGTTACTGGAAACAACAAAAGGATAGTCCATTACAAGGCAGTGTGTTACTGGAAACAACAAAAGGATAATCCATTACAAGGCAGTGTGTTACTGGAAACAACAAAAGGATAGTCCATTACATGGCAGTGTGTTACTGGAAACAACAAAAGGATAGTCCATTACAAGGCAGTGTGTTACTGGAAACAACAGAAGGATAGTCCATTACAAGGCAGTGTGTTACTGGAAACAACAAAAGGATAATCCATTACTAGGCAGTGTGTTACTGGAAACAACAAAAGGATAGTCCACTACTAGGCAGTGTGTTACTGGAAACAACAAAAGGATTGTCCATTACTATGCAGTGTGTTACTTGAAACAACAAAAGGATAGTCCATTAATAGGCAGTGTGTTACTGGAAACAACAAAAGGATAGTCCATTACAAGGCAGTGTGTTACTGGAAACAACAAAAGGATAGTCCATTTCTAGGCAGTGTGTTACTGGAAACAACAAAAGGATAATCCATTACAAGGCAGTGTGTTACTGAAAACAACAAAAGGATAGTCCATTACTAGGCAGTGTGTTACTGGAAACAACAAAAGGATAGTCCATTACTAGGCAGTGTGTTACTGGAAACAACAAAAGGATAGTCCATTACAAGGCAGTGTGTTACTGGAAACAATAAAAGGATAGTCCATTACAAGGCAGTGTGTTACTGGAAACAATAAAAGGATAGTCCATTACAAGGCTGTGTGTTACTGGAAACAACAAAAGGATAGCCCATTACAAGGCAGTGTGTTACTGGAAACAACAAAAGGATAATCCATTACAAGGCAGTGTGTTACTGGAAACAATAAAACGATAGTCTATTACAAGGCAGTGTGTTACTGGAAACAACAAAAGGATAGTCCATTACAAGGCAGTGTGTTACTGGAAACAACAAAAGGATAGTCCATTACAAGGCAGTGTGTTACTGGAAACAACAAAAAGATAGTCCATTACTAGGCAGTGTGTTACTGGAAACAACAAAAGGATAGTCCATTTCTAGGCAGTGTGTTACTGGAAACAACAAAAGGATAATCCATTACAAGGCAGTGTGTTACTGGAAACAACAAAAGGATAGTCCATTACAAGGCAGTGTGTTACTGGAAACAACAAAAGGATAGTCCATTACAAGGCAGTGTGTTACTGGAAACAACAAAAGGATAGTCCATTACTAGGCAGTGTGTTACTGGAAACAACAAAAGGATAGTCCATTACTAGGCAGTGTGTTACTGGAAACAATAAAAGGAACAACACTGAATGAGATTAGTTCTAGACTCTTTAATATGAAGACTGAAAGAAAAACGGTGAATTATTTAAAAGAATGTATTTTAGAACCGTATGTTTTCAAAACAGACATTTGAGGAATATTATCGTTGCTCAATATTTTTTAACAAAAAACAGAACTCATTTAATGATAGAGAGACTATAGTTATAAAGTATTTATTTTTTAAACAGTAATTTGTTTCTTTTATCTATTCAAATTCAGTGAAACTGTATGAATTGTGAATTGGTAGAAAGCAATGTAAGTGAAATTGTAATTTTTTGGATTTAATTCGTTTTTTGTATATTGATATTCACATTAAAAAATTTTACACCATAAAAGTGGTTGATATTATCTTGTATATATTGAGAATGGTGGAATTTTTGCTAATACTACCCGTTTCAATCCACAAAATATTTTTACAAAACACCACAGATTTGAAATCTTATCATAATTTTATGACTCACAAACAAATGTTGTAGGGAAATAATTATACTAAATTAGAAAATAAAAATTATCACACAATTTGACCTATCGTAACATTTTTATTTTTTTTGCAATTTCACGATTAACTTGCTTAGAAAGAGATTTTAAAACTGTTATTAATTGAATTCTATCTACCGCAATAAAAGTGAGTAAAAACAAATCGAACACACGTGCGTGTCTTAGGAGCTGACGTCACTTTAATTCCCGCCGTACGCTTGAGATCAATGATGCGTGACTCACTGAACAGCTATGTACACCGTACAGATTGGAAAAGTCAAAGTGTCTGCATGCTATGTTTATATGTCTCACAACAACTTATTATATTTTATCCAGCTGGCCCCTTAGAACACCCACCAGTGATGATGTAATCAGAGCTGTACACAGCTGTTACCTTAGACCCCCCCCCCCCGCTTCCGCGAACTCTCTTTTATATAGATTCCTGTTTTGTTTATATCAGATAGTAGAGGAGTCCGTTGTATTTCATAATATTGACAACCCTCCTCCTCCGCCTTCCCCCCTCCCACACACACACAATCACCAAAACATACTCTTATATAGAATTGTTGATATGATACAATTATTGCTGCATAAAGATAGACTTCTTTTGCGAAAAGGCGGTAAAAAGATAAATCAGTTCATAAACTTTAAGTCGACTTTAAAATTTATTCATAATGAGTTTCCTATCTACTAATAAAGAAGAATTGAATCTGATTGTAAGCTTTGATATGGTTTGTAAATTTTCATTTTTGACTGTCACGAAATATATTCTTCTTAATAAGTTTACACTGTCAAAGAGCAAATGTGTTATTTTAAAAAATATACTGAATATTCTAAAACGATGCGCGTGGTAGATGTAGGTCATTAAACCACAGGACGTTGATCCCATTCTGTGGAAATCTAATGGTCATAAACGACTAACGCAATTTGGGAGATATTGGTGTAATTAGAGAATACGATATTAGGAGGGAAAATACCATAATGTTTTCTTTCTATATGTAGCCTTCCCCAAGCAGAGAAACAGTTTTTAATTTAATCATGGAACATAGTCTTCCCTATCCCCTTCACCTCGAGGGATGGTGAGTGGGGGGGTCACTTTACAAAAGCATTGTGTTGATAGCCTTCGAACAATATGGATCTTTCTATCATTAGAAACATCCTTGCATATGTTAACATGTTATGTTGATTGTTACAATTAGACTAAGGAATGGGGCGCGCTTAATTAGCTAATCAAAGGGGTAATGCTAGCTGCTCCTCCAGCGTTGTCAATGGTACTCCCAACGATGTAACCTCACGTGTAAATAATGTAAATACACGAACGAGCACGTGTGGAGTTACAGCATTACGAGGATCAGATAGACCTTTTGATTGCAATGGGTACGCTCCATTCAGCAGGGGGGAATCATGTCAGGGATAATTGTAGTCAGATTGGAAATGTAGAAAATCAAGGTTACAGGTAAACAGACGGAGGAGTCTATTGTGTGTGTGTGGGGGGGGGTGCAGCAAACCCATCAGTGACAGATGTCAATCAAACTTTTTTAAAGTGAACATAGTTATCCACTTTAACATACTAATTAATGTGAAACAAACTATGTATCCCCTCTGTCTCCACCCCATCCAAAAAAAATGGAAAAATTGATTGATATATATTTAGTGTTTATTTCGTTAAACTTCTGAATTTTCAAATATCTTTCTACATATAAGCCCTTAATTGGCACCCAAGGACATGGTAACATTGTGTTAGCGTAAAAGGAGACATCGACCTCGGGCTCGGGCCCCGTTCAAAAGACTAATTTTCACCTCTGATGTCAAGCAACTGACATACGTACATTTATCGCATTTGTCGTAGTGTTGGCTCGAGCTTCGTTTTCTAGCTTAGACGTCGCTAACCTCATATAAAGAGAACTGGAAATAATGATCTGTGTTTCAATAAATACTATTTTTGCGGACGCAAACTCCTTTAAGAATTTCTTTGTTTGCAAATTTTTTCAATATTTATTGCTTTCCTAAAATCAAGAGAAAATAGTGTTTTGTATGGGAAGAAAATATTAAAAAATATTCAATTTAAATAAAATTTAATTAAATACGCTTAATCATAATGCTTAATTATTACAAGACTAATGATTGAAATCGACTTTATTATATGCAAAAGTCACATATGAACAAATTGCAATTTACGAATTTTGAAAATTTTCAATATTTCACGAAAAGATGAAACAATTTTCTTTAATATGTAAAAGCAAAAGTTTTATTTGCAATTAGAAATTAAATGAATTATTTTTCTTCTTAACAATATTTTCTAATACATATTTACATATAAAAGATACGCCCTAATTCCATCAACTTTTCCCATAAAAAAAATCCAAATAAAAAAAGTATTAATAAAAATAAATTGTAAAAATTACTAACTTACTTGCGCTATTCAGCCCTTATCTCCGGACGGACACCAGTTTGTTAGCCAGCTAGTCTGTAACAAATAATTTCTGTCTCTGAATATATAGCCTCCCAAGGATGAAGCCAAAACTAACACAAACAATGGTACGGAATAGAATACGAACACTTGTAGAAACTACACGTGTCGGACACAAACGAGTCCTGGACGTGCGAAGACTCTGACAGTAACATCGCGCGCGTGTAGTTTGAGAGGAGTAGAGGCGAGGTGTCTTAAGGTCAGACGCCAAGTTCCTCAATTTTAGATAACTTTTTCTACGAATTTGTTATTGATTTACTACAACTCTGACAACCTTTCTTGCAAAAATTAGGGTACCTTACCAGGCATTTGTGCAAGCTACTAGAGTATGCAATTTCTTAAATAATCTTATTGAAAATGCACTTGAATTGTTGATATTAAATTTTTTGGCATATACATATATTTTTGTATTATTTGAATCATTTTAAAATTGAAAATAAATAATATTTTTAATTGGTATATTATCAGGCCGTTGAAAATTTGAAAAATAATTATCATTTTTCGATGAACATGTCGTCTGACCTTAAAGATTTAGGTGTCTAAAAGTCACCTTTATGTACCAATCAGGTATATAAAGACAAACATTCGACTTAAAATTAAGAACAATTTTCTTCAAAGAAAATCCTTCCATATAAATTTAATTCTAAGATGTAAATAAAGCTTTTTTCAGTTTGTTTGATACTTTGTACCATTTTGTTCGACACTTGTTACCATTTTGCCATTTTGTTTGACACTTGTTACCCACTTCAAGTTTTTCTGTGGACAAATACAATGCATAACATATAGTAAGAAAATAAATAAGCGATGAACAAAATGGTGTACACTAACAATAGATAATACAAGCATTTTTATAAAACAAAAATATGTAAAACGAGGTTGTATTTTTAAATTTTTGAGTCTCTTTAAAAAATATCCATGTTCTTGCATTTGTTATTTGTTATTGGGCTGAATAACTGCTCTTTGGACTTCGTTTGAATTTGAATTTTTTTATGGCGGCTTATTTTATAATCAAGTGTTTGAAAACTGATATAACTGAAGAATGTAGTTACATGTACATATAAGAAAACAGGTTGCCTGTATATAAATGTTATCCTCCCAAACAGGCACTATTTATTTTATCATACTGAATGTCCTAATTTTAGAGAAAATTTTACTGCTTTTATATAAAATGAAGTGATTTCTACGGCGAACCGTATGCGCATAATTTACGCGCATGTAACAATTCGTTGTGTTACCCCTTGTCAAGTGTGTTTTTAACGCTGAGGGTAATAGAACGGATTATCAACTGCGTCTAGACCAATCAGATTCCAGTATTTAACATGAAAGGTTAATAACAATTATTGCATCTGTTGTGTAAAGTGAAATATACATCACTTTCAAATTAGTCAAATTCTTACTTTGAGTACCACCATACAAATTTCTAGGTTAATTTCCTGTAGATTCTCAATATTGCATCACTGAGCAACAAACAGATCACACCTGTTTGTTAAAACTACAATGTACCTTTTAATAAGAAGTAACTGGCATGTCAACTATAGCACTCCTAAAACAATCTACTATAGCACTCCTAAAACAATCTTCACGTACAACCTATATTTAATTTACATTCATGAACAAGTATTTATACTTTCATATACCATTTTCTAAGGAATTTGTAGGCATGTTTGGTAAAATACCAGTTATAATTAATTAGCTTTTACTGCCTTCTAGCTTTAGAGATCGAATGTGTTCACATAAACCGGTCATAGTAAGCAGTTTCATCTTGTTTCTCTTATGATTGAGCTAAACAAAATCCCTCGTCGACTGTTATACGCTGTGAATATCGCGCATTGTCTTGTTGCTGTCTATAAATTATCGACTTGTTTGATTACTCTATTAAACAAACACACACTGACACGGTTGTTTCTATATCTTTTTTTCTTCCTCATCATCAAAATAAATAAGTTCACAGCTGAATACTCTAAATCACCCCTAACCCCTTTTCCTCTCCAAAACGTCATTCTGATGTTGGATTTGATAAAAGCTTCTAAGTTAAAGCTTCTGAGTCGTTTTGATTTCTTCGTGTATCAAACAGATCCAAAAAAGCAAAGCAGATAAATATTTTGTCTAACACATACGTCTACTTGAAACGCTTTGGAAACCAAGCGTTTCTCAAACCTTGTTATGTAACAGTTCGGATATTTGTCTAATTTTCGAGTTTTGTCGCCGTCGAATCAGATGAAGATTGTTCGAGGCTGCTTTTCTGTTGATACCCAGAGTCAGGGCGGGCCAGCGTGCATCAGACAGCCATTAGATTCATTTACTCAGATATAAAATCAATTATGTAACAGGAATTATCAGTAATTGTATAGACTGCAGATATTTGATGATACCGGGATAAAATGATCGCCTCCCAGGATGTGGTAGATTTTTTTCAAAGGAATCAAAGATTATACTTACTTAAATAAAGATTCAACAGGAAATAGGAATGAATTACAGAAACTTTATTAAATTCATAGACAAGGTATTACTCTAACAACCCCCTTTTCATCAGCAGAAAGATACGCACAATGAACTCACAATTCTCTTCTGAAATAAAGAAGTGCAATAGATTTATGAACACCCTCAAATGCACTTCGACAAAAAAAAATTTGAAAAAAGTTAAAAATTAACCGATCTCTAACAACAAACAAACACAGCTGACCCTAAAAATCTTAACTGAAACTTAAACATGTTATTTTACCCTATCCATCCCAGACGCTTGTGCTCACAAATGTATTAAAATATATTTGATAAACAACCTTATTATATGTTTGTCATTCTAAATAAATTCCATGCACCACATTTTGTACACAAAAACTTGTACTAGTATTAAGAAGAATGGCAATATTACAGAAAAACGAAACACCTGAACTAAAAAAATTAACTACAACTTACTATCAAATAATTAAAGATAAAATCATAAAAGTGAACTACTCTTACCCGTAGAAGAGGCCTTGGGTAACTGACGATCTATACTCCTACTCCTGAGATTTTTGTACAAGAAAAATTTGCGTGTGGGGGTTATCCTTCTGAAAAGCTATATTACAGAACTATTAAAGAAACAGCGTCATATCAAAAGATTCAAACTCTCCCAGAGAGCAGCAATTTGTCAGCGTATCACACAACACGATAAAAGCCGCGGATTCCGAATCAGAAAGTAAACATGCATGACAACAATTTTGATTGCTCTGCAGATCAAGGTCCTGGCATAAAGCAGAATGCTCTGTTTTGAAGGCGTGCAACAATATTTCTTTCACTATATGAAACAAATTGTTTCTTGACGAGCGAGAGCCAACTTTCGCCCCTATCTACAACCTTTCTAGTACAATCTCAATAATCAACGCATAACACAAAAAAACCCTTATTTATCAATCACATGGCTATTTTATTTCCTTTCGAGAATAATTACCTAATATGGAGAGGTCATCACATGCCGTTAAAAGACGAAATGTTCTTGAAACTCTGAGCAGTGATGAAGCATTTTTATTGTTCTGGATATACTGTGACGAAGAACATTAGTTTGCCTATGAAAATAACCGAGAGCGTCAAGTCCTGGTCAAATTTACCGGAAACGTAGGCGACCGAAAGATAACAATAATTTTATAGTTGAGGAGATTATTCCGAATGAACATCCGACACTTAAGGACGGCGGACCCAATTCATTTCTACAATAGATTTTTTATTCAAATTTTTATATAATGTTAATCAGTTAATGGTGAGTGAAAACCAATTAAAAAATTACATGATCATCGACTTCCTTTTTTTACTAGGGGCGTTACATAATTTGGGTACGAAAGTCGGCAGATATAATAGAAAGTAATGGGAAATTTCTGGGGCGTGGTATAAAAACTGATATTTTAAAAATTCTGCAATAGATTTTTTACTATAATTAAATTGTTATAAAAGGAAGTCAATTACCTTACCGATCAACAGAAAAAAAATGTAGGTCATCGACCTAAATTTTTTGAGGGGTTGTGTTAAAGTTCACTGGTTCATTTTTCCTTCAGAAATATCATTGAAAAAAGGACACAATTATTTATTGCCTGACGTTACATAACTGCTATATATATAAATATTGTTAAGTTGATGTATAAATTCAATATCTACCAGAATATAAGACTATAAACTGCCTTTCGGCGTTGTACGATTTATAAACCGTGGAAATAAAACCGATTTGTCGCAAACAGAGGAAATTCGGACTAATTTTTTTTCTTAATTTTTCTCCACTAAAAATATTTTGGCATCACAAATTATGTTTAGTTTAATAAAAATTTTATTATTTTCTCTTATTCTGATGTACGTAATTACAACAGTCATATTTATAGCATATGCGCGGTTTCTGCGCAGAGGTGCGAAATCTTTAATTGGGTCCGTCGTCCTTAATTCAAGGTCGATGTTAGTTGCGACCAGGAATACAACCCGCAACTTTTCGATTACAAGGACGAGTTAATTTTTTATCATTACATCACTTGTTTACACACAACTGTATTTTGCCAACAGATCCATTTGACGGTGTACTTTTTGTTTCTTAGCATTGTTTGTTGGTAATTATGATGACTAATAAAAGAACCTGCTAAATGTAAACGTCCGGATAGTCATTTGACTGGAAACGAACGGAACGAGAGGAATTCGCTTAGACACATTAGCGGTGAAGTTATGACTAGAAATAAATATTCTCAGACAAACGTAGATATCTGATAATAGGATTCAAGTGCTGGAATTACAGAAAAATGCACTTTGTCTGGCGAATACGACACACAGTATTACTTTTTTATCAATAAGATCGACACAGAAAGACTTTTGTTATGTTTTGTAATGAAGCGAATCTCTATTTATTGGGTAAGTTGTTATATTGACATGCATAAATAATATTCTTGATTATACAAAAATGTTTTTTAGTTTTTAAAACCATTGTCATATTACATGTTTCACAATTTCAAATCAAAATGTTTTGTTGAATATTTTACATTTGGTTATACAAGGAAACCAGCTCTCTTTCTAGAACGGAAGAAGCGTTATGCAGCAGGTGCTCCAATCGATGACGTGTAACTCAGGGCGTAAACGTCATCACTGGAGGGCTTCTTCATCACTGGTTTTTGTATACTAGGTGAATGTCGGAGTTTGGTGAATAGTAGGACCGCGGCCCCAAGGAGCATTGCCACGCCTGCCGTGTAGAAGGGAAAGTCGGTATCTTGGACCAGATCTGACACGGCACCTAAACAGTGGAAGAGAGAGAGAGAGAGTGAGTAGAGAGAGAGAGAGAGAGAGAGAGAGAGAGAGAGAGAGAGAGAGAGAGATCAACAACTCGTGTACCCTGCGCCTTCAAGCTTACTAAATTTTAATTTACTTAAACCATTCTATTAATCATAATTAACGTCTTTGTACAAAGAACACTGTGCCGGATAATTATGCCAGTGCCAAGGTGGCATTTTTGCACCCGTCTAAGCTGCATATATCGAAAAATTCAAATATGCCATATGATAGGCCATTACTTAAAGAGTTTACAACCACCTTTGTTATCATTGTTTCTCACCTGTCAGGTGAGATATTTACCTTTCAAAACTAAATTCCTACAGGAAAATATTTTTTCCCATAGGAAAAACAGCATTCCTATAGGAAATTAGAAAATTCCTATCGGAATACAAGAACTTCCGATAGGATTTTCAATTCCGATAGGATTTGATAAAATCCGATCGGAAATTTTAATTTCTAATAGGAAAACTACCTGTCTGAGTCAATTTCCTACAGGAAATAGCTTCCTCCTACAGGAAATATAAATCCTATAGGAATTTTAGAAAATCCCATAGGATTGTCAATAATTCCTGTAGGAGAATCGTTTCTCCCATGGGAAATATCATTTTCCTATGGGATATTAATTTTTTAAGGTAAATATCTCACCTGTCAGGTGAAACTCACTAAAAACAAAAGTGGTTATATACTCTCTAGACAATGGTCTATCATTTGGTATATATGGATTTTTCCGAAACTGCATCTTAAGCGGGTGCAAAAATGCCACCTTGGCACTGGCATAATTATCCGGCACAGTGTTAAAGATAATCTCATGCGTTTTAAGCATTAAATTATAACAGATTTTCCATTCACAACAGATACTGCTTAGAAGTACCGATTATTTTTTTGTGTTTGAAGGCTTCAATATGGCCACGATTATGTAGCCTCATTAAAAACCAACGATAGTTAATATATTTTAACATTTTAAGATTTATAGTGCATACTTGTTAAAGGGCCAGCCGCAAGAGAGCCAATCCCGAAGCTGAAGTTACTGACTCCAAAACTGGGAACGAACATCTCAATCCGGAACAAGTCAATGAGCATGACCGGAAGTAGACTATACAGGCAGCCTACAAAATAAAGTAACCCCTCAGTGTCACTTATAATTATTTTGTTCATGATCATATATTTTTTTTTAAATATTTGATGATTAATGTAAAGTTAACGTTATGTCCAAAATGTAACGTATAGTTCACCAAAAAGTAAAAAAAAAAACCTTATTTTTTTAAAATTTGGTTTAGATGGTATGTAATTACATATTAAAAACATATTACATTATATAATCTGTACATTTTTTTTTAGAATTCAAATAGAGATAAATATTTGCTTAGTAAGATTTTTCCAATGCATTCTACACTACAACATACATTACAAGCTACAAGTACATCTTGGGGACCAGTGATGTCTATAACATCCTGAAACAAACTTCATGATTAGATTCATACCGAGAATCAGCTATACAGAGATATTTTCTTTAAAGAAATAGAATATCAGAACTTTTTACCAAGTGAAATTATTCATTATGTTCCGTCACTTATTTATTATATTATTTTTTATACCTGTTGAGATGCCGAACAAACAACTACCAATGATAAAAATCAGGTAGGAATTAGCAAATGCATAGAACGTCATTGATGCTGAACAAACTATGGATGCCGTGATGAAAGACACGAATCGTCTGCGCCGTGAATTCCCTGTCAGAATTCCGATCCCGACTCTTCCGACTAGACTTGTAAAACCAATGGCCGAAATCAACATGGCGGACAGTTCCAATGAGAAGCCCATGCGCGTGGCCTTCAGGGGCAGAAACAGGAAAGGTACTGTATCGGAGAGGCCAACCATTAGGTTTGTTAGAGTAAAAGATATCGAATGGGGAGACCGAAAAAACGCCTTGTCCCAAACAGATTTCTTTATTTCCATCATTATCGTTTGGTTTTCTGAAAAAAAATTTAATGACACTCCGGATGATACTTCATTAACAAAGACATTCATTGTACCTTAAGCGATTTGTATGATAAATTTGAAAACAAATACCATTTCTCACTGCTGGCTTTTGGACTTGCCGGTAGACAACCCCACACGCGATACCATTGAGGTAGAGGGCGGAACAGAGAAGCAAAGTTCCCCGAGTTCCATAAACTTCCAGAAGGGCCGTGAAAAGGACCGGAAACACGATGAAACCGAGGCCACCTCCGGCCAAGCTGAGAGCCATAGCAAGACCGCGCCTCCTTTCAAAACAGTCCGTGACCACAAATGTGGACGATATCACCATCATACCTAAACCAAGTCCTGTAAAAACAAGGTAGTGGAAGTCAGCTACTTAAAGTAGTTCAATCATTGCACTACGTCATAATACGGATTTTACAATATTGGTTCGACTTTTGAATAGTGTTTTAGATATTCGATACTGATAATTATGCTAACCATGTAAAAGATAAGGAATTAGAACGGGAATGTATCCATACAATAAGGAATTAGAACGGGAATGTATCCATACAATAAGGAATTAGAACGGGAATGTATCCATACAATAAGGAATTAGAACGGGAATGTATCCATACAATAAGGAATAAATATGATTGATGTGGATAAGTTAAAAAGAAAATCGACATGTTGTAAATTGCTACCGATTTCTGATACATAGTTTACCAAGCAATCATGATCAGACCTATGCATTTATTGTATTTTTTTAATAAATTTCAGAAAGTATATAAGGTAATTTATCAATCATTGCATAACTTATGTTTAATACAAGTCATGCCAAACATTGTTGAAAGTGTGAGATCTAAAAAGACTCAAAAATCAATGCAAAATTTAATATTTACGGACATTTCTTTCTCTATGGTCTACATTGTTTAGAGTTTATACACGTAGCTTGAAACGTAATGCGACTGCAATTAATTTTTTCTAAGTAGCCATTCTATAAAATTTTATCAATAACATTTAATTAGGATTGAGTCCATGAAAATAATTAAAATGACCAAAATTGACATATCAGCGAATTTTTCAAGTTGTATTCTGATATGTTAGGCGATTTTATTTATAAAGATTTGCACCAAAAATGAAATGACGTTGTTTGATCATTTGGTAACACTATTTTTTAAATATACAAATGACGTTAAGCATATGGCAATTTTGCAAACTATTAATTAGTTTCAGTTTTACAATGCTCTTTTATAAATACATATAAGGTGTAATAATGAATTTTAACCACATGTAAAGTGGTGTTTTTATCTTTTTCATTACTTGTTAGTTATTGTTTGAAGTATAATTTGAAATGTTCATTTTGTTTCCTGTAAATTTGTATATGTAATAGTTAGATCATAATAAGTAAAATTTACGCGATTAAGAAGGGGGCGGAGGGAGCGAAGCGATCTAACTTACTTAGAACATAACCCACTTTTTCATTGGCCGATAAAAAGTTCTGCGCCAATCAGACATTATCTCTCTTTTGTTTACGGCTCTCTTAGCTGTCAATCGAAATGTGACGTCGCTGTGAACTTAGAGAAATTCTTAACGATTAAAAACATCACTTAATAGTATATTAAGCTGATTGGATGAAAAAGTGGGTTATGTTCTAAATGCCCATTAAACCCCCAAAATTAAATACTACACACAGTAAACTATTTATTTATTTACATAATTACTTACGTCGTAGGTGTAAGGGATAGAAAACCCGTGGGTTCCACGATGACTTACTGACAGCAACATGTATTATACGTATTGTAGTTTGTAGATACACGTATGTTATCAAAATATTGAACAAACTACTTTCTCATAATAACTTTCTTTCTGTAAGTATTTCGAACATTGTGATACGTAGAGTATCGTTACCTGGACACAGCCCCAAGCAGACGAGATAGACAGGAAGTGATTTGGTGAGAGCGGCCGCCATAAATCCAGCAAAGGCCATGACCCCGCCAGCAGACGACAGAACGCCGTACGTCGTGAATTTCGTCATAGCGGAGATCAGTGGCGCTAAAAAAAATATGAAATAATAAATAAACTCAAAAATTTACTGGTTTGCCAATTAACTAATTTTAATTGGCGATGCCGAGCATAACTGATGCCCTGTACAGTATCCCGGAACCTGCGTTTGCTGTGAGGGTAAGAACATTGCGCGGGGGTGTTAAGGAAGCATATGGGGAATTTAGCGTCTTATTTTGACTGTAATATTCAAAATCGTGAGATTGAATAATTGTTTTGAATCAGATCAAAAACTTAGTATTATCCTTTGAAATAGATGTCAATGCAATAAAATCGGGTATAGTACATTACTGCCATATCGGTGCATTATCATGTGACAACTATAAATAGCTTACGTATATTCCTTAACATAAAATGAGATAGAACAACACTACCCCGCGGTTTCCAAAATATAAAAAACATACTAAGTGACTGCAAAACATCTCAGTTTGATGAAAACCGCTGCTAGAATCCTATGTTCTTCTTAATTAAATATTTATTCATCCTATTCTCGAAAAACCTTCCCAACTTTTATACAGTTTGCACGGAAAACGGTATGTTGCATCAAAACAACATAAAACATAGGATTTTAGCAGCACTTTTCAACTTAAGCATTGATCAAACTATCGATAATTGTAAAATTTGAAGTTCAATATATACGGGGTAGTGTTGTTCTAGTCAGATTTTTATATCGTAAACAACGACAGAGGAAAGTCTGGCCGAGAAATAAAAGCAAATTTACATACCTTTTAGCGAATGATTGATAATACAAACATCTCTCCTAGTATTCATATGTTCAATTCTCAATAAATCACACCAAAATAATTTATAAGAGTCCTTAGATTACTTATATTTTGAGATCAAATTAACACGACATTCAACTTTCAGTCATGACGTCATCAATGTGTAAATCTACGCAATACAATTTAATTTGTAAAAAAAAATTGTCTTCAGTATTTTTTAATTTGTTTTTGGTCTAGGTTTTGTTGCTTAAATATTTGAATATGTACATAATAACTAAGATTTGTAATTTCACGGAATCACATGTAACTCAGATTCCATATGCTTACTTAACACCCCCGCGTGATGACGTTTCCATAACAATATAAAATATTCTTGAAAGTGGTATTTAAGCTATGAAATACCAATTTGATGAAAAAAACCCAAATAGTTTACATGCCTAGAAGCAGAGGGACTGCGTTTACCAATGCCCCTGTCCACTCAAGCCCTGACGATCCGTCTTTTAGTGTTTTCTCTAGTTCCGCTTGAATAATACCCATACAGCTCCTGGTTCCTGCGAATAGGAAGTAGGACAGGAAGCTAGCAATGACCACCATCCAACAGAACCCGCCATCTTTGGTTCTATTTTGTGGCCGTCCGCCATATTTACGCCTCGTCACAGTCTGCTTGGTCAAGACTGGATCCGGATCTCGGTAAATCAATTTCAGGTTTTTATGGTCCTCCTCGGAAACTTCCGCGACTTTCGACTTCGCGAATCCCGTATTTTCATTGTTGATACAAAAAACAGTAGAAATAACTTCCGGTCCTGCCATTTCCGGTTCTTTGTTTTCTCCATGTCGATTAAGATTTTTCGGTAGAAATTTATTGTCTCTTTTGGTCTCGTCTTTCAGGACTTCAGACACTTTTCCCATCACCTGCCTGTGTAGTCACAGTGTTGAGGATTTCATGGCATGACACCAGCGTCTTCAGTCATTATATATAACCAATCATCTGGAGGTCGAGGTCAATCATTTTGTTGGTATTCTATTTGGCATGCCGATAAAGGGATATATTAGGTTCATGAGCATGAACGACACAGAGGATAAATTACGCCTCAGAATAATAAACAAATCGTCCAGTATCTGATAAACAGTTTATGCAACATTATTCGTTCGTGTTATGAGCTTTCTTTAGCAAGAAAATAAGCACAACAAATCCAATCGAAAAAATGTTTTAAACACATACATGCATCGACATGAAGTTCTATTAAGGTGTAATATCCCTATGCTATTAATTTTACCATACATTTTCATCAGTCAATATCAATACTAGATTCAAATGAAACAAAGTTGAAGTGATGAATCGCTGCTAGATTTTTCAAAAATTGATAATGTGTCTAATCGTGATATATTTACATTCAGTGTATATTTCCCTTTATGTTTGCATTGAAAATCTGCGACGTTCAATTTTCTATGAATACAATTTGCTAATTCATGCGCCATGAGCACAAATATAAACGTCTTCACGTGTTTTGAGTATATTTATTTTTGTATGATTATATGAAAGAAACTTTCAATCTTACATAACCAATTTGATATGTACTTTTGAAAATTAATCATTAAATTATATCTTTTCCTAAAAAAAAAGATTTTTCTCTACAAAGTTTCTGGCACCATATAACATGTTAACATGGCTGTTCCATGGATGTTTCATATCCCTGACTGAGAGCGTATATAATGGCTTTACAGCGACAATACACAAATATTTCATACAGATAGACATCAGGATGAATATAAATATAAGCATTGAATAACGCGCGGTATTCAATTTGTCTGCACCGCTTGGTGTGTTACAGGACCGACGACATCCAAAAATAAGCATTCAATACTTTAGTGAAGAAAATAATATATAGTTATATACATTGTCAATTCATATTACAAAACATCATAAAGCGCTGCGTTTTAGTTCAGAATAGCACTTCGTTGTAATGGTTTGTAACAAAGAACGTGGGGGAATAAGCCGAGGCATAAAACCACTTAAGTCCATTTGAAAACCCCAGAATTTTTTTTCTTACAAATATCACTTTTGTTAGATTTATTACACATATGTAATCATTTACATTCAGTATTGCCAAAACCTTCAAAAATTGACTTCAAATTTAATTGATATTAAGACATCAAAATATGTATATGCTAAATAAGCAGCAAAATGCTAATGAAATCGGATGTTCAGACTATAGATTTTTATAGAGTGGGTCATCATACCATTTTTTTAAGAACGTATACTGATAAAACATGTAAATGTCTATCTTTTTCAATTTTCAAAAAAAATGGTACCAAGACCCACTCTATGGTAAAAAGCAAGTTTTCTTCCGTCAATATTCAAGATGATCATCAAATGGCCAAGACCGAATAATGTTTGCGCAGTACTAAATTGAGTTTCTTATTTAAATGGATTCAAGCATGTGAATCCGTGGTGTAGCGGTTAGCGAGGAGTTCTTGGAACATAAGTATGTTGAAGTAGGTGTTCGATTCCGTGTTGTAAATATTTTTTTTTTATATCTTTGTTTACATTTAAAGAAAGTAAAAATTGCGCTATTATGAATAAAACACATGCACTTAATAATTTTATGGATTGTTAGTTAACTGCTAAATCAGTTATCTTTAGTATTATTTTAAAAAATAAACATGTTTCTTTGTTAAGGGGGTACAGATTATGGACTTTAAGACAAAAGATTGGAATTCTTTATTCTATGCACACGCACATAATAAATTCTCTGGAGCACAGGAATAAAAATATTTGAAGTTAATACACATATTATACTAAATGCGTGATTGTCATTTGAAACATACTAGTGATAGGGTTGTGGCCACTTGTGGGCATATGCCTCGGCTTATTCCCCCAGGTTCTTTGCTTCAATCAGCAAGAGTTATCTTTCTTTATCATAGACTATTGAAGATTTTACATACTGAATACATGTTTTACATACAGTACATGATAAATTGCCACAGTTTCAAATTTTTCAGAAAAAGGTTTTCTGTTTTTAAATTTGGATAAAATAATAGTAAAATTGATCCATATATGTTTTAGAAATGCTACAAATGTAACCACAGCATTTTGTTAAACACAAAAAGGGCATCAAATGAATGATCTTCCATGACATGTAATTGGTATGATCTCAATATAGGGATATATTGTCTTGAATAAAATGTGATATTGATTTTTTCCCATATCTGCTATCTCAGAATAGAAAACCTAATTTTCATTTTTAAACAAATGAAATATTAAGTTTCAAACGATGATAACTAAGTCTAGAGTTTGCAATTGTTCATTTCAATTATAATTCATTCACCTCTGTGAACGAGACATAAATAGAGAAATAAAATTTTTCCATCCAAATAGTATCTGGCCTAAAACGTCAAACACGTACTGTTCTTGTACTGAACTAGTTACATAAAGTTTAGTTATATATTTTTAAAAACTAGTCCATCACGCGGAGGTTGAGGGGGTTTACATGTATAGATATTGCCTCATAAGAATTTGATCAATACGATTCGCTTTTTGCAATTTTTTGCAAAAAATTTCTTTACTTTTTTGCCTCCTGCTAAAAGTTGGAGTTCAGTTCGTCCCATTCAAATTTTCTTTTTCTATATTTGAATTTAAATAAATGTCGCCTTTCAACATAATTTGGGGTCCAGCACCGCCTCCCTTGTTGCTACATGCCTTAATAATTGTGAGTTAACAGAAACAAACTGAGATTATTTTCTACAGAAGTTATATCTCTTATCAGAGGAATATTCCACCTTAGAACCGTTTTAACAAGAGCTTGGACTTTCGGTGGGATGTTACTATCTAGTTTACTCATCAAAACAAGCTTTCAAATATTGACCTCCTTTCTTCTAATTCGCTAAGAGAAGCTCATTAATATTCATAGACTGTCAAAACCGGAAAGTTGTTTGCCAAGATCTGCTCTGCTGTGTGAAATTGACGCTGTTTCAGCGAAATATACATCCCTGGATAAGGTCGGACGAGTGTCACTGCGTTCAATGTATTCATATCTATTAGCCAATGACTGGACAGTAAACAACGTGTAGACCCCGCCTTCATCAAATCGGAGTTTGTCACGTACATGTACTACCCAAAGTCCAAGCTCTTGTTAAAACGGTTCTAATATCGCTGTTGTAAAACAAATTACAACATGCCATCGAATTAAAAAAAAAGGATAAACAATGTGATTCAGGTCTTTGCATTTGCAAAACCATAATTATCAGTACTTAGTTCCTAGAACATATAGAAAACAATACGTGTTCAGTTCTCAAAATATAATAGATTCATATTTCAAAGACTAATGGAATATATCTTAATATGCTTAAATGAATATAGCAAAACTTTTGATATTTGTAACTTTTTTTACAAAATAAATACTATTTTGTGATACAATCAAGAAAACGTTCTCCTTCCTTTCAACTATGTCGTGAAAACTAATGTTATCTTTCCTGCGCTAGCAATTACGTTAGTTTTTGTGATCGGCTTCGGCCGATCACAGTTGTGTCCATATGAGGCATCCGGCAAATTTTACTATTAGCGTACGCATTGCGCGTCGCACTATTTGTTTACTATGCAGAGACAGTTTCGTGTAAATCTTTATGAATTTTTTTGTAAATAACTAAAGAACCATTCTTTTAATGCATTAAGGCCTCGGGATTAAAGTATTTATACAGCCACATAGTTATTCAAATCACTTTTTTTCTTTACATGCGTAAGAATTTTAATCGGAAGTACACTTCGCCTACCATGAGTAAAGTTTATTCATTCCTTGCTATTTCGGAAATTAACAAAACGGTGCAATATATCCTATTTATATAGCATGTAATGCTTTTGCATTAACCTAACATGACACTGACCAATGATATCACATACCGATCATTCCTTTAAAAGGAATACTTGTTTTGATTTGAATACCCATGCTCAACTTCACAGTAGGGCATTCTGGGAATTAACTCTGTAGATCAACTGTACCATATCAATTTCGGTTTATCATCTACTTATAATGATCTGAAGTTTTATGTTTTGTTGTTCAACCTGTACACAAATGCCAAAAAGTAACAGTAGCTTAGGTCTTATAATGCAAAGTTATTTCTAAAATAGCTATCTTTTCTTAACTACCTTTCTGGGTCTTTTGTTAAGTTCGGAAACTGGCAACGTCGGATATGTGTTCCGAGCCTTCCGGACAGGTCCGAGAAGATAGTTACGATTGCTACAAAACAGTACTATTGGTTCTACTGATCTCTTATTTTTCACCTCAAAATTTAAATTACAGTAAATACAGATTGATTAAAGCACAGTTCATGGTTAAGCCAGTGCCGATGTGAAGCCCACCCTAGATTCACCATTCTGAAATGAGATCCCCACCCCACCCCAATACAATATCAGTGACCTCCTATATTGATAATTAATCGATTCAGAAAATTAAGCTAATGGTTTAGAAATCTAATTCTGTGTTTTATGATGGCTACAGCGCTAGCTCAACTATCTTTTTAAAAGATAAACTTGTATTATATTAGGCTGTGATCAAGAGTTATCTTCCACAATCTGATTAAATAAGTTATATCCCTCTCACGTGATGAACTGTGTCTTTAAGCAAATTGATTTGGGGGGGGGGGGCAGACTTATCCGAAATGTGTGGTATATACATGTATGCATTAACTGAGTCCAAGCGGACACTTTTCTAAGCTGATAAATTTTATTCACCCCCCCCCCCCCATTTTTTTTTTTTAATAAAAAGAGTATTATTCCCCAGTTTTGAGAAACCTGTACAAGTTACAATTGATATTGTTTGTGTTCTAATATTTTGTGCTTGGATTAACGTTCCTTCGGTAGATACTAGATATAACTGACCAGATCTCTCCGGATTGAACCAAACTTCTAACATTTTGTCCTTGCGAAACTCGTTCAAAGTTTATTATATGTTTTTGTGGCCACGCATATAATTTAACATGTTTATAGCATCCCTTTCTCTATTTTAAGCTGTATACATGTTTTATCATATATAAGAGTAAATTATATCTCTTAAAACGAAACATTAAGTCCTTCAGAGCGATTTCCATAACTAATAGAACTCTTGCATATTATTGTTAGATGGCGTTAAATCCTGATATTATTCTTTGACTATCAACAATGTAATTACATTATAATAGAATATGCGTTGATATTGAATAAATAGAGATTATTTTTTTTTCAGTTTTATATTGTGTTTAAAAACAATGTTAAAAACTTTTGAAGGATGAAGGTCTTTGGATATTGCCTGCCCAACATTTTGGCAAGACTTTTATGTTAAACTCTTTCCTTTTTCACCCAACCACTTATATTGCAACTAATGAAAAAACATCCTCCAATACAATAAAAAGAACCCCCTCCCATTATATCCATTATAAATATATATATATATATATATATATATATATATATATATATATATATATATATATATATATATATATATATATATATATATATATATATATATATACACCACCCCTCCCCACCCATACATGTACGTGAATCTATTTTAAAATCGTTGATTCGGGTTAATTTCATTTGTTCTATTGCATTATAATTGTTCATCCTTAAGAGCTGTATTTTTTGTCTGATTTGATGCATGGTTATTAATATACCTTCATTTTGTATGAGTTGCGTTAATATATCATGAACTTAGATGGAATCCCGACCCTAGCTTAGTACACACAGATAATAACTTTCCAACCAGAGAAAGCCAAAGCGAAACAACTTGTGAAGAAAAACAAGTTAAGTTTAGCAGACTGTCGACATATTCCGTGGTTGGCAGACTCTCGACATATTCCGTGGTTGGCAGACTGTCGACATATTCTGTGGTTGGCAGACTGTCGACATATTCCGTGGTTGGCAGACTGTCGACATATTCCGTGGTTGGCAGACTGACGACATATTCTGTGGTTGGCAGACTGTCGACATTTTCCGTGGTTGGCAGATTGTCGACATTTTCCGTGGTTGGCAGATTGTCGACATTTTCTGTGGTTGACCAGCATTCTGTAGCAGTGATTCACAGGAAATAGTAGTTTTAAAGGTCGGGGCTAGAGTGATTCATCCCCACCAGCAGCTTTGGATTCCTTCTGATATATTAATATGTCATACTTACACGTGTCTTGATATCATTTAAATGTTCTGATGTACGTATCTTCTTCCGCATGTTTCTTCGTGATTTTTGGTCATATATTATAGAATTATATTTGGAAATTATTAATTTTGTTGATTTTTCCATTATATAAAACCAGTTTATATGTTTTTTGTTTTTGTGTATTATGTAATAGTTTGTTAATTTTTGTTTTTGATATAACTATTTTACTGATTGTTTGTCGGACATGATTTACTAACAACTAGTAACAAGTATTATTCTTTGGTAATATTACAATCTGATTAAAATCAGCCGTTCTGATACGCACCGCTCTCAGCCGTTCTAATAAGCCACCGCTCTCGAACGTTCGAGAGCGGTGGCGTATCAGAACGGCTGATTTTAATCAGATTGGTTATATTAGGATGTGTAATTCATTTTTAGATTTCATTTGATAATTTGTAAATTGTTTGTCAGATAAATAGTATCTTATAACAACATTTGTTGATTTTTAATGCCATAATATATTATTATCATTTGTTAGTTTCTGATCTTGAAATGATTATCTATTTTTGTATATGGTTGTATATTTAAAGGATTTCTATGGTTAGAACGTAATATCAGGCACTGATTCGATTAGATGTAACTCTTCATTTCTCTTAGATGATTGAAACTCCCAAATAATAGAATTACGTCTATAGTTCTCGGTTCCATTACGTTAAAGAAATTGAATATCAAACCATTGATTATGTAGACAACAGTGTATGTACGATTAATGTAAACTATGCATCAATGTCTTACCTATGTTCTATCTATACAGTCGACTGATATGGATTTGGACTGATTACAAAGAAACAATGGACGATACGAATTTTCATTTATTGCTACATGTAGCATGTCTCCAATATATTTTTTTGCCTTTTTCTGGAGCAATATTGATGGTTGAAGGTTTGTAGAGTAGAGACAGAAAAGTTTTATGTGTTCTGTGTGAAATCCTTTATTGACGAAAGAAATTGATAAAAAGGTCTTACTTAATTCATCCTTCTTGTAAAAACCAGAATTGTTGCAAAACTTAATACATATAACTGAACAAAGAAAGGAGCACATTGAAGTTTTTTGGACAAAGGTCATGTAATAACAATAGAGAGTCGCCGTGATACGATAGACATTTTTCAGCTACATGTAATTAAAAAGGAAGGTAAAACAAAACAAAAAAACTTAATTTTGTGTTATCTTCTTATGATTACTCAAACTTGACAATTTTTTTATGAAGAAAAAAAAGCTTCAAAGCATTAAGTTTACAATATAGATTTTACATTTTATTCCAAGTCAAACACTGTCTGAATAAGTTCATCTTACAATGCAACCAATCGTTTAAGGCAAATTTCACACTAACAATGCAATTGCATGAAATTACACAATACAACTTGTGTATAACTGTCCACATCCACACACAGAGAGCACAAGAACCTAAGCGGCCGTAGGTCCAGTTTCCGCCACGGGCACGATAAACACTTCCGGTTTAGGGACTGCTGGGAGTATGTGCTGTACTTTGGGTTTCTGTGGTTTCCTGTCGGGTAGATACAGGGAGAGAATGAAGAGAACCAGGACCAGGGCGGAGACCAGGGTAGTGAACACGAAGGCGGCGTTGTTACCCACTCTCCGACAGACCGCCTCTGTCATAAAACAATCAAACAGGGACAGATAAACACGGTTACAAAATAAATGAATGGTGAAAAAAACCCAATAACACCAGCTGAAATCTGAAAAATATAGGTTTTTTTTTCATCTATACGTAAATTATATGATGAATTTTTCAAGGTATGCCAAGAAAGTTAGATTGATAATATATTAAGGTAACTCCAGTGTCTTTCGGATCCGGTTCTTTTTTTACACGGCGTGCTAAATTTCCGGTTATAATTTTGGCACACAACAAGGGTTTTAAAATAATTATGGTTTGGTCAAAAAGTGGAAAATTTGTAAAATATAGCATCTCCGTCGTTTAGAGGGATCGGAGAAAGCAATGAAAGAAGCGTATGTAAAAAGGTAAATGAGTGTGTAATATAATTGTACGTATTGTATGTATTCTCCTCCAACAATTACACTGCGTTTATGTAGCTTGACGACCTCATGTGTCCTCCGGGACAAGGAGAGGATAAGTAAGTACATGTACTTGTGTAATTAAAACTACATAACACTGATTGGTGTTTAATCTACAGATAAATATGTTAAAAAACTGGGATAGAAAGTATTTGACAGAAAGGGGAAGGGGGTACTACTGCACTCAAATACACGAGTTTTTTTGGTAGTCTCGACCTTAATTTTATATGTATAATACACTTTCATTGAGTATATCAATTAAAGTGACTGTTAGATTGTGTTTCTTTGGTACATATTATTTTTTTCCAAAGTTTGCAACAACAAAAAATTGTAAAATTTACATGTTCAAAATGGGGGTACACATGTTCAAGAGACTATCAAGCAGAAATTAGATGGTCAATTTTGATAAACTATGTTTTTTTGTTAACACAATATGTAACTCTTAATAAATATTTGTTAAAAAATGTATGTAAACTGAATAATTTTTTAGAATTTTTCAAAAATATGCAATTTTGTGATTTTTTTTGGGAAGGTCGTGCAAAGAAAAAATGTAATATTTTTTATATTTTCTGTAGAAAATCAATAAAATTTTTATGATTTAATGATAATCAATTGATTTGCTTAAATTATAACCTAACATGATGTATTTTGGTGCATACTTTAATAAATTATGAGATTTTGCATCATGGTGTTAAATTTTGGCTGTTAAATTTTTGGACCTAATGAGCTGAAGCTCACTGTAGGAAAACAAACGTGCAAAGGTATAAATATTTTGGTCTCTATAGTAAGTTTATAAGTTGTTTTAATTATTAAAATTAAAAAATGTTTGGTTTGACACGGATTTTTTAAAACACTGGAGTTACCTTAACTGGTAATTTTAAAAGTAAAAATTTTGAAAAGAATTGTGTCTTGTTTTAATCTCAACGGTGAAATTCAATTTGCAAATATATATTTTATTATTTAATATATTTTAACCTCGATATCACAGTGATTACATTTGTTTCGTTTGACAATATATGTGTGTCTGATGGTTTTTTCACACTTACCTGCAATAGGGATTCCAACCAGCGACCCGATACCCTGCTGTAGGTACGCCACAGACAGGCCGTTTGGGAGGTTGTCTATCCCGATCAGACCAATCAGGAAGCTGGGAATTTCCGTGTGGGTGATTCCTGGAAAACAGGAAATTTGACAATCTACATTGTAAGTGCGCGGAAACAAGGAAAGAGAAAATGCGCATGCCGTATGTTGTGCGACCAATGACGTCGTAGAAATTGTTCTGAAAATGACGAAATCATGTTTTTTAAAAGTCTCACTCACAATGAGTGCTATAAGATAGGGTTTACTTACGTCCCATAACCAAAAACTCAATCTGAACTTAATGATACGAATTTCTTTCCTACTGACTCCCTATTGACTCAAAATATACTCTCGGTAACGGCATGTTGAAAGCTGAAAGAAAAGAAACAGGAAAAAAAAATAATATTGTTTTGTCAATGGTCTAAGTTATTCCACGTACACTGTCTGACCACTGTGCTGGAAATCAGAATTTGTTTTAAACTTCACATTTTTAAATTATGATATTTGTAACATAATTGTGTAATTGGTCAACTTACAATCCAAGGGAAATTCAAGCAAATTTACAATTGGTAACGTTCGTCAATAGAATTAGATTTTTTTTAATTCAAAAGAAGGCTTCTGAAAGTGTCATAGTGAATCTTTGCACGATATAGATAAATAACGTTTAGAAAAAAGTCGAACAAGATTTACCATTCATTTTCTAACAATCTATGTTACATTTGTTTAAGCAACTCAATTTTATGTTATCTACTGTATGTGTACATTACCTGCGCATGCTCCAAATATTGTCGAGCAGACCATGATTATCGAGTAGGAGCGGGTGAAGGATACCGGAAGTAGGGACAGAGTCACCGTCAACACGACGACCAGGAAAGCTTTCTTCCGAATGAGCGGAAACTTTCCCGACATCCATCCGAATAGTATCCTAGAAATCGAACTTCCGGCTCCAAGAACTGTTATGAATAATGCGGACGACTGTTCGGAGAACCCCGCCTCCTCGCCTTTGATTGGCAGGTACGTGAAGGGCACTGCATAGACGATGTTAAAGAGAAGATGGCCGGTCACAAACATCACGAAGGTGTGCGATTTGAACAGACTAAAGTCAAACATGTCCGTCAGGGAAACAGCTTCTTCCTTGGATTCTTCTAAAAAGAAAAGATTGAACCCAAAATTATAGATTATACTGGATCTTGTGAAAAACAGAGAGAAATTAAGATTTTGCGTCAGTCTGGACTGTTGTCGCTGTACGAGGTTATGGTATCAATAAATGCCAAGTTTTTGAAAATACAATACATAAATAAATTTTAAATTTACACTCTTGTTTAATGGAGGGAAAACTATCAAATTACGATGTTTTTATATATATAGACGCATACTGTAAGAAAACACTTGTATTTCAGGCATTTTACCTTACTCTAAGATAGAAAAAATATCTAAGCATAAAATTATACAATATATACGTGTCTCACTCTGTGATTGAGCCTTTGTTGGTATAGTCAGTCCAGAGAACACCGCGCTGTTCAAACAGATAGCGGATACGATGAGGAAGCTACCCTTGAGTCCAAACGTCATGTGTAGATAGACGTAGAGGGGTGGGAAGCTGACCATGCCCACCCCCACCCCCGCCAGACACGTGCCGTACGCCAGGGGCAGCATCTTCAGAAAGTATCCCCTCAGTACCATGATGGAAGAAAAGGTTATTAGATTCATACCGATACCTGTAGTAAACAAAACAGACGAGAAATTGAAATGAAACCAAATATTAAGCACTACCGTTGATCATTTGATAATGTAACAAATTTGATTTGTTTTAAATGAAGTTAAGCCCCAAACTAAAAACAAAAATTAATGTACGTTATGTAAACCAAATGACTTCTGTTGTTTACCAGGGAGTATCCCTAGAAACAGGAACAGCACCGGAACTGACGAAGTGAAGGCTGCGCAGAGGAATCCCAGGCTCATTAGTAAACTTCCGGTGATGGCAAGAATCCGGCATGATATAAACTTCATCAAGATTGATATAAACGGTGCTAAAATAAAAAAACCGAAACAGGGCAAGAGTCAAATCAGATACACATAAATGTACATACGGTACTGTAATCATTTTGTAAAGATAAATCAATAGGTAGATAATGAATGCAGGATGTAAAGATAAATCAATAGGTAGATAATGAATGCAGGATGTAAAGATAAATCAATAGGTAGATAATGAATGCAGGATGTAAAGATAAATCAATAGGTAGATAACGAATGCAGGATGTAAAGATAAATTAATAGGTAGATAAATCAATAGGTAGATAATGAATGCAGGATAAATCAATAGGTAGATAATGAATGCAGGATGCACTCGACATAGGGAAAAAAGTAACAATGAGTGAACTTGTCTTTACGACTAGAGGAAATGGGTATTGAACAAAATATCCTTACATCTTTAAAATTTTACATATCATTTGGACAGGTAACGTCGCATAACCATATAAGAATCTTAGAAGAAAATGGAGAGAGAGAATGGAAACAAATAACAAGGTATGAATACTTGTCTATCACTCACAGGACATGGTAGCCAGTCCAACCAAAAGAGAGCCAATCCAACCGACCACAGACAGGCTATAGGTGGTCTCCCGGACAAGCTCTGTGTGGATAATTCCCGTTATTCCTTGAATCCCCGCTATGATCACAAACTGGAGAAACAGGAGGCACACAACCACCCAGCCGTATCCCCCCTCCACGGGGAGACCACCGGAAGTCATCACACCGCGCTTGCTCAATCGAATGAGTCCAGGTAAAGGATTTCTTTCTTTTATAGAGGCCTCGTGTACCCAGGACATGCTTTGAATGTAGAAATTTAATTTAAGATGGAGAAATGTAGAAAATGACTAATTTTTATCCCAAAGTTGTGCTTGTTTTTGTGATAATGGGAAATAGTTATGCGACAGACATGAACTACACCCGGTTATGATGATGTTATCTTTTTATGACCTCGGGGCAAATCCAAAAATAAGATCATAATACACCATCGCGACACCTGGCATTGTAAAGAATTAAACACATCAAACATAAATTGAAGTTCGGTTGCTTGAATTCGACACTTCTAATCTCTTTTGTTTTTCGCTGAAATTTCAAACATTTTCATGTGTGTTATATCATTTTCTTGATAAATGTATAACATGAATAATCAAAATCATGTTTTATAATATTGAATATCTCTGAAGTGATACTTTCTTATTATTGATAATATCACGTTTTGTTCTTTGTTCTCTTGGCAAATTGTCCAAGATGCCACTAGCAATCAAGGAGCATAATAACGGCCATGCATACCGTTAACGATGTACACATATCATTACTGTGGTATATTGACAGTATAGTATTTAATTCTAAAAGTCAATAGGGAACTTAATCTTAGTGAGACTTATTAACAAGAGACCATGGATGGCCATATCGCTCACCCGAGCAAGAGCGTATTTTGACCCAAGTATATCGCAAACTAACTTTACTCTGTATCCAACATGTATACGTGAACTACCTATATAGTGTATAGGTAAATAGTATTTACAGTGACCTATCTTAAAACACATTAATTTCCAGTAAAATATTAACCCCTTAAATCTATATTTAACACTTTCTGCACATATTTTTTTTCCTACCAATTTGACCGTGTTCTTTTTTTCTAAACTATCATAGCTAACAAAAAAGTTTAGTTAACCTTTTTACATGTACAACCTTTATTCTAACTTATATGTTGAATCCTGTTGTGTCGCCTTCAGGTCGCTAGAAACCATGCGATCAAAATGACAGCCTTATTTTTTGATAAAACAATCATAATGTCAATGATATTGAAATGATAAAACAACATATTTCATAACTGTAAACTTTATTTCGTGAGTTGAATTTGCTGCCGAGATTTACAGACTTAAGCGGCTGGGGTCCCAACGGGTTCAGGTAGATCAATCACAGAAATGTCAAAAGCCTCCATATTTGATTCAACATCTGGGATCTTTTTGACGTTATCGTCCGTCTGGAAGAAACCTTCCGGTGTTTTCATGCGGTTACAGACGACTATTAAAGCAGACGACACGTACAGAGAGAATCCCGCCACGTGGAAGGCCCACTGATTGTCGCCTGCCGCCTCGCAAACAAGGGCTGTAAAGATTCAACTTTATATAAGAAATAGAAATCCACACTGTTAAAGAAACAAAAACTTCTGGTTACAAATCCTTAACAAGTATCTCTATTCATCTCTCTCTCTCTCTCTCTCTCTCTCTCTCTCTCTCTCTCTCTCTCTCTCTCTTTTTAATTTACCTTTATTTTAATCTCACTCTTCAGGCTTAATGCTATCAATAAAACAATGGGGAAAAACATAACGTACGATGAACCATACACTACGTGCAATCTGTGCTGACACCTACCGACTACTGGGACCCCTAGCATGGAGCCTATCCCGTAGATAAAGTAGATCAGACCCAGGCTACAGGCGAGGAGATCGGTCCCAAACATGTCCACCACCAACACAGGAATGAGGCTATTAGCGGCCCCTGAAATCAGAGAGGATAACAATGCAATAGCTTTCTTTGATGGCAATTACAAAATAAGAATTAGATCAACAGTCACCGAAAATAGAGTAAAAAATGCAAAACATTTTACCCGTTAACAGCATAAAGGCCGCTCCTAGGAACGCAAGAGTGACGTACGACTGCGCAAAGGGTACAACATTCATGACAATTCCGGAAAGGGATATAAATAGAAACAAGAGCCAGGGACGTGCACGATGCAGATTTCCGGCTATTATTCCAATTACGACACGCCCAGTCATGCTGGTCACCCCAGAGATGGACACTAGGAGAGCGATGAGCGGAAGGGAAATCCCCAACTCTGTCGCTCTCAGGGGAATGTACGTAAACGGAACGGTGAAGGCAAAAATAAACAGGAAGTTAAAGAGAAGAAATATGGCGAACTTCCCCGATTTTACCAGTTTTGGATTGATGATGCCCTCCATTACTGTTTGGGTGGGTTTTTCTGAAAATAAGACGACAAAAGAATCCGCTATTTCACGTTTCATACTATGTAAATCTATTGTTACTACGACACTACCAATTCTATGAAAAAATTTAACATCTAAATGTCTTTTTGGTAAAAAATTTGACAGATATCAAAATTTTAAGACAATGTCATTTTAAAAAAAATCATTAATTATGTATTCGAGAGGGTACTTAATGGCAATGAAGTTTCACGGAAGTGAAGACTTACGGACTTCCTTCTGACTGGATCTGAGAAAGATACCAAGGACAGCGTTATTCAGAAAGAGGCCGGCCGTGATCAGAAAGAGACCGCGGAGTCCGTACATCTCCAGCAGCATCGTGTACACGGGGGGGAACACAATCATCCCGGCCCCTACCCCCGCCATACACACGCCCAACGCTAGGGGGCGCCTGCTGGTAAAGGTGTGGCCAATGACAACTACTGTAGCAAAGGTAGAGATGCCGAACCCCAGTCCTGTAATTATAATACAAACTGTATTACCGTGTGGTCACTGACGGCTGGTGGTCGTGGCCATTTTTAGACTACAGAGATTGTCTTAATTAAGAATAAGGGCTCTGTATAAAGATATAGAAATGTATTCAATATATAAGATTTAATACATGTAAATAAACATTTCATAAATACATGTAGATAATGATTTTAGCTAATCATTGTTTTCAAATTTTGGTAGATTTGACGGGTAATTCGTTGACCACTCAGCCTTCGTGAACAAACATGTCTGTAAAGGTACAGGTATGTATAGGTACAGGTATTCTTACCGCATAATACGCCCAGTCCAAGATAGAGGACAGGAAGTGACGTAGAGATGAATCCAAGGAAATACCCAATGCTTGATAACAGTCCGCCGAACACCGCTAACGACCAGTAGCTCCAGTATCTCGCGATGATCCCAACAAATGGAGCTATTTGATTTAAAGCAAAGAAAGGTTATTGATTCATACTAAAACTGAAGTCTGAACAGAAACTTTCATAAATAAAGCCTCCACAATATCCTACCACTGTCTAAGCTAAAACCGATGAAAAGAGAACCGATCCAGGACAGAGTCAAAATTTCCGATCCCGTTTCTCGCTCCAGTTCTATATACAGAAGTCCGAACACACTGCTGATGCCGCTGCTGCAGAAGTACATAACAAAACCTGCCAGGACGACCAGCCAATTCCCGTCTCTAACCTCTCTGCCATTTTCTTGTGGCTTTCGAGTTTCTGAACATTCGCCGTCATCCTTCTCAAACTCTTTCTTTCCCATAGAAGGGACGTTATTCTGAGTCTAATGATCTACGGACGATCTCCCAGGGAACTCTCTTCTGTTTAAACTTCATATTTGTTTCTTTTTATATGCTTTTTAAGCTATGCATAGGGATGGTGTGCGCGTGTTGTATGCGTATAAAAAGTATATACTGTTTGTGAAATCGGTTTTAGACAAGGGTTTCTTGAAGTGTATTACGTTATAAAGAATTTGCAGACCAGTACATACCGGTTTAAGTTACAAAGCACACCTATTTGTTCCCGAGGTAACCGATCGTTCGCGGTCGTTCGTGGGTCTGCATTTTTATCAAATTATATAGGAGATATCATAATATTTTGAAATACTTAGCATGCGATTAGCATGTATTTTAAATGCCAAACAATGTTTTTGATTAGTATTTTAAAATAAAGTGGTGCGGAAATGAAAACTGGAATCGGCATGTATAGAAAAGTAAATTCACGATTATATTAAGTTCGATTTGAAAACTAAAGAATATACAAGGTACATGTACATATTGTATACATGACGCACGATTTAAGAAGGCTCAATAATCGTGGCTATTTCTATAGACTATATTAATTTCCTTAAGATGAAGAACTCTATATTTAGGATAATATTCAAATTTCAAAGCTATAGGCCTACTCTGTCCCAAGATCTCCTGGATTCACATTTTGGTTAATTACTCAATATTTATAAATACCTCAGGGTTTAAACGATGTTCATTCATAAGTATGAAAAATTTCCAAAATTTCTCAGTTGAAACGCCCCCGTTAGCTTATCAGGTTTCAATACAAGGCTAAAAAATGCGATGTCTACGGGAATTTTATATTGCAGTAAGCCCGGATGATAAAGTTGAAATATTGCGCGAGATATTCCGAGTGATTCCGAATGGAGAAAAGATGTAAACATTCCCCATTATAAATCTCCGTAAGAAATCTATTTTCGATCCTGTGATTGTTTTCGAGTGAAAAATGATAATGTATCAATTAAGATATCTTGGAAAATTTCCCTTTCATCGAATTTAATTGCACTTCTTTCACAGGTATGTATATTTTTTTTATTAAAAATCGATCAAATGTGCTGCATAAATATCTTGGGACAGAATATAATTTATATTGAACTTTTCTTCACCAAGTACAAGTTTCTCTGTAAATATCAAATTCGGTGGCCACGCATAGTAACTCATTTTCTTCATATTTCGTATTTTTTACCCTTTGGTGAAAAAAGATGCAAGACAACTTTTAACGGATGCTATGGGGACTGGTTGTCATGGTAACAGAAGCAAAAGATTGAAAAAATGCCATTTTAAGTTATTTTGAACACAAATTGTAAGAGATTGCAGCAGTTTCAGCTATACAGAATAAAATAATCGCATACAAAATATTGTGAATTTTTAAATAATTGAATATTTTATATGGGCAAATGAATAGTTAAAGAGTGTTACCATGGTAACTTAACAGCACTTCAAAATTCCATTTTTTTTTATTTTTTTGAAATATAAATAATTTTAAATGGAAAATTTTTTTAACAGTTGTAAAGTTAAGCAAAAAGAAAATATATCTGAAAAGTGAAATCCGTTGCTATGGAAACAAAAACTCAAAATCACAAAAATTGCATACTATGAGTTTAGATATGTATGAGTTACTTTTGAAGTATTTTTACTCATAACTGGAACATGATACTTTAAAAATAAATTGACGGAATAATCAAAATAGTCCTAAAATTTTATGAAATATCAGTTGAGGCTGTATTTTAGCAAAAAGAATGGCCGTTTTGAACAGTTACGAATTTCTGAATTATTTTGTTAAGTCCACATTTTCCCTTAGCAACGACAGTTTTAAGATGCTCAATAATGCTTCAATATATATAAAAATAAAAATTAAGAATATCAATTTTGAATATTCCACACAAATAGCAACAAAAATGGTTCTAAATTATGTTTAATATAAGCTTTTTCGCTTCATAGATTCTCTATATGATTTTTCATTTTTTTCTTATTTCAAACCTTGTTACCAGAGCAACAAGTGTCATTTTTTTCTAACATGTATATTTTGAATACAGCTATAAATCTATGAGTTTTGTTCAATTATTAATTCTATTGTATTCTAAAAAAATTTTTTTTTTTAAATCATGTTTAGAAAATAAATGTTGGCTTCCATGGAAATATTCTCAAAATTTTGATTTTCCCAACAATGTTTTTCCATATAATAATTTAAAATTAACCAAATAGTCTATTCTATATTTTATTTTTCTTTACTTAGATAAGCTGCAATTACTTTCTATATTGCTTTATAGATGCTAAGATTTGTCATTATTCTTTTTTTGGTCTCCGTTTCATGGTAACGGTAGCCCGTAGCAACAAATTTATGGCATCTTGCTACTTATTACACCAGTATGTATCATTGTATGCAATATGAAGATGGTTGGTGACTATGCGTGCCGGAACCCTTATATAATTTTGATTTTTACATAGAATTGATCTTGAAAACTTCACTTCTAAAAACTTAAGGTAGATCTGATGGTTAATGTGTTGACTATCCAGTCTCCTTATATATTTACGGATTAAAAAAATGTATTTGTTGAATACAAAATAAACGGTCCTAATCGTGTTCAATTTGTCATACTATCTTAATTTTGACAACTATCTGCTTTTATCGAAAAATTTTATACAAAGATGAGAGGATTACAATATTCGAACTGTTCACTTTCTCTCACTTGTGATTTCTAGATAATGCAAGGTGTAAAACCTTTCATTTATTCCAATGCATAATTAAATCATGGTGCGATTCTAAACAATGGAGATAAATGATAGGTGATAGGTTTAACTATTTCTACTATTTTTTAAAAAGCCTTATCAATACCAGGTAACTAGATAACTTTTAAAAAACAAATACTAGTAAACTTTGATTTCTTCTTAAGCCTTTAAGTTTGTCTTTCTTATACGTTTTGAAAACGGCGAATTTTAAAGTCCTTGAACCCCCTTGTCCTTTGTACAAAAGGATGCAATTACTAGTATAAATAAGAAGATACATATTAACGACAGTCATGATGCTTGAGTGATAATTGGAAAGGTATTTTAAAAGTGATTAGTGAAATTACTTCTTCGTGAAAAACGTTATTTCACAGTTAGTTTAAAATATTGTTTTCCGAGATTTTATTATTTAAAATTAAACTGGCATCCGGTTACACTACATATGAGTATGTTTTGAATAAAACGCAATTGGTACTTGATCAAGACATTTGTGTGACATTTTTTGTTAAACATGGTCCCCTGATATCAGTGTTGGATGTTACCTGTAAGTTACCTGTAGCTGCCTCCTAAAGGTCTCTACACACTCTACAGTATCTCATTTACAAAACATACACGTTTATGTCATGTTTACGAACTTCAGGAAAATTTGAATCGACCGCTTGTTATATTTAAATGACACGGATTGCTAATAAATATAATAAACACCATGATACATAAAGTTTTCATAATTGTAGGCAATATGCAAATATCACAAATATCAGGATAATGAATCTCGTTGCTGGAGGTTATGAGATTGTTTGTAATGTCTGTCTGACACAGTCGATCATCGAATATTCCGGTAAATTCTACTTTTTGGTCATAACTGATAATAAAAAAACCCATCAACATTGTATATATCTATATTGTAGAATTTTATCTCCTCTCTCGGGCACATGAAAACGAGACGCATGTACCACATCTTATAAATTAATTTCATTCATTTCTGTATAATAAATTATAACCTTTTATTTTATCAACCATGGAATGGCTTAAATGTCAAACCGAGTCCCCTCCGACGAATTGTCATTCCCAATGTGTTCTGTCGCCTTCAAAATTGGCAATATTAATGTTCTCAACTTTTATCCGTATTGGTATAATTGAATGTTGATTATTTTTAAATATAAATAATGAATAACAAATATTCATTGTAAGTTCTACCTAGAGCTATGATGTTTTTCTCTGTTATTTGTGATCTTGAATCATGGTACATAGAATAATAGATTTTTTCCATAGACGTAGTTTTGCAGAAGTTACCCTCCCCCTCCCCTCCTTCGTTGGACATGCTGTACATCAAAACTGTGAAACTGTTAACCAAATCTTCTGTATAATTTGCTGTGTTAAGGTGCAGTAACACGATACGATTTTCCATCCGATTTTCCATTTAATTTTTTCACCCGATTCGCTTTCAACTAAAATCGTACCGTGTGACCACCTAAGTTGAAAGTCGAAAGTAAAATCTGAAGTGCGTCCGATTTTCAATCGACTCTCTGGTGAGAATCGTGACGTCACAATGATTTTTTTCCCACACAACAAAGTATTCAATAGGTTTATTAATCGAAAATCGATTGTAAAATCGTATCGTGTGACCACCTCAACAATCGACTCGAATCGAAATACCTGAGCAAGTCGATTGAAAATCGGATGAAAAATCGTATCGTGTGACCTGACCTTAACAGTGTGTATACATGTACCGTCTGGTACAACTCGTAACACTTCAAAATTAAGAAACATTGATCTGATCAAATAAGCGCTATATCTAACATCTAAAGACAGTTATTTTGATATCAGAAGTCTCCTATCTAAGGTTTGTTAACTCTTGAATCCAGAAGTATTTAATTTAGTTTCTAAGTTTATCAAAGTCCGAAATATCTGACGTTTTCCTGGCTTTTTTGAATAATGTTAAATATTTTTAATGCCAGGAAAACGTCAGAACCGGCGCCATTACGAAAACTGGAAATTCGCCGCCTCCAACTTGAGGCGACATTCTCGGTTCGATTTTAAATATTTACGAGTTAATTAATGTTTCACAACTATAATTAACAAAACCATGATTTTACTGCTCACTAATATCGCTTTTATAGGTCCCTTCATCTCATAAACAAGCTTTTGAACACATTCTATCGAACTGTTGAGATTTGTTTCGATTTCCTGCATTCAAAATGTGCAGTGAAATTATATTTTAACCTGTATTATTGAGTTTAAACATATCTTTATTTAAAATCGAGCCCAGAATGCCGCTTCCAGTTGGAGGCGGTGAATTTCCAGTTTTCGTAATGGCGCCGGTTCTGACATTGTTAAAAAGGCCAGGAAAACGTCAGATATTTCGGACTACGTGTATCACTGATATAAAGATTTATATGTAAATTTATTTCTGGTTGTAACGCGCTTTCTGATTGGATTTAAAATTATTTTATATAGGAACAGTTTATGCTTTTTAATAAACCGTTTCGCGGTTTATAAAGCGTTAACTGCCCCGAACCATTTTATATCGTATAAAACAAATATTGAACTCATTTCTTAAGTAAATGTGTAGTACAGTATTCTAATTAATACATGTAGTTTCCATTACGTATTCGTCATCAGTAACTGTGGCGTACATGATGTACCAAAGTCCTTTATGTTTGAAGTTTGAAGTCCGTCTTCTCCTAAACAAAGGATGCTGGTTCCATTATTGCAGCTATTCTTGACACAGAGGCAATAAGTCTTAAAGTCATCCGAGAATAAACTCCATCTCTTTATTATATCAAACAATACAATTCTACCGAATAACAAGTAGAAATATGTCAAATCAATAGTTGATAACGATCTAAGTTCCAAATCAGATTCATCGATAAATCAGTTAGTAGACCAACGTAAAAAATGAATAAATAAACCAATCAAAAAGTCAATGGATAGATAAATAAACCGATCAATGGATAGATAAATAAACAGATAGATAAATAAACCGTTAAATGGATAGATAAATAAACAGATAGATAAATAAACCAACCAATGGATAGATAAATAAACCAATCAATGGATAGATAAATAAACCAACCAATGGATAGATAAATAAACCAACCAATGGATAGATAAATAAACCAACCAATGAATGGATAAATAAACCAACCAATGGATAGATGAATAAACCAACCAATGGATAGATAAATAAACCAACCAATGAATGGATAAATAAACCAACCAATGGATAGATGAATAAACCAACCAATGGATAGATAAATAAACCAACCAATGAATGGATAAATAAACCAACCAATGGATAGATGAATAAACCAACCAATGGATAGACGAATAAACCAACCAATGAATGAATAAAAACATAAATAAACCAATCAGTGACTGAATAAATATATCAATCAACGATTGGGTAGATTAATCGACTAGTGCAAGAAAATAAATAAATCAATCAATAAATAAGTAAATAAATGCTTAAATAAATTCGATGAATGACAAAAATTATTTCATAATTCGCATAAGATGTTAGAAAGCAACTGAAAAAGAAACCAATGGCCGACATGAGTTTGATCAGTGAGTTCTCAGACTTATTACTGTGTCTTATTGTGGACTAGCTGCTGCATGTATGACTGTATAGCCCATAACAGCATGAATGAAATATAACGATAAATACCGATGTTCATGTACGGAAGAATAGTGAAACTACAACAAAACAAAATCACGTTGTCCAGTTTAAAACTTAATAAATCATCATATTGCTCTCGTATATAAAAAAAACCGAAAAAGTAAAAATCACCAATACGAACAGAACTATGTCCGCCATATTTACACACAGACTGACACACAGACAGACACGCACGCGCACTTGTTCCTGATTATTCACTACAACACGTCAACACAATTTTACCATTAAGTTAACCCTATAGAATAAAATAGTAACACAGTCCTAACGAAAACAAATCCAATTAGATACACACACAATCTTGTCAATGAGTTTGTAGTCAGAGAACAGCAGGAGTTACGTTCCGTGGTATTTGTGTAGAGGGCAGCACTGACGTTGTAACGTGACGGAAATTGACGAAGACATTTTGCATTTTTGTCGTCCGTTAAGTAGCACTGTTTGTAGCATTGCTCCGAAAGACTTGGCACCATATCCGATGATGGATCTACAAAAGTTTACAGACAAAATTATCACACGCTCCTTTCAAATCCATTGATAAATTTCTTATAATGAAAGTTGTTTTAACAATATATAAAAATATACATGTACTAGTATACGGAATAAGACTGCGAATACTTGATATGAATTTAATTAAACTTGACTTAACCTCTTCATGCCGATTTTACATGACACATACACATTATTATATTAGTAATAACACTTGGATAACACGTAACCGTAATATCAAAACAAGTTTTTAATAACGACTTGATTAAAACTTGCCTTACTATACTGCAAAAAGGAACATCATTTATGCACAAATTATAATTGCGTACAAACTATTGGTTAGAAAACGTTAGAATAAAAAATAGTCTTCTTTAGCCAAATTAATAATCTCAAAATTGCATCGCATGTCTTCGACCAATTTTGATATAAAACGGGCCGCTTAACACCAAAATCCACGTTCACCAGTGCTCATCGAAAACTGTTGAAACAACTTTATCATCAGAATGCACGCATTTTCAGCGCACCTTGTGAAGAAGCATCCCTTTAACATGACAATTTATAGTGATATTGCCAAATTAGAGTTATCTTACTTAGCGTAATGTATTTGTACCTTAACGTTTGATACATATAATTATTGTGGAGAGGAAAAAAGGAAATCGACGTTATTAACAGACATAAACAGTTGGGTTGTTCAATTTGCAATGGACACGTGTAGATTACCACATTTTAATCTTACCAACTAACAACCTAAATATTCCAACAGCTTGGGTTTCGTAATCCTTCACTTTCCGGTCATAAATCTAAGCATAAATATTCATTATTCATTGATATTCTCTTTCATGATTACAGTTTAGTGTACCAGAAATGCATGCTTATCGGTTATAAAAAGAGGAAAAAAATCATCAGCTAAATAGTTGCTGAATCAGCATTGATATATTAATTACAAATAGCTTTTCTATTAGATGTGTCATGTTTGGAACAATTTTCCCCTAGAAAAGCATTTTCCATCTTTTTATCTTAGAAAAAAACTAAACACGAGGAATGCAAATGAGCAAATATTCCGCTTGTGAGCATGTATTGGAGGGTGTGGGCCGCTTATGTTTCCCGCCTGTTGGCAGTAAACGTGTCGATTACAGGTGCGAAAATCTAAAACAGTCAAATGTGTAGATAAAACAGCACGAGATGGGATGGTGGATTTTGGTTTATAACGTATGTAAATAAATACAGCATGTTAATTAGAATGATCAATAATCGTATGCAAATCAGTTGTATATGTTAATTAGACTATGGATATTGGTTTAGGCCTATGCATTCTATATGTAAATGCGGAACATGATAATTAGAATGTTATTCCAAAGGATAATGAGTATATTAATGAATATGTTAATGAGTATGTTAATGAATATGTTAATAAGTTAACTTGCCAAACTTTTATTGGTTAATATGCTATTTTAGTTATGTTTTATTTATATATATAAATCATGTAATGACTAGCTATTGAAGTGCGTGTACAAGTCCGACTCGATAAGTATTTAAGATGCCAGGAATTGAGAAAATCAATAAATAATCAAACTGTACAGAAATTTATTATTGTGGTAATGTGATTATTGTTTATTAAAATTGTAACCAACAAGTTTTGAATATTATATAATTGTTGTATTAACTGATGTTTTGCTTTTAATTAAAAAAGATTTTTAAAAACCACAACATGTCTATTTTTATTTGTGTTTTGCTTTATTTTAACTTCGTAGTTTAAACCTAAATTTCAACTGCAAATTGGTTATGCGCAATTTTTATTAAAAATGTGGTTTTTTTTAACTCCATCACGTAATGTATGAAATTCAAGTAAGAAATTTTTTTTGTGAATTCGTGTCAATTATTGCGATAGTATGAGTTTTGAATTTACTATGTGGGTGTAACCACACAATTTTACAACATGACAATTAGTTGTCATATTGTAAATTTTGCATTTTTACCCATCCAATAATTTTAAATTTTAAATTTGACATGAAAACCACGTGAATTTTATGTAAAGTTTTTTTTGCACGTGAAGTTCACCTGAGCCCAAACTTCATGACCAGACTGGGGTACAGCTACATGTACCTGTGTTCATGATCACGCTGAAACAATACTTCTTGGGTTTACAAAAGGCCACCAGAGACACCCCACCGTCACCAACCTTCCTTAAGTCAATACAGCCTTAAGTTTGAGTTTTGAGCTCAAATTCGTGCAATTTCCTTTTAATGATTTGAGTTGAGGACGGAGTTGAGTGATTTGAAAACTTCGGTGACGGTGGGGCTTGACTTACCTTTGCATATAAAACTAGGTTCCCCTGCATAGGTTGTTTCCGTCAGGGGTCGAAGAAATGGACACTTGTGTTCTACTCCTGAGCAGAAATCACCACAGGGGGGTATACGTGAGGGCGGGGAGTTCCGACTAAACACGGGAATATGTTGTGTGCATAGCCAGTCCCTGTACGCCTCCTGAAATAATGGAATAATGGACGAGTTACAAGAGCATCCAATGCATCAACACATCAACAAAATTACAGATGAGTTACAGCGTCATTCTACCCATTAACTATGATATTTGTAAGCCTCCTAAAGTTACAAAGAATTGTGTAAGCTGCACAGTTCATAATGCATCATAAACGATCTGTAATATAAGCCTCTTGATGTTACAGAGAATTGAATAAGATACACAGTCATTCAACGCATCAACAAATATATGTAGATAAAGTTACAGAAAATCGCATTATTTACCTTGTCATTTAAGGTCTAATATACATGTATATACGTATGCCTCCTGATATTACAAACAACTGCTACTGTATATATATAAGTTATCACAGTCAATAAATATCTCATGTTAACGTCAAACAAAAAATTACCATTCAAAAATAACGGTATAATATGTGTGAAAAGAATTGATTTCTTAACATTCTACAAGAAGTCATGAATAGAACTTTGTATGGTTTGATATTTTTATCAATTTGTTTTACACTCGTTTTATGAGTAGAGTATATTGTGTTAAATACATGTATTCCCATATACATATGTTCAATTGTTTTTGGTTTTTGTTTTGTTCCTTTAAACATTCTGCATTAAAACTCCATTACCATTCGTTGTGTAATTGACGATGTAATCATATAACACACTGGATGACCGAGTCCAATCCGCGTTTTATGTCAGTGTTTGTACAAATGCAGTATAAAGTAAGATCGTTAAAAAGTTCTATCGATCAGTGAACTCACATCAAATACTTGGCCATATGGACTCAATTATTCTGTGATAACATACACAAGGACAATAGAATAATAACGGGGTCAAGGGGTCATTGACGGGGTTAAACGGGTCATTGATGGGATCAAATGGCATTGACCTGGTCATAGGGACACTGACGGGGTTAAAGGGTCACTGGAACTTCAAAGAGGTCTACGGGTCATTGACTGGGTCAAGGGTCATTGAAAGGGTCATGAAGACTTTGACGGGGTCAACGGGTCATTCAAGCAAACACAGAGAAACACGCCGCCAACATGCTGCCGTTGATGCCTCGGACATAGGACATGACGTGTATCTTCCTTCGAAAAAGGTAGCAATCCTTCAGTAGAGCAAACAAGACTTATAACTGCATCCAGATATGCTTTGTGACAAGTTTTGATACAATTTGGTTTTGGAGAAGCCGAATTGGGAAACGTTTACAGACGGACGGCCAGGCGGGAGCTCTTTGAATAAACAACCTCACTTTCGTCTTCAACGCTCAGGTGAGCTAAAAACTAGCTCGAAGATAATTAAACTAAAACATTTGCAACTTATTTATTATGTTCAGATACAAGATTGAAAATGATATCAGTATTTCTAGCACTAGAAAAAAGATTTCTGCTAAAATAAACGTTTACATACGGATACACCTGCATATATACAAAACCCTCGTAATATCCGGCCTACAACATCAGTTTTGGGGCCATGATAATATCCCTTTATTAGAAACCCGTCTATTTCGACACAAAGATTTCGGTATAGACAGGTTTTACAATATTCTAGTGTAAACCATGCATACTTATCAATAAGACCCTATCAGTTCATACGAATTAAATTAAGCACGCTCGCTGGAGAGCAACATGATAGATAAACAGATATACATAACGGAATCCCCACCTGCCTCACGTATAGTGCACAGGTAAGATCATTGTAAGGTCGATTTGATAGAAACATATTAATTCTAATACATCGATAAGCGATAGTTTAAATACCAATCCATATCCATCACCTCTTTATATTCGTTGATGTATTTGTAATTGTCACGTGATCGTTTAGCTAACATTGGGGAGGCCGTAGATCACGTTAATTGGTTAATGCAGACCGGAAGCATTGACGATTGGTTGATGTTTGACTTAATATGGAGTCGTTGATTGACCGATCGTGAGAGCGGGTAATAAACCGTGGGAGACAGAGATCTCAGATAGTTTACACCGAGGTCTGAGACCGAGGCATGCAATCAGGAAAACCGTGTACGTCATTTTGTTCATAATTACATGCGTGTAAAATGTGTAAAGCAAATAAACGATGGTAAGCTTTGAAAGTTTATAGAAGTAGAAGATCTTTATTTTTTTTATTAAGAAGGCCGATTTTGTTTTTTGTTTTTTTTTTGCGTAAAAACTACAATAGCTAAACTCTTTCTTTTTTTTAACAATTTGTTATATTATTTACATCAACTCTAGTATATTTGTGAAGTTTTAAAAAAATCTACCATCTGGTTCTTATTAGAGGCCATCTCAAAATACAAAAATGACATCAAATTGTACAAAATGCAAACGTAACGTCGATCGGATGACACGTTTTTGACGTTATTTTAAATGTGACGTAGGCAACATTCTTCATACGATATAAAATATCTTTTTAGCCAATCAGAAAGTGCGTTGCAACTAGAATTAAAATTTATTTAAGAATAAGAAATCATTCTTTGAGTATTATGAGGTGATAATTTCGGTCGGGGCGTGGTCAAATCAAATAAAGCCCGAAGGGCTTTATGATAGATTTGACCACGCTCCGACCGAAATGATAATTTCGGTCGGGGCGTGGTCATTTCGGTCGGGGCGTGGTCAAATCAAATAAAGCCCGAAGGGCTTTATGATAGATTTGACCACGCTCCGACCGAAATTATCACCTCATAATATTCAAAGAATGATTCCTTTTTTATATTATTTCCAATTTGTTCCCTTCAAAACAAAATTATTTTAAAACCACTATTTTTTCGTGTAGCACATTCTATGTATTACTGCGCGGCACCGCCAATACCGTCTCTCGGTTATGCTATAAGACACGCCCATTTTGTGTCACTCATGATTTATGAAGTTATTGGGTTTTAGGGTTCAAATACAGTTGAAAATGTAAATATATCAAAATAATTTCGTAAGAGGTTTATATATAAATACACTATCTTTATAGAATGCGCAAAAACATGCGCCATGAAAACTACAGTCGGCCTCATATTGTACACTGTGACATTGTCTGCTATCGCGGATCTAGAGGGAGATAAGAGGGGTCCGAGGCCTTCATAATCCTGGTTTATTTATCGAGTATGTTAGGATCTTTTTCAGTATGTAACAAAAGAGATCGATAAGATAAACGTTAACATGATCGACAGTTTTATCTTTAATATACATACTACTATACCAATCTTTATCCAGCTTTCAAAAAAGGCGTTTTGGGTTATGTTGACAAAGATTGTTCTTCCAGACGAATTACGTAAAAACTCGTCCCTCATAGACTAAAAAGCTTTATAACATTTGATATTTCTTAAAGGCAGACATTCCCTCACCATAAGAATACGGTATATGCAACATTTGAAACATGCTGCATTTTCAGATATCACGTGCATACAATACAACTTCGCCAGAAGTAAAATATTGGTACGCCATTATGCCATATTCATTAACCCCACCCAGTGTATTCAGAATCTGTTGAATTTGACTTGGTATATATACAGGTACACATATATATGTTGGGTAGATTAGATATAGCTACACGTGCATAGGAATGCAGCTACGCGTGCATCTGGATATACAATTCGGTGCATTCAACTGTCTGTTGTACTTACAATGCACTTCTATCATTTCTGTAATTTTTTGTGACTTGTGTATTATATAACAAACATCTGCGCTTGTAATGATAAATTGGTACACGTGTAAATGTATGTAAATATTGATACGCATTGAAATGTAGGAGACTGTACAATAAAATTAATGACTAAATATGGCAATGAATGATGGTGTTGTCAATAAATAATTTGAATTTGAATAATATTGCACGTGTATACAATACCAGATACACGTGCAGATGCAGGGGCATTTTGATAAAACAATATGTACGTTCCCTGTCATTTGCAGCATGTTAATTAAAAAAAACCCTATAATAATTGCGGTTTTATGAAAATATATATGGACAGAGTCAGATTTGTTAAAATTCTGAAAATTGACTTTTGGTTAACACAAAATAGCCTTTTACTTCAAAGATAAATGGATCTGAAATTATACATATATATATATATATATATATATATATATATATATATATATATATATATATATATATATATATATATATATATATATATATATATATATATATATATATATAGTATCGAGGATTATGTATATGCATGACCCTGGAAAATGTAAAACAAAACTTTGCTGAGCTTATTATCTATAAGACTTTTGAATAGCACATAAATAATAACTTGGATGAAAATGAAACGGAGATGTCAATTTGTTGTGTGAACTTTGTCTAATTGATGATAATACTGAATACTGATCTACATGTATGTAGTTGGAAATATACTGAAAAAAAAATAGAGGAAAAACGTATATTATAATATTATTTTTTAAAAAAAATCCCTGTATGGGGGCTGTCTCGATTGCTTCATCTCACTATATCAGAGGACATTTTATCAAAGTGTTAAGCGCGGGAAAGAGCGCATTAGCAGACAGGTTGTCTTGGAAATGTAGAAGCACGTTAATAACTAGAGTCCTCAAAGAATGCATGATATCAGATTTTAATTACTGAGCATTTAATCGGAAAACAGCCATTAAATCAATGGAGTCGTGGCGAACATGTTACACGAGACCTGACTTGGACTCGCCGAGGTTGGAGCGGAGGTTGTTTTAATCCAGAATCCAATGAAGAAATCACTGAACCGCTTCAAAGCTGAATGAGAACACTCCCTGCTTATTTACATAAAAAAAGTCAACGATTCACATGGTCCGTAGCGGATTGGCTTTGGGCCCGGGGATTGGAGCATTTAATTAGGCATTCTCTCCGATTCTCGTCTCATTTTACATTCATATAATGCAATGAATGATAACCGCGGGGAAATTCCGAACGGTTTTTGACAGTTTTAATATTGATCAATGACAATGGGCATTACACCAGTGTAGCGTTTTACAATGTATGTTTTTGTAGAGCTTTATCTTGGAAGAAAGATGGACTTTAAAGCAACAGTCATTGTAAAACCCTTAAACAGACAACAAAACATCTAACTCAAAAAAAAATTACCAAGCAAAATAAAACCCAGATCCATGAATAATAGTAGACCGGAAACATGTATAGACGAATAAGATGGGGGTGGTGGATGCTTCGTATGAGATCCATTAAAGATCATTAACCCACGGCCTCTTTGTTTTTGAGGTTTGTTCACACAGGTGTCGATATACTTCTCGTCAGGACCGACTATCCTAGTCATGACGTCACTGACGTAACATCGGGCACTCCTACAGTAGGAGTCGGGATTACCCTGGGGTTTTTCCACCTGGTTGAGCTTCTTTATAAAATGTCACAAAGTTAAAAAGAATAGATACATTACATAAAAGAGTTTATCTATCTGGTAAAACCCGGGGATTATTGGGTGATGTGGTGTTGGTTTGTAACATGTCATAAGATAGATCTCTGTTGACCTTTTATATTGGGTATCCTGTACAGATTTATGATTTACCATTATAACAATGCGTCAGGGAAAAACACACAAAGAATACTCTGAAAGGTTGCATCATGTGTAAACCATTCAGTTTACTATACACGCTAAATTACTGAAGGAACGGTTCTGTTACCAAATCAGACTTTGAGATATTCCCCAGCCCCCACGAGATGGGAAGATAACATCCGGAGTGTGCGTTCCGTTATCGCTACATCCAACAAGTGCGCCGAGATCACTGCAGGAATTTCACATTCTTCCTTTCATCTTGTCTTATATGTTGTGTACAGTCAACAAAAGCCCACAAAGTGTCGGCGATGCGCTAAATAGTTGGCGTACGAAATCTGAGAGAGAGAGAGAGAGAGAGAGAGAGAGAGAGAGAGAGAGAGAGAGAGAGAGAGAGAGAGAGAGAGAGAGAGAGAGAGAAGGGTGCAGTACTTGCCCGCCGTAATTAGTACATCAAACAGGATAGGAAACTTGTGTTAATTAAACAGTCTGATTAACATTTAGTGGGTTCATTTAGGAGATCGAGCTTTAGAGGAAGGCGTGTGGTTGTTGTTTATAAATATGTTTTTATTTATCTTGAGTCTGGAGGAGGGGATATTCTATAAAGAATCAAGAATATAAAATAGTTAATCTGAAAAAGAAGTCAGTTAAGTGGTATAACTGATCAATATTTATCGACAGATGTTAGTTCATAATAATGCAAAACCTTATAGAAAACTTAAATAAGACCTATGCGTTGTACTCATATTCTAAAATTGCATCAAAATTCAATGTTGAAAAATAAAGAAAGAATACAAAATATTTTTATATGAAACATTTGTAGCTCTTTAAAGTAACACAGCTTTAAAAGCTCTCTTGGCTTCTATTTAAAACGAATTCCATCCACATTCATTTTTCTCAGGAACTATAGGAATATATCAAAAAATGATAAACTAGTATCTTAGAAAAATCCTCGCACTTTTTCTAGTGATGCTTAATTAATTAAGTCCAATGTTAGACTTGATTTCGAGTTCTCGAAGAACGCTCCGTGAGAATCTAGGCCCCGGGTCTAAGTTTGGCGGACCATTGTTTTCGGTTTAATTATTTCTAACTCCCTAATGCTTCATGTAATCAGTGATAGAAATAATGCATACAAAGTATACCCGTGGAAATCGAAGACTAAACAAGTTAGGAAAACAAATTTGAAATGATTCGGTAATAAACCATTTAAGTGTTTGGGAATAATTACATGAATGAATCAGGATAGGGGGAGGGAGGGGGCTGATGTTGGATCGACCCTGTATGCTCTGTGATTACATCTAACCTCTCCGCGGGGATAATGCTATTCTATTCGATAAGCTGGTTGCATAAGATCCCAATCTCATAGAGACGCTCTCTGCATACGAAGCACGGTTTATCAGACCAGGCCACGGCATAAATCAATACCCCCCTCTCTGTCCCCGTGAGCTCGGTTCTGTCCATAGCAAACACACGAGGTTAGCCATCACTGGTAGAGACTGATCCGTCAGCCATCTTATTAGAACCATTTATCAAAAACGCAGCGAAATACCTCCACCAGCCGCACGGGTTTTTATGTAATTTCCATGTATGGCGGCTCCCTGTGTATGACAACGTGGGAGCTTTATTCCAGGAACTCTTGCTCATGAATTACCAAGAACAAACAATTAAGTTCGGAGAAACTCAAGACAAGTTCGCGCGTTTTTTTTGACGCAATATGGCGTTCAGTACGTCATCAAGGTGGTTAATTTTCCTAACAAATGGGCACTTATTTTGCAAAAAATATTAATATCCTCGAAACATGTTTTAGAGATATAGCAAAAACGAAATATAAATATGTGAAATATTATTTATATCGACATTTCGGGGTGAGAGGGAAACTCGACAAGTAAGCCGGCGGGTTTTCTTATGGGATGTAATGTCGATAGTAAAAAGGGGGTTAATGAAATGGTCGCTAAAGAACATGTGTAATTATTCTACATGCATGTTAATCTATTTAATAGTTAAAATTTAATGCATTATATAACAAAAACAATAATTAAAGTTTTATTGAACATTGTAATGGACTCCTAACGGATTCTAATAGCTATCAAAAATAACGAAAGCGGAGATTGTGAAGAGAAAATACAAAAGTCAATTAATTGTTATTCATAAAAAAATCAACATAGTAACGTCACCTTTAGATTCCTAAAAGCGTTAATTTGTCGGTGCAATTACATGTATCTCTTCACATCATTCTAGCAACATTTCTCGCTTACTGTACTCCGCCATATTTAGATGTACATTCGGAATTCTCCGATAAGTTCATGATACGTATACAAGGTCTTATAAAGGTGCTTTTCCCGACCAAAATATGTAACCACGTTGACTATTTGAATATTATGCAAACAAGCATCGAACTCTTCATGTGAATATTTACACTTTTCAGTGTCTTTGCTTGGGATAAAACTACGTATCGATTTTGTACTATACAATCCAATAACTTCTAAATGGAGCGCCAGCGGGGTTTAATTATTTATATTCAAATATTAAATCGTACAATGGTTGAACATTATATAAATATAAGTAATAAGGAATCATTTTTTGAATATTATGAGGTGATAATTTCGCTCGGGGCTTTATTTGATTTGATCACGCCCCGACCAAAATTATCTCCTCATAATACTCAAAGAATGATTCCTTATTCCTTAAATATGTACACTTTGTATATCGCTATCCTACTGTATTTAATATGTATATGTTCACCTGTATAACCTACAAGATATTTGTCACTTGGAATAAAGAATTTGAACTTGAATTGTTTAAACCGTTTGCTAAAAAAAGTCTTATTGCACGAATTCATATTTCCCTAATATGTCCCAATTCCATCCGCCACATGCATTGCCTTCTTCCTTTACTGCAAGTGTCGTAATGTATTGCATGTACAATTTATATCCCTGGTAATAACAGCATGGTGTGTTTATATGTGTGACAGCCTCATGGGGAGGATAAGTAAGTTAGTGTTTACACGTACGTGTGGCGGGTATGTCAATTATACATCACTACATAATAATACAGGTATCGTCTGCCATGAAATTGTTGTAAACAATTGTCCGGGTAAATATGTAGCAGTAAAATAAATACAAAAATTGAACTTTTATCTGATTTTATTTATCTAATTTGTGTTCTTCTGTCATATTGTAATTGTTGAGTTAACATTGCTGCCCTTCATTTGTCCCCTGTCGTCCGTCATAGATTCTAGACACACGTGTGTAGATGTTTATTTAGAATGCACTGCTTACTAATTTAAACATATTTTATTGAGTAATCAAATGGATTAGGCAACAGGCAAAGCCTATATAAACCCTCTCCAAAATACAAAGTATATTACACTGCTTACTGGTGGTGGATTCATTATTTTGTATTACATCGACAGACTTATAGAGCACCACTGCCTCGGATATTTCTAACGTTACAATCCGTATGACTGGGTCATTGAATGAAATAATGGATAAAAACTTACTAAAACCGATTTTGTTTCAAATTGACTTATTCAAGACAGAATGTTTGTTAAATTTGTAAATCATGAAGAATTGACAAGTTTCATTTTGTGGAAGCTGGTTTTTTTTCATAGAACAATTTAAATTAATTCTTTTGAGTATATCCATAACATGAACTTATTTATACAATATGAAAGCTGTTTGTAGAGAAATATTGGCATCGATTTCAGAGATAGTGCTCTCGCGGGGACAGCAATTACTGGATCAAAGATAGGACAATCCGTAGTTAAATATACACACAGGTCGAAATTGATTGCATTTAAATACTTTTGGGAAAAGCTTGATTAAATTGAAGTGTCTAATTGGTGTCAAAAAGCTATTTAATCAAGAATTAGAGATTTTCATCAGCAACAGCAATCAGAATACATACAATATTAAAAACGTGTTTGATTATTCAAGTCGAGGGGTTTGGCTAATTAATGGTAATTTATTGTTACAGGGCGAACATGAACCCAAGGATAATGGTAAACAAAAGCAGTTTGCTTTTCATATGTAACAAAACTAATTCTAAAAACCAGTTCATAAAAGGGGATAACCTTTGGATAAAAATTATATATAGATTTCTAAAAGCTTACAGTCAGAATTTCTTTCGAAAGCGAGCTTTACACGTAGATGTATAGTACAATGCTTCTGATAGAGCATACATGTAATTTTAATTCAGTAGTCTTTTTAGAATAACAAGCAACCTTGTGATATACTTTTAAATCAATAAAATCTATTTAAATCAGCGAAAACGTGAATCGTAGGGGCTAATCAAGACTGCAAACAGCAATAACCGGTTATGTCTCTCAGCCCCCCCCCCCCAAAAAAAAAAAATCCGTGCGCCACATTCGTATCATTTCTAAACTTTCTACAATTTGAAAGTATTTCAAGGTAAACAGATTCCAAGGAAATGTGAAAAGTAAAAAATTAATCCATATATGGGCCTCTCTAAAACCCGTCAAAATTTTCAACGTTCTAACATGGATATTACGTCTTCTCTGATGGAGAAAGCGTCATAGCCCTCAAAATCCCAGCGTTATAGCATGGTAACGTCCAAATCCCGTAAAGCGTCTGATTGCTTTATAAAACCCACTTTAACAGCAAACAGCAAATATCGTTTTTGGTACCAATCATTATATTTATAACATCTTCAAAAAATTAGTTGACTCATTTAATCTTCAGTGTAATACTAAACATGATTGTAACGTTGTCCTCAGTGACACCCGAGTGAGAGGTGAGAACTAAAAAAGTTGTCAAAAAGCAGATCTTGGTTGGTCGGCTGTGCCCACATTTCATCGATTGGCATAAAAATTGACGCTGATATCTAACGCTTTGAGCGGCCTAAACGTCTTAAGAATTCAAGAGGCAAATTATCTAACGCTGCTGACAACATACGAGTACTTTTCTGGGAATCTCGTGAAGAGCTTCAATCTGGACAGCAAATGCTTCGACAGCCACACAACTGCCAATTGAGTCACTTTACCAAGAGTGCATCCGCCATCCTGCACTTTTTGATTGTTTAGAATCAGACAAAAATTCATTGATGTTGGGGGGGGGGGGGGGTCGTGCGATGCACGTGGAGGGGAGACCTGCAGATAAATCACGGAGGCATGTAATCACTGACTTGTGTGTATCCACGGTAAATGGATTCCACAAATTGCTCAAATACCGATTATGAGAATGCAATGCCAGTCTCTTAAGCATAGTTTAATTCAATGAAAATGTCTGCAGATCAGATTGGACATTTATAGAGGAATTTTTTGTTGCTGTTGTAATGCTGTGTGATAGAAGAAATAAATGTATAGCAGTAACCCGATGTGACAGCTGCCTGAATGGATCTCTGCCTGGCATGCAACACGTGGAGCGAGTCGATAGCAGCAGGTGATTCAAATTGATGAAGTTCGCGAGTCGCACCTGAAGAACAGGTATATACTCGCGGTAAACACAGTCCGCTTGTCAATTTGTTGTAATTAGGGTGGCTTAATTGAAATTGCACGGTAGATAACGACATTGGACGATCACAGTGATTACATCACGGGCCGGGGATCGATACACAGCGAAGCCGCCAGCTTCTTAATACGGTCTCCTCTCTACGATCGAATCGCTTCATCCCTCTACAACCAGCCGTGTCCGATACGTTAATCACAATTTTCTTTGTTTGTAAACTCTGAAGCTACAATCTAAACAGTCACTTTTTACTAACCTTTGTAAAAACTAATATATATTTGTTGCTAATGTGGTACGAGACATTAAAATGTTGAAATACGTTTATTAAAAACACGCACTTAGTCTGGTTAATCCGAGATTTCTTCTGCCACAAACCCCTGATCTCTCTCTCTCTCTCTCTCTCTCTCTCTCTCTCTCTCTCCATATATAAGCAGGGACAAGAGTCCAAGGAATCTTTAGGACATTACACATATGTGTAGTTGCTCATGGACATAGACATCTTCACATCCTCGTGAATAAGAATATTGCTCTACCTCCACATTGCTCTGTCAATTGTCTCATATATAAATTAACAAGTGTAATAATCAGTCGGGAGAACGCATGGCAAAGCAGACAAACCGGAAGTAAATACAACTTCGTTTTTTTTATATGACGTGTACCTTGAATCTGTCCATTTACATCCCCGCTAAATTCTTCCTGTAAATGTTTGCATGCACATTAACATTTACCAGAACTAACAGCATTAGGACTGACCAGTCAAGGATTTGAACCTAGATCCAAATCAATCTTTTAGACATAAAATAAAATTCTACGCTCAAACCCCCGAAAAGGTACACCAATCATGCAAATGGGGGTTTGTCCTTCATTCTCAATATCGCCATATTTGAGATTAAAGAACAGTACATATACCCACAAGCTACGCCTTTACTTTACCATCACGGTGTCTGCAATCTGGTTGTTTTAATAACTGTGCTCAGATCGAATTACAAATTGAAAGGATTTCAATGAAGAAGTTTATTCAGACTTCAAGTTCAATTATTGTGGACAGATGGCACTGTAACGGAAGTCGAATCAAAATAGGTAACGCCAAATGAGCTTTCTGAATAAACATAGCATCCTAACTTTCGCTATTCTGCAATGGGCAGAATTTCTACCAGTCATCCACTTCCTGTTGCCTGTGTTCGGACCTCACCCAGTTCAAAGACAAATGTTACTGTTGTTTTCCCATCGCCTACATCTTGTAGTTCCTGCTGTTGTGTTCTGTCCTAGAACCGCGGCATCTGTCTGCCTGACCGGTAGAAGAAAGTTTTACACATGTAGAACCAGCACCGAGGCCCGGGTTATCGGATGCAGCGGCCTTATCTCAAAGAATTCCCCAGATTTTGAACACAGCAAACATTCATGTTGGATCGTCGAGTCTCGGGAGGGTTTGCCTCAAGGTCATGGCATGCATGTGTGTTATGTTGAAAGAAAACCACGAAGTTCATACCGAGAATGAGCAGCTGATGTACTGCCGGGATTTTATCACTAGCACATATTTTTGAAATGCACCTTCAAGAGCAAGTGAATAGATTGAACATTCTGCAGTAATAAAACGCCTTTAATTGATAAAACTCCCTTTTCTGTTGTAAAAAGCATAGCCCGTTAGGGAGATCTTGTATTTCATAAACCTGTTACTTGATACAAAAAACGGTGCTTGACTTATAATAATAACAGCGAGCCTATGTTTCATGTTGTGTAAGTTAAAAAGACTTTAATGCTAAGTTTTATGGATATTGGTTAAAGTAAAGTCTCCCGTGTCCCTCCGCTATCTAACCCTGAGAAGATCCGGTTTCAAGCGGACATATTCTTCAGACCTCCGTTTCCAGAAATCAATACAATATTTGTCAGTCGAGAACAGTTGGCCGCAAGAAATAATAACACCCCCCCCCCTCCGTCAGTTCGATTTATCATCAGTATTTAAGATATTCCCTTATTCAGTTTGGAATGCTTTAGTGAAGAACGAGTGTTCTTGGTTATGGTTCTGTCCAATATCTCCATTTACCGCTCCGGATTGATGCATGAGGCAAATAAATGCTTACTTCCGCGCAATATCGCTGTGTACACTTGTCGCGCAGGCTTTGTTTGCACTTCCTGTTTCTGTTGTAACGATGCAATATTCCCATGTTGAGATTTAATTACTTGAGTGAAAAAGTGATTTGTCAACAACGTCGGATGACAGAAACTTCTGTTTTTGAACTTGTATTTAATTTGATCAAACATTCTCGTCACTATTTCAACACCACTCTATGAAATATTAATTCTCATCTGCGCCGGTATAACCCTGGCCGGTATAACCCCGGCCTGTTATTTTTTTTAACTGAAATAAAATCTAATTAAATGTTTTTGTTTAACAACTTGCTATTGTCTATAAAATATAAAACTCAAAAACAAAAACATCTAACCATATTTAGAATACAATGGAATGTAGTTTTTACAATTGTCAATTCGTTGTGGAGTCGGATTACTGGTTTCTAAATACTTTCTATATGACTACAGGAAGGCATTCTACCTGCATTCGTATCCCTCAAGACAGCGGCCGTGGTCACTTTTAGACTGTATCAATCTCCTTGATAAGAAGAAATCTTATAAAGATGTAGGAGAATATTGCAATTTTAATTTTGATTTTCTTTACTTAATGACAATTTACGGTTAAACCACCTTAGAAATGTATCTTAAATTCTAAGGTCGAACCGGTGGGTAATTTGCTGACCATCCAGCAATGAATCAATTGACGTGAATTATTATAATAGTAGTACTGCGTTGTCCGTTCTATAAGCGTCATTAAGCTTCGTGAGTAGTTATAAATCATATTCCTAGCAGTTTCGAGGTGGCCATAATGTTATTTCAATGCTGAAATAGTACCACCGTGTCCGTTCTACAAGTGTCTAAGCACGATGGAGCCTTGTAGGTGAGTGATGACGTCAGAAGAAGACAATTGAACCCATGTTAAGACGACAGACCTGACTACTGTAGATAACTAACAGATCGAGCTTAGGGTTAGGGTTTGATTAGGGCATCAAACAGTTGGGTAGAATAAAAAACAACAGCAGAATCTACGCTCAGCGCTTTAAAAACCATCCTTGCCAGGCAGCCATTCTCCCTCCCCCACAAAGAACACTTGAACTGACTTGACCTTTCACCCTTGCCAACAAAATCCGATGAACCCCACTACCGTACAATGGTTTTATCATTATCTGATACGTTTTCCTGTTCCTTGGCCAAAAGAACAATATCCAATTTCAGGAATCTATGGGAAACATGATTAAACATGAAATTACACTTCTCTTGCACTATTGGTGGTGATGCTTATTTGTTTCATGGAAAACCGGAATAATTTGATTTTGAGCAAAAAGTCTGTGAAAAAAGAAACAATTGAAGTTTGTAATACCAAATAAATCTGACATTCAGTTAATCTGCAGCCATTCTTTTAAAAATCGTTTTGTAGAATAAGGAAAAGAAAAGGCAAATCGAATCAGACAGAAGAACTTCGATCACTCCATAGGAAATATTAAAGCAATCATGTTAATACTCCATAAGAACCATATATAACAACTGCCAATACAAGGATTAGCGGCCAGAAGCAAACAAATTCCCCCATAGCGCTCCATCGGGAAGCTATTGTCGGCAATATTTTCTAAATCCTCGCTTATCGCTACGTGAAGTCAGGGGAGCAGGAAAAGAGGGGGGGACAGATGGGAGTCTGGAGCTCACGTAACATCCGGGTCCCAAAGACGGGTACTGGTTAAACCGAGGGGAAAAGTCTTGAGCTCATGTAACATCCGGGTCCCACAGGCAGGTACTGGGTACAGATGGTAGTCTAGCTGGAGCTTCCGTAACAGTTGGGCCTCACAGACGGGTTCTGAGTAAACAGAGGGGAACAGATGTGAGTCTGGAGCTCACTTAACATCCGGGTCCTTCTGACGGGTACTGGGTTCAGGGGAGCGATAGAGTTTCTGCCGTTTTCTGTTGATCCTATAGATTTAACAGACAGGAAGTTAGGGTCAGTTTTTCGTGAACTGTAAAAACTGGCTAACTGTGCAGGCCTTTCGAATTTATTATATAATCAAGATGTTTTATACTATACATGTATATTCGTCTCCTTTAGACCAAGAGCTCTGTATGAAGATACAGGAAAATATTCAAATTAACTCAACAAATTTACTTTTTGATATTATGACTAAAATTATCATAATTAGAGTTTTAAACCATCTCCACTGGTTAATTTACTGACCATACGGCCTCCTAAAGGGGAACGTATAGAGAGCTCGTAGCTGAACGTGCTTATCTAATGTATGGAAAAATGCAAGCGGCATGAAGTCTGCAGGTTTCACATCCTTTTTTGGTGTTACTAGAAGTTGGAGTGGGAATCGGTTTTTTCTCTCAAAACAAAAATAGGAATTTCTGGAATCAAGTTCATTTATTTTATTACATTCTCTCTCTCTCTCTCTCTCTCTCTCTCTCTCTCTCTCTCTCTCTCTCTCTCTCTCTCTCTCTCTCTCTCTCTCTCTCTCTCTCTCTCTCTCTCTCTCTCTCTTATGGAATGGTCTGCGACGAATTAACTTTGAAAAAAGCCCTTTATTGGCAAATATATCACAATAAGTACGATTTCAGGTATTCGGTTAAAAATAAGTAGATGAAAAAATTGACAAAAATTGTGCTAAAATGTTTCTTAAAAGAATATCTATCAAACGACTATATCATTGATAAAAAAAAAACTGCACATATGCATGCACGTATGTCGACATTACCCGTGCCTGACATTTCAATTTATTCATTTATTCATATCGGCAGTTTAATGAAGTGTTCTTAAACCTTTGGAATAAGACTCTATTTTGTCTTTCTCTTAGACTCCACAAACATGGCTGGCCAAAAACACCTTTCCATACAACTCTTTCCCCCTCTTGTATTTGGTTACATGATTGTACAATCATCCTGTTGCCCAGGGCCCCTAATTGGTTGATAAATTCATTGTATATATAGTACATTGTAGGAGAGAGAGAGAGAGAGAGAGAGAGAGAGAGAGAGAGAGAGAGAGAGAGAGAGAGAGAGAGAGAAAGTGAATGAAATAAATAAATGAACTTGATTCCAGAAATTCCTATTTCCTTGTAGCTATTATGTGCGTGTGTGGGGGGGGGGGGGGGGGGGGGGGGGGGCTCTCATATCCAAAGATCTCAAAGACCTCATGTTTTGGCGTTTCTCTTAATAAATATGTTTCATTAAAAGTTTAAAATTTATCCATTTAAACTTAACTATAACAGTTTATATTTAAGTTTAAATCGATAAATTTAAAACTTTTGATTCAACAAATATAACCATTTCTCGTTTATAGAGTTTGACCCCCCCCCCCACCACACACAAACACACACATAAACACATTTAGTCAGTTTAAAGGACATAAAGTTAACGATGCATTAATTGCAAAACAAACGACATGCAGGTACCCGGATGTTATCGAGAAGGGTTCCAAGGAAGGGCTCTAACAGATCAAATTTGCCGGGTTTTATCATTAAAAAATTCCATTGAAGAATTGGTTTTTATTCTTGTCAATTCAGTTTTTATGGTATAAAAAAAAGGAGGAAGAATGTAAGAGGAGACTCATGGTTGTTGTTAACTTCACGTGTTTAACAAACATGTGACAAACATTATTGATGTTGAAAGAAAAGTTGTAATTAAATGAGTACTGCGACCACACACGTGTGTATGACATTTTCGTAACGATACCGATTACTAGTGTTGCATGTCTACTACATTTGTTGTAAATGCACCAGTTACAAGTCTACACGCTGTGTTCTATGTGTTATATATCTATTATGTCACAGCAAAATTGAATCCGTTGCAAGTTTTTCCAATTACAATAGTTTAATTTTACCATTTCTCTTTGCTGCACTTTTTCAATTTCTTTTAACTATCTATTCAATCTAAATATTTTTCGAACAAAGAATTTCTTGAGATCCTATATTTCTATAATCGAGACATTCGATCGTTTCCAATAAACATACAATAATTTGATCATTTCCAATTGTTTCGTAATTTCTCTGGATGGGCTCCCTCTACGACCCTGTTACGATTGCAGTACATACATCACTGCGACTACATACGACTGTCTGTGATAATTGAGTGCTCTCATTCCAGTGTGTCTCGGGGGAGCAGCGTTGTCCCATTTCTGGGTTTAATTTAAAATCAATAACACTATCACCGGTGTTTAATTTTCCTCGGGACAAACTTCCATTAACTCCAGGCTGCCATGCTGCAGAATGGTCATTTAATCGCAAATTTTAAAGAAAGAAGCAACTTCAAAATTGATTTCTCCAATGGCTGATGTATTTTTGACCCAGTACACGTAATGCTAGTGTGCGTTTTGTCTCTCATGAAAAAAAAACCCATTCAGTACTACATACAGTGCGAGCGAAGATTCAGGATCATTCGAGAATTGTATAATAACTGCAAAGAATTTCAACATGGCGGTGTGGGGTAGATGGGGAATGACGCCATCTTTGTCACGAGCAGCCGATAGACTATCACTCTTAATATCAATTTTTCTCTTCAATAATAACTAGTTAGGTTCTTTATATATTTTCCCTGATTTCATCTTATAATATACCTGATTTTTCGTATTTCAGCGATATTCTATTCTTATCATCACTATTCTTTAATCACCTCAACGTTTTTAAATAACTGTGAAAAAATAACATAAGATTTAGAAACCGGTCAGTGACCGCCTGAATCCCGGAATTCAACTGGTGAAGTCTGAGCTGGCTTTATATCTTGTGCCAGTCAACAGTGGCGATGGACAGCGAACCACAGATTGGTCCTGGCATGATCATGCTAAACTGACATCTTTCTGGCCCATCTAATCAGTCGGCGGTTGCGCTAAGACGGGTAATTTTCTGATCATTGAGGGGAACCCTCTCGTTGTGTAGATCAAAGACAATCACGGCTCAGTACTGGTTTGACACGGAACCCCTCGGTAAATGTCCTCAGACACAGTGGATGGTGGCGAGGAGTGCGAACGGAGGAGGGCGGTGGTAACGGAAATGGATTAGGGTTTTTATTTTATTTTATTGTTTTATATTTTTTTCTTATTTAACGGAATAGGGAAAGGGTAGACCCTAGATAATTAACAAAATTAACATCATAAAAGGTGTCAGATACTACATGTACTATACGTGGTAGCACTATATTCTATAGTGTTTTCTGAGAGAGAGAGAGAGAGAGAGAGAGAGAGAGAGAGAGAGAGAGAGAGGTTATTTCCTTTGAGTCACTCCTCCACATTGCTGAACTTTGCTACGTTCTTTGAAATCAGCCATTTTTTCTTGAAACCACCGTATCATGTATAATTCATAAATCTGATAAGGCATGGGGGCTACTACGCGCTGACTGAGGCAATAAGATGCTATTATCACGTTAGACTTACTTTCAACCTTATTTGACACGTGTTTTCTACAAATCCTTCATTAAAACACATACACTCGAGTCGGAACTAGGTCGATCAGAACATGGCGGACGATCTGCGATTAAAGCCACATAAATGCCATACGGAGCCCTCAGTCAGCTGGAAGCAGATACGGCAGATAATTCCACTCCCGAGACGTGCCCCAGAGTAGATAAAGTGCCATTTAGAATAATTTGGCTACACTGCCAGATGCTTGCGCTACCGATTTAACGGTCAGCTGGCTTTTTGCTGGGAGCTAGTAAACCACGATGGTTTGTATAAAAACAAATAAATCGGCGGATTTGGTTACAGGTAAATGAATTATCTGTAGCTTATCTTAAAAAAAAAGAAAGAAAGAAGAATGAATGAAATGTACTCACCTGACAAATGCTGCACCCCCACGTGACGGAGTACACGGTATCACAGTCGACTCTCTTCAGTAAACTGACGAACAATTCAAACTCCTCACGAGCTCGGTTGTCACTGTTCACCAGCTCTAACATGGTCTCATTACATCCACTCCCACCGGCCCTGCTCACGGACCACGCTCTGTCTTGAGGTAATATGTGGTTGAGGGTGTACATATTGCAAAACTTTAAGTGAATCTGATTATTGTGAAGACCCGAGTAGGTCCGAGGGGTGTCACAGATATTGCGTGTCAGTTGTTCATCAAGATAAAGGCACTGGTTCTTGACTTTGACGGGACAAAACAGGGGTCCATAGACATTGGAGAGGTCCGCGAATCCGGACCCCAAACACGCTTTAGTAAATAGCATGATGATTACAAATACAGCCACACAGCGAGAGTAAATGCACCCAGCTGCTGGCCAGACGGTCGGTTTGTGTATGTTCTTAACGTATGACGTATTCCCATCTTCATGACTTAATATCATAGTTCAGAAAAAGAGCACAGTTTCAAGAAATTTAGGAAAAGCATGAAAGATTATTTATATATTTTTCTCGCTTAATGACTACATTTATCCAAAAGAATTTGTTACTCCTTCTTTTAAAAAGACACTTTCTTCCCGTTTTGGCATTACCTTGATGACTAGGCCGCTGAGTCGGTGACCAGAGTAGCCCTCAACGATAGACTGAATAAAAAATCCTCTTGCGAGCTGGCAAAACCCGATTGCATTCCAATGAAACATGAACAGCCGAGAAGTAAACGGCATCACTCTCTCACACAACACTTGTTTTATAATTTCCAATCATTCACACACTTTTAGAGGTAATATTCCAAAGAAAAATACAAATTTAACACATGTTGAATATCGAAATATAAGTAAGTCACCGCCATCTTAACATTCCCAGCAATTACTCGCATCAGCAGCGCATGCGCGCTTCAAAGAACTTGTTGATCTATTTCGTGTTTATTTCTCCGATAGAAGAAACTTGTCCGAATCTCGCCCAGATCTCAGGAAGTGGCCATACGTTATCCCCGGTTTTTATCTCTCAAGTGCAATTCTATAGGAAAGTAACACATTAATACAAATTTCTTTTAACCCATTGAATAAATTTCACGGAATTTTCCCTTTTAGATTCCCTTTAAGCACATCCGTCAGCCGGTCCCGTGTAAAGCGCCATGTGTGACATATTTGCGGGTTTTTTTTCAATTACACTCGTATATTTATGTAAATATACTGCACCAGTTGTTGAGTCGGATCGATACGGTAGAATTTTGGAGCAGCAGTGTAGAAGTGACAATATTCAGTGGTATGGCGAGTTTAACTCTTCGTCGGTAATAAAGCAAAACATGCTATTGATTGCTGGACGTTATCCCGGATTTCAAACAAAGTCCGATCCGCCGGTCCAAGATGTGACTCGTGCCTTCTACAGGCGATCGCCGCTGTGGAGCTGCGCGGTGATAAGTTTCGGAACCCCCGCGATGGAAGCCCGGATGACACTATCTATATTAATTACTTTTTATTCGGAAATCTTGACGAGCCGGGCAGGTTGGCTCGCTGAGTAATGGTGACCGTCCGAGGGTGGTTACGTGTCAATTTAGCGCCACTTACTGGCGCTAGTGACTGTCTCTGTGTGTCGTCAGAGGAGCGTACAGTTTGCTTATGAACAATTAGCACGGCGAAGACGCGTTTGTGGCTGACGTTAATAAAATAACTAAGACTGATCGAAGCCGTGGCTAGCTCCTCGGCCTGTGCTTGCGTTTGTTTCACTCAAAGAGCCGGGGTTTTAACTATGATAAATAACAATCATTCGATCAAATCAACATAGATTCGAGATTAAAGAACTTAAAATAATAGGCCAAAGAAATTGTACAGTAAATAAAGCATGAAGTGTCATCAATGATTTGAATTGATTCCTGGGCTGGACTCGGATGTATTGAATGCACGGCTCGGACACGTCAAGTGTAACAATACAAGAGACTGAGGAAACAGAAAGCAATAAAATCAATACGTTTGGCAAATGACATACTGTATTTCAAAGCTCTTAAGCTTACCATAACAACAGAAGAAGGTGTTTTATACCTCACCTGTGTAAATTTGATTTTCAATCAAGTGGGTTTTTCTTCCGTCTCAAAAAATTCTATTAGAATACTTGTATATTGTGAGTACTCATTTAAAACTATGCAGGAGTTTGGTTATCTATTTTAAATTGGAATAAGGCAATTATTAATATTTTATTCGGAACAGTCTCTAAATATGATGGTGACTTAATCAAACAGCTAATTGGTCACGTTATCGAGTTTGCATCTTCACTTAATTGGGTTATATATATCTGGTTTTATTTTCAATAAAATCGCCAATGAACTCCAGTAGGATATCATTTATCCTTCTTGAATGCAGACGTTAACAGTCAATGAACTTTCGCCGCTCACCCTCTCACGGATACATTGCGTGCAGGAAGGGCTAGCAAACATGTCTACTGTTCTCGCGATTTCACGCCGACATCCCTTGATTGTTGTCACGTGATGTCACGTCATTTTATGTTTACATCAAACCGCATTATATGTTTGTATGTCTGCTCGTACACCCCCCCCCCAAAAAAAAAATAAAAAATAAAAAAATAAAATAAAAAATATTTTTAAAAATTGAATGAAAATAAAGTGAAACAACAAATAAGTGCATAAATCTTGACCCCAAAAGTTAACTTAATCACCTAAAAAAAAGTTTTTATAAATATCATTTGTTTTAATGAAATACGAACCTTCAATTCAACTTGCAATTTTAAAGAAATTTGAAGTGTTTTCGAGAAGTATATTTAATAATGTTGATGCTGCAACTCAGTAATGGATTCTCAAGAAATTATGTATATGTATTTGTATTCTTATCATCAGTTTTTATTTAAATTAAATCCCGGGTTTTTTAGGTTGCACACAAACAAAGTAAACCTAGTTACTGCCACAGGAGAACTGACAAACATGGTGTTTAGAGAGATTGTATACGGCGTCGATGGGGTTTCTATCGCTTCTCCTAACGAATTAGCCGGTCCATTCATTAGCACCATTCGAAGCTAAACTGTTGCTTTTTATCGTCGAGAAATGAATAATTGAACAATACAGGTTATGTGCACTTGGCGGCGTGGACTCTGGCTCCCTCGCTATCGTTGGTGATTAGCGAGCGAGAGACGGAGCTGTTTCACACCTTGGTCAGTGTACTGGTTGAAAGCCGGTGGGTCAACGATGGAAATCAATCGATGAATTATCACATTTTACAGAGCTGCAAAGGTATACCTCTGTTCACACGGGTTCTTATAAGTGGCGGCCATCGCTGTATACTAAGACGTCCTTTGTACCTTGACTAACCAGTGTGCTTTTCTTTATGAGCTAATGCCAATCTTCGTGATAGATAATACACATTCATCAATTTTTCAATATTGTCAATATGCATCATAGACAATTTTTTTTTAATCAAGTGTTGAGACATGCTATAAGCGACTTCGATTTTGTAATGGCTTGAAAGACTTGTCGGTATATCCCCACACAAGTATATATTGTAAAACCGGGTATTTTCGACAAGATTATTCGTACAATGTATCGTATGAATTTGGTTTGCAATTAATTATCAATTTGATCTAATATTTCTGAAAAATTCTTTTGCCCGCTTTTGACGTCTTATGAGATGTCTGCATTTTTCAGAAGTCAAGTCCAAGAAATGAACATGCATACATGACTCTCTCTCTCCCTCTCTCTCTCTCTCTCTCTGACTACCACCCTCCCCGTTTTCTCCCCATAGGGCAAAACGACTGACAGAGACCAAACACGACTCCCCCCTCATCATTGCTGTCATAGCTATCAGCTATCTCTCTGCGCGATGTACAGTCGGGAGCCAGGGACAGCCGCTTCAGAGAGAGGAACACGCGTTGTCATGGTTAGCCCGTGCTTCTTTTTGTATTTAAATGAAATGCAAATGGCATGGTAGCATTGATTGTGGCCGTCTCCCTATCGACAAAGTGTCAGAAGACGAAGCCCAAGATCACGTGTAAACTGGCGGACTGTGAATCAGGACTCCTGAATCAGAGCCAGTCGTCACTGCACACTGGCCTCTCCCAGATCTGACGCTGCTAAGTAAGTGTCTAAGACATTGGTAACCAGACCTCACGGACATTAGTGCCAAATTAACCTTCAAACCCGAGAGTATGTTTCTTGAGTTAACGGCGCATTGTAGTCAGTTAATGTCTACGTTTAGCCCTAATTTCAGGAATTTGGTAAGAAACAGTTAATTGAGTTGACGGTAAATTTTAGGCAGTTAACTTCTTAGATTAGCTATACTAATAGTTTGGACATAGGCAGTTAATTAAGTTGACGACACGCCGTAATCTACATTGTCTAATTATTAGCCATATACTTCTAGCCGTTTGGTTAGAAACAATGAATTGAGGTGACGGTAAATACTAGGCAGTAATTGCTTTAGATTAGTCCAACTGACTTAAGTCAGAACCCTATTAAATGGAAATCTGGCTTAAGTCAGATTGAGATTAGCCATATTTTTGATAATTTAGTTAAAGGCAGTTAATTGAGTTGACAGTGGATTGTGGATTGAGTTGACAGTGGATTGTAGATTGAGTTAACAGTGGATTGTGGATTGAGTTGACAGTGGATTCTGGATTGAGTTGACAGTGGATTGTGGTCAGTTAGCCCTCATTTCAGACTGGTGACAGTTAATCAAGCTTGCATTACATTTTTATCAGTTGATTCTATAAGATTAGCGATACGTTTAGCAGTTTGCATTATTAGAGTCTGCTAACCCCTGTAGTCAGTTACTGTCAAAAGTAAACCATACTGTAAACAGTTGACTAAATTAACGTAACTCGACGATTCACTGAAGTCAATTAATGTCTAAAATTAACTACACTTTTAGCAGATAGACTTTTGGGTTAAAGGCAGTTTACTGAGACATTGGTAACCAAACATTTAAAGTTCTTATTGAGAAGCAGCAAATGATAAGGAAGTTGACAATCTATTGTGATAATGCTCATTTTAAGGTGGAATAACACACCCGGAAAAAGTCATTCAAAGGAACAGTAAATTATTTGATTATGAAAGATATAATGATAACTAAACTGTACATATGTCAAATAAGCGAAACATTTGCAGATTAGGGATAAAAAAATGAATATCTAAAAACTCAATTCCCAAAGTAATAACAAAAGCCCTTGCGGGAGTCAAACTCAGAATGTACGTATCACAAGCCCGACACCTTTTTAAAAAAAAAATATTTTATTGATATTCAACATAATACACACTGTACATATCAATTAAAAACAGCAATGTCTAATAAACAAAAGAATTTATACAAAAGGACAAGTATTAAAAAATGAATATCTACACACCCTCCGATTCTTTAACTAGGGGGTTTCTGTATAAAAATAATTAGGAGAAAATATTTTGTCTGTTTTCCTTGACACACAATTGATAATGATTGTATGAAATAAATTGTCTTAACATGTATTTACAAAATTTAGTAAATCTTCTGTTGACTTTTGATAAACAGTTGTCGTCGTTCGTATATACTTAATCTACATTAACATATAACTGTACCGGGAATCGAAAATAGAATATTTATGTAGCCAGCTGGTTCTATAAAGTAGACTAGTTATGTAGCCAGGGTCTATGAAGTAGATTTGTTATTTAGCCAGGTTCTATGAAGTGGATTAGGTATGTAGTCAGGTTCTATGAAGTAGACTTGTTATTTAGGCAGGTTCTATAAAGTAGACTAGTTATGTAGCCAGGGTCTATGAAGTAGATTTGTTATATAGCCAGGTTATATGAAGTAGACTAGTTATGTAGCCAGGTTCTATATATGAAGTAGACTAGATATGAAGTCCGGTTCTATGAAGTGGATTAGGTATGTAGTCAGGTTCTATGAAGTAGACTTGTTATTTAGCCAGGTTCTATGAAGTAGACTTGTTATGTAGTCAGATTCTATAAAGTAAATAATGTATGGTGCAGATTTTATGAAGGAGACTAGTCATGTAGCCAAATTCCATAATTTAGAATTGTTATGAAGTCATGTTCTATGAAGTACACTAGTTATATAGCAAAGTTCTATGAATTAAATTAGTTTTGAAGTCAGTATCTTTGAAGTAGACTAGTAATGTAGCCAGGTTCATGAAGTAGACTAGTTATACAGATAGGTTCTATGAAGTAAATTAAATATGGAGTCAGATTTTATAAAGTAGACTAGTTATGAAGTTAGGTTCTTTAAAGCAGACTTGTTTGCTGTCAGATTGTATGAAGTAGATTAGTTATGAAGTGATATTTACTGAAACAGAATATGTAAGTAGCCAAGTTTTATGAAGTATACTAGTTATGTAGCTATGTTCTAAAAAATAGATTCTATGAAGTAAACTGCTGTATACAGGGAATATTCGCCACCGTTTTTTTCGCCCCTTTCGCACTCCTTGTCAACGGGCGAATTTCAATAATTCAAATCATCTCCCTTTAAACAATTGTGTATGGGCTAATTCAAGACAAGGTAAAAATGTTCGCAAGTGCAAAAGGGCGAAAATTACATGGGGCGAAAAAAACCCCTGTAAACAGTAGTTATATAGCCAGGTTCTATGTAGTAGACTCGTTATGTAGCCAGTTTATATGAAGTGGATTAGTATTGTAGCCAGAATCTATAAAGTAGACTAGTTATGTAGCCAGGTTCTATAAAGAATATTAGTTGTGTAGCCAGGTTCTATAAAGTAGACTTCTTATATAGCCATTTTCTATAAAATAGATTAGTTTGGAAGTCAGATTCTTTGAAGTAGACTATAGTTATGAAGCCGGGTTCTATGAAGTGGATTAGTTATGTAGCCAGGATCTATGAAGAAGACTTGTTATATAGCCAGTTTCTATAAAATAGATTAGTTATGTAGTCAGATTCTATAAAGTAAATAATGTATGGTGCAGATTTTATGAAGGAGACTAGTCATGTAGCCAAATTCCATAATTTAGAATTGTTATGAAGTCATGTTCTATGAAGTACACTAGTTATATAGCAAAGTTCTATGAATTAAATTAGTTTTGAAGTCAGTATCTTTGAAGTAGACTAGTAATGTAGCCAGGTTCATGAAGTAGACTAGTTATACAGATAGGTTCTATGAAGTAAATTAAATATGGAGTCAGATTCTATGAAGTAGATTAGCTATGAAGTAAGATTTTATAAAGCTGACTAGTTTGCTGTCAGATTGTATGAAGTAGATTAGTTATGAAGTGATATTTACTGAAACAGAATATGTAAGTAGCCAAGTTTTATGAAGTATACTAGTTATGTAGCTATGTTCTAAAAAATAGATTCTATGAAGTAAACTGCTGTATACAGGGAATATTCGCCACCGTTTTTTTCGCCCCTTTCGCACTCCTTGTCAACGGGCGAATTTCAATAATTCAAATCATCTCCCTTTAAACAATTGTGTATGGGCTAATTCAAGACAAGGTAAAAATGTTCGCAAGTGCAAAAGGGCGAAAATTACATGGGGCGAAAAAAACCCCTGTAAACAGTAGTTATATAGCCAGGTTCTATGTAGTAGACTCGTTATGTAGCCAGTTTATATGAAGTGGATTAGTATTGTAGCCAGAATCTATAAAGTAGACTAGTTATGTAGCCAGGTTCTATAAAGAATATTAGTTGTGTAGCCAGGTTCTATAAAGTAGACTTCTTATATAGCCATTTTCTATAAAATAGATTAGTTTGGAAGTCAGATTCTTTGAAGTAGACTATAGTTATGAAGCCGGGTTCTATGAAGTGGATTAGTTATGTAGCCAGGATCTATGAAGAAGACTTGTTATATAGCCAGTTTCTATAAAATAGATTAGTTATGAAGTCAGATTCTTTGAAGTAAACTTGTTATGAAGCCAGGTTCTATGAAGTAGATTAGTTATGTAGTCAGATATTATAAAATAGACTAGTTATGTAGCAAGGTTCTATGCAGTATACTAGTTTGGTAGCCAAGTTCTGTGAAGTAGACTTGTAATGTAGCCAGGTTTCCTAATTTTAAAAATGTTATGAAGTCAGATTCTATGAAGTAGACAAGTTATGTAGCCAGTTTCTATTAAGAAGACTAGAGGTGTAGTCAGGTCCTATGAAGTAGACTAGTTAAGTAGAAGGGTCCTATTAAGTAGACGTATTATGTTGTCAGGTTAAATAGAGAGTTTACTGGTGAAGTCAGGTTCTATGAAATAGACTAGGTATGAAGCCAGGTTCTATGAAGCAGATTAGCTAAGAAGTCAGGTTTTATAGAGTAGACTTATAAGGTAGTCGGTTTCTATAAAGCAGACTAGTGGTGTAGTTACATGTAGGTTCTATGAAGTAGACTTATCAAGTGGCCAGGTTCTATAAAGTAAACTATACTCTGTCCCAAGATATCCTGGATTCACATTTTGCTTAACTACTCAATATTTATAAATACATCAGGGTTTAAACGATGTTCATTCAAAAGTATGAAAAATTTCCAAGATTTCTCAGTTGAAACGCCCCCGTTAGCTTATCAGGTTTCAATACACGGCTAAAAAATGTGATGTCTACGGAGATTTTGTATTGCAGTAAGCCCGGATGATAACGTTGAAAAATTGCGCGAGGTATTCCGAGTGATTCCGAATGGAGAAAAGATGTAAACATTCCCCATTATAAATCTCCGTAAGAAATCTATTTTCGATCCTGTGATTGTTTTCGAGTAAAAAATGATAATGTGTCAATGAAGATATCTTGGAAAATTTCCCTTTCATCGAATTTAATTGCCCTTCTTTCACAGGTATGTATATTTTTATTAAAAATCGATCAAATGTGCTGCATAAATATCTTGGGACAGACTATAGTTTGGTAGCCAGTATCTATAAAGTAGACTAGTAATGTAGCCAGATTCTATGAAATATATTAGTTATGAAGTTAGGTTCTACGAAGTAGAATAGTGATGTAGTCAGTTGCTCTGGAGTAGATTAGTATGTAGCTAGGTTCTATAAAGCAGACTAGTGGCATAGCTAGGTTCTATAAAGCAGACTAGTGGCGTAGCTAGGTTCTATAAAGCAGACTAGTGGCGTAGCTAGGTTCTATGGAGCAGACTAGTGGCGTAGCTAGGTTCTATGGAGTAGACGTATTTTGTAGTCAAGTTAAATAGAGAGTATACTGATGAAGTCATGTTCTATGAAGTAAACTAGGTATGTAGTCAGGTTCTATGAAGTACATGTAGATTAGTTATGAAGTCAGGTTCTATCCGATTCAGCGTCAGCTTTACACGTGATCATTAACTACGTTCCTTAACTATTTGGGCCCGGCCAGATTGTCTTAGTGACACTGGTCTTGGTTGAAGTCCAGCCATTTGCAAGCTGCGTCCTGGAAATACAGAAGTATATTGTTTAACATCTTTTTGTTGCCCGGATTGTCCTACAAATTGAGTTACCACACACGAAGCAGACCTTTGGATAAATTAATTAGTCTCACGCCTTTTGAATGTCAATTTAGTCGATGTTTAGGTTATTTTAACGTTGGGTGTAATCGGTTTTTGAAGTGCAGTTCGGAATTTGCAAGTGAACTGGAGTGAGGACGAAGAACACAAGTCAATTGTATATTAAAGGGAGGTGGAAATAACAGGGTCACCTTCAAGTGGTCAACCACTACCAATGTGGCAAAAGAATTATGGTCCCGTCTCCAGACATCCGGGCCCAAATAAAAATACGCTTAATATATGATGTGACTTAGATAAGAATATCAGCTCCTTTATACAAAAGATACATATCCCAAAAAACTAAAACCATGCAAAGTTTTATTTTTAATGAGTCAACCATTACTGACAATACGGTAAAAGTAGTACTTTTGATTAGAAGTCTTTTGATGACTACATTATGTACTTGCAGTATTTCGTAAAGCAATTTTATAACTGGTATTTGTCGATTGTTACAGTATAAAAAATTGCTGGGTTGTGAACTCGTGATACATGGATCTAAATCTTGAACTTACGACTCGGTCAATATTTCTAAAAAGAACAAGTTTGTGATGCTTCAAGAAAAGTTCCGGCACATGCAATCACAAAATGTTGTCGGGATTTGCAATGAAAAAATAACAATGTTTTAAAGAATTGAGATCCAGAAAAAGATATTGTAAGCACGTGCTTACAGTGCTTTAATGTAGCTACCTCACTTAAAGTAGCGGAAACTACAAGTCCTGGGTTCAAATGTGAAGTTTCACACGGTATTAGAGTCGTTCACAAAGCGAAGTTCAGCCAGCAAGATATCAGTGACTGAATCAAATAAAGAATAAGTTGAAGTCTTGCAATAAGTTTTGTTAATTACTTTCAAAGATTATAAATGCTTTATGAAAGAAACTCAAATATCTAGTCTCAACAGATTTATAAAAATGACTGGCAGGTTAAGGCATTGTAAACCCGATATCATTTAGTGTATTTACAGGTCTTCTAATGTGTATGCTATTTACTGAATTGAAGGCTTAAAGCGCGGTTGGTAAACTTTGTTTTAAAGTCATTGAAATATTCAAGAATTGCAAATGTATACCAGTGACTCGGACTTCGAATAATTGAACGTTTTATGTAAATTATGGTGGCATATCTCTGCCCCTTGTGTGCAAGTTTTTTTTTCTATTAATTATGTCAACATGCAAGATAAATGTGTTGACATGCAAGATAGTTATGTCAACATGCAACATAACTATGTTGACATGCAAGAAAACTGCAATCAAATAAGAATTATAAAAAATCCCAAATATCGCCAACATGTGACATCCAAGATGCTAACTATTTAGAACCATTTTAACAAGACCTTGGTCTTTCGATAATACGTAACTATCTATTTCTTGCGTCAAAACAAGTTTAAATGACGCTGGTTTCAAGTGAAATATACACAGACTGCACAGTCTTAGCTCAAAATCCAGACAAATCTTGTTGATTTCACAGAGCCTTCGCTGGGTAGCCAGCAATGAAATAGACAGGCTTACGTCACATTGCTGTTTGACACAACTACCCAAAGTCCAAGCTCTTGTTAAAATGGTTCTATGTCGACATGCAACTTATTTTTTTTAACATGCAACATATCTATTTTAACATGCAACTTATTTATGTCGACATGAAACTTAGTTCTGTAAACATGCATGATAAATATGTTGACATGCAACATATTTATGTCGATATGTAACTTAGTAATGTTGACATACAACTTATAAGTTGCATGTCAACATATTTATCTCGCATGTAAACATAACTAAATTGCATGTCAACATATTTATCTCGCACGTCAACATAAGTAAGTTGCATGTTGACATAAATAAGTTGCATGTCGACATAAAAAAGTTGCATGTTGACATAAATAAGTTGCATGTCATCATATTTATCTTGCATGTTAACATAACTAAGTTGCATGTCGACATAAATAGGTAGCATCTAGCATCTTGGATGTCACATGTGGGCGATATTTAAAAAAATTGAGATTTTTTATTATTCTTACTTCATTTCAAATTTCTTGTATGTCAAAAATGTCGACATAATTATCTTGCATGTCAACAGATTTATCTTGCATGTCGACATATTTGATAGAAAAAATAACTTACACACAAGGGGCAGAGATATGTCACCATAGGGCAGAGATATGCCACCATAGTAAATAGCTCAAAGATTCGATAAAAGCTGCAGGTCAGTTGCGCATGGTTCAAGTCGTGCAGGATGTGTGTTTGTAACTCAAATGTCAAAGTATGACGTCAGTGATCGTCTGATATACAGCTTGCGAGAATAGAAGTTACTAATATAAAGCTATTTAAAGAACCTGAACTTACATGTATGAACTTTAATAAATCAGTGCTCATTCGAAGATTTGAACCTTTGTGTAACTAGAATAAAACGCGACAGACTCGGAAAAGTATGGAGACGACGAGCTGCAAGACTTAAAACAATGAGTATCTAGCATAGTGCTTACAATACATAGTCTTTCTCCCAACTAACAGAACGTGCAAAACTCCAACCTTTGACTAACCTAAGTGTATAGAAGCTTCTTTTTTGACCAAACATGGTTAAGGAAAACCCGAAATAAACAGAATGTAGTGAAAATACATAACGTGTGACAAACTATAAAGAGCTGCACTAGTCGGACTTCGTGCTCAATACTGTAAATATCATTATATTAACAAGTCAGTCTTAGAGATATAGAAATCAATACTGTAAATATCATTATATTAACAAGTCAGTCTTAGAGATATAGAAATCAATACTGTAAATATCATTATATTAACAAGTCAGTCTTAGAGATATAGAAATCAATACTGTAAATATCATTATATTAACAAGTCAGTCTTAGAGATATAGAAATCAATACTGTAAATATCATTATATTAAAAAGTCAGTCTTAGAGATATAGAAATCAATACTGTAAATATCATTATATTAACAAGTCAGTCTTAGAGATATAGAAATCAATACTGTAAATATCATTATATTAACAAGTCAGTCTTAGAGATATAGAAATCAATACTGTAAATATCATTATATTAACAAGTCAGTCTTAGAGATATAGAAATCAATACTGTAAATATCATTATATTAACAAGTCAGTCTTAGAGATATAGAAATCAATACTGTAAATATCATTATATTAACAAGTCAGTCTTAGAGATATAGAAATCAATACTGTAAATATCATTATATTAACAAGTCAGTCTTAGAGATATAGAAATCAATACTGTAAATATCATTATATTAACAAGTCAGTCTTAGAGATATAGAAATCAATACTGTAAATATCATTATATTAACAAGTCAGTCTTAGAGATATAGAAATCAATACTGTAAATATCATTATATTAACAAGTCAGTCTTAGAGATATAGAAATCAATACTGTAAATATCATTATATTAACAAGTCAGTCTTAGAGATATAGAAATCAACAGCAATAGACATTGTTATTTTTCTATATTCATATGACATATTTTACCACTCTAACTTGGTAAAGTAGATACTTGGTTTTTCCTTTTTTTAACAAGTTATCATGCCATTCATATTAAGAATATCGAATTTCAACACAAGTGTCCTAGTTTAAACAAATCAGGAGGGAAATATTTTTAATGAAATCCGTCGAGTCAGCAATTCTGTGACCTAATTAGGCATCCGTACGCTTGTGTGAGCGCGTTCTCCGCAAGCGCTTCCTGACCGCAGACGACAGGAGTGAAGGTCGTTAGACTCTGTACCGGAAGCGGTTAACAACTTCGGATAGATTCGCGCTTGGGCGGGGAGGAATTTACAAGATAACCCCTGAGGCATTTCGAACGTCAAACAAAATTTGATCAATACCATAAGATCAAAGCTGAAAAAAACGAAAAAAAAAATCGTCGATCTAAACTTAAAAGATGGAAACCGACAATATCCGTGTTTGGACCGAAATAGATTTGATTAAATATAACTTGCCAATAACTGTGTTTTCGCTAATCACGATAGTTTTCCTAAAACGGGCGCTCTATACACGGTCCAAATCCGCGTCCATGATCGACCACTGAGGCCGCCTCGTTTAGTTAAGAAGTAGATGTGACTTGGGAAGTAACAATGGAATTTATCGATTATTTTCATCAGCAGAAGTTCAAACGGACAAAACCAAATAATACAAGTTTAATTTGACTCATTACATTGATATAATTTTGGGTTAAAACAAAGCTCCGCGAGGCTCGATTCATCCTTTCTGGGCATAACTAGATCCAGCCGTCTTTAGCGGACGGGGAGGGGGAGTGGATGTGTTTATAAGGTTAATAATAGAACTGCGTCAATAACAGGAGAAAATGATTGGGCAATCAGATTGTACATTTTTAGGCAAAGTTAATATTAAATTGACATAATATTCATCTCTCTCTCTCTCTCTCTCTCTCTCTCTCTCTCTGATAATAAAAAAATCCCGCATGACTGCATTCACGAAAACGTTGCAGTCATTATGTCATACCTCTCCCGGTCCTAGCCTACAGAACGATGTGCCCGTTTTACCAAAAGAAGGTAAACAAACATTGTTTTAACGACATTAGACCAATAACTTCCGTTTTGTGTGTGAAAATGATATATTTGAAAACACAATTCAGCTTCTGTCTCTATTTTCACCTCAGCAGATGCTGAAAGATGCCTGGATCATTCATTAGGGGTTATTTTCATGACGATGCTGTGAAAAAAAGTTAATTTAGCGACGACTTTATTTTGCGACTTCTCAGTGATAGTATGAAAAGTTTCTGGTTTTGCGAACACTTATATTTTCGATCCAGGTTTTTGAAATGAAAAAAGGCTCAAAGGAGACATTAAAAGACAGAAATAGTTCGCGGCAAGAATTTTTCGCGAAAACCGAAGTTTTTGTAAATATCTTTTTATTTCGCGAATATTAGTTTTTTTTACAGTATTTTCTCGCATTGGTCACGTGACCAACATAGTTTATATCGGTCACGCACGTCGGTGAATCGTGGAGAATACAAACTTAGTCTGAACCTGGTTATACCAGGACAAAATCCTAATTTGATCTCTATGAGGTGTCTTTAACGCTTAATTAAAATTTTCTTTGAATATTTTTATGTACTTTTGTTGTCCTTTAAAGCGTACAAAAAGTATGTTTTTTCATTGCCAGATGCTGTTTGTTAATTAATCAGTAAATGTTTTGGCATAATCCGGCTATTATTTTTCTATCCTGATGCAATAAAAACCATACCGAGAATTATTAAACGGTGCAGAAGCCTGCTCGCTGGGAAGCCGATTATATTACAGCGGTATTTTACGAGCTGAGAGATCGGCTATAGTTTACGAGAAACCTTTCATCCAATTTCATTCATCCAGTGTACTTCAGTCTACTCTCAAGATGCTTTTAAAGGAAGTTAGCCTTTTGCTTCTCTATCAGCCATGTTTTATTTAAAAGATAAAACTTAGCCCTAATTAATCTCCATAGAAATGTTCTCGACTCATCCAATGCTGGGAACGACGGCGTTATCACACGGTTTTGTTCCAATCAATAAAAAGACATTTTCAGAGTTTTTTTTCAACAAATGAAATGCTTGTTGAGTCTCTCTCGTGCATACTGTTCGGGAGGACTGCCATAGTATTGCAGGAGAGGGAAGCAGGCCTTTTTTAATATTGTTTCATTTATTTGTTGCTGCTGTCCAATTAAGACCTTCGATCGATCGACTGTCGACGTCCGCGCAGTGACAAAGATGTTTTTAAAATCTCAGCGACCATTTAGTTCCTTAATACCGCCGCGTCTTTTTTTCTTCTTCTTTTTTATTAATTACATTCTTGTCTTGTTATTTCTCGAAAGGACGCGTGATATACATGTAGGGTCCTCGAAAAGACGCATTATATAGTACTCGAAAAGACGCATTGTATAGTACTCGAAAAGACGCATTATAGGGTACTCTAACGGCTGAAGCAAGTGTTCTTGTTGGGTGTCTTTTTACTTCATTATGAGAGAGAGAGAGAGAGAGAGAGAGAGAGAGAGATCCAAAACACTGACAAAAGGGCATATATACATACAAACGGACAGACGGACGGACAGACAGACGGATAGACAGACACTGTCAAGCTACTTTTAAATACCCTTTATAATAAATTGATGTTTGATATCATATTTCAGCACCACTGAATCAGCTACGTTTAGATCTATCAGTTGAAGGGGAATAAATCTGAGTCCACTTAATTAATTGAGTACGTATAAAACAGGAAGTGTCCAGGGGGATAATGGGAATCGACCACCACCCTTTTTGGTTGCGTACAAAACACACATACATGTATATATAGGAGAAAAACATATAAAAGGAAATATCAGATACAAAAATGAAAGGAAATATCTGAAAGAAAATCGATATAGTTACATGAACATAATTTAATTTTGTATAGAATGACTAAAATTATCATTTTATCTCGTATATATATGCTGGAAGAGAAACGTTAACGAGGCCATTTATATATGAGAAATAATATCTTCCTTGAATACATATTTATATCTGACATCATTATAACATTATAACATTAATTTTTGTCCGCACATAAAAAGAAATTTTATATTTTGACTTCTGGTCATTCATGAACATTTGATTGTTCTATATATTTCTTATTTTTCTTTTAAATTAGTATTTCAGCATTTACTTATGGTCAATAAACAAAAGTAAACACGTTATTACATGTATGTGGTGGACATCCTTTTAAAACAATTCTGGGTCCGCCCTTGTACAATATTAGCGAGTGAATTATTCGGGCGTGTATAAATGATAGACTATATTTATACATGTATACCGGTATCTGCACTTACATGTATTGTAATATTGAAGCATACATGTACATGTACTATAATATGTCATATGTTCTTCTGTAACCGCAAACAACATTGTTCAGCTTTACAATAAAGGTCTCCAATGAAGCTTAAGTAATTTAGATCCAACTTCTACATTACAGTTCATTATCTCTTATAAAACACAAACCTCTTTGAAATTATTTCAACATAACATGGTCTTTGGAATCACGATTTCTAAGTAATATGGAGTATGATTATATCACTAACAAGACGCGCATGCATGAATGATTTAAAGCTCATATTTACCTACAATCTACGCACTCACTTTATTGAAAACAAACCATATTTAATAAGTGTCACTTTTATAGGCCGCGGATTTTATAGAAAATTAGATTTAATTTGCAATTTTTGAATTTTTGACAATGCATGCTTATTGAAAATAATTTGTGACCACTTTTGTGTGGAATTCAAACACATCCTTACATTTATTTATCATTTTTTTACAGTTGTTCTATAAGATCTATAATGCTAAATTATTTTTCTATTACATTTAAAATGATTAAAGCGGAAACAGTTCTCATGCAATGTTTCTAAAAGTATCTAGATCAGGACCCGTTTCTGTAATCGGGTCAATATAGACGAGACTTTTGAAAGAATTGTGAAGTCAGTTTGAGAAAAGTTGGTTTTCAACAACAAAATATTATTCAATTCAATTCAATTTATTGACAAAAACCACACGTGGTGCAAGTCATACATACAGTATACAAATATAATTAGTACATAGATTTTCTTATGTTAAGTGCATTACGTATGAAGTTACAAATATTTCTTGTTGATTTAACATCTGCTGGTTAAGAATTTTATAAGATATACATGTGCTATTAAAACGTGAACAATATTCACTTCGTAGTTGTTAATAAAGAGAATATACAAATAAAATATGTTATTATACTTTCATGTTAAATACTGAAATCTGATTGGTTTAGACGCAGTTGACAATCCGTTCTCATACACTCAGCGTTAGCAACACACTTGGCAACGGGCCGATAGAACGAATTGTTACATGCGCGTAAATTATGCGCGTACGGTTCGCCGTAGAAATCGCGTCTTTTCTATATAAAAGCAATAAAATTTGCTATAAAGTTAAGACATTCAGTATAATAAAATAGTGTCTGCTTGGGAGGGTACCAGTTGAAATTGACACCCCTCGAAAACCATTGTCAACCTCCGCTTCGCGTCGGTTGACAATGGTTTTCTCGGGGTGTCAATATATAAATAGTGCCTGTTTGGGAGGGTACCAGTTGAAATTGACACCCCTCGAAAACCATTGTCAACCGACGCGAAGCGGAGGTTGACAATGGTTTTCGAGGGGTGTCAATTTCAACTGGTACCCTCCCAACAGGCACTATTTATTTTATTATACTGAATGTCTTAATTTTTAAAGCAAATTTTACTGCTTTTATATAGAAAAGACGTGAATTCTACGGCGAACCGTACGCGCATAATTAACGCGCATGTAACAATTCGTTCTATCGGCCCGTTGCTAAGCGTGCGAGGGAGAGAGAACGGATTGTCAACTGCGTCTAAACCAATCAGATTGCAGTATTTAACATGAAAGTATAATAATTTCAACTGGTACCCTCCAAAGCAGGCACTATTTATATAATATTCATCAATAACAGTGTGACAGTTAATACAATATCTTTTGTCCCTTGGAATAATAGGGTTGCAATACTAGCCAACCTCTATTTGTAATTTGTGTGCATTTATTCTTAATTGAGTCAAAAAGGAACGAATTTTCTTGGAAATGGAACAATTTAAGTATGGTTGAATTTCAAGCTTAGATTTTGCGTACTTATTAACTGGCTGTAGAATGACAATTTTCCATTACCTTTTTTAAAAATATTTTTTTATGTCTCTGAAAACTATATTTTCAAAATACTTTTTCAAATTATTTTTGAAATCATTTATACATGTAGATACGGTATCAGTATGTAAACCAATAATATCATCATACGTATTCTTCGTATACAGTTTTGCCAACAAGTTTTTTTTCCATTTCCTGCAAGTTTTTCATATCCTCTGAAATAATATCTGTATGATAAGAACCAGGTACGGTTTTAGTCATATTTTGCCCTGTTTTAGAGTGATTTTAAAAAAATCAAAAAAAAATGGAAATGCAACATTTCTATACACTAAAAATACCCATAAACTAAAAATCTATAAAATAGTTACATGATTAGACTTTTCACAAGGTAATTGTGACGTCATAAACAGTGCATTTTCCCATAATTTTCATAAAACTGAGCAGAAGATACTAATTCTACATTGGTTTTTTTAATCGAAAACTATGTCCGCAGCTGTCGCCCACGATGAAACTCACATTATAACTTCATCATATGATATCACATAAAATATATTAATTTCGTTATGGGCGACGGCTGCGGGCACATTTTCCTCTTCAAAAAACTACAAGAAAATGTGCCATTTTTCATGTTTGACTAAATCTTAGAAATATACCAAAATGTTAAAGTCATAATTATTTTTTGACACAAGATAAAAGTGTACAACTTGGTACATATATGCACACATATTCAAAATTTTCATGACCCACACACACACACAAATTTATATATAAAATTTTTTTTTTTAAAAATCACTTAACCAAATTTCTGAGGCAAAAGTCAAGTAAAAAATAAAAAAAAAAACAACTTTTCATTAAAACAAATCTTTAGATATTCCATCTGAGAGTTCACAAAAAAGTAATTTTTAAATGATTTTGTAATTACACTTAAAATCATAGTCTCACTTGCGTACGTCACCCACGAATCGGCTGAGGTGTGCCGAGTAATCTTATATCAACTTTGTACGACTTGCCATTCACGCTTACACCGGAAGTTTTTCGAACTGTACATTCGAATCCTCGAGAGTCGAGTTTGACCAGGCAGTTACACTGGAAATTTGAACTGAATATAACAACCACAAAGGCGCCATGAATCCCTTAACGTATATGATTTTGTATATTCTTAATTACAATTGATTAATTGATTGTTAAGCATGTCAACCTTTTTTTTTTTTTTTTTAGAAATTTAAAGAAAAAGTTAAATCTAGCAGAGACAACTCGAAATTTGTTCAGCTGTTGTTGTGTTAAATTTTTTGACAACATGTCACTATCTGATTATTGTGGCAGGATATTGAGTTTTGAATATCATATGTAACAGTGATTCTTAATATTTTATTCCCCAATTATACAGATTTGAAAGATTTTGACTAATCAAAACATGCATGGAACCACATGCATAATGCAAACTAAGTTACTGGTTACAATTTAAAAAAGAAAATAAAATTAAGGTGATGATAGATTACATATTGTATACAGGAACATATCTTATTTCAACTGAACACTTAACCTATGCACTGTACCTATTTATATTTACACTATACCTATTTATATTACAGCAACATTAAGAATGTGCAGAAGATGAATGAGCGCGAGTTGGAGCTGGGACTGATAGGAAAGAAGTCCTGGCACGACCAATACAAAGACAGCGCTTGGGTGTTCATCGGAGGCCTGCCTTACGACTTAACAGAGGGGGACGTCATAGCTGTCTTCTCACAGTATGGTTTCCTTTTCTTTTTCAGTTTATCTTAATGTCTTCAAAGTTGTAATTTCCTACAATGTTGTATAATGCAGTTTTGATTCATAAGAATTTCTCCTAATTTTAACAGCCATATATGATTTCATTCATTTCAATGTCACAATTACTAATTATTTTGTGTAGAGCAGTTTTAATCATGTTAATTCACAATTTATTCTAACTATTTAATTATTTTACAGGTATGGAGAGTTAGTCAATATAAACTTAGTTCGGGATGGAAAAACAGGGAAGTCTCGGGGTTTCTGTTTTCTGTGTTATGAAGATCAAAGGAGCACAGTTCTGGCTGTAGACAATCTGAATGGCATCAAGGTCTGTAAATTTAAACAATTTCCCTCTGATAAGTTTACTCTCACTTACTGTAAACGCATTACATATATGTCAGTTTCAAGTAGTTTATTCTATTTAGAGTTTTTGCAGGAATGCAGCTTCTGCTTAACCAAGTAGAACAGTAAATGACGTAGAGATATGCTAATAAATAGAACTTTCAAAAATGCTTTATTTAATCAAATCTACGCTAACATGCTGAAAAGTAAACTTCTGCTAAACATCATAAATGCTATATACATGTATTATAAATTTTAAGTTTTATTCTTTTACAAAATTGGGAAGTTTTCAGTTACTTTTGAATCAAATTTTGTCCAACAAGGTGTGAATTTCTTTAGTAATTTTTGCCATAAACAATTTTTATATTTTAATATTGAAGTGCATCATATACAGAATGTTTCTTCTACAAAATTTCTAGCAATTTTATGATGTTTTGATTTTAAAAATGCCAGCTCCTAGGTCGAACTATCCGTGTGGACCATGTGGAGAAGTACAAAGTTCCCAAGGAGCATGGCGATGAGGATGAGGAGACAATGAGAGTGAGGATGGAGGGCATCGCCCCAAAAGTTGAGGAGGGCAGCAGTGATTCCGAGGAGGAGGACGACTATGTTATTCCCATCAAAAAACACAAGAAAGGTTTGTTCAAATGTGACTAGTGCTTTCAGTAAGGTTTATAAGGGGGAGGCAAGTAGTATCTTTCTGTTTCAATTATCAGAATTAACTGTTTCAAATTTTATGATTGGCAAAATAAAGGATTGAAAATGATTCTCTGAACTTGCTTCTTTTCATGATTAATTATCTTTTTTTATACTATTAATTAATTGGATGAAAGTCTTCACTCAGTATTTAGATATGCATTGTATGTGCAATTTGCATTTTTTTCCTCCATATCTTTGCATTTTAAAATTTAATGAAATTATTTCTTTTACTCTGAATTTTTTTTATCTTCTGATATCGAATAAAGGTTAAATTTTCTTTTATTAATAATAAGAGAAAAGGAAATAAATGAAAGTCAACAATGAATTACTTTACTTTTAACAGAGAAAAAGGCAAAGAAGAAGAAAAAGAAAAACAAAAAGGAGAAAAAGAAATCAGCCAGTGACAGTGATAGCTCCAGCAAGATCACCAAGAAAAAAAAGAGTCTCAGAGATGAAGCCATCGGTGGCAAGAGACAACGTAGTGAGGAACCCCAACAAAATCAAAGGCAGCAGGCAGTGGTAGACAGGAGAAAAGAGGGCAATAGAGAAGATAGAGAAAGTAGAGATTACAGAGAAGATAGAGAAAGTAGAGTTTATAGAGAAGATAGAGAAAGATCTCCTGTCAGACAGAGAGAACATGGCCGTGATAGAGATTCCAGACCTTCGCCGGATAGACCAAGAGTGAAAAATAATAAATTCAGGGACAATTCTCCTAGACAGAGGGACAGGGAGTCCCCCAAGCGACAGGCTCTCTACCCAGAACAAGGGAGGGACAGGGACCACTCCCCACCCCCAAGATCGCGAGATCTGTCACAAAAGAGATTTCGGTCAGAGCGATCCCCACAACGAAGAGATCGGTCTCCTAGAGAAAGTTACAGAGATAATTATAGAGATAGAGATAGTTACAGAGATAGAGAAAGAGACAGACGAAGGTGATAGTGGTTAAATAGAGAGTATATCACACGTAGAGACAATGGCAGAGGCAGATCGAAGTGATGGTGAAAGGATACCATACCACACATACTAGAGATTGATAGATCCAAGTGAGGAAAAAAGCAGAGACCGTAATGCCAACACTTCTCTCAAAGTTTTTGGGAAAAGGATCTTTGATAAGAATTGATGTTTGTTTTAGAAAACAAATCATGTCTTGCAGGGAAAATTGTAAATGTGTCTGAAAGAATATTTGTGCTGAGAGTGAGGTTGTGTTTGAGTGAATTATACACATGTTCTGCTTTAAATGTAGAAATGGAAATAAAGGTATATACATAAAAATGAATCTCATGTTTGATGGAAAATTTTGAATAATGATATGGAATATCATTGATGGATGAAAATAAACGAAACAACAAATTTATGTATGTGTATAACAGATTTACACGAGTCTATTTAAAATTTTTTGTCTCAGATTGAAATTCATAGAGTTGAGACAGGTGATTGTCATGTGTAATTGTCTAATTGACAATTTTCAAAACAGAATCAGTCATTCATGACCCTGTTTGGACTACGGTGGTTTCATCAATATGCGTTGAATACCAATTTTCGTGGATTTCGTTAAGTTGATCCACAAAATTAAATGTTCATTGAAGTGCAATTTTATTAACATTTTGATTTATAGGGGTCATTAGCCACGAATTTACATATCCTTGAAACTGATTTTTCACTTTATCCATGAAAATTGATCCCCTTGAATATTAATGAAACCACAGTATGAGTTGTAAGAATAGAATGAAATAGCTACTCATTTTATTGGAGAAATATCTAAGTTGGTGGTATTATGCTCTTTGTTATAAACCTATAGTAATGGATGTGATAAAACATGGATTTGAACTTGGTCCATCGGATTCTTTAGTCAGGTGCTGTTGTAATAAGGCTACATGTATCTGGCCCAATCCAAACCAGTCTAACGCTCACACTATATACAGTTACATCTACCGAGTATGATTCCCTCTATTTCTTATGGAAACTTGATTGTTAATTCATAGCTCTGTAGAAACTAACAGGACTGAAATCTACACGTCCCGTTTATCGATTGGTCGAAACCTGCAGCGACCTAAGAAAAATCACAGACTGCACGAAATTATCATGATGATGTCAGACTCGAATTCCCATAGGAGACGATGTGGCTGTTTCTTTTAGCTTTAACAGTCATTTAGTAAATTTAACTTACTTTTTACAATAAATTTATTAATTTGTTAAAAGAAAGATGTAAATATAAACAATGAATTGACAATAACACGGATTATGTATTTTTTCTGCAATGTCGCCACCTTCATATCCCGCATGAATCACCAAAGAAAGCATTTTATTGTTTAAATAAACCCTCTTGTGAAGTGGCTTGCTAATGAATTCATTCCATTGTCTAATTGGTGTTGTCTCCTCAATAAAAGTTATTGGACTACTGACACACATGTATCTGTCTGTTGGCAATCTCCTCCTCTGAAGTACGTTTCATCAACAAAGAGACCCAGTTGAGAATTAAGAAAGCAATCACTACATTGATATTTGTCCTTGATGAATCATTGAATCAAAATGTTAACTTTAAATGAATTTCAATTTGAGGCTCTTAATTTCCAGTGAATTTGATAACTAACATACTCTATTATTTTCTTAATACAAAATGAAAGAGAAATGCCTCTCTTACTTTTAAACAGTAAGAAAATTGGCCAACCTTCATACTCTGAAGCTATGTTCAACAAAAAAAAAAAACATGATCATATTTATCAAATGATTTCTTTAATTGTACAACCATACAGTAACAATTTAAAACATGATTTCATACAATAACTCATGCAGGAAACTTCAACAATGTGTTAATCATACAACTCGGGTCTCTCATATCTGTACAATTACAGACAGACAAGACCTGATTCTCTCTGTCATACCATCACAGAAAAACACAGTATACATTTATGTACCAGACATCAGACGTACAATTCCTGGCGCCTCTGTCATTACATCATACACCAATTAGTTATAGACGCTGCAGGAAGAAGAACACAGTTTAATTAATCAATTTTTATACTTACCGTGTAGTCTGAAAGAACAGCCACATTTACCTATGCCTAAATTGAATCCTTAAGTAAAATTGGTTTCATTCCAATTTATCTTAAAATGTTATAAAACCTTAGTGAAAACATTAAACCATATGGCTATAGCAAAAAAAATAATTGTTTATTCCTGGCATTTTGCTATGTATGTATTACTGTAACTGCATGTATTTATTTTACTGGATTCATTTACAGTAAAACATGCATATAGCCAAGTGCCAAGAATAAACAATTTTGATTAGTTATAAACTTTACAATAACTACAACACATTATAAGGGGAACTATCAATGACTTTGCTGTATTATTTATTCCTTATAAGCATGTAAACTTTACTGTAACAACTGAGTTTTAATGACATAAATACAACTACTCTGAAAGAACTTGCTTGTTAATAAACAATGCTGCCTATAGCTTACACAAGAAATTTTGCTTTAGCATGCAACACTTTTATAAGGCATGGTCATCAGGGGTCTTGGCAGCTGACTTTATCAGCACCTATTTCTTCCAGTAAATATTACTACTAGCCATAGAATAAATCTGTAACATTCATATCCCATTCTCTAACAATATAAATAGATCCAACAAAACATGAATACTTTGAAACACATAACAACTTGTAACTTTTGTAATATGTTTTGTTCAAATGTGAAAATTGTGATTTTGGTATTGAAATATGTTGTTATAGGCAATTGTTTTGCTTTGAAAATGAGCTTTAAATTCTTTTTTAAAGGATATCTATTTAATACTCTGATGAATGACTAGTTTTCAATGATAAATTGAAAAATCTGAAGAACATACACTGTATATGTACATATAGAATCTTGCAAAAAAAATAAATTTAAGTTTTATGTTGACAGGTGTGTTGAATATAGAAAAAACAAGCATACATTTTTTATGGCAATATCTCGACACCTTGGTGAGAATCATATGAACACTTCCATTCTCTGTTCTGACAGAAGATTGAAGATTACTTTGACAATTAACAAATCAACAAACCAGTAGAAAAAATAGACAGTCTATTGTGCCTGCCAAAAAAAAAATCTACTGTCACCCAGAGCCTTGCACCAAACCATGGGAACCAGTCTAAAACAAAATAAATACAAACATACAGCATATAAAAATAAAGAGACATCAAATTCCCATTTACCATTAGACACGGGTAAAAAATTGGGAACCAAGAATACAGAGCATGTCCTAAAGTTTGGCAAATGCGTGACCTTAAAGGTCAAGAGTACAGTTTATGTCCTAAAGTTCGGTCCATTCTGAGGGGTAGGGTGCTGGAGAGGGCGGACACTTCCCAGTATAGGCTACGGGAGAAGAAGAGTTTGTACAACATGGCCACAGCGCAGCACTGGCACAGCACCACGCCCATTGTAATCAGCTGGAAGATAGGCATGAACACTTTGTAAGAATTACCGGTATATAAAAACAGTTAGTATATAACACACAATTGTCAGGCACAAAAATACCCAGTACTTGGTGACAACAGAATACTGTTAACATATTATATTTAGTTGAATTGATTTTTTAAACAAGTTAGTGTGGATTTTATATAATGTATTTCTGAATGTACTTATTTATCATAATTATATGCATAAGCATGTCATTTAGCTATGTACATGTACTTGATTTAGCGGAAGCCACTTTCCGCCAAAAAAAGCTAAAAATAACACGGCCAAATTCTATACCAGTACATTATTCAAAGCATACAATGTAAGAAACAATCAGTTCAAGTTCTTCGTGACAACAAAGCAAACACTATAAGGACCAACCAATGTAGTTATCTAGCTAATCAATTGCATCTGATCTACTAAATGTTTGTTCAATTGACACAACAGAAACTGAGAAATATGCACTGGTAGGTCAAATGTATACACTGTAAGATTCCATCAAATTAGTTCTCCAATCAATAGGTTTTATCTTTTACCTGCTACATAATTGTTATGCTTGTTACATCAATGTTTGTTACATCATTGCAACAAAGACTGAAATATGTAGGTGAGTGACGCAGCGTGATTTATATAAATATTCATTTATCTTTTATGGCTTTCATTTATCTAATAAGTAAACATAACTGTGTGAATGTTAATCTTGTTGGATGATAGCTAGACTAAGTGTAATCTGATTACAAGGATAACAGGCTGGATTCCATACCAAAACATTTACTTGGTATCTAAATGTTATTTGTTCAGCTGGGTGCTTTTCACAGAAAAAACAACTGTTGTCTGATATGCATACCTGTACATACCTTATAACGTAGATATTCATAGAATACCCAGGACATCACAACAAGCAGAGGATAGCATAGAAACCACAGCATGCAGCTCTGAAAGAGAAAACAAACTGCTGTTTATTTCTTGTACTCAAAAGATGTAAATTTGGCAAGAGTTATTTCCCTTCAGTTGCAATGTTGAAAGTCATTATTTTCAGCTTTAACTATTCAACCTGTCAATTTAGCTACTTACATGTATTGCAGAAACATTGTTTTTCTAAAGAATACAATTGATCATAATCAGATCTTTAACCCACTCGTTGATCAACCCACAACGAAAACACCTCTCTCAAAACACATTTAAATACATTTATGCCTCCTCATTCTCCTACCCACATATCAAGCAAACTCACAAATGTGTTGAAAATTTTATTGATCAGAAAATGATTATATCCTGATCAAAACATAAACATTGATGTACGTCATATTTAGTACATACCAATAATTTGAGTAGAACAAAAATCAAAATACTGTAACTGTAAAAAGCATATATGTTAAAACCAACAGAATATTATACAAGGTAAACTATGCATTCAAACACATAAGTACACATTATTTACAATACAAACTGATGGCAGAAGGTGGGGGACATTTAATGGAAAGATTGTTGTACATGAGACCAGCTATTCACATGAAAATACTGCCATCAAAAGCTTAAATAATGATAAAGAAAGAACCTTTCACAGAGGACCTATAGTTATCATTAATAGAAATGTACTGCCACACAAAAGTTAGATGACAAACAAGAACAAACCTTGGTAAATGATTTATAGAATTCCCGGCGTAGAACGCTGCGTTCTGATGACACAGTGACGTTCAGGCTCCAGGCGAACAGGGCGGCCAGAAGGATCCTGAGCACCACCAGAGCCACACCCACGAAGCTGCGGTGAGCGTGGTACATGCGGTGGTCACTATCCTGAATCTGTTCCCACACAAACAGCACCGCCTGAAACCAGATATCAGATATCACAAGATATAACATACACGCACTACTTTAACATCACAGAATAACACACACACACTATCTGAAATCAGATGATACAACATACAATGTCCGATGTCACATAATTATCTGATATCACAATATATCAGTTCAATAAATGAAAACAACAAAATATCACAAGCTATCAGTTCAGTAAATAAAACAAATTTAAATATTAAATATCAATATATTTCATCAAATGTCTGATGTCACAAATTACATGAATATCTAAAATCACAAAATATCACAAACACTGTTATGTCAAAAAATATCATTAAGGAAAAAGAGCCTTAATGTGGCTATTAATAGATCAGAACTTGGAACTTAATCTTTTTGGTTTTGAATAGATTTGTGACTCACCTGCAAGATCCCCAGAGTGCCGACCACTTTAGCAGCAGGTTTGCGGCTGACCATCTGTAGATGAGCGTAGCGATACGATGTACCCAGTGTCCAACCCAGACTCAGACTCAGCAGCATGTAGAGCATGGCAAACTGAGAGAGAACGTCAAAGACTGGAACATAACGTGTGATATATGTACAACATGGCAAACTGAGAGAGAACGTCAAAGACTGGAACATAACGTGTAATATATGTACAGCATGGCAAACTGAGAGAGAACGTCAAAGACTGGAACATAACGTGTAATATATGTACAGCATGGCAAACTGAGAGAGAATGTCAAAGACTGGAACATAACGTGTAATATATGTACAGAATGGCAAACTGAGAGAGAACGTCAAAGACTGGAACATAACGTGTAATATATGTACAGAATGGCAAACTGAGAGAGAACGTCAAAGACTGTAACATAACGTGTGATATATGTACAGCATGGCAAACTGAGAGAGTCAACAAACATGAATTCATTTACATTGAACAATTAAGATGCTTTTTATTGTATATTTGTGCTGGAACATGTATCATTTCATACTGATATTGTAACTTACATTCAGCAAAGAACTCAATGGCGGACGACCCCATTCCATCTTTGGAATACCTGAAAATACCAAAAAAGGTTTATACAGAGTAGGACTTCTGCCACCTGATGAGCAAAGGACACATCATGTAGTGTAAGTTTTCATGCTGGACATTCACCCCATTGCGTCAATGCCCACAAACATTAATGTACGGTACTTGAAATTTTGACAAACTGTTTCCCAGAAACTGTGAATGTTGACCAAGATTAATGACTCAGTATTACTGCTTAGATAACAGTTTTGACAAAAGAGGAAATCTGGTTTGAGGAAATAATTTTTCACAACTAAGCCAGCATTTACCAGTTTTACCAAATACAAAAGAATGCTTCACAGCTATAAATATTTTGAATTACATGTATGACAATGAGGCTCTCACTTGCAAATAAAAGTTGAATATAAATAGTATATTACTTAGGTACACAGTGTTGGTTACCTGGCCAAGTGAATCATCATGATGAAGGTCCCTGTGGCCTGGAGACAGGTAGAGATGGTCAGTAACACAATCACCAGCTGCATGGGGCCACCCTTAGTCAGGGTCTCGTGGAGCCGGGGCGCAAATATACAGCCCAGTACAAAATAGGCTAAGGTCAACAGCTGGTAGAACCGAAGGAGACCTGTTACATGACAGAAATTATTGAATTCTGGTTTGTGATGTCTCATTCGATTGGCTAAACAAAGTCATCTTTATTATATACCATACTTGCCTACGTCATAAATCGATGCCATGCAAAGTATATTGATGCACTTGATGTTACATTTAAATTTTGTACAATTCATTTTTTTTTTTAAAATGAGCAATATTTTCTGCATTTATTTGTAGGAAATCAATTTGTGGTTTATGAAGTGTAAACTGTCCCAAGTTATATAATATCATATAACATAGGTATTGAGAAATTAAATTTATTCCATAAATATATTTACATGTGTGTCTACATGTACACACTGATGCAGCAAAGGAAATGGTTTTGGTTTGTTAATCTAAAGACAGTCTTTCTTACTTTGACCTAGTAACCTGAAGAGAGAAACTTATTAAACACCTATGTGTATTCTGTTGACAAGTACATGTATCAAAATGTTTTTTGAACCAAAGGCTGAAAGCAGTTTAGAAATAAAACTGACATAAGAATCTACCTGTCTCATCGTCTCCGAAGTGTTCCGTCGGATTTCCCAGACTGTCTGGATTCAGGAGTTGGATTGTGTACTGGATTTCCCGGGTCTCTGTACTCCCCTCCCCCTCCCCCCAGGAGTCCAGGCCCAGACAGGTGGACTGGTCCACAAACATGACATGGTACAGGTGAGGGGTCGGCTGAGCATTCACACTCACATTTCCTGTTGTATTCTTCAGCTCATCTAAACAATAACTCAAAATTTAACGCATGTTTCATACAGTTCACATCTGAAATGTGACAAATACTTTTACATCTGACATTTTTCATATACAGCTGTACTATTAGTTTTCAATAAACTTGTTAAATGAGGTAAATTAATTGTGCATAAATTTCAACAAAGGAAGATAACACTGGATATAAGTTCTTTTTTTTTTAAAATTAATGATACATCCCGACCTCCTACCAAAGAACATATTGTTATTTTGGATAAAATTCATTACTATGGAACGCCTCAACTGCCTTATGTGAATAAACTTCATTATGTGATGGTACTTTAACATTACGTGATGGTACTTTAACATTACGTGATGGTACTTTAACATTACGTGATGATACTTCGACATTACGTGATGGTACTTTAACATTACGTGATGGTACTTCAACATTATGTGATGGTACTTTAATATTGCGTGATGATACTTCGACATTACGTGATGGTACTTTAACATTATGTGATGGTACTTTAACATTACGTGATGGTACTTTAACATTCTTCATTATATGATGGTACTTTACTATGCGGTGGTTCTAAAAATAGGGAAGCGTCGCATCGGGATCGAAATACATGTACGCTAAATCTCTAAACACGTGGATGCCTGTAAAAAAAATTTAACACTGGGCTGATTCTCTGTTTCAGAAATTGATCAGATAGGACTAAGGTCCACTGAGACTAGGTTAGATCAACAAATACTTTTGTTTGATTGAGTGTTGCCTTAAACTTTTAAAAGGATTCATTTTAGGCAACACACAATCAAACAGTAGTATTTGTTGATCTAAACTAGTCTTAGTGGACCTTAGTCCTATCTGATCAATCTCTGAAACAGAGAATCAGCCCAGTGTTAAAAAAACTTTACAGGTATCCAGGTGTTTAGAGTTTTAGCGTACATGTATTTCGATCCCGATGCGACGCTTCCCTATTTTTAGAACCACCGCATAGTAAAGTACCATCATATTATGAAGAATGTTAAAGTACCATCACGTAATGTTAAAGTAACATCACATAATGTTAAAGTACCATCACATATTGTTAAAGTACCATCACGTAATGTCGAAGTACCATCACGTAATGTTGAAACTTGTACCATCACGTAATGTTAAAGTACCATCACATTATGTTTAAGTACCATCACATAATGTTAAAGTACCATCACGTAATGTTAAAGTATAATCATATAATGAAGTTTATTCACATAAGGCAGTTGAGGCGTTCCATACATTACTGTAGATTCCTAATTAAACGTGCCTGTAAAGTGCGAAACAAAATCGAAACGAAACGAAACGAAACGAAATGAAACCAATCGAAATGAAACGAAACCAATCGAAATGAAACCAAAAATCGAAACGAAATGAAACGAAATTAAACAAAACTAAAAATCAATTATGACTACATAAAGGTGAAAATAAATTCATTGAAATAAAATTTTTAACTATAAATACATGTATAACAACCTGTATGTGTCAAATTGCCGTTGTAAATTCTTAAGCCGATTACCTGTAATTTGTAAAAAAAAAAAAAAAAAATACATAATAAATTAAAAAACTGAGTTACATTCTACTATCTTTTATGCTTCTAATTGGTTTCATTAGAGAGAGAGAGACAGACAGAAAGACAGACAGACAGAGAAATGTACTTTTACGTTTTTATGTTCATGTGGCTACATGTACCTGTATGATATGCCTTAAGAACTTATCCGCAACATATCAAAGTATATACGCACTCAAGTTTGGAGAGAGAGAGAGAGAGAGAGAGAGAGAGAGAGAGAAAGAGAGAGAGAGAGAGGGGGGAGAGAATGATTATATTGTAAACATATTAAAGAACTGGCTTTATTCCTTTGGCTGTGTTTTCTATTTAGCGTTTTTGGTGGAAAACGGCATCCACAAAATCAAGTACATCGCCAAATGGAAAATATATAAGTAGATAAAAAGGTACATTCAGAAATGCGCTTAATCAAATTCATGCTAACTTGTTGAAAAATCATATTCCGCCAAATATCGTACACGCTAAATATAGTACGATTCCAGTATTTACGGAGACATTCCAACCACATGATTTTTTATATTGATATGATATATTGTAAAAATGAATCAAATACAATGTGCATGCGTGTGAAATGGAGAGAAAGAGAGGATTATGTTTAATTTAAGGTAATACACAGGTAAAAAAAAAAACCTCTTTATAATGCAAGTTAATTTTGTCAAAATACATGTACAACGTCCAAATTCATGCTAAACATATTAAAACAATTTTTATTATTTGTTAGAAACTGGTAACCAACCAGTATGCTCTAAATCACATTGTATTCGATCGTTTCATTTTTACAATATTTCATATCGATAGAAAGAAAATTGTGGTTAGAATGTCTCCGTAAGTATTATCATCTCTCTCTCTCTCTAAAGGTCTGAATATCCTTTAATGAAACCAATTAGAAACATAAAAAGGTATAAGAATGTACATCAGTTATTTGCATAATAATATAATTTTTGCAAATACATGTACTGGATAATCGGCGTGAAAATTTACAGCGGCAATCTGAAACATACAGGTAGTTATATTTATGGGTCAAAATTTTTATTTCAATGAATTTATTTTCACTTTTATGTAGTCAAAATTGATATAAGTTTTGTTTAAATTCCATTCCGTTTAGATTTTTGGTTTGGTTTGGTTTCGATTGGTTTGGTTTGGTTTGGTTCGGTTTCGTTTTCGTTTCGCACTTTACAGGCGCCCTTAAACGTGAGCGATTAATATTCGCGTAAAATCATGAGAAGCACCCCTAGCCAATTTTAAAATCTCGCTTTTATTTTCTGAGAGTTGAGAATTATAAGAGATTAGGATAAAAGTTCCGCATTCATGACAATATATTCTCGCGCTTTGATACAACACAGCGGAACTGCAGAATTAAGTATATGGGTAAAATAAGGAATCTAGAGTATACATACATGTCATCATATTTTGAGTACATTTGTAATATAATTGTGTTTTGTTTTAATCTTTTTTCCATTTTATTATTTACAGAAAAACTAAGATAAAATTTATCTAAGATTCATATCTATTATCTTCTTATGGATAATTTTAGAGGAAAGGAAAATTTGTATATAAACACATTCAATTCTCGAAAGGTACCAGTTCTTGCATCAAGTAATTTTATGTGTGTAGTTCATAGTATGATGTTTCAATGCACTGGCAAGAGATATAATACTTGGTGAGATTGGTTCTAGGCCAATAGAATTAGTTTTAATTAAGCCAATTCCTTTATTTTATATTGGGACTGCAGCCTTTTAACAGCCCCTGATTTAGACAATCGGAGCCCTGTTTTTTGATAAAGCATTACAATAACATGTGAAAACCCCACAACCTCCTCAAACGAGGACCTGTAGTCAACCCTTACAAGTAAAGGAGGCTCTGCTGAGTTTTTCCTGACAATCCTCCCCCTCTAAATCCTCCAAGTCTGCCTTTGTGAATAGAAGCAGCTGAGGGGCTCCATCCGTCTCTCCCTCCAAGGTATAATTGATCAAGGCATTTCCTGAAATGGATAATGAAAGATTTACTAAAATCTGCTGGTAGCTGGGCCCAAAGTTCTCCTTTCGATCACTCAAAGAGATGAAAAGAATGAAGTTACATTTATACTCTGATATCAAGATATACTTGATTCACATTTTGCTTAATTACTCGATATTTATAAATACCTCAGGGTTCAAACGATGTTTTTTAAAAGTATGAAAAATTTCCAAGATTTCTTCTTTGAGATACCCACCTCTAGCCTATCAGATTTCAATACATGGCACACAAATGTGATGTCTACAGAGATTTTGTATTGTAAGAGACCCAGATGATAACGTTGAAAAATTGTGCATGGTATTCTGAGTGACTTCCAAATAGAGAAAAATGTCAACATTCCCAATTATAAATCTCCTTAAGAAATCAGTTTCGTTCCTGTGAATTTTCCCAAGTGATAATGTGTGAATAAAATTGGAATCTTGGATATTTTCCCTTTCATCTATTTTAATTGCACTTCTTTCACAGGTGTGTGTATCTTTAATAAAAGTCGTCCAATTGTGCTGCATAAATATCTTGGGACAAACTATAGTAGAGACTTTGTCAATGGGTTATTAAATAATTTTTTATAATACAATACGATGAAAACTGGATTATCCAAACAAAACAATATCCGCCCAACGCATTTCAAAAAGATTTTAAAAGATTAAAATAGGTAATGATATTCTCTCTCTCTCTCTCTCTCTCTCTCTCTCTCTCTCTCTTCTTCTTCTTCTCTCTAAGACTCTTTATGTGCCCTCTGCTTACCATGAAAACAAAATGTTGTCACATACTGTCCCCAATCACTACGAGATACTTTCGATGAAAATGTTCCCGATACTGTTTTAGCTTCGCATTTGAACACTTGGAGTAAAAGAAAAGAAAAACAAAACAAAGCTCTCATTTTGTTTCCCGGGGAACATTTTTGTATCATCTCATCTTGTAACGTTTTCTATCGGTCGTTCTGTTTTCCAGCTGCGAAGACCGGCGTCTGCCTCCAACGTGGACAGTTTGAACTACGGTTGTCGTAAAATGTTGTCGTTCATAGATCAACTAATTTAATGCAGCTTGTGTGAAATTTACCAAGAAGGAAAACAGCCGATTTATTGAATTGTGAAAAACCAAATAAAATGGGCAATATTAGGTATTTTTTTTGCAAAATAAAATATATTTTGATTACAGCCTGAGTGTATGGGTAAAAGTAGTTTCCTTTGTTTAATTTAAGTACTGAAAGTACTTAAAGCTCGACTCCTTGATGTGCATAAAGTCTGATCACTTGTGATAACTGTGTTTAAATTTCAGGTCTTTATTATGAAAGAAACATAAGTTACATATTCTTAAATGACAGAAAACTACATGTAAGTTGCACAATGATCACATGAACACAATTCGAATGTAAGTTTCGAAATTATCAAAATACGGTGTACTTCGATCATTATTTTTGTCCTTTGAATAGATGATAATAATAATATATCTTTTTTCTTAAAATAATGAATTAAAATAAACAATCACAAAATATTAAGCCTTATTTAGCGCATTTGAGAAAATCTTAATTTAAAGGACAGGTGACACAATCACAAAAAAATTGACCAACAAGTTGGATTGTGAGTGTGATAAAATTTCGGTAGAATTTTCCTACTGCTACTCCCATCTCTTTCACAGCTATTGCTGAATTACTGAGCTGATAAGACGCGTGACCTCAATATGCATATCTGAAGCCTCTGAGATCGGAAACCTTCGGTGCGACGTCAGAGCCGACTCACACTTCCCATTCCCTGTATCTTTCAACCACAGAGATTTCTAACTTGCTCTTATCTAAAATCTGAAGACAATAAATTTTGCTAATTGGTATTAAAAGTCTGAGAACCCTGTACACAAACATATATTATTCTAGGCTTAGAAACACAATTTCTGTTTCCTAAGCAGTTATGAATTGGAGTAAAAATGGTGAACTGTTAAATTAACTTTTTAAAAATTGACCTATGTGTTTCATGTTGAAAAAAGAATATGTCACATGTTGGATTTTCAAAAGATATATAAAAGCTATCAACAATATGGAATCGTTGTTGCTTAAGAAAGGACTTTGTTTTGTTAACACAAAGTAAGTGATAATGTATATAAAGACTTAGTATTTTCGTAACCAGGACTGTAACCAGATCCTAAACCCTAATTAAGTTTATTGGACTTAATAAAGGATTGGATTAAGAAGTATTACCAGAAATATTGGTACATGTGAGCAAATATGTTTGTTATTTTTTTAAGGTCCACAAAATCAAGGGTCTACCTTAATCTCAATACACTGTACTAATAACTCAAACATCTATTTATTTCATTTTTGAGTGTGTTATTTGATCATGTTATTAGGGTCTTCCGTTTCCAACGGAAGACCCTCTTGTTATTCTACGGTTTCTTTTTCTTTATTATTATTATTCTTTTTTTTCTTTTTCTGACTTTTTTGGAGCGTTATTTCTCAAAAACTATTCAACCGATTTGCACGAAATTTTCAGGACTGATTTAGCATCATCGGCGCTACATATTGTCAAATTTTCAAATGATGACGTCACTTCCGGTTTCAGATATTGACGATTTTGTAAATGTTTAAGGGTCATTTTGTCCACGCATCTCCTCCGAAACTAATCAAGATAGAAGCTTGAAACTTTTCCAGGATTGTAGATTAAAGTCTGAAGTTGTACCCCCCTGCTTCCAATTATTAAAATTGCGCAAGGCCTCGAAGCTCGCCTGAACCTGAAAATTAGGACCAAATTTTTTCACGAAATTTTCGAACATTTTCTCTAATATCTTTTGATGTATAAATATTTTGTTAAAACATGTAATGCAAAAGTTGTTTAAATTTCTACGGGCTTTCATTTGATATCAAGAAAAAAGGGCTGGCCCCTCAAATTAGGGGCCAAGAGGGCTCTAAAGTCTTTTTGCAATAACTCTTTACTGAACAATAATTTGTTATCAATTATAGAAGCAAAAATGTTTATTGTACAGCTGTTTATCTATACAGTACCACACCTTAATCATATGTTACGTAATAAGGGGTTTCAAGGGGCCAGAAGTCCAAAACTTTGATCATTAATATCTAGAAAAGGAGAAATATTTTGAAAAGCATTGTAGAAGAAAAAATGCTTAAAATAATGTTCTCAACAATATGCTACCTAAAAAAAATTTGTTGGTGTCCCCAGTAAGGAGTTTAAGGGTCGGCCCCTAAAACACATTAGTTCAGATATCTCTTAAACGGTCAACAATTCCTGAACACTTGTTGAACAAAATATGTTTATATTTGCGAGACCTTTCATTTGATATCAAGAAAAAAGGGCTGGCCCCTTAAATTAGGGGCCAAGAGGGCTCTTAAGTCTATTAATAATATTTTTTTAATGAAAAATAATTTGTTATATATTATAGAAGCAAAAATATTCTTTGTACAGTTATTTATCTATACAGTACCATACCTAAGTCATATGTTACGTAATTAGGGGTTTCAAGGGGCCAGAAGTCCAAAACTCTGATCAGTAATAGCTAGAAAAGTAGAAATATTTCGAAAAGCATTGTAGAAGAAAAGTTGCTCAAAATAATGTTTTTAATAATATAATACCTAAAACTTTTTTGTTAGTGGCCCCATTAAGGAGTTTAAGGGTCGGCCCCTAAAACACAGTTGTTCAGATATCTCTAGAACGGTTAACAATTCGTGAACAGTTGTTGAACAAAATATGTTTATATTTGCAAGACCTTTCATTTGATATCAAGAAAAAGGGGCTGGCCCCTCAAATTAGGGGCCAGGAGGGCTACAAAGTCTTTTAATAATAACTTTTTACTGAAAAATAATTTGTTATATATTATTGAAGCAAAAATGTTCAACTTATTAAGCTTAATTTAAATCTGAAATCCGTTTCAAAATCGGACAATGCATTACAGAGATATAGGGGTTAAAAAATTGATTTTTCCGGAAATTTTGATTCCACATTCTTGGTTAAGAAAATAGTGTTATGTTCAAAGTTAAATTAACTCGTACCTAGAATGATTCGATATTTGTTAAGTCGTTCTTAAACACATTCGGATTTTTTTTGGTCAAGTCGTTCTTCAAATCGTTAATGTTTTTGTTAATTCGTACTTAAATTCATTCGGATTTTGTTAAGTCGTACCAAGAATTATTCGATTTTTTATATCTTTTCGTTTTAGACTCCTGGTATTGGTTTTAGAGCTCTGCTTCTTACAGGAACATCTAGCTTTTCTTTCGACATTAACGGAAGACCCACTCGTTGCTTTGCAACGAGCTTTGCTCTAGTTGTTTTTCTGTTTGATATATGCAACAATATGAGTTGCTGTGAAACATTCTTTGCATTCACAATCTGTCTGAATATAATATCATGCCATTTTAATTTATGCAAGGATTATAATTTGTGACTGAAATTTAATTAAAAGAATAATCAATTTTCATAATCAGTTTAGGCTGAAACATTTTTTTTCTACATACATGTAGCATTCAGATTTTAAATATGCATTGATCTCAGACTCCTTGAATTTGTTATATCCAAATGGAATTTGATGTTTCTTTTAAAAATTTATGAAGATCATTTTTTGGTACTTTTGAGTTGTCTATAATTTATTCTCTGCTGATCAAATCTTAAAAAAAAACAACAACCCAAAAACGGGCTGTTATGCACAATGATGACTTCTTATATACTGACATTATAATTATCTACTACTACATCTTAAAGAATCAAAATTCACAGTTTATCCCCGTGATCATAATTATTGGTTCCCAGTTCAGATGGACAATGAATGATTTTTTTTACAGCAACACCTATTGTTACAAATAGTACACAAAGATATAATTTATAGATGTTAAATAATAATAATCTAACTCATCGTGCTCAAAGATGAATTTTTCAAAGAAAAAATATTTATTTCAATAGATATCAACCTTATTTAAATCAATGTTTCGGATCTGCAAGATTGGATCAATATGCATTTTCAAACATAATTCCAAATTTACTAAATATTGAGAATCTGATAAAGTTGTTGCCTGTCTGGCTGACAGGATGTTATTTTGCTATTATCAATATCAAAATTTTCCGATTCGCTTTAATCTAATTGCTTTTTATTTTGATTATCTTCTATTACCGGTATCTTATGTATACAAAATTCTCAAAAACTCTATCAACCAATGATTCAACATGTAATCTTGTACATGTCTACTCATTACAGGAGAGGGGTCATATACTAGGCTATTTAATAAAATATGCTGTAAATAAATTAACTTTAATCTGATGGTGCTTTATTTAATAATCATCATTTGCAACACAAATACAGTATCCTCTGTAAATAAATTATCGTCCATTGCTCTGTTTACTATGTAGCCCATTGCTGACTATGTCATCCTTGACGAATAACACACAGGGGTTTCTTATCTCATTAAAGATCGGCAAAACTCGGAGATCAGCTGCAGCTGGGATTTTCAGCACACTTAATTGAGTTGTGTGTTCTTATCTGATGCTTGTCAAATGTGAAAACTGTTATAAACTGATTTATATTTTATTCAAAAAGAACGTTTTTAGAAGAAAATGATATTGTGTCACCTGTCTATTAACGGATGTTTAATTTGAACTTCTTTAAACCAGATAGATCACGTGATTGTGAACAGTGGCATGAGAAAATCAGTTAATACTGGCACCAACGTGTTGAGGGGACTATACGTGTTCTATATGTGTTGCTGCGTTGCTACACGAAGTACAGGCTCAAATTAAATAAAACATAAAAGAACAGTGCAAAATGAAGTAAACTCTTGTTTTTTTTAATGGAGAATTTAGATAGTAATGTGATCAGATTAAAGTTCAAGAGATCAAAAGATGAAAATAATATTTTGGATGATATAAGAGACAGCTGATGTAGAGGAGGAATATGAAAAGTTGGTTAATTGCACCAAGAAAGAGAGCAAAGATATCAGTCATAGCACTTAATAACTAGCAAGTCGAAGATGTAATTTAAAGCTGTTGATACGCTATGATAGACAAAGAAATAGTTATTGAAGACAGGTTACAAAAATTGACAGTGGTATTCTAAAGCGTCTAATGGAACATCAGAATACAGAAGTTAACCTTGTTAGGAGTTCAGTAAGACCTGTTCTATTGTGTATGGATGCTAGACATGAAATAAACCTGTTGATACACATCTAGGCGCATTTCAGGTATGGTGCCTCACGAAATATACGTTAGACGGCGACTAAAAAGAGAGAACAAAATTAATGGAGATGGAACAATTACTTCCAACCGTGAAGTATTAAGGATATGGTATATACAAATAAAAGGACAAATGATGATTGTAAGGTAGCCTATGGGTGGGATCAAGATTGCAAACGAAAAAGAGGAATGCCAAAGACCATATAAAAAGAACGGAATGCATTTGTTTCACCAACAAAACAGTTAATATAGTTAGGAGCAGATATAAAGGAAAAGGAGGTTCCATAGCTTGATTCGAAGAAAGAGGTAAAATGGGATATCGAATGCTGGCTGACGTTTTTCATACTTATTGTTAGGCCATAATTATTCAACGAATTGTCTACGGATTTTAAATAGCACACGACGGGTGTGACCGCTCAGCAGAGGATGCTCACTGTTCCATGGCACTTGATTCTACCTCTAAATTTTTTAAGATGTCCGTGTTTGCTGAGGTCCTGATCTGTATTGTTCCTTTGGACTTTTGATTTTGAACATTGTTCCTTATCACCACATTTCATATCTACCTTCATAAACATAATTTCTATAGAAAATTATTATTTTGTAATACAAACAAACGACAAAACTTACATCTGTGTTACATGTTTCTCTTTAAAGATTGCCATGCCCCTGTAGTTGAGAAAACCCCATCAAATCTTGAAAGCTTTTTTTTTTAAACCAAGGTTGCCTAGCAAATTTAACAGTGGCCAAATAGTAAAAAATTAAAATATCTTTAACAGGTCTGGGCAACCTCCATTTTTAGAGGAGCGCCTCTAGGTGGATTTTTTTTCAAATGAAGGGATATTAAATCTGCTTATACAAAGGGAGTTAACTATGACATAAGATATAATTATAATTATTGATTATATTTAATAAATAATAAAGTTTAAATAATTGCAGGGCTGATTTTAAAGAAAAAAGTACTTTTTTAGGCGAAGACTCTCACATTTTTTCAATAAAGATATGAACGAAGCCTTTGATAAAAGTTTCTGATTTTGAAATGATTTTTGAAATGAGATATATTCTAACTGTCATTAACCACTTTCCAAGCCATCAGTCTCAAATAAAAATAAAAAAGACAAATACGACTTCACTGAATGCATGCGATTTTATGGAGTTAAACATATTCATATACGATGTGATACCAATTCCCTTCTTTACATTTATTGTTTCCAAAAAACAAATTATATATATAAAACACAATTCTAATTCATTTTCACATATACAAATCGATTGAAAAAAACCAACTACACTTTTAACTGTTGAAGAGCACACCCAATTCTTGTGGCAGTTGCTCTGTGTAGTTTATGGAATGGTTTCTGTCTCAATGACATTAGATAAGACTGTAACGCCCTGTGTAGGTCTCCCACCACGTGCTGACAGATCCCCAGTATCTGCCATGCAATGTCTTTGTATTCAATATGTGCATATGCATATGTCCCATTATCACAGTGAAGCAGATTCTGTAGGTCTGTCAATTACTGTAAACATTGGGACCTGTTCCCTAGTCTGTGATTAGATAGCACATTTAACATGTGAAACGAGACAAGTAGCGGAATCTGTGGATTCCGAATGCTTCCTCGACAAATACTGTGCTCTAAATCAAATTCAGATAGGTAAGAGATCGGAAAGAACAAATAATTTACCCAGGCTTTCTTCATTCTTTCGCCCAAAGGATACTTACCAATGTTTTCGATATATAGTTGCATGTCTTCGTCACGATCATCAAACAAGACAAAGGGCTGTGAGAATCTCTGCTTAAATATTTTTATTATATCTTGAACTTTGTTGTATCGACCTGCGTTGTAGAAATAAACACCCAAACAGAGTACTTGGGACAAGGATCCTATCCTAGAGGACAATCGTAACATGTTTATAGCCATTCTGTCTGTTTTGTACCATGCTTTATTCCTATTGCTTGTAGAGCGATTTGCCAGACTGAGTATAAAACCCGTCTGAAAAAGAATATCTGACATGGCATATTGTAATGCTAAGGATTGGAATTGAGAGAGCGGTAGCTGTAATAAGTAAGAAATCATTTTCAATGTTAGATAACACTCCTCTTGTGAGTTCATTAGATAGTGAAGTGTAAGTAATTCAGTACTAATAGATACATCCATAATAGCAAGAGGTAAAACTTCCTCTTCTGTGAAAGAAATTACAAAATTCGGATTATACAAAGCTGGTTCTAGGATGGAATTGAGAGTTGGACTGGGCAGCAGACAAGTAACACCCATCTCATAGTAACTAATACACTGGGATAGCAAAAGTTCACGCGAAGCACCAATCACTTTGGTTTTAAACATGTTGTTTTCTGGGATGAAAAAGTTAGGACAGTAAGCATCAAAAACACACTTACACAAACGTTTGAAACATACCCAGAAACAAGTTAGTAAATTTGAAGGACACCAAAATGCGTGGTCCGGATTGTTCTGAATCTCCCAGAACAAAATAGTCTTCATAAAGTAGGAACATATTAAGGATTCATGTTTCACTGAACTCAAAACCTCTTTTAAAAATATTTTTAACATTCCATAACACAGAAATTGAGTATGATTGAATGCACAAACAAGGTTTTGTTCTGCTAGAGAAAACGAAAGTCTCCATTCTAGTTCACTCTCATCATCAATTAATTTACTTCCTATGGGCATAACATGACACCCAATTGATCGAACTTCCCTTAGCACGGTCTGGGTTGGCCATTGCTTAAGCTGACATCTAGCGATCCAAGGTCGGGCTGTTTGAGGCCAATATTGACAAGCCATACATACACCACAGTCCATCTCAATGCTTCCCGAATAAAAGTTAGAACAAGGTCCATGCTGTCGCAGTTTTTCGGTAAAAATTCCAGTTTTTGTTAAAAATTTGTGCATAGTGTAACTGAATTTTGTACTTGATATGTAGCAGTTATTCATATGTATATCTACGGAATATATAATTCTTGAAGAACTTGTTGGAGTCAAAAGCTTTAATCTTACAAATCCAGGAGGAGTAAGAAAGTGTTCCATGAGTATTGTACAGGCGAATTTATATAAATCAATAAAATTAGACATATTACAGATAATATTATATCCTGTATACCAAAACATCATATCTCGATCTGAGGACTTCAACCTGAATCCTTCTCTGTGACTACCGCTATACATGTTTCTATCAAGTACTCCTACTGAATTCTGTATTTTCTCTTCCATATCCATCAACTCCCTTCTGATGGTCACTTCTGTTGGTGTTCCTATATGACGACACAGACCCACATACAGGGCTTCAGAAACTCGTAGACTATCATCCATCTTGTTATCTATAAACATGAACAGAATGACTACAGAGTGAATACATATGCAATTAGTATTTTATCAACGATACAATCGTTATTCCGAATTAACAAAAAGAAACATTACTATAATGCAAACAACAAGTTAAAAGTGTAATCACCAAATTATTTCGGTATAGGTCTAATTTCTAGGTAACCTTTTATTCAAGTGAAATGTTTTAGAATCGCTCAACATTCAATAAACAAATATTACAGATGTGAATCAATAGCTGTGTCCACCGGGCCTAAATCAAATATGGGTCGTACCATAGGTTATGATACGTTTGATTTTTTATAATCTATAAATACGAAATTTATTTACATAGGACAAGTAATTTTATTGATATTTTCTTAGACTATTGAATCTTGAGACCATAACTTATAAATTTAATGGTAGTTCTTTAATTTTGAGACAAACAAGATTGACCTTTAATCAAGAAGGTCACATCACATAAGACGTTAAAGGGAATAATATAGGAAATCTCTTTCCTTTTAACAAGAACTTTCAAGGTTTAAGTTTTTGATATAACTATACCAATCATTCTTATATAATGCATATTGATATTTTACAAGTAATGATAATGACAAATCCTTTCGACAAGGAAAGATGATCTATCCAACTGTGGATAATTAAGGAATATGTAATTAAAACTATCTTGAGTCTTTTAATTTGTGTTTAAGAACATGCATTTTGAAATAATGGAGTATATTGCTCTTGTGACACAAAATCAAATTTTGAGCTACATAAGGGAAAATAAGCGAATCATTATATCTAATACAAAAAGAAACATGAACACTCTGAATTGGAACATCTTTTTAAATTTTTACGCTGTAGAATTAAATAAAAATCTTATAGTACGGCTTCAAACAAACTTGAAAACAATCTGAATTTCTGAATTATCAAGAATCCATAGGAATTAACTATACAAACCCATTTTGTACATCAATATTATATCCAGACTAGAACCATAATGGTAACTGTTCTTCGGCTCGACGACATTAAATCCGGTCCTCTGATCTATGATTCAATGCGTTACCAAACGCTCCCATATAAAATCATTTAAAAACCTTTTTCATTACATTGATGAACTAAAAAATATCAGTGAACTGGGCTTTACACCAAAACACATTCAACAGGGATCCTCACTAAGTATATTTCTTGACCTTAAAGCTGAACACCGCACCGTCACACATATATATATACACCCTTTCAATTCCGTTACACTCGATTGCACACCTAAAACTCGTGGCCAACGTATAGTATTTCATTCATGATCGTTGAATTTTATGCCATTATTTCTTATCTTATAAGCATGTTCTATTTGTAAATGATGCATTGACCTGTTTATTTGATGTTACATGTAATATTCTTCTGGCTTGAAAAATGCGTAAAATTTGATAATTTCATTTCGACTGAGTTTTACGGCGACACATGATGTAGGTTTACACAGGTGAGACCTCTACAGAAGAAAGGTTCAGGCTTGTATAGAGGTTGTAGGCATAGCGGTAGTGAAAGAGAAATATGGCAGATAGTGCCTATTTACAAGCGGTGTTCAGCTTTAAACTTCATTTAAATCTCTTATTCATTCCGTCAAAACTATTGAAATTTTTGAAGTTGTACATATGCATAACAGATTTACCGTCAGTTTAAATAGGCAGTTAATTAAATAAAACGTTTTTCAAAATACGGGTATTTATGAATTAGTGTATATAGGGGAGGGGGCGGTGATACATAATGAACTATAAAAACTAATGGGAGTAAATTTACAAACTCACAAAAAACCAAACATTTGTCATTTAATGAGACAACGTGCTCTTGTTTTTTAATCTTTATAACAATTTAGAATATATATAAGTTCATTCATTTACTAGACGCAAAATAGTAATGCATCAGGTTAATTCATAGTCAATGTATATGTTAACAGAATTCCTATTAATAGTACATGTAAAGTTCTTACGCAAAAACACGAAAAAAAAAATAGGCGGAGAGATCCACCATATTTTGTGAAGTTTCATCACCAAATAAAAATATACTTACATTTAATATGACGCTTTGATTTATAATCTTGTATAAAAAACACATCAAATTTTATATAAGCAATAGTGATTTTACAATTTTTAACTTTGAGTGCGGACAGCCGATGTAAAGAAGAATAATGACCCCCGTAGAATATTGACCGGGGGTCATTTTTCGACGTAGAATAATGACCCCTCTTGCTGTAGAATAATTGGATTTTTCTGAAGAAAAAAGACCCAGGGGTTATTTTTCTTCATGTTAAACATGAAGAGAAATGACCCCCGTAGGAAAATGATCGCTGTAAACAAGAATAGAAATGGGTTTCCCCGTGTTTAAGATATCTGATTTTGAAATTACTTGAATTTTCACTCTCTTTCGCTGATTTTGAAGTTATAAACACCGAACTTGTAAAGAAATAGCTGTATATAGTTTTTCATATCCAAACACACTTTCATTGTTACAAATTGATTGTTAACAGTTACGTCTCTTCCCTCGTCGACGTATGGCGGGAAATGACGCTGCACTTGTGTAGAAATCTTCTGAACTATGAATAATTCTGAACAACATTTTATATAGCTTTATTTTTTAAAAACGATATTTGATTTACAAAATTTATGCAAAGCTTGCTAAACTTTATTCTATTACAATTGCATCGGCAAATGCCAGGCCTACACGTGTGTGTTTAGAAATCTGTACAGGTGTTGCTACTGTTGCAAAGCCATTTCGTTGTCATGTTGTAAATTTTGAATTTACCGGGTGGCAGTAAATACAAAATTTACAGGTTGTGATGTTGTAAATTTTGTATTTACAGCCACTCGGTAAATTCAAAATTTACAACATGACACCGAAATTAAAAAAGAAAAGAAAAGAAAACAAATACACAATGAGTAATTAAGACACTCTCTCTCGGCGGAAATTGTGTGATAATTAACGAACAATAATCATGAAAGAATAATTGTTGTAATAATATAAGCAATATTCATTGGTGAATCGAAGAATGATATATATTTTCGTGAAAAAGACTAAGGAGGCAGGTAACGAAGGAATATGATTACTTATTATTTACATTTCTTAGGGAAAGTGATTTTTTCTTTAAAATATCACTTTACGTAAGTTTTGTTTTCTTCTACGTAATACATAAACATCGATATTCTAAACATTTGTTGTAATGTTGTATTTGTGATCATGAATAGACTTTTTTTTTTATAGCAATTGTGTAAAGAGTACCTGACTGTAATAAATATTAAATAGATAATAAACACTGATCGAATAAAATAAAAAGAGATTATTTCTAAAAGCTTTGATAAGGTGTTTGGGCTCATTTTAGGGTTTACTGTGGAATCATTAGAATTCGTGGTGTCCCAATTTTCGTGGCATTCGTGGGTAGCGCTCCCCCACGAATTTACATCCTCGAGGATTTATTTTTTGAAAGAGTTATCTAATTAAAACTGAACACCGACGCATCCACGAAATAACATTCCCACGAATAAGCAAATGACCCATAATCCACGCAAATTGGCCTCCACGAATTCAAATGATTCCACAGTATTTCCCCCTTGATTTTGATCACACAAACCTAAAAACACACGCGTTAAGTAGAGAACTTTCTAAATATGAATAACAAGCGTCTGAGGGCTTCTATCATATCTATATGTGTTCATTTAGCTCACTAGAACTTTTCATTTTTTAAAAACTTTTTACAACGATATTGTTCTGAATGGTGGGCCGTTATCTCCCTTTTCTTTTAAGTGTACATCAAACGAATTACATGACAGTACAGGAAACCTAAGGGCTATTATTTTCAGGTCTCAAACTTGGGCTGTACGGGTACCACCAGGTGGTTCCGAGGGGTTTATATCTCCCTTGATTTTGATCACAAGACGCATTTATATTTCTTATCCAGACGATTTTTACTGCCTCCGAAGTTGTCAATGCTCCTACAAATTATTGATGCATTAATCATACAAATTATTGATGCATTAATCATTTTGATATTTATTAAAGTATGCTGATGTAAAGTAAAATATTTTTGTTCGAGTACTCTCAGTAGTTTGATGATTAAATAAAACATAAAATATTAAATAAAACATAAAAGAACAGTGCAAAATGAAGTAAACTCTTGTTTTTTAATGGAGAATTTAGATAGTAATGTGATCAGATTAAAGTTCAAGAGATCAAAAGATGAAAATAATATTTTGGATGATATAAGAGGCAGCTGATGTAGAGGAGGAATATGAAAAGTTGGTGAATTGCACCAAGAAAAAGAGCAAAGATATCAGTCATAGCACTTAATAACTAGCAAGTCGAAGATGTAATTTAAAGACGTTGATACGCTATGATAGACAAAGAAATAATTATTGAAGACAGGTTACAAAAATTGACAGTGGTATTCTAAAACGTCTAATGGAACATCAGAATACAGAAGTTAACCTTGTTGGGAGTTCAGTAATTTTAAGACCTGTTCTATTGTGTATGGATGCTAGACATGAAATAAACCTGTTGATACACATCTAGGCGCATTTCAGGTATGGTGCCTCACGAAATATACGTTAGACGGCGACTAAAAAGAGAAAACAAAATTAATGGAGATGGAACAATTACTTCCAACCGTGAAGTATTAAGGATATGGTATATACAAATAAAAGGAGAAATGATGATTGCAAGGTAGCCTATGGGTGGGATCAAGATTGCAAACGAAAAAGAGGAATGCCAAAGACCATATAAAAAGAACGGAATGCATTTGTCTCACCAACAAAACAGTTAATGTAGTTAGGAGCAGATATAAAGGAAAAGGAGGTTCCACGGCCTGATTCACATTTTTCGAAGAAAGAGGTAAAACAGGATATCGAATGCTGGCTGACGCTTTTCATACTTATTGTTAGGCCATAATTATTCAACGAATTGTCTACGGATTTTAAATAGCACACGACGGGTGTGACCGGTCAGCAGAGGATGCTTTTTTTTTAAAACCAAGGATGCATTTTACCTATCACATTTAACATTGGATAAATGGTAAAAGATTAAAATATCTTTAACAGGTCTAGGGCAGGCAACCTCCGTTTTTGGAGGAGCGCCTCTAGGTGGATTTTTTTTTTCAAATGAAGGGATACTAACTCTGCTTATACAAAGGGAGTTAACTATGACATAAGATATAATTATAGTTATTGATTATATTTAATAAATAATAAAGTTAAAATTATTGCAGGGCTGATTTTAAAGAAAAAATATTTTTTTTTCAGGCGAAGACTCTCACATTTTTTCAATAAAGATATGAACGAAGCCTTTGAAGTTTACCCATGCTATCCTCCTAAAATGGACGATAATTTCACCCACATTCAATGCGACTTTCCATATATGGTAAAAAATTGACTGCCATTTTGAAATTGAGCTATCCTCCAAAAGCGAAGATTGCCTATACCTGTTTTATCCAATTGTCTCTGTAGATGACACGACGTCTACAGACGCCGGGTAAATTCTGATCAGAACGAATAATCTCAACCTTCAGATAAAATAACATGTAGCAAATCATCTAAAAGAACTTCAAAAAAGAAGTACTAGCATTTATATGATAAATTTGAAAATGAGTAGCAGTAGATATGGAAGGTAATGTCATTTTGAAAAGTTTCAATTTGATGTTTTTCATTGCAAGCTGATAAAAATAAACTAAATGTTCCTGATTTTGAAATGATTTTTGAAATGAGATATATTCTAACTGTCATTAACCACTTTCCAAGCCATCATTCTCAAATAAAAATAAAAAAGACAAATACGACTTCACTGAATGCATGCGATTTTATGGAATTAAACATATTCATACACGATATGATACCAATTCCCTTCTTTACCTTAATTGTTACCAAAAAAAATTATATATATAAAACACAATTCTAATTGGTATTCAGATACATATATACAAATCGATTGAAAATAACAACTACACTTTTAACTGTTGAAAAACTAAAGATATTGTGGTTGCTCTGTGAAGTTGATGGAATGGTTTCAGTCTCATTGACACTATATAAGACTGTAACGCCCCGTGTAGGTCCCCCACCACATGCTGATAGATCCCCAGTATGTGCCACGAAATGTCTCTAGTATTCAGGTCTACATCGTTATGTTATTTCTAAGTTTTTGAGCCACTTCCCTTCAATAATCTTATAGTAACCGTTGAAGAGCACACCCTATTCTGGTGGCAGTTGCTCTGTGTAGATTATGGAATGGTTTCTGTCTCATTGACATTTGATAAGACTGTAACGCCCCGTGTAGGTCCCCCACCACGTGCTGACAGATCCCCAGTATGTGCCATGAAATGTCTTTGTATTCAAAACGTGCATATGCATATGTCCCATTATCACAGTGAAGCAGATTCCATAGGTATGTCAATGACTGTAAACATTGGGACCTGTTCCCTAGTCTGTGATTAGATAGCACATTTAACATGTGAAACGAGACAAGTAGCGGAATCTGTGGATTCCGAATGCTTCCTCGACACATACTGTGCTCTAAATCAAATTCAGATAGGTAAGAGATCGGTAAGAACAAATCATTTACCCAGGCTTTCTTCATTCTTTCGCCCAAAGGATACTGACCAATGTTTTCGATATATAGTTGCATGTCTTTGTCACGATCATAAAACAAGACAAAGGGCTGTGAGAATCTCTGCTTAAATATTTTTATAATATCTTGAACTTTGTTGTATCGACCTGCGTTGTAGAAATAAACACCCAAACATAGTACTTGGGACAAGGATCCTATCCTAGAGGACAATCGTAACATGTTTATAGCCATTCTGTCTGTTTTGTACCATGCTTTATTCCTATTGCTTGTAGAGCGATTTGCCAGTATAAAACCCGTCTGAAAAAGAATGTCTGACATGGCATATTGTAATGCTAAGGATGGGACCTGAGAGAGCGGTAGCTGTAATAAAAGAGAGATTATTTCCAATGTTAGATAACACTCCTCTTGTGAGTTCATTAGATAGTGAGTTGTAAGTAATTCAGTACTAATACATAAATCCATAATAGCAAGAGGTAAAACTTCCTCTTCTGTGAAAGAAATTACAAAATTCGGATTATACAAAGCTGGTTCTAGGATGGAATTGAGAGTTGGACTGGGCAGCAGACAAGTAACACTCATCTCATAGTAACTAATACACTGGGATAGCAAAAGTTCACGCGAAGCACCAATCACTTTGGTTTTAAACATGTTGTTTTCTGGGATGAAAAAGTTAGGACAGTAAGCATCAAAAACACACTTACACAAACGTTTGAAACATACCCAGAAACAAGTCAGTAAATTTGAAGGACACCAAAATGCGTGGTCCGGATTGTTCTGAATCTCCCAGAACAAAATGGTCTTCATAAAGTAGGAACATATTAAGGATTCATGTTTCTCTGAACTCAAAACCTCTTTTAAAAATATTTTTAACATTCCATAACACAGAAATTGAGTATGATTGAATGCACAAACAAGTTTTTGTTCTGCTAGAGAAAACGAAAGTCTCCATTCTAGTTCACTCTCATCATCAATTAATTTACTTCCTATGGGCATAACATGACACCCATTTGATAGAACTTCCCTTAGCACGGTCTGGGTTGGCCATTGCGTATGCTGACATCTAGCGATCCAAGGTCGGGCTGTTTGAGGCCAATATTGACAAGCCATACATACACCACAATCCATCTCAATGCTTCCCGAATAAAAGTTAGAACAAGGTCCATGCTGTCGCAGTTTTTCGGTAAAAATTCCAGTTTTTGTTAAAAATTTGTGCATAGTGTAACTGAATTTTGTACTTGATATGTAGCAGTTATTCATATGTATATCTACGGAATATATTATTCTTAAAGAACTTGTTGGAGTCAAAAGCTTTAATCTTACAAATCCAGGAGGAGTAAGGAAGTGTTCCATTAGTATTGTACAGGCGTATTTATATAAATCAATAAAATTAGACATATCACAGATAATATTATATCCTGTATACCAAAACATCATATCTCGATCTGAGGACTTCAACCTGAATCCTTCTCTGTGACTACCACTATACATGTCTATGTTTCCATCATGTACTCCTACTGAATTCTGTATTATCTCTTCCATATCCATCAACTCCCTCCTGATGGTCACTTCTGTTGGTGTTCCTATATGACGACACAGACCCCCGTACAGGACTTCTGATACTCGTGGACTATCGTCCATCTTGTTATCTATAAACATGAACAGGATGAATACAGAGTGAATACATGTGCAATAAGTATTTTATCAACGATACAATCGTTATTCCGAATTAACAAAAAGAAACATTACAGTCATGTAAACAACAAGTTAAAGGTGTAATCACCAAATTATTTCGGTATAGGTTTTTCTAGGTAACCTTTTATTCAAGTAATATGTTTTGGAAGCGCTCAACATTCAGAACACAAATATTACAGATGTGAATCAATAGCTGTGTCCACCGGGCCTAAATCAAATATGGTTCGTACCATGGGTTATACATAAGGGAAAATAAGCTAATCATTATATCTAATAGAAAAAGAAACATGAACACTGTAAATTGGAAGATTGCCACATTTTTTAATTTTTTAGCTGTAGATATAAAGAATAATCTTTAAGTACGGTTTCAAACAAACTTTAAAACAATCTGAATTTCTGAATTATTAAGAATCCATAGGAATGAACTATACAAACCCATTTTGTACATCAATCATATCCAGACTAGAACCATAATGGTAACTGTTCTTCGGCTCGACGACATTAAATCCCGTCCTCTGATCTATGATTCAATGCGTTTCCAAACGCACCCCTATCAAATCATTTAAAAACCTTTTTCATTACATTGATGACCTAAAAAATATCAGTGAATTGGGCTTTACACCAAAACACAATCAACAGGGAGCCTCAGTAAGTATATTTCTTCACCTTAAAGCTGAACACCGCATCGTCACATATATATATATATACACCTTTCAATTTTGTAACACTCGATTGCACACCTAAAACTCGTGGCCAACGTGTAGTATTCCTTTCATGGTCTTTGAATTTTATGCCTTTATTTCTTATTTTATAAGCATGTTCTGTTTGTAAATAATTCATTGACCTGTTTATTTGATGTTAATATTCTTCTGGATTGAAAAATGCGTAAAATTTGATAATTTCATTGCGACTGAGTTTCACGGCGAGAAAAGATGTAGGTTCACACAGGTGAGACCTCTTTAGAGAGAAATGTGTTGTGAAACGGACGGCTTTTACAACATCAATATAACCTGTGTATGGATATCAAGTGAATGAGGTTGTAAGACGTTTATTTTAATGAAGCCAATCTGTTTGAAGTTTTGAACCTATCAAGTCTGAATTATTTGAGTGTGTTTGAATACTGCATTATTTATCAAACTATTTAATCTAATTCTTAAACTAATGAAACTTTAAAAACAAATATATATTTTAATAGTCATTTTTTATGATCATGCTACATGTATTATGTTACGATTTGGAAAAACTAAGCACACCCCTACCGCATCTCTATTGTATAAGAGTCAATGTATATATGCGTATACGTGGTATTATACACGCAACTGTTAAGAAGTGCATTAACACGAATACATTTAAAACTAGTAGACTAATTGTTCTTGAACAATTAGAGGTCTTTCCACCCTACTATTTTTTTAATAAATTGCTAGATTGCTCAGTAAGGTATACAAAAATAGTATACCTGTGTTATATGTTGTACTAGAAAATTAGAATACTGCAAAGCCATAAATGAGTTTTAAGAGATTATTTTGTATTTCAAGCCATGATTGCTTTAAGAATTCCGTTGTTTATCGTAGATATCTTTTGAATTACTTTTTCTGATTTTTTTCCCATTTACTCTGAACAAAATTGATATGCTCGCCAAGTGAATATTCTTTACACAAGCATATAAACAGAAAACCTAACAATAGAAGAGCGTGTTCTAGAGGCTAGCTGTCTTTGTACAATATGAATGGGTTGACTGTAAAACAATTTCCACTTGAGTAACCACAGGACTTGATGCGATACCTGGCTGACCTAATTGAATACCTTATTGCGCAATCCAGCAAGCTATTGAAACCCTTACTTAAATTCTGTATCAAATGGTATGATACATTAATTAACAGATTTCCAAATGACCTTGACCTTTGACCTTTATGTCATTTTGTTCGGCCAAGTGAGACGCTTCCATTCCAAGTGGTCTTTATGATAAATAATAAAAAAGTTGAAAGTGATTTAATGGAAATGTAAATACTTTCAGGGGCAATAACTGTTAGAAGGGGGTCTCAGATCCTTTTGGTATGAATAGATTGAACAACCCTCTAAGTGTACTGAAGACATTGGTAAAATTTCCAAGTCTCTATCTCTTATTGTTTCAGAGGAGTAGCGATAACAAGCATTTTGTACAATAGGGGCAATAACTCTGTAATTATTCAAAGGTATGAGCCAAGGGGCTGTATTTTAAAATGTCTTAAGATGTCCTACTACATCCATGAAAAAAATTTTCTCTACCACCCTAAACAAAAGAGATCTGAAAAATCATTAATTAACAGATTTCCAAATGACCTTGACCTTTGACCTTTGTGTCATTTGGTTCGGCCAAGGTTTACGCTTCCATCCCAAGTGGTCCGAAGTCTCTATAATAAAAAATAAAAAAGTTGGAAGTGATTTTATAGAAATGTAAATACTTTCAGGGACAATAACTGCTAGAAGGGGGCCTCGGATCCTTTCGGTATGAATAGATTGAAGAACCCTCTAAGTGTACTGATGACATTGGTAAAAGTTCCAGGTCTCTATCTCTTATTGTTTCAGAGGAGTAGCGATAACAAGCATTTCGTACAATAGGGGCAATAACTCTGTAATTATTCAAAGGTATGAGCCAAGGGGCTATATTTTAAAATGTCTTAAGATGCCCTACTACATCCATGAAAATGTTTTTCTCTACCACCCTAAACAAAAGAGATCTAAAAAATAATTAATTAACAGATTTCCAAATGACCTTGACCTTTGACCTTTATGTCATTTGGTTCGGCCAAGGAAGATGCTTCCATCCCAAGTGGTCCGAAGTCTGTATGATAAATAATAAAAAAGTTGGAAGTGATTTTATGGAAATTTAAATACTTTCAGGGGCAATAACTACTACAAGGGGGCCTCAGATCCTTTTGGAATGAATAGATTGAAGAACCCTCTAAGTGTAATGAAGACATTGGTAAAAGTTCCAAACCTCTATCTCTTATGGTTTCAGAGAAGTAGCGATAACAAGCATTTCCTTCTCAAAGGACAATAACTCTGTAAGTTCTGGGAGTTTTTTGACACAGGGTCAATTGGTACCATAACTTTTAATGACCAATTACATAAAGTTTAAATTGTTTGGATAACTCTAATAACAAAAAAGTCACCCCGAGCTAAATAGAAAAAAAAAGAATAAAAAACATAAAGAAAACTAGTAGACTAATTGTTCTCGAACAATTAGAGGTCTTTCCACCTTAGTATTTTTAATAAATTGCTAGATTGCCCGATAAGATATACAAAAGAATATTAAAATTGTGATATATATTGTACTAGAATTTTTTCCCACTTACTCTGAACAAAACTGATGTGCTCGCCAAGTGAATATTCTTTACACATTGTCAAGCATATAAAGAGAGAACCTAACAATAGAAGAGCGTGTTCTAGAGGCTAGCTATCGTTGTACAATATGAATGGGTTCACTGTAAAAACAATTTCCACTTGAGTAACCACAGGACTTGATGTGATACCTGGCTGACCTATTTGAATACCTTATTGCGCAATCCAACAAGCTATTGAAACCCTTACTATAATTCTGTATTTCAAAAGATATGAAAATTCATTAATTAACAGATTTCCAAATGACCTTGACCTTTGACCTTTATATCATTTTGTTTGGCCAAGGCAGACGCTCCCATCCCAAGTAGTTTGAAGTCTCTATGATAGAAAAAGAGTTGAAAGCGATTTTATCGAAATTTCAATACTTTCAGGGGCAATAACCGCTAGAAGGGGGCCTCAGATCCTTTCGGTATGAATAGATTGAAGAACCCTCTAAGTGTACTGAAGGCATCGGAAAATTTCCAAGTCTCTATTTCTTATTGTTTCAGAGGAGTAGCGATAACAAGCATTTCATACAATAGGGGCAATAACTCTGTAACTATTCAAAGGTATGAGCCAAGGGGCTATATTTTAAATTGTCTTAAGATGTCCTACTACATCCATGAAAAAGTTTTTCTCTACCACCCTAAACAAAAGAGATATAAAAACTCATAAATTAAGAGCTTCTCAAATGACCTTGACCTTTGACCTTTATGTCATTTTGTTCGGCCAAGGTAGACGCTTCCATCCCAAGAAGTCCGAAGTCTCTATGATAAATAATAAAAAAGTTGGAAGTGATTTTATGGAAATTTAAATACTTTCAGGGGCAATAACTGCTAGAAGAGCGCCCCAGATCCTTTCGGTATGAATAGATTGAAGAACCCTCTAAGTGTACTAAAGACATTGGTAAAAGTTCCAAGTCTCTATCTCTTATGGTTTTAGAGGAGTAGTGATAACAGGCATTTCCTTCTCAAAGGGCAATAACTCTGTAAGTTCTGGGAGTTTTTTGATACAGGGTCAATTGGTACCATAACTTTTAAGGAACAATTACATAAAGTTTAATTTGTTTGGATAACCCTAATAACAAACAAGTCACTCCGAGCTAAATAGAAAAAAAGAAGAAGAAGAATAAACTAGTAGACTAATTGTTCTCGAACAATTAGAGGTCTTTCCACCTCATTATTGTTTTATGTTTTGTTTCAATATAATAAAATAAACATTTTCTCTGTGTTACTTTATTTAAAAAAGTCAAAAACTTAAATATGTAAAAAAAAAATTGTTTGACCTAGACCTTTGACCTTTATATGTCCTTATTGACTGGTGAAGGTCACATTTCAATTTGAATTGGTCTGATTGCCCTACGATGTAAGGTTCAAAAGTTGTAAGTGTTTTTAACAAAATAAAGAAGCTTTCAGGGGCGATAACTGCTACAAGGGGGCTCAGGCCCTTTAAGTATGTATAGATTGAAGGAGCCCCTAAAAGTACTGAATACATTAGTGAAAATTTCAAGTCTCTACCTCTTACGGTTTATGAGAAGTAGCGATAAGAAGCATTTTGTACAATAGGGGCAATAACTCTATAATTGTTTCAATGTAGGGGCTGAAGGGTTACATTTTGAAATGCCTCAAGAAGCCCTACTATATCCATGAAAAAGTTTTTTCTCTACCACCCTAAACAAAAGAGATCTAAAACCTCATTAATTAACAGATTTCCAAATGACCTTGACCTTTGACCTTTATGTCATTTTGTTCGGCCAAGGTACACGCTTCCATCCCAAGTGGTCTGAAGTCTTTACAATAAATAATAAAAAAGTTGGAAGTGATTTTATAGAAATTCAAATACTTTCAGGGGCAATAACTACTGGATGGGATCCTTAGATCCTATCGGTATAAATAAATTGAAGAACCGTCTAAGTGTACAGAAGACATTGGTTAACGTTTCAAGTCTATATCTCTTATGGTTTCAGAGGAGTAGCGATAACAAGCTTTTCGTACACAAGGGCAATAACTGTATACGTTCTGGGAGTTATAAAGCAAAGGGTCATTTGATACCATAACTTTTTATGGTCAATAACATAAAGTAAAAATTGTTTCAATATGTCTAGCAATAAAAAAGTTGTAACTAGGAAAATAGAAAAGAAAAATTATAAGAATAATAAAAAACGTAAGAAATACAAAAGGTCTTTCACCTGAAAGGTGGAAAGACCTAACTAGTAGACTAATTGTTCTCGAACAATTAGAGGTCTTTCCACCTATATTATTTTCTATGTTTTGTTTCAATATAATTGATTAAACATTTTATCTGCGTAACTGAATAAAAAAAGGTTAAAAACTTTAATATGCTATTTTTTATGGTTTGACCTTGACCTTTGACCTTTATGTCATTTTGCTCGGACAAGGTAGACGCTTCCATCCCAAGTAGTCCGAAGTCTTTACGATAAATAATAAAAAAAGTTGGAAGTGATTTTATAGAATATTGAATACTTTCAGGGGCAATAACTACTAGAAGGGGGCCTCAGATCCTTTCGGAATGAATAAATTGAAAAACCCCCTAAGTGTATTTAAGACATTGGTAAAAGTTCCAAATCTCTATCTCTTATGGTTTCAGAGGATTAGCGATAACAAGCATTTCGTACAATAGGGGCAATAACTCTGTAATTATTCCAATGTATGAGCCAAGGGGCTTTATTTTAAAATATCTTAAGATGTCCTACTACATCCATGAAAAAGTTTTTCTCTAACACCCTAAACAAAAGAGATCTAAAAACTCATTCATTAACAGATTTCCAAATGACCTTAACCTTTGACCTTTATGTCATTTTGTTTGGCCAAGGTAGACGCTTCCATCCCAAGTGGTCCGAAGTCTCTATGATAAATAATAAAAAAGTTGGAAGTGATTTTATGTAAATTTAAATACTTTTAGGGGCAATAACTAATAGAAGGGGGTCCCGGATCTTTTTTGTTTGAGTAGATTGAAGAACCCTCTAAGTGTACTGAAGACATTGGTAAAAGTTTTAAGTCTCTATCTCTTATGGTTTTAGAGGAGTAGCGATAACAAGCTTTTTGTACACAAGGGCAATAACTTTGTAAGTTCTGGGAGCTATAAAGCAAAGGGTCATTTGGTACCATAACTTTTTATGATCAATCACATAAAGAAAAAACTAGTTCAATATCTTTGGAAATAAAAAAGCTGTCCCTGGAAAAAAAGAGGAGAAAAAAAACTAGTAGACTAATTGTTCTCGAACAATTAGAGGTCTTTCCACCTCATCATGTTTTATGTTTTGTTTCAATATAATTAATAAAACATTTTCTCTGCGTTACTTTATAAAAAAAAGTCAAAAACTGAAATATGCAATTTTTATTTGTTTGACCTTGACCTTTGACCTTTATGTCATATTGACTGGTAAAGGTCAACATTTCAATTTCAAGTGGTCTGATGGTCCTACGATGTAAGGTTCAAAAGTTGTAAGTGTTTTTAACGAAATTAAGAAACTTTCAGGGGTGATAACTGCTACAAGAGGGGCTCGGGCCCTTTCGGTATGAATAGATTGAAGGAGCCCCTAGCTGTACTGAATACATTAGTAAAAGTTTCAAGTCTCTACATCTTTTGGTTTATGAGAAGTAGCGATAACAAGCATTTTTTACTATAGGGGCAATAACTCTATAATTGTTTCAATGTTGGGGCTGAAGGTTTTATTTTCTAATTTCTTAAGAAGCCCTACTATATTCATGAAAAAGTTTTTCTCTACCACCCTAAACAAAAGAGATATAAAAAATCATTAATTAACAGATTTCCAAATGACCTTGACCTTTGACCTTTTTATCATTTTGTTCGGCCAAGGTAGACGCTTCCATCCCAAGTGGTCCGAAGTCTTTACGATAAATAATAAAAAAGTTGGAAGCGATTTTATAGAAATTGAAATACTTTCAGGGGCAATAACTACTATAATGGGGCCTCAGATCCTTTCGGTATGAATTGATTGAAGAACCCTCTAAGTGTACTGAAGACATTGGTAAAAGTTCCAAGTCAGAGGAGTAGTGATAACAAACATTTCGTACACAAGGGCAATAACTTTGTAAGTTCTGGGAGTTATTAAGCAAAGGGTCATTTGGTACCATAACTTTTTATGGTCAATAACATAAAGAAAAAATGGTTTCAATATCTCTTGAAATAAAAAAGCTGTCCCTGGAAAAAAAAAAAATAATAATAATAATAATAATTAAAAACATAAGAAATACAAAAGGTCTTTCACCTGAAAGGTGGAAAGACCTAATAATAAACTAGTAGACTAATTGTTCTCGAACAATTAGAGGTCTTTCCACCTACATTATTTTTTATGTTTTGTTTCAATATAATTAAAAAAACATTTTCTCTGCGTTACTTAATAAAAAAAGGTTAAAAACTTAAATTATTTTTTTTGGTCTGACCTTGACCTTTGACCTTTATGTCATTTTGTTCGGACAAGGTAGACGCTTGTATCCCAAGTGGTCCGAAGTCTCTACGATTAATAATAAAAAGGTTAGAAGGGATTTTATATAAATTTAAATACTTTCAGGGGCAATTACTACTAGAAGGGGGCCTCAGATCCTTTCGGTATGAATAGATTGAAGAACCCTCTAAGTGTACTGAAGACATTGGTAAAAATTCCAAGTCTCTATCTCTTATGGTTTTAGAGGAGTAGCGATAACAAGCATTTCGTACAATAGGGGAAATAACTCTGTAATAATTTAAAGGTATGAGCTAAGGGGCTACATTTTAAAATGTCTTAAGATGTCCTACTACATCCATGAAAAAGTTTTTCTCTACCACCCTTAACAAAAGAGATTTAAAAACTAATTAAATAACAGTTTTCCAAATGACCTTGACCTTTGACCTTTATGTCATTTTGTTCGGCCAAGGTAGACGCTTCCATCCTAAGTGGTCCGAAGTCTCTATGATATATAATAAAAAAGTTGGAAGTGATTTTATGGAAATTCAAATACTTTCAGGGGCAATAACTGATAGAAGGGGGTCTCAGATCCTTTTGGTATTAGTAGATTGAAGAACCCTCTAAGTGTACTGAAGACATTGGTAAAAGTTCCAAGTCTCTATCTCTTATGGTTTCAGAGGAGTTGCGATAACAAGCTTTTGGTATACAAGGGCAATAACTTTTTAAGTTCTTGGGGCCATTAGGCACAGGGTCATTTGGTATCATAACTTTTAATGTTCAATCACATAAAGAAAAATTTGTTTCAATATCTCTTTAAATAAAAAAGTTTTCCCGTGGAAAATAGAGGAGAAAAATAATAATAAAAAACATAAGAAATACAAAAGGTCTTTCACCTGAAAGGTGGAAAGACCTAAAAACAAAAGAAAATCAAAAGGTCTTTCACCTGAAAGGTGGAAAGACCTAAAAACATAAAGAAAACAAGAGGTCTTTCACATTTTTCCAGTTCATGATAGTAGAAATGTATAGTAAAAATTAAATTTTTTTTCAGTAAGCCGACAAATACGGCGCTCCACAATTCTGACTTTGGTTATTATAATATTTCGGATATTATTCATTTGTATCATACATTTTTGAATGTTATATAAAGTTATAATACATCAGAATTACATGGTCTATCTATGTTGCTTACACATGTTTATCATCGTCCGTTGATCAGTTGTTTAATGCATATAAAACATGAAATATAACACACACGCACAATGATACACACGCACAATTATAAATGTGTTTAAAAATGTATAATAAGTACCCAAATCACTTAATTTATTTATAAATGATACACATTTCTTAATTATTACAGCTTTCATATCATATCACCGACCGCCTTTTGCGATGGTAAAATGACAAATCAGTCTTTATCGATTGTACAAAATGTCATAGAGCTGAAAATATGGACGCACTGTATACTGATCCGTTCTGTGCATTGAATAATTTTCTAATAAAAAGACAACAAAACTCTGCTATACATGCAATTGCAAATCGATTGATGATATGCACTCACTTCATTAACTGGTTAAGAACAAGACACATTCTCATTAGAGTTTTTTTCTTTAATCTATATATTTGTTTTGGTCTCAGAGAATTTTGAAAAGATTGAAAAGCTCCTTGTAGGTCCCCCATAACGTACTGACAAATGCCCAGTAAATGCCAAGATACGACCACTGAGTCTGAAGGTACGCATCCACTGTCATCATAGAGCAGCAGTGTCTGTAGGTCTATCAGTGACTGTAGACACTGGGATCGGTTACCTAGTCTGTGGTTACATAACACACTTAACGTGTGAAATGCGACAAGTGGAGAAACATTGAGCAAATCCTCTTCTAAAATGCTTTTTTTAGGCACTGAATAAAATTCTGTCAGATGGGAAATTGGAAAATAAACTACATACATCCATGCTTTCCTCATTCTTTTGCCCAAAGGATACTTACCGATGGTTTCAAGGTAGTCTGTCCCACCTAGACCACACTTGTCAAACAGTATATATGGCTGTGAAAATATATGCCTACAGATTTTGATTATATCTTGAACTTTGTGATATCTCTCTGTGTTGTAAAAATAGACACCCAAACATAGTATTTGAGACAAGTGGCATATTCTAGAAGACAATCGCAACATGTTAATTATCATTTTGTCTATTTTGTACAATATATTGTTCCTTTTGTTTGAAGAGTTTTTTGCCAGTAAAAAGCTTGTCTGAACTAGACTGTTGTCTGATGTAGAAAACTGCAATGCCAGAGGTTGAAATGGGGATAGCGATAGCTGCAATAAGCTAGAAATCGATTTAAATTTTAGATAACAATCTTCTATTGTGAACATTGGATGGTGATAATTAGTTAATTCAGCGTTTATAGTCATATCCATATCTAATTGCGATACATCATGCCCCCATGAGAACGACACATCCCAATAAGCTAGAGATACGATGGAACAGATAGTAGGACTAAGCTTCACACATTCTACGCCCATCTCATAGTAGCCAAGGAGCTGGGATAGTAGCGCTTCTCGCGGAGCACCGAACACTTTGTTTTTAAACATGTTGTTTCCTGGAATAATGAAGTTTGGACAGCAAGAATCATAAACACACTTACACAGACGTTTAAAACAAGTCCAAAAACAAGACAATAAATTTGATGGACACCAAAACTTTTCATCCGGTTTGTTTTGAATTTCCCAGAATAAAACAGTTTTAAGAAAATATGAACATATTAACGATTCATGTTTCGATGAACAAAGAACCTCTTTCAGAAATATTTTAAACATTCCATAACACAGAAATTGCGTATGATTAAAAGAATAAACTATTTGTAGTTCTGCTTGAGAAAAAGATAGTCTCCATTCTATTTCATCCTCATCAGGCATTAAATGACTTCCAATGGGAACAACGTGACATCCGTCGGATATTACTTCACTAAGTAAATTTTGAAATGGCCATTTCTTATCCTGGCATCTGTTGCTCCATGAATGAGCTGCCTGTGGCCAATATTGACAAGCAAAGCAAAGAACAAAGTCATTTTCAATGTCTCCCACATAAAAGTTGGAACAAGGCCCATGAAGTCGAAGTGTTTCGGTGAACATTCTATACTTAGATAAACCATGGTATACGACTTCTCCCATTTTCTCACTTGAAAGGTAGTAACCACTCGTATGTTTTACTACATATGGTAACGCCTTGTAATGTTGTGGTGGATTTAAAAGTTTTAATCGCACATACCCAGGTGGAGTAAAGGATTGTTCCATAAATAGTGTATCTAAATTAGACCCGTCGAAATTTGACATCTCAGTGATCAATTTAACCGTTGCTGTCCAGATCATTGAATCCCGGTCTGATGAGTTGAACCTGAAACCTTCTCTATAACTACCACAGTCTGCACCTCCGCTTTTAAAATATTTCTCTATCGGTCTCTGTATCATCTCCTCCATACCCATCAACTCCCGCCTCAAAGTAACATATGTTGGTGCCCCTATCTTATGACAAAGACCTACGTACAGGGCCTCTGATACCCACGGAGCATCATCCATTCTGAAATATATGAGACTAAAATACAAAATCGTAGTACCGTTGAATTGAAATTTTCTTCTAAGTTTCTTTCATTACTAACATTGGATTAAGAAACTTCATAATGATGTAAACAACATGTAAATACGTGGTCATTAAAATGGGTCATTAAAAAAAAATACTGTATGTAAAGTATTCATTTCAGTTTGAAAATTATAAGCACTCACTTTTAATTCTATACAACATTCATAATTAAATAACTTTAAACGCCGGGCCCATCGTATCTACAAATTTTTTCTCCTATTTTTTTTCTTCTTAATACTGTTAACATGCACCTTGACAAAATAATGGGAAGTTATATCAGGCCAAATTTCAAGGAAAATTGATTAACTATACATTAAAAACACGATGATTTTCTATAAAAAGAACATTGCTAGAAAAAGCTAATTGTTATCTAAAGACACACTATATGCCACAGCATGTACACTCAGTTTAAAATATGCTACCGAATACTCAACTATCATTTTAGTACAGCCCAAATTAATCAACTAGACTATCCGAGTAAATTTGATAAGACTTTCATATATAGACAAGACATAAAACTGTAAAATCAATCAAAATTTACATAATCGCCGGAAAAGACTTTCTATCTGATTTCGTAACATACACATTATGAGATAGAAAGAAATTTTCTCTCCAAAAAACAAGATGCAAAACACTTTTGAATTTTTAAAATAAATTTTTGACTTCTTTCTAAACTCGCCTTTGCAAAATATTGAATTGAGGTCTTCTGATTGGCATCTTTAAGGTAACTCCAGTGTTTTAGAAATCCGTGTCAAACCAAACATTTTTTAATTTTAATAATTAAAACAACTTATAAACTTACTATAGAGACCAAAATATTTATACCTTTGCACGTTTGTTTTCCTACAGTGAGCTTCAGCTCATAAGGTCCAAAAATTTAACAGCCAAAATTTAACACCATGATGCATGATCTCATAATTTATTAAACTATGCACCAAAATACATCATGTTAGGTTATAATTTAAGCAAATCAATTGATTATCATTAAATCATAAAAATTTTATTGATTTTCTACAGAAAATATAAAAAATATTACATTTTTTCTTGCCAAGACCTTCCCCAAAAAATCACAAAATTGCATATTTTTTAAAAATTCTAAAAAATTATTCAGTTTACATACATTTTTTAAAGAATATTTGTTAAGAGTTACATATTGTGTTAACAAAAAAACATAGTTTATCAAAATCGTCCATCTAGTTTTTGCTTGATAGTCTCTTGAACATGTGTACCCCCATTTTGAAAATGTAAATTTTACAAGTTTTTTTTGTGCAAACTTTGGAAAAAAATGAAATGTACCTAAAAGACAATCTAACAGTCACTTAAATTGATATACTCAATGAAACTGTATTATACCTATAAAATTAAGGTCGAGACTGCCAAAAAACTCATATATTTGAGTGCAGTAGTACCCCTTCCCCTTTCTGTCAAATACTTTCTATTCCAGTTGTTTAACATATTTATCTGTAGATTAAACACCAATCAGTGTTATGTAGTTTTAATTACACAAGTACTTACTTATCCTCTCCTTGTCCCGGAGGACACATGAGGTCGTCAAGCTACATAAACGCAGTGTAATTGTTGGAGGAGAATGCATACAATACGTACAATTATATTACACACTCATTTACCTTTTTACAATACGCTGCTTTCCTTGCTTTCTCCGATCCCTCTAAACGACGGAGATGCTATATTTTAACAAATTTTCCACTTTTTGACCAAACCATAATTATTTTAAAACACTTGTTGTGTGCCAAAATTATAACCGGAAATTTAGCACGCCGTGTAAAAAAAGAACCGGATCCGAAAGACACTGGAGTTACCTTAAGGAACATGAAGAAGTTGTCTTGGTCGTATAAGACTTTAAGTTACTGTATCTTCATTATCTTCCTCTTCAAAACCACTGGACCAATTCTTACTGTACTAGGAAGAATGCATCTCTAGTAGAATATTTATAATTATTTGAGTTTATTCATGCCGTGGTTAGTAAATGTTTTAAAGAAATATACGTTCCTGTGTTTCTAGCTTACCTGATCCAGAGCTTTTCTGATAAAAAAAAAATGTCCGTTGTCTGTCATTGTTGGCGTCGTTAGAATTTTTAAAAATATTTGGTGAATCATAGAAATAAAATTTTAGACCAGTAAATTTGATACGTGTTTCTTTTAAATGCTCTTTCTCAAATACTATATCAGTGCCCATTCGTAAATCTAAGCTAACGTGTATAGTTTATGCATATTAAGAAACACTTTTTACCATTTTGACGTAAATTATACTATTGGATATTTAATGGAACTTCTCGCAATGTTTTCCTTTCTATAGCTCATCATACTGACACACCTGGGGACTGGAATACATTCAAGCACACACAACGTTGTTTAGCCTTAATATTGATTTAAATGATCACATTCTCATTACAATGAATAAACTATAAAACAAAAAAGAAGATGTGACAAAAGATATCCAATGTTTAACTTATTTGTGTTTAAAATAGGGGAAAAATCTATACTAAACAATACTTTGTCAGTATGATCAAACAATGCAAACAAAATCATCCTATTGATTAACTATTAACTTGGAAAGACATGTAATATATGTATCTCATGTTTAACGCAACAGCTGAACATTTTTGTTGAATATCTAACATTCATAATGCTACAATGCTGAAATCATTACAAAAAATAGGTCAAATTGGGACTAATCCCTTTAGTTTAAAAAATGCTATCATTTCATGTCTAGTTTTATCTACGAAAAAATTTCTTATGTATCCAGAAAAAAATATAGAATTCGAGTTGGGTATATTATGATATCAATTATTATCAATAAAGTAAACCACTAGACCTGTATAAAGTTTTCCATGAATTGACAAAAAGTAACCTATCCGCCGATAAAAGTTTCCTTGATTTTTTAATTATATCCACAAGTCACAAAATGTTGGTGAGTGTACTTTCGATTCTGGATGTACATTGTCAGAAATGTATTTTAGCATCGAGAATGTCAAAATAAGAAACACTTTAAGATACTAGTCTATTATGATTGGTATGTCAATGATAAGCATTCTATAATAAGTAGAACATGAACTGTATGCTTACCTTCTCTACATGAAAAAAAACCCCGAATTACCGACACGTCGACTGAGCAGAGGGAACATTGCTTATATTTTTTCTAACAAGATCCGTCCTCGGGTTAACAGATGGTGACTGCTATTTGATATGTCGGGTCCCAATACATGTAGCTCAGTGACTTGAGCGCTGGCTGTCTCGGGTAAACAGCTGTGTGACTGTCATTAGATATGTCGGGTCTCAATACGTATAGATCAGTGACTAGGGCGCTGGCACGGTACACTATAAAAAAACATCGTAGAATTATTACAACGAAATACTATTGATATCAGAAGCATAAACTTTTATCAACTAAATATATGATTTAAAATTTTGAACGCCTCAGGCAAGTGTTGGTATTAGACTGTTCCTAATTCTAAACCTTTTGACCATGACAATGACTAAATATGAAGAAAACAGAATAACAAAGCATTAAAAAAAACTCAATCAAAATTAAGCTAAGAGCTTTATGAAATATCAAAACAGTACAGCTACCCAACGATATGAAAATCACAACATTATTATCTCGTGTGTTCCCCCACTGCACTAATATTTACATTTTTAACTGACTTTGTCTGTGATAACATTACGAATCAATTTTGAACTTATAATCAAATAATTTCATAAAAAGCTGAGCGACACAAAATTGGCGTGTCTTATAGCATAACCGAAACACGGTATTGGCTGCGCTGCGTACCTAGCATGTGATACATAGCATGTGCTACATGTAAACAATAGTGATTTAAACTGAAGAAATTGGAAATAATATAAATATGAGTAATAAGAAATCATTCTTTGAATATTATTAGGTGATAACTTCGGTCGGAGCGTGGTCAAATCTATCATAAAGCCCTTCGGGGCTTTATTTGATTTGACCACGCCCCTACCAAAATAATCACCTAAAAATACTAAAAGAATGATTCCTTTTTCCTGAAATAACAACATCTCATAGAGATCCCACACTTGAATAAAAAAACATTTGTGGAAGGTTTTTCTATTCGTTTATGTGGTCTAGTTCTGCGAAATTCAGATGCTGAGGAACTTTCTCACTCTTGGATTTATATAGTTCCGTCCATTAAGGTCATTGATGTGTTCTAAAATGTGCCATGCAGTTGAGCGTGCTGGCGGCGACTATCAGAAAGGTGAGTTGCTTTTATGTAGCGGTCATTTTGACGTGTTGTTACATGACGTTTTGGCCTTCATGGTGAGTGTTTAACGCTTCCGGTTGCATTGAATTTCCAGTCAAGCCTTGGATTGATTTTGTGGTGTTGGTAAAATAATCTAGCGATCTTGAATTCTGAATTAGGAATAGCTGTTTTATTGTTTATGACATCAGCTTTAAGGGTTAAGAGTAAATAAAGCAATCATTGCAAAAGGAAACAAACCAATCGTGAACCGCGCTCAGCTTGGACCACACCAACTGATCTTGAAGGTTCTTAGGCAGATATGCGCCGCATTTTACTTTATTGGTTTTATGTTTTTTATAATCAGTTAAAGGTAGGGAATCGATCGAATCGAGTCGTTTTGAAAAACACATCAGAACAACTTATCGAACACGCGCTCCACGCTTTTCAACAAATACGGTCATGGTCTAGTAAATACTTACTTGATTGCATTGTTGAGCATTTTAAACAACAGTTAATAGTGACAACAAAGTTAAAAAGTGATGTTAAAGTTCTATAAATAATGAAAAAATAAAAATTTTGACCAGTATATTTTCTTTGAACATATTTTCTAATACTTGTGTTCATTTAAACATTAGCATAGTTTAGGTTATGTTTTGTAAAAGAGGGCGCTTTCCTAGCACCGATATATTATAGAAATAAGAAATAAAAATAAAAAAAAGATAACATATGTTTTATTATCTTCAAATAACTAACCCGCGGCCATATGCACTATATTTTTTCTAAAAGACAAATGTGTTAAAAAGATTAATTTGGCAAGAGTTATTTCCCTTAAGTAGCAATGTTTGAAGACGGTATTTCAAACTTCTTTCCTTATTCAACCAATTATTCAACCTGATTTAGCCACCTAATTGTAGAAACAATTGCTTTTCTTAAGAATACAAATAATCATTTTTAGATTTTTAATTAATTTTTAATTTTTAATCAGATATTCTTGCCAAATATTTAAAAATATTGTAGGTTAAACTAGTTATACTCCAACATAGCAACAATTTAAATATCTCAGACTAAAAACGCAGACATAAACTTTTGAAATCAAGATTTGTGTGTGCACCTCACCCCTTGATGCTGCATGGTTGGTCTCTAAAGAATCATAAAATGTTTGGATACATGTACATTAAGTTTAAAATTTCTCATGACAAGAGTTAATCCATAAAGTCTAATATGTTCTGCTCCTCTACACAGGCAAGAGAAAATTAGATTGATAATTAAGGAGGGTAAAACAATGCCCTTCAAAAGATATACATCCTTCATATACTGGATAAAATTTAGTCTACCATGTTCTGTAGAACACGTGTTTATGTCTGCTACATGTACTAGTATGTGCATTTTATATATGAAAATATGCAAAGCGACCTATACAACAACCTTAATATCAATCCAAAACGAAAACATCTATCCCAGCACATATTTATCTTGAACTGTTCTATTGTGACAAATACCATTGCAATGCTAATTTAAAATGGGACAATTATTGTATCGATTAAATTAATTAAATTTTTTTTAATTAAATCATTAGTGTTTGCAACGCATAAGTAAAAAAAAAAATATTCAAGAATTGTTAAATTTTATTCAATTGTACCACCGCTCTGAAAGAAATGGGGGAATACTGTTTTACTCTTGTCTGTCTCTTTGTTCGTTCTGTCTGTCTGTCTGTCCGTTTGTCCGTCTGTCCGTCCGTCCTTTTATTTTCCGACTGTCTGCCTGTCAGTCCGCAACACAACTTTTCTTCAAAGAGTGCTTAACAACTATAATTGCACTTGAAATCTTAAAACGCTCTTTGCTGAGGTACGAGGGTTGTTAAAAAAGTTCGCGGACAAAGTGGTTTACGGTAAAATTACTGTTTGCTTTGTAGGATGACGCACAGACACCTGACGTTATATATTTTTTCTTATAATTAAAATAAATACCCTATATCTAATAATACACAAGGTACCCATCGCCGCCATCTTGGATTTATTTCAAACTGTCACATCAGCTGGAAGTTTTGCTTGAAACTCATCGGTAAAATTATTTTGCGATCCTTTCTGTCTCCCAATCGGTCATTCAACATTTAAGCTGACGACCAATTCAACCAAAACGGTGCATTACTCTTGTCATTAATGAAAATCACCCCTCAACCTGCATCTACTGCCTTAGATATGCGACAAAAGGCTAAAGGGTGGACGGAATAAAAACATGACATGATACAGGTTAGGGGTCGGTTGAGCTTTCACACTCACATTTCCTGTTGTATTCTTTAGCTCATCTAAACAAAAACCAACATGTGATGCATGTGTCAGATAGTTCACAACTGAAATGCGGCAAATATTTTTACATACGACATGTTTCATATACTATTAGTTTTCATTAAACTTATTAAACAAGGTATATTAATTGTGCAAAAATTTCAATTTGGCATAAATTTCAACAAAAGAAGATAACATTGGATGTAAGTTTTTTTTAAAGAATAACTGATACATACCAAGCTCCTACCAAAGACCATATTGTTATTTAGGATAAATTTATTACTTTAGATTCCTAATTAAACGTAAGGAATAAATATTCGCGTAAAAATCACGAGAAGCATCCCTCGCCGATTTTAAAATCTCGCTTTTATTTTCTTAGAGTTAGGAACTATAAGAGATAAGGATAAAAGTTCCGCATTCGCGATTTTATATTCTCGGGCTTTGATACAACACAGCGGGATCCCAGAATTAAGTACGCACGTAAAATAAGGAATCTAGAGTATACTACAGGTCATCATATATTGAGTAGATTCGTATACAATTGTGTTTTGTTATAAATAATCTTTTTTTTCTATTTTATTACTTATAGAAAAACTAAGATAAAATTTATCTAAGATTCATATTTATTATCTTCTTATGTATAAACTTAGGGGAAAAGATGATTTATATATTAACACATTCAATTTTCGCAAGGTACCAGTTCTTGCCACCACGTAATTTTATGTGTGTAGTTATTAAGCCAATTCCTTTATTTTATATTGTGACTAGAGCCTTTCAACAGTCCCTGATTTAGACAATCGGAACCCTGTTTTATGATTAAGCATAACAATAACATGTAAAAACCCAACAACCTCCTCAAAGGATGGCCCGTAATCAACCCTTACAAGTAAAGGAGGCCCTGCTGAGTTTGTCCTGACAATCCTCCCCCTCTAGATCCCCCAAGTCTGCCTTTGAGAATAGAAGCAGCTGAGGGGCTCCATCCGTCTCTCCCTCCAAGGTATAATTGATCAAGGCATTTCCTGAAACGGATAATGAAAAATTTACTGAAATCTGTTGGGAACTGTGCCAACATTTCTTTTCCTTTCCATCACTGAAAGAGATTAAAAGAGTGAAGTTACATTTAGTAGAATCTTTGTCAGTGAGTTAATAAATACTTTTTAACCATACAATACAATTGAAACTGGGTTACTTATCCAAACAATACAATATCCATCTAGCCATAGGACAGCAAAGCTCTAAAATATACCGGTTGATATTTTTTATATTTAATATTAATAGGATATTGATAAAAGATTACTATAGGTAATGATATTCTCTCTCTCTCTCTCTCTCTCTCTCTCTCTCTCTCTCTCTCTCTCTCTCTTTATGTGCCCTCTGCTTACCATGAAAACAAAATGTTGTCACATACTGCCCCCAATCACTACGAGATACTTTCGATGAAAATGTTCCCGATACTGTTTTAGCTTCGCATTTGAACACTTGGAGTAAAAGAACAGAAAAACAAAACAAAGCTCTCATTTTATTTCCCGGGGAATATTTTTGTATCTTCTCATCTTGTAACGTTTTCTATTGGCAGTTCAGTTTCCAGCTGCGAAGACCGGCGTCTGCCTCCAACGTGGACAGTTTGAACTACGGTTGTCGTAAAATGTTGTCGTTCATAGATCAACTAAATTTAATACAGCTTGTGTGAAATTTACCAAGAATGAAAACAGCCGATTTATTAAATTGTGAAAAGCAAGTAAAATGGTTACTATTTGATAACTTTGTTGCAGAGTAAAATATCTTTTGAATATAGCCTAAGGGTATGGGTAAAAATAGTTATTTTGAGACCGAATTGTGTTTCCTTTGTTTAATTTAAGTACTGAAAGTACTTAAAGCTCGACTCCTTGATGTGCATAAAGTCTGAACACTCGGGATAACTATGATTAAATTTCAGGTCTTTACTATGAAAGAAACTTAAGTTACATATTCTTAACTGATAGAAAACTACATGTAAGTTGCACAATGAACACATGAACACAATTCGAATGTAGGTTTCGAAATTATCAAAATCCGCTGTACCTCAATATTTTTCTCCTTTTATTAAATGATAGGAGTATTTTATATTTTTTTCTAAAATTAATGGATTGAAATTAACAATTACAAAATATTAAGCCCTATTTAGCGCATTTGATGAAATCTTAATTTAATAATTTGAATTAATGATCGTGATCAGTGGCGAGAGAAAATCAGTTAATAGCATCAAAGTGTTGAGAGGACTCTATGTGTTCTATATGTGTTACTAAATGTACTACAGGGTCAAATTAAATAAAACAGAGAAAGAACAGAGTAAAATGAAGTAAACTCTTTGGGTTTTTTTTTTATGGAGAATTTAGATAGTAATGTGATCAGATTAAAGTTCAAGAGATCAAAAGATGAAAAAACTATTTTTGATGATATAAGAGGCAGCTGATGTAGAGGAGGAATATGAACAGTTGGTTAATTGCATCAAGATCAAGAACAATGATATCAGTCATAACACTGAATAACAAGCAAGTCGGAGATGTAATTTAAAGCAGTTGACACGCTATTGTAGACAAAGAAATAATTATTACAGCAAACTACGTAGAAGCGTTTAATAGGCGTTAACTCTTGAAATGTTTTTACGTATTGTTTTGACTGACCCTTGTCCAATCAGATCGTAGTAAGCGGAGTTGTGACATAACCGCTTGTGACTTAAATTGAGAGAGAGAGAGAGAGAGAGAGAGAGAGAGAGAGAGAGAGAGAGAGAGAGAGAGAGAGAGAGAGAGAGAGAGAGAGAGAGAAAGAGAGAGAGAGAGAGAGAGAGAGTTAATGTAGTAACTTATAGATGACGCAGATGAGCGAAATATCTATCAATAGTTATAAAGTGACAAATCATGGTCTAGTATATCTTATTAATTTATGTAACTTTGAAGTGTTTTGAAATTATTTAACCGGGGAACAACGATGTCTATATATAGATAATGGGACTGATGAAGTAATGTCAAACATCGAAGACTGTACGAATATTTAAGAAACTGTTTTCATTACAAGTGTTACCGTTAGTATTCTAATCAAAGTATGCCAAATCTTCCAGGAATTAAACATAGGTTGTAACTTTACTTTGTATAAAAACTTTCGTCATGGTTACTCTGTGTAAAACATTCTTTACCAAAGGAGGAATTTGTCCGCCATTGTTTTATTTTCCACTATGCATCCGCCTGCGTTGCCTTTCCGTTTCACTATATCTAAATTCATAACTGATCATTCGTTCGCATTTCAAAATATTTAATGCCCGTATTCTCGGACTCCATGCCAGGAAATTTAGTTGGTTAGTTACGTCATTCTTATACATGTACACGTATGAAGACACTGTTGTCGACGGCCAAAGAAATGTTCACAATCGTTCTTTAAAACGCTTAAAAGTTACACCAATAAAGGATATACATGTAATATATAGATCTTAATTAATTTGTTTCCCAGTTTATAACTAATGATGATTTCTTCATCGGCATCACCTATAATTTACTCAATTTACCCTCCCTCTCTCTTTCTTCTCTCTCTCTCATTCAAGTCACGAGCGGCAATGTCTTAACTCCGCCCAGCTACGATCTGATTGGACAAAGGTCAGTCAAAACATTACGTTGAAACTTTTCTGGAGTTAACGCCTATTAAACGCTTCTACGTAGTTCGCTATAAAGACAGGTTACAAAAATTGAAAGTGGTATTCCAAAAAGTATAATGGAACACGTTAATCTTGTTAGGAGTTTGGTATTTTTAATTAGGACCTGATGCTAGACATGAAATAAACCTGTTGATACACATCTAGGCGCAGAAATATTCTTTAGACAGTGACTACAAACAGAGAACAAAATTAATGGAAATGGAAGAACTACTTCCAACCGTGAAGTATTAAGGATATGGTACATACAAATAAAAAGGGGAAATAGTGATTGCAAGGTTGCATTGAGATGACATAAAGATTGCAAACGAAAAAGAGGAAATCAAAAGACCATATAAAAAGAACTACTTATTGTTAGGCCATTATTATTCACCGAATTGTCTACCGATTTTTCCGTTTTCCCAATTACGACAAAGAGCACACGGCGGTTGTAACCGGTCAGCAGAGGATTCTCACTCTTCCAAGGAACCTGATCCTACCCCAAATGTTTTAGAGGTCCCTGTTTGCTCTGCTCCTGTTTTGTATTTTTCATTTGGACTTTTGATTTTGAATATTGTTCCTTATCACCACATTTCATATCTACCTGCATAAACGTAATTCCTATAGAAAATTATAAAACAATCAAAAGACAAATCTTGCATCTGTGTTATATGTTTCTTCTTAAAGATTGCCTTGCCCTTGTAGTTGAAAAAACCTTTCAAATCTGGAAAGCTTTTTTAAAAACCAAGGATGCTTTTTGCTTAGCACATTTAACATTGGCCAAGTGGTAAAAGATTAAAACAATCTTTAATACAACTGACTCTGCAGATGACACGGACGTCTACAGACGCTGGGTAAACGATTTTAACGAATCATCTGAACCTTCAGATCAAATTACGTTACGCAAATCATCTGAAAGAACTTCAAAAAAGAAGTACTAGCATTAGAGAAAATATGAAAATGAGTAGCGGTACATAAGGAAGGTAATGTCATTTTGAAAAGTTTCAATTTGATGTTTTTCATTGCAAGTTAATAAAAAGTAAATTTTCCTGATTTTGAAATGATTTTTTAAAATGAGATATATTCTAACTGTCATTAACCACTTTCCAAGCAACCAGTCTCAAATAAGAATAAAAAAGACAAACACGACTTCACTGAATGCATGCGATTTTATGGAATTAAACTTATTCATACACGATATTATAATAATTCCCTTCTTTACATTTATTGTTTCCCAAATATATATATATATATATATATATATATATATATATATATATATATATATATATATATATATATATATATATATATATATATATATATATAACACAATTCTAATTCATATTCACATACATATATACAAATCGATCGAAAATAACAACTACACTTTTAACTGTTGAAAAACTAAATATATTCTGTTTATAGTTGCTCTGTGTAGTTTATGGTATGGTTTCTGTCTCATTGACACTTGATAAGACTGTAACGCCCCGTGTAGGTCCCCCACCACGTGCTGACAGATCCCCAGTATGTGCCATGCGATGTCTCTGTATTCGAAGGGTGCATATGTTCCGTTATCACAGAGAAGCAGTGTCTGTAGGTCTGTCAGTGACTGTAGACACTGGGACCTGTTTCCTAGTCTGTGATTAGATAGCACATTTAACGTGTAAAACGAGACATGTAGCGAAATCAGTGGATTCAGAATGTTCCATCGACACATACTGTGCTCTAAATCAAATTCAGATAGGTAGGAGATCGGAAAGAACAAATAATTTACCCAGGCTTTTTTCATTCTTTCGCCCAAAGGATACTGACCAATGTTTTCGATATATTGTTGCCTGTCTTTGTCACGATCATCAAATAAGACAAAGGGCTGTGAGAATCTCTCCTTAAATATTTTGATTATAGCTTGAACTTTGTTGTATCGACCGGTGTTGTAAAAATAAACACCCAAACAGAGTACTTGCGACAAGGATCCTATCCTAGATGACAATCGTAACATGTTTATTGCCATTCTGTCTGTTTTGTACAACGCTTTATTCCTATTGCTTGTAGAGCGATTTGCCAGCATAAAGCCCGTTTGAAAAAGAATGTCTGACATTGCATATTGTAATGCTAAGGATTTGACCTGAGAGTGTGATAGCTTCAATAAGTTAGATATCGTTTTCAATGTTAGATAAGACTCTTCTTGTGACGTAATTAGATAATGAGTTGCAAGTAATTGAATATAAATAGATAAATCCATATTAGCAAGTGGCAAAACATGCCCTTCAGTGAAATGAAATGAAAAATTCGGATTGCACAAAGCTGGTTCTAGGATGGAATTAAGAGTGGAACTGGACCTTATACAAGCCACGCCAATCTCATAGAAACTGATTAACTGGGATAGCAAAACTTCACGTGAGGCACCGATCACTTTGTGTGTAAACATGTTGTTTTCTGGAATGAAAAAGTTTGGACAGTAAGCATCACAAACACACTTACACAAACGTTTGAAACACACCCAGAAACAAGTCAGTAAATTAGAAGGACACCAAAATGAGTCGTCTGGATTGTTCTGAATCTCCCAGAACAAAATGGTCTTCATAAAGTAGGAACAAATTAAGGATTCTTGTTTTTCTGAACTCAAAACCTCTTTTAAAAATATTTTCAACATTCCATAACAAAGAAATTGAGTATGATTGAACGAATAAACAATTTTTTGTTCAGCTAGAGAAAAGGAAAGTCTCCATTCTAGTTCACTCTCATCATCAATTAATTTACTTCCCACAGGCATAACATGACATCCCTTGGATAGTACTTTCCTTAGTAGGGTCTGATTTGGCCATTGTTTAAGCTGACATCTAGCGATCCAAGGTTGGGCTGTTCGAGGCCAATATTGACAAGCCATACATACACCATAGTCCATCTCAATGCCTCCTGAATAAAAGCTGGAACAAGGTCCATGCTGTCGCAATTTTTCTGTGAGAATTCTTGATATTGTTAAACCATAGTACATGGTGTATCTAAATTTTTCGCTCGACAAGTAGCAGTCATTCATATAATAAACTACAGAGCATAGAATTCTTGAATGTCTTGCTGGAGTCAAAAGCTTTAATCTTACAAAACCAGGAGGAGTAAGGAAGTGTTCCATGAGTATTGTACATAAGCAGTGATATAAATCAACAAAATAAGGCATATCACAGATAATATGATATTCAGTACACCAAAACATCAAATCTCGATCAGAGGAATTCAACCTGAATCCTTCTCTATGACTACCGCTGTACATGAACACTTGTCCCTCATATACTCCCACTGAATGTCGTATTATCTCCTCCATATCCGACAACTCCCTTCTGTTGGTCACTTCCCTTGGTGTCCCGATATGACGACACAGGCCCACGTACAGAGCCTCTGATACTCGTAAACTATCATCCATCTTGTAACCTATAAACAAATAAAAAGGAAGAAATACAGAATTTAATATTCTTAAAGCTTACCGATGCAAGTTTACATGTTTATTATAAACACATCAATTCATGATTTCTGTCAATTTTACATAGTGTGATCTGATTTCTCGGATTCCAGTGCGTCTCGTTTGATCTGATAATCCGCGCCTGGCAACTCTAACCTCTGGATTTAGCTACTGGTAAAATAATATACATGTATTTAATAATTCATCAACGCTATATACTTTACTAAAATAAAGTTTTTATAGGTAAGATATTCATTCGATTTATATGTGTTTTAGTATTCAAAATACATTCTTTACATCTGTAAAACAGAAGCTGTAAACACGGGGCCCACTGGACCTTTAAACATGGTTTATATCATAATAACTGAGACAATTTGTATTTAATAATCTATAAATACAAACATTATTGATGATAGAGGAAATGTCATACTGAAAACTTATTCTTAAATTGTTCAATCTTTTAAGCTGAAGACTACTCGTAAAACATTGTCTGCCATATGTTTCTTTCATCGCTGCTATCTTTACAACCCCTATATTAGAACTCTAAACAAATCAAAAACCAAGATACAGAGGCACCACCTGTGTGGACGTTTATCTTGCATCGCCGTATTACTCCGTAGCAAATAAATTATCAAATTGTATGTAATTTTTCAAAGTCACGCGGAAAGTAACATCAAATGTGCAGGTTAATGCAATGTAATGCGTATTTATATTTTACAAGTAATGATCATTACAAATCCTTTGGACCCAAGAATGATTATCTTCACAGCTGTGGAATTAAGATGTTTTAAACTATGTAAAATCTGTCCATTTGTTTTTGTTTTTTTTAACATGCACTTTAAAATAGTTATTTCCAAACTGTAAATCCGAACTATAAAGAACTATATATGATATTAGTCAAATTTGGCCCCCATAATTTGCCATTTTTTAAAGTGTTTCAGGTACAGTAAATTGTTGTGTTATTTTTTAGAAGAGTTGATATAAACTATATTTTTCACCTATTTATTTGATTAATTTGCACGCACTGGCAGTATATGACGTCAGAAGTGACGCTATTTTTATAATTCAGTCAAAATCAGTCATTATTTGACATTTTTCTTATCTTTTTTCGAATGGGAAATAAAGAGCGACGCTTTGAACAAGAACAAAATTTTAGTCATTTATAAGTACTGACTAGATACATCTTTGGTGAAAATATTTTGTTTGTTCAAGCAATCGCTCAATGTTTTCTTAAAGAAAAACTGCTTGAAAACCAGCCGTTTTACGCTAAAAATGCGAAAATGGCGGGAAAAAGTAAACTTTATGATGTCATATTTTTAAACGGTGGGCACTTTATTCAAAATAAAAATTATGAATAAACTTCAAATGTATATCTGTACAAAGAAAACAAAGAATTACAGTAAAATGATGATGTTCATTTTAGGGGGCCATTTTAGGCTCAAACCATATATAGTCCTTTAGGCTACATGAGGAAATACATGTACAAAAAATCATATGACTAAATAAAGGAAAAACCACGAACACTGTAATGACACTTTGAATGATTTTTAATTTTCAATTTGAATGGTGAATGTATTGACATTCTCAATGTAATATTATAGCATTGAATGATTTATTTTTGACGTCGTCGTGTCAATAACTGCCGTCAGCTGAGCAGACAAATTTGAATAACCCGTTTATATTTACATTCTCTAATTCATAAAATCAATTATCTTTATAAATAAATTGGTATATATTGCAGAACACGGAGGGAGTTAATAAGTAACGGCAAGAATATATAGCTGTTTTCTAAAACTGGCTAGTTATCGCAAATGCTTTTGGGATGAGCATTGAAAAAAGAATAATTCATGAAAAATAACTCTGCAAATTCTGCTTTTAACAATAGCATCAACGGTATTGTTGAATAATTGTAAATCATGGTATTTTAATAACATTACAAAATATATTTTTACACCAAAACAGAAGAAATCAATGTTGGGGAAATACTTTTGTAAATTACATGTAAATCATAGGCAGTGATTAAGTTATTTCATTTATTTAGAGGCTTTACGATCACAGATTTTTATGGAGAAACACAGTAGAATCTTAATAACACTTTCAATTTGAAGATCGCTACATATTTGAAATTTTAAAATGTAGAGAAAAGAAAAACTTTTAAATACGTTTTTTTAAATTCTTTAAACGATCTTCATTTCTGAATTTTTGAGTAAACATTTAAAAAGAAAGAATTCATACTAACCCATTTTGTTCATCAATTAAATGCAGATTAGAACAATAAAGATAAATGTTTTTCGTCTGGTTGACATTAAAAATGGTCCTCTGCTTTGATCCGTGATTCCATGCGTTACCAAGTGCACTCATATAAATATCATTTAAAGATCTTTTTTCTTTCATTACATTTTTAAACTAAAAGATAATAATCAATTGGGCTTCACATCAAAACACAATACACTTGGATCCTCATTATGTATATTTGGTGAACTCAATCGTGATTGAAATCTTTTTATCCATTCCCTTTAAACCATTTAAATTAAGCAAGTTGTAATTTAAGTAGGAACAGTCAGCATACTTAGACTTTAGAATATCAAACGAGCATAAAACGAGTAAGAATCAATGTATGTGGGTAACAGGGAGGGGCTGATACTGAATGAAATTTAAAAACGTAAGAAAATAAAATTCAAAATTCAAAAGAGCATTAACATGTATCACTAAATAAGACAAATGACATTGGTTTATCAATTTTCATAACACTTTACAATATTAGTTAATTCATTTATTTGATTCATAACAGTAATATGCATCTGGTAAACCCATGGTCATTTAAGTATTTATTAAAATAATTACAGTAAACAGAAAACATAATTCCAATAAATGGTACAAGTAAAATACTTAGGCCAAAGAAGCACGAAACGAAGGGATGTAATCATTTTTGACGATTTTAATTTTTGAGGGCGAGACAGCCCCTTGACGACGAGCCGAGACAGAAAAATCTTAACGCTGAGAGTTCACAGCCGCCCTAGCTTCCTGATGAAGTCTCACGAAGCCATCAGGGCCGATAAAACTAGGTGTATAGATGAAAAGTAGTATAAATGACATTTTCAATGACTGTGGGACCCGTGTAGTACGCATAGAAAGATCGTGACCGGAAAAATATCCACACATAAAGAGATTTATGGGACAAGATGGAAGTTACCAAACTGTAAACCTTAGATTGGATAGATAATGTATTCATTTAATATTTGTTAGTTTGACGAGATATAGGCGCTTCTGATCGGTTGACAAATTTCTTGCATCAATAAGTTTTTACTGTTACGATTTAGCACTAATTAGATAAAGGTAACGTACAAAATAGACACTGTCAACAAAAGGTACATATATTACTCTTTTATTTAAAGCAAACACAATTAAACTTTATAAATTTACAAATATTAAAAGTATAACCTTGGAGGATGAACAATACATCTTATAGAATTCACAAAACAGAAAATTAAGTGTCTCCCCAGTTTTTCGTCTGCTTGAGGCCACGGTCAAGATTTACAGTAAGGCCGCATTGCTGTTCCAGGAATCTTACTATACATGTATTCACTGAGACGGTAACACTGCTGTTCAAATTCTCAACGATGAGAAGTTTTAGATTATCGGTCATCTGAAGTAAGAATACTATCAAACTGCCATAGAGTTTGTATACGCCATCCTTAACTCAGCATGTTCCGAACGGCAGATAAACCATTTAGTACCACAATGGCTACCAAATTACCGTCATTTGCAAAAGTCGCACATACATACTATATTTGGTGCATAGTGTTCCTGAATGTTGTACTTGATACATGTAATTAGTATTTATTAATATGTTTAAGTACAGAGCACAGAATTCTTGAATGTCTTGCTGGAGTCAAAGCAATTAATCTTACAAAACCCGGAGGAGTAAGAAAGTGTTCCATGAGTATTGTACATGAGCAGTGATATAAATCAACAAAATAAGGCATATCACAGATAATATGATATCCAGTACACCAAAACACCAAATCTCGATCAAAGGAATTGAACCTAAATCCTTTTCTATGACTATCACTGTACATGTATATTTGTCCCTCAAATACTCCTAATGAATTCCGGTTTTTTTCGCGCGTAGGTTAAAGAAGCAAATGGAAAATCTAGCTTCATATTTTGACTGTAATACACAAAATCGTAAGATTACGTTACTGTTTTGAATCAGACCGAAAACCTATTGTTATCCGATAAAATAGATGTCTTTGCAATAAAATCGCGTACACCACTGCCACCTTGGTCATTATCACGTGATAACTATAGATAGCTTACATATATGCCTTTATATAAAACGAGATAGCACAAGACTACCCCGCGGTTTCCAGAAAACAAGTATCAAGTAAAGGAAAAACATCTCAATTTAATAAAAACAAGAGGCCCATGGGCCACATCGCTCACCTGAGCAACACTAGACATAATAAAATCAGCTAAATATAAACCTACATCAAACTTTGAACCTTATATGTGGCACAAGAATTATCCAGGTCCACAGTCTAAACAACTGAGAATCAACAAATGTCAATATGATTGCATACTAGTAATACTATATACTAAATATTTTTGAGAATGATCAAATTTATTTCAAATGTAAAAATTGGAACCCCTCCCCCCTTTATAGTTTCATCCTTTTTTATTTGATTTTTAAAGATTTCTCTCTCTATATATAAAACTACCTGAGAACGCTTTCACTAAAGTAACAGCTTTTCTGCTCAATTGATTTTCAAAACTAAGATATTTCTCTTTACATTCCTATGTAAAAACTTGACCCCCCATTGTGGCCCCATTGTACACCCGGGGATCATGGTTTTAACAAACTTGAATCTACACTACCTGAGGATGCTTCCATGCAAGTTACAGCTTTTCTGGCCAATTGGTTCTAGAGAAGAAGATTTTTAAAGATATTTCTCTATATATTCCTATGCAAAAGTTTGACCCCCAATTGTGGCCCCACCGTACCCCTGGGGATCATGATTTGAACAAACTTGAATCTAAACTACCTGAGGATGCTTCCATGCAAGTTACAGCTTTTCTGGCCTGATGGTTCTTGAGAAGAAGATTTTTAAAGATATTTTTCTATATATTCCTATGTAAAAATTCGACCCCCCATTGTGGCCCCATTGTACCCCCGGGGATCATGATTTCAACCAACTTGAATCTACACTACCTGAGGATGCTTCCACGCAAGTTACAGCTTTTCTGGCCATTTGGTTCTTGAGCAGATTTTTAAAGATATTTTTTTATATATTCCTATGAAAACATTCGACCCCCCATTGTGGCCCCATCGAACCCCCGGGGATCATGATTTGAACAAACTTGAATCTACACTACCTGAGGATGCTTCCACGCAAGTTACAGCTTTTCTGGCCAATTGGTTCTTGAGAAGAAGATTTTTAAAGATATTTTTCTATATATTCCTATGTAAAAATTCGACCCCCCATTGTGGCCCCACCGTACCTCTGGGGATCTTGATTTAAACAAACTTGAATCTACACTACCTGAGGATGCTTCCAGGCAAGTTACAGCTTTTCTGGCCATTTGGTTCTTGAGAAGAAGATTTTTAAAGATATTTTTCTCTATACATTCCTTTGTAAAAATTCGACCCCCAATTTTGGCCCCACCGTACCCCCGGGGATCATGATTTGAACAAACTTGAATCTACACTACCTGAGTATTCTTTCATGCAAGTTACAGCTTTTCTGGCCAATTGGTTCTAGAGAAGAAGATTTTTAAAGATATTTTTCTATATATTCCTATGTAAAAATTCGACCCCCAATTGTGGCCCCAGCGCACCCCTGGGGATGATGATTTGAACAAACTTGAATCTACACCACCTGAGGATGCTTCCACACAAGTTACAGCTTTTCTGGCCAATTGGTTCTAGAGAAGAAGATTTTTAAAATAAACCATTACTTTTTCACCAATTCCTAATTATCTCCCCTTGAAATAGGGCATGGCTTTTCATTTGAACAAACCTGAATCCCCTTCACCTAAGGATACTTTATGGCAAGTTTGGTTGAAATTGGCTCAGTGGTTCTTGACAAGAAGATGAAAATGTGAAAAGTTTACAACGACAACGACGCCAACGACGACGACAACGACGACGACGACAACGACAGACAACGGACAAATTGTGATCAGAAAAGATCACTTGAGCCTTTGGCTCAGGTGATCTAAAAACTCTGCTAGAATCCTATTTTTTCTCCAGCAAATAGTTATTTGTCCAGTTCTCTGAAAACCTTCCTAATTCTTATACAGTTTGCACGGAAATTAGCTTGCTGCATCAAAGCGACACATAACAGGGGATTCTAGCTGCACTTTTCAAGTTAAGCATTGATAAAACTACTGCTACGTGTTAAATTTGAACTTCAAAATATACAGGGTAGTGTTGTTCTAGTCCGTTGTTAATTTCGTAAACAACGACAGAGGGAAACCTGGTCGAGAAATAAAAGCATAATTGCATACCTTTTAGCAAATATTTCATAAAGTTAACATATGTCCCAGTATTCTTTTGTTCAATTCTAAACAAATCACAGCATGATACTTATGAGAGTTCTTAGATTTCTTATATTTTGAATCAATTTATACTGCATTCCGAACAAACTTACTCGACATTCCACTTTCAGTCATGACGTCATCAATGTGTAAATCTACGTAACACAGTCTAATTAAAAAAATATCTTTGATATTCTTCATTTTAATTTGGTCAACGTTTTGTTGTTTTAATGTTTGGATAGGTATTTAATAACCAAAATTTGTGGAATTACATGCATCTTCGATTCCATATGCTTCCTTAACTTCCATACGCTCCTCCATATCTATCAACTCCCTAGTGATGGTCACTTTCGTTGGTGTTCCTATATGACGACACCGACCCACGTACAGATGTCAACAGAGGCAGCTTACACCAGCCGACTGGTCACAAAGTTAGATACTAGAATATTGTCATTATCTGAACCCTAACCAAAATATAATTAAACACTCTCGGACTGACACCTCTTTGACAAGAATAATTCTGTGTTTGGAATCAATACATGTATATACATACATAATATGTCCATATGTAACTTGTTTACATGACGAACAAACTTTATTATCTATAACAATACTTACATGTAGATACCTAGTCTTTTAAAAGTAATATACACATCGCTTCATGTTTGTGTATATCTAAACATGTACAGTTAACTCACAAATAATATTGGATATTCTTCACTTTATCTTCCTCAGCCACAAAGAGGTTGTCACAGGTGTCCACACATAAAGTAAATTGACCGTGTAAGTGACAGTTGTCAATGAAGCGGAGGAACTGTCCGTCCTGATTCAGGATGAGGATACGGTTGTATCCGTCTGCTATCAGGATCCGACCCTGGCTGTCTGTTGTGATGCCGCTTGGATGAAATGGTCTCTTAAAGCTGGTAGAGGGAGGACCAGTGTAGGTAAACCGGAGTTTCCTGGCCTGATTGACCACTACTACTGCGCCAGCTTTATTGTCAGAAACACAGATATCTAGGTTCTTGTTCTCACTGATGTTTTTACCGGTGCCACCAGAGGAATAGATAGGTTCTCCTTTGTCATTGAACTGAATACTCTGTTTCTCTGTGGAGCCAGAGTAACGCACAACTTTTGTTTGTTTATCATCATCATTGATCATGACAACTAGCAGGTCATCAGAGGAGGTACTACAAACATTGAGAGGTATCCACTCCTGTAGTTTGATCACTGTCTGTATATATGTGAATTCTTCACTATGTTCACAGTTCTATAATATCTATCAGTATAAACTAGATTGGTTCCCCACTCCTTGTCACTGCTATGTACTTTGGATCCTATGAGTTGGTTGGGATCGATTCAACTATTTCTCCCCGACGCTTGTAGAGTCTCAAATCGCCAAATCCACATGTCTAGATAGCTTCCTCATTTACACAGGACACATCTCTAAAACTTAAAAAGCTTGTATCCTCAGTGTTTATTCGTGTGATGATCCGTGGTTCATCAATGAGCGGTCTGTCAGGGCGAGAATCCATTGTGTAGCCATGTTCTGTTTTGATAGATGAGGCTGTTATAGTAACAAACTGTTGAAAAAGTTTTTCTTTGTTGATCTCCTGAGGGGAAAAATTTGGTAGAGAAACAGTGACTTTAGGAGGCAACATTCTGAATTTATCATTCCTGGATTTGTAGGCAGAGACAAGGCTGATATCATTATCAGTAACTTCAGTAGTCCAGTAACTTCTTCAGATCAGCAATGCATTGATTGATTTTAGAAATGATGCTTGTGATTTTATCTTCCTGTTTAGGACGACCAGGTGTTTTGAGTCCATTTCATCAAAATCAGATTTCAGTTTCTGGATAATGTTTTCCATTTTTTTGTGGAAGTCTTCTCCATGTTTGTTGATTTCTGTTGTCTATTTCTTGGAGTTTTCATTCAGATCAGTTTTTTGCTTTGAAATGTTTGATGCAATCTTTTGATATTTAAGATAAATGGATTTTTCAAAATACTGTAAGTCTTTCTGTAATAAAAGTTGTTTGCTTTTTGAACTTTTCAATATATCTTCCACAAAATGAGTTTGGTGTTCCTTAGAGAAAACACAGAGTGCACAAATAGGAATGTTGCATTGTTCACAGTAATGGTCACATATTTTTGTGGAATGTTTTTGACATTAAGGAAAAGATCCCCGATCTTTGAATGGCACCACTTTGTGTTTTTTGGATATATCAGAGAGATGTGTCCGCTTGTAACAGTCTTCACACAGATGTACGTTACAAAGTACACAGTGTAAAGGGGAGATCGAGGTCTCACAGTGATGACACCGTACCACATCCTGGAGGCTGTACTCAGGGTCAATGGTCAATCGATATCTTTCCAACTGTGAATATTTCTGAAACTACAAGAACAGCAACTGTTAGATTTATATTTTCAAATAACAATGCAGCATAACTTAACTTCATGACTTAATTTTACTTTGAAGAATTATAAATGTTTAGCAAAACATGCATCCTTTATGTAATTAAAGAAAAATCAAACAAGAAAAGATGAAAGTGAAATATATGGATATGTTTGATTTTTAAAACAATACTTTCTAAAAACACGGGTTACATTAAATATAAAATAAACTGTAGACAGCCTAATAAACATTTTTCTATATTGATAATATTAGGCCCACAAAGCTCACTATAGGAGTCTTTTTATTTATTTGATTATTTTTACATCAAAAGTGCTGATTCTTATTATGACATGAGGATCTGAGGTCTATTTTCAAGAGTGTGTGTGAATTTAATAAGAAGAACCCGGACCCTCCCCCTTCGCCTATAGATCCGCGCAAGAAGACAACACACACCTGTTTCTGCATTAAGTTTACCCCATAGTATTTACATTTACAATGTTTTTGTCTGTGATAACACTGCCAATTGAAATTGTAATGTAGGTCCAATAAATTCAAATACGTATTGTTGGGGCGCAAACGGGGTTTGCATAATTAATATTATAATGTTTAATCGTACCATTTCTGAAAACTATATAAATATAAGTAATAAGAAATCATTCTTTGAATATTAAGAGGTGATAATTTTGGTCCAGGCGTGATCAAATCTTTCATAAAGCCCCCCGCAATGTATTGGATTTGATCACCCCCGACCAAGTGTATCACCTCATAATACTTTAAGAATGATTCAGCATCCTTTAAGGAGGTTGACACCTGAAATACAAGTAATGTAAATCATCCAAAAACCATTTAGATATTGAAGGTGGGGACTAAAAATGTACATTTATTTTATTTGTGACCCTTGTCACAAGCCTTTTTAGCTCACCGAGACGAAGTGGGGGGGGGGGGCGGGGTGGGTGGGGGTTATGCTATACCCCCGGCGTCGGCGTCGGCGTCCGGACCTGGTTAAAGTTTTTGTTGCAGGTCCTGTATCTAAGTTATTACTTGTCCTATCTTCACCGAACTTGCATGGATGATGCATTGGGACCTACTTATGGACTTTAAATACTTGGATGCTGAATCTGGGCCATGATTTCAGATGCTGAAGGAGGTTAAGGTTTTTGGAGCAGGTTAAAGTTTTTGGTGCAGATGCCCTTTGATAGCCATTTCTAAGTTACTACTGGTCCTAACTTCACCAAACTTGCATGGATGGTGTGTCTTATAATACTGATGTACCAGACAGGTTTGAATACTGAATCAGAGCCATAGGTTTCGGATCCTGGAGGAGGTTAAGGTTTTTTAGAGCTGGTTAAAGTTTTTGGAGCTTGTGCCCTCTGACGATTACATTACATAAAGTAAAACACGGTTATAGCGAACACGCTTATAATGAATTAACGCTTACAGCAAAGTGATTTTCATTCCCCGTGACTTTATTACATGTTGTAAACTTGACGGATATAACGAATTACGCTTATAACGAAGTAAAATTGCCCGTCCCTGGGACTTCGTTGTAAGCGTGTATATCTTAGTTATTACTGGTCCTAACTTCACCAGACTTGCACGGATGATGCGTCTTATGATACTTATGCACCTAACAGTCTTTAATGCTGAATCTGAGCCAGTTTTGGATGCTGGTGAGATTTAGTTTTTTGGAACAGATCACATGTTTAATAGATAATAGTACTATTTCAAACTTGCATAGTTGATTTAACAATAATATACATGAATCGCAGAGGTAGCTTCAGTTGCAGAGCCTGATCTCCATTATCAAGGATACTAAAGAATATATCTTAGTTATTACTGGTCCTAACTTCACCAAACTTGCATGGATGGTGCGTCTCATGATACTGATGCACATGACAGGCATGGATGCTGAATCTGAGCCATAGGTTTCAGATGCTGGATTAGGTTTATTTTTTTTGAACATGTCACAGGTTTTATAGATAATAGTACTGTTCTATTTCAAACTTGCTTTAGATGCAGAGTTTGATCTCCATTATCAAGGATGCTAAAAAAAAAACCTCCTACCTCACTCAAACTCACTTAAACCAGTGCTTGATAGATGTTTTTGTTGTAAAATGATATAACATGATTACTGTGATATAGTATTGTATGATATGATACACTGTTGTTTTATATGATACAATGTTATATCAGATATTATATGATACGATATAATATTGTATAATTTTTTTTGTACTTTATGATATGATACTGTATCATGATATTGTTATGAATAATTTATATTATGATAAAATATTGTAAAATATGATATTGTATTATTTTTTTTTATCACATGATAATGTTTTATATGATATTGCAACATATGATATTGTATTATATGATACAATATTGTAATAAATTATATCGTATCATATGATACAATACTGTATAATATGATATTAGTTTACATATTTTATTATTATATTACATGAAGTTGTATTATATGATTTTGAAATATATATCCGGCTCTTTGGATCAAGTTACTGATATAATGATAATTTTATTATATACCCTTGTCCATTTATAAGTCTTAATTGCAGAGCTATCTGTTTAAAATCAACTGTGTGACGTTTACTATATAACAAAGCTATTTTGAAACGAACTCTATAAAAACGCACTAAAATAAAGACGTTATTTATTGCGTACTACGTCATTAGTTTCAGAGAGTGGTGATACGGAATCGGAAAACCACAGTGAAGTGATCCAGAAAATCGGATCACACTCAGTAAAATTGACAGTATCAAAAAAGGAAAATTGATGGTAATAATAAAATGTCATATCATATGTTACAATATCATATTACATCATTATTTATTACAGTATTACATTGTATTATATGATATATATTGTAAGTATCATAGGATGCAATATTTGTATTTTATATCATGGTATTGATAAGCGTTGTATCTTATAATACCGTATGAAATGTACATATGATTATCATACAATTATTTAACATATGATATACGATATTGTGTCAAAACAGTATCCATGAATATCCAAAATCATTAACTATGATTTTCATATAATATGATAAAGGTGGACTCATAAAGGTGATGCCTCATAAAGGTGATGCCTCGTCTAGGTGAGCGTTGTAATCTGTAATTACATATGTTTTTAAAATATGGGACCCCAAACAGAAATGATAATTTTATGAAATTATTCCTTTTTTGCATAACAGTTGATTCTTTGAAAAATTATATAAAAATAATATTTAATTCAAAGCCCGGCTTTTCTGGTGGATTCAAATGCCAATACATAATAAACACAAGAGTATATATTTAGATTGTTACAAAATGTTGGAGTGGTCAAATTATAACGCAAATAAAAAAAAATATTAGTGATGCTATCTTTCCAAAACTTTGCATACATATAGAAAGAAATATAAATGTAAAAAAATAATGTAGGGGTTACATTTCTAAACTTTATAATATGGCTTGAAATAAACTAATTTAAGGCAAAAATTGGAGTTAATTTTTTCTTGACTTTTATGTAATTATATCAGCTTGATTTACCAAAATATGTCGAAAGACACATTACAAAATTGTTCAAAAATGTTCAAATATGTCTTTCAGAACTACATGAAGATATCGTAATGCACAAACTATCTGGAAAACTGGGCTGCAATAAAATTAGAAAGCTAAAGTAAAAGTACTCTAATAACACTCTTATAACAATTGTTTATTTGTTCTTAAAAACCTTCCGCCACAAAATATTGTCCCTTACTAAACTCTGTAAATATGACTTTGTAATTTTCTTTGGCATTGTAAAATAAAAGACTAGAGGTGACCCAAATTGGTTACCACTAAAACAGAGAAACGAACCTCTTTAAATACACGTATGTTATTATCATTACCAAATCGTGAACATAAAATCTTAACTGATGAGGAAAATATAGTAAAGTGTTTTACTTAAGAGAGGGAAAATTATGAACATTGATTAAAGATCAACAAAGATAAAAAAAATAATGTGGAAAAAAGATGAATAAGATTTAGAAAATATTCCTTGAACAATCTTAATAATAGAAATAGTTTTACTTTATAATCGAAATTTTGGCAAAGCATATAACAGGGAATGAATCATACAAATCTTTTTTTCCTACATTATTATATCCAAACTAGAACTTAAAAATTGACTGTTCTTCGACTCTGTGTCATTAAAGATGGTCGTGTATTTTGATTTAATGCGTTACCAAAATCATTCATATAGATATCATTTGTAAATCTTCTTTCATTACATTATTGAACAAAATGATATTTATCTATTTAGCTTTACACCAAACCCAACAGAAAAGGTTCCCCAATATGTATATTAATGTTGAAACCGAACTTGATTAAAATCTTTTTATTAATTCCTTCTAAACCATTTAAATTGTTCTAATTGTATGTTAACATAACATATTTATAATCAATTTAAATAGGCATAGAATATTTGGGCAATGTTTGAAACGTGAGTGATAAAGAATTAGTATTGTGGGGGTCGACGATAAAGGGATAAAATGATTAAGACGATACTGAGGGAGTCACTTTACATAATTCAGAAGAATGAGACAATGGTCCATGGTTGTTTACTAACTTATTTTAACATTTTGTAACATTTTAAAATACAAGACACAAATTTACGCAAGCTCCAAAGTACGACGGATATATAATTAGGTGAATTAGAAATGAAACATTTCTAGGTACTATATGCGTGGACCTATGAACAAAGTAGTGTCAATATTATATTAAATCTATATACAAGTACATGTCATGTGTACGTGTATAAACTATAGGTCTTATTTTCGGAATGAAAAACGATATGAATTATTTCTTTTCAGAATGGTTGGACAAAGTTAATATGTATATTTCTTGTATTGTGGGTGGCTTTTATAAAAGAGAGAGTATAACAGGAGATTTTATGACTGTGTTATCACATCTTAAAAGAGTTAAGAGTCCATTTTAACATGCACAAATAAATGCTTTATGAATTTGAAAATCTGCTGATAAAACTTAACTGACATTTGTTTAGGTTAATTTGTAGGACGGGAAAAGGCAAGGCATCAATTTAAACATGCATTTTTCATGTTGGTTTGTTTAGCCAAATTAAATATAAAGAAAGGTTAACTAGAAAAAAGGTAATACATTAAATAGAAAATTTGTCGGAAACACAACCAATACACGCGTTTTAAAACATATATTGGTTATACCGTACTTAAGGGGAAACAGGGAATTGCAGTGTAAAATTATTTTTCAATGAATGTTTTGCTTTTTTTTAACACATTTACATTAAGATGTCCACTACAACATATATTATTTTCATGACTACTTCCTTACCTTGCAAAGGAAATATTTTGATAGGAATTATCCTCCTTTTCTCGCATTATGAATTTTTTTAACAATTTCAATTTTCTGCAATGATTGTTTTATTGGATGGAATTTATTTGCAAATCATATTCATTAACTTTGAGAACGAAAACAAATTTTAAAATTGTTTACAACATTGGCTTTTTTACATAGCAATATCATAACTTTATCAATAAATTGCTGAAATCAGCACTTCAAATTTTGAAGTTTTTGATTCTTTATTTCAACAAAATGTGATTGCACATAAAAAATTGTCAATGAACTTTAAAAAAATATATATATATAGGATCTCTCATGATTTGCGATGGTATATGATTTTTATCCAACGAGTTGTGTGTTTTCTATCCCCGAGCCTTGGCGAGGGGATAGAAAACACACAACGAGTTGGATAAAAATCATATACCATCGCAAATCATGAAAGATTCTTTTTATCACATGTTTTACCACGTATTTTGTTGATCTCAATTTTTTTCTGTAAAATATTGTGAGCCGCACAACACAATAACTACAAGACGTCAACAATTTTACGCAAGAAAAAGAAGTTCCTTGAAGTTTAAAATCCAAACATTTCATTTTCGAACAAATTTTTATGAATTCATGACAAATAAATGAAACAACATTAAATGTTTCACATTTACATCTCAACCCCCCTCACCTGAATTAATTATTTACTTTTTCATTCTACCTCAATCAACCGCCTAAACATACGTAATGTTTAATTATGACGTCACGTGGCGTAAGAACACCCAGTGGAATATCAAAAATTTATCCCATGAGTGATATCCACCGTATATTGAGATAAACATGTGATAAAAGGGGTTTCTCATAAGGATTAAACAGGTTAATCTGCGCAATGAATCATTGTTAATAATATATGAAGAAAGGGGAATAACTCTTAATAGTAGTAGGTCAAGTCGGTCAAAGTTTAATTAGCCCCTAGAAGGTCCCCCAGTTTAATTTCAGAACATTCTAGAAAATCATGTTAATTGGTGAGCATGTGCTATTAACTCTTCCTTTTTCTTCATCAACCGCTGCAAGAAACATCGCAAATCTCAGCTCTGATACAAAACATTGCCATCTATCGTTTTCATCGATTAAATGAATTGAACAAAATGTTGCGGTCTTCAAGAAAATCCAAGGCGAAGAGTCCATACGCTCGCCCTAGGGTGCCAGGATCTATCGCTGCGGCCTGTACTACCTCAAATGTGGTAACCACATCAAAACTCGGGGCGGTCATTAGAGGGAGTGAAGCTGTACCAGCCACATGCCGATTGTGATCAATATGACGAGCTATTCCTTTACTTTCCTGAATGAAAACTCCTGGTTTTCTTTTCACATTTAATAAACATATATAGATAAATTGACAATACAATACAAGATTAGACTGAAAACAATAGTATGAATAACTTACCACATTGTTAAAAATAATTCAAACACAACACATTCATACACATACACCTATATATACACACATATGCTCACTGTACTCAATCTGATCGACACAAACACACAGAAAAACATGTAACCTTAATCAACCGCTCTTCTCTTGCACTAAAATCCACCCGCCTACCCCTATATATTTACTTCCTAACTCAAACTATACTCTTTATTCGCTAAACTATACTATACTCTATCTATATTAAACCCCTTCAAACCCTTCCTTCTCTCCTCTCAATCTGCTCTCACAACTGTCTTCTGCTTAACTTACTTCCTCTAGTTATGTACTGACAAAAAGTAAACACTCGGACAAAAACGGAAAATGGATTAAACATGAACAAAATACCTTGATCTGACAAAAACGGACAAACATTAACAAGAAAATTAATCAAACTAATAAAACATAAAGGTAATCATAACTATCTTTGTTCATATTAGAATAAACATATACGTTATTGAAATTGTGATATATTCACAACAACCCCCGCTCCAGCCATAGCCAGTGTTCCTATCGTGATTAAGCCGCCTTCCTCAAGCAGTCGATCAGGAACAGCAAATTCACCAGCACGTGGCAGATTACGTACAAGGCATCACGGCTAATCCAGGTACAATGAACTCGTTTGATTCGTTGACTATTCAATTACCATTTATAAGCACAGTTTCACCCCTCGGGGTTCATGTCTCTCAAAGTTTGAAAGAAAAGATTCAAAACAATGAATTTGTTCATTTGAATAAACTACTATATCATGACCCCACGTCTACACAAACCAATCAGAAAGTTTTTGAGGATGGTACTTTTCAAATCAAGCCAAAGATCAAAGAACAAAAAATCGTTAACATTTCTCAGTGGATGGATGCATTCCTCATATTTGAGTCAATCTATTTAGTCAAACACCCGTCAGAAGCTCTGCATTTGTTCAAGTACTAGTATATGGCAACAATAAAAAGGGGGCAGATAACATGTACCATGGTTGGCAAGAATATGACTTCCAATTTAGGTTGAAAAGGTCTATCAACTCTGCAATCAGTTGGTCGTCAGTAGATGCAGAACTGTAGTTAGTTTATATGCAGCCACCAAGTAGTCAGTTTAGAAATACTCAGTAGTCTCAAACTGGCCCAACAAACTCTCGCTTGAAATGATATGGTTTTAATTTTCAAGGAGTGTGAAATAGAATCAAGTGCGCTTATTTACACCAATGTCTCAAATGCAGCGGCGCACATTCCATCAAAAATTGCTTCAAAGTAAGCCAACCTCACATTGGTACACCTACAAAAGCTCTAGTTAATCATAATAGCACTTATTACAGGAACGGCCCAAACCAGTTCCAGCAGGGGCAAAAACGTTAGTTTACATGTTCATCACCTTCAGCGTCAACTATGGGACCTGGGCAGATCACCAATCAATCTACCTTGTTTAGATCAGTTATTACAAAATTACCCAGATGTTGTTCATGCTAAGTGTTTGTCTAACGGGTTTAGATTTTGTTTTGAATTAAACTATAAGGGAGGTAGAAAACTGATAGAATATAACAACATGCTTTCTACTGAATAATTTGGTAATGAAATTCATGCAAACCAAAGTTGAAAAAAGAAATCCAGCTAGGGAGGGTGTAAGGTCCGTTCAGTTACCCCCCTATTTCCTATTTACGTTGTAACCCCATTGGTATTCTTTCTAAGAAACAAGGAGGTTTGCGCATGATCACCAATTTATCTTATCCTGCAGGGGAAAGTATTAACGATTATATAGATTCATAGCTCTGTTCCGTCAATTATTCAACTTTTGATGACGCATTACAAGTCATTTCTGCCAAAGGTGAAGGGGCGTTAATGGCCAAAATGGACATTTCGAATGCATTTAGGTTATTACCTATATGTCCTAAAGACTTGTTTATTAGGTTTTAAAATTTTAGATTCATACTACATAGATAAATGTTTGCCTATGGGCTGTTCAATTTCTTGCTCATTATTTGAAAAGTTTTCAGCTTTTCTTCATTGGGAAGTGCAGCATAGATCGAATATTCAGAGTATAGTTCACTATTTGGATGATTTTTTATTTGTCGGAAGTAAGTCCACGGATGAATGTCAAATATTAATGCATTGCTTTCAACAATTATGCCAAGAACTGGAAGAGCCATTAGCAGTGGAAAAAACTGAAGGTCCAAGTACACGTATTTGTTTTTTGGGTTTGGGTATTGACACCAGGTCACAGATGATTTTTATTCCGGAGGATAAAATAAGGTTTTGGAATGTAAAAAAGTAACACTCAAACAATTACAGTCTCTAGTAGGAGCATTAGCATTTGTTGTCAATGCATTACCAGCAGGAAGGGCTTTCTCTCGTAGGTTATATGGGGCTATGGAAGGTGTCAAAATATAATATCATTTTATTAGAATAACAAATGAAATAAAAATGGACATACAAATGTGGGTTCAATTTTTGCTAAATTTTAATGGAACTACCTCATTTTCTTCACTTCAATGGCAGGATAATGAATTTCTGGAGTTCTTTACGGATAGTTCTGGTTGTGGGGTAGTTTTTGGTAAACAGTGGTCTTGTTTATCCTCACCCACATACTGGTCTTCCGACATAATTAAGGATATATCACTATTGGATCTTATCACTAAAGTATTGGGGATTTGCATTTAGTCATCTGAGCTTAAAGCTACACATAGACAACTTAGCATTGGTTAACATTATCAATAAAAAAACATCAAAAAATAAAAGGGTAATGGTGTTACTTCATTTTTTAGTCTTGAAAACACTTCAGTTTAATATCCAGATTAAGGCACAACATATCGAGGGTATAAAAAATAATGTTGCTGGTGCGATTTCTCGATTACCACATTTGGCTATCTCAACTGGAATCAGTATTATTTCAATCATCGTTTACTTTAGCATTTTTTGCATTGCTGAGAGTGAGTGAAGTGATTGATCTGAGAAAGGAAGATATTCAGATTTTAGACACCGGCCTGTCAGTATTTATTAAAAGTTAAAAAACTGACCAATTTGGTTCCGGGGCCTCAGTTTGATTGCCATATACCTCAGAGAGAGTGTTGTTATTCAATTTGTTGAAGCAGTTTTCATTAATGTCAAGTCAGATTAACAAGGAAGTTTATTTTTGACATTTCAACTCAAAGCCTATGACTTAACATCAATTTTCTAGCATGTTGTATAAAGCCTTAAAATTTCTAGAGATTCAAACTTCAAATTACAAGACTCATTCATTTCGCATTGGGGGAGCAACTCATTTGTATTTAGGGGGATTGTCAGAGGGAGAAATCCAACAAATGGGAAAATGGCGATCGACAGCGTATAAATCTTACATTCGTCCATTAAATGTCTAGATGCAAGAATTCTAGATTGAGTAATTGTTCTCTTATAAATTTTTATCTATTTGGAAAGCTTGATCATACCATCCCTTATCTATCACCCTCTACGGTTAATTCGTCGGAAAGCTGTTGATCAAACCAGCCCCCTGCAGCTACATGTAATTTATGTGATAAAACTTTTACCACCCCTCCCCCTCTACATGGCAGAGCTCAAAGTAATAGCAGGTGCCCCCCTCTTTTGCTACATAAATCATTTACAGATAAAAATAGCTTAATTGTTTGATACAGAATAACAGAATAACAGCTTAGTCTCCCTAGTGCGAAATATTTTATGTTTTGTTCATTTAATTCTTCAGTGGCCATTTGGATTATAGGATCGTCTATTGTACACTGGGCACACGACTATGCAGTCAAATCCAGACAATCGGACTTGGGACTACGTTCAGGAAATATTTTGTGGCATGGAATTCGCGGAATGGTGTGGGAGCAATTAAGGCCTACGTTAGAGTTTTCATTAAATGGTAATAGAGACCCATATATTATTATTATTCATTGTGGGGGAAACAACACAACACGTTAAGTGGTATTCAAATGATGATGAAAGCTGTTCTGGCGGAGATTAAGGAGCGATTACCAAACTCCATGATTATTTGGTCTTATATATTGCAACGTAGACATTGGTCTAATGTGGTAGCTAATTTGGAAGGGGAAAAATGTAGACGTAGAATTAACAGTTCAATTGCAACGTTTATTTTGAAGAAATTGGGTGAAAGAGCAATTGGCTATCCTGATATATCTGCAAATCAAGGAAATTTATACCGCTTAGATTAGGTTCATTTGACTGATTTAGGCAATGATGTGTTTATTAGTACAATCAAGGGTGTATTGAAAAATATATTATCTGAGTAGTGAAAAAATTGATTGTGAATTGGTTGTGCTTGTCATGTAATACATATTCATTTTCTCTCGTGCGCATCTGTAGCAATTTTACGCAACTAATATCTAAAATTACAACGCTAATTTTATAGCGGTAATCTTGTGTTGGCAAGATCCAATAATGTTTTGGAAATTTAAAATATGTTAATGAGCGCATCTGCCGCAACTTATAGTTAAAGATTTTGACGTTAATTTGATAGCGTTTATGTTGTGAGATTTATATTTATATATTTATGCGCAGTTTGCGTACATTTGAATGATTTGTTTGATATTGCATCTGTCAATAATTGGGCAGAATTGCCGCCTGCACTTCTTGTGGCGGATGGTACATTCTACTTTGTCATATGTACCATTTGGCATAATTTTGCATAGAATGGCGTCTCCGGGGGGTACTGTTGTTTCCAGGCTCCTTGGATCACGATGGTATTTCTATTGCTGTCTATCATATTTTTATGCTGCAAAATAATTGTAATCGGCGCATACATTTGTCAGTTGCATATTGCACTATAAATTTAATATAGGGTCATGACAAGCACGCCAAACGTCATTTAATTGTTATTGTTTTTTCTTTGTAATTTTTAGGAGGCCAGGTTAACACAAAAAGGTACATTTAATATCAATTTTGGTAATTGTCAAGATTGTTAGGCTAAATGGTCGCTGAATAACAACCTTAGCATGTGCTTTATAACTTATAAAATTTCATGGCAACTTTCCTGGCATTTAAGAGAGATACTACAATAGGAACCACCCTTACTCCTCATTCTGAAATTATGACCTTATGTGACAAATTCTGTTGGGAACTATCAAAAAAGTAATGCATTATTTAGATTTATCAATTAACATGAACAGATCATTATCAGAATATGTATCTGATTGTATTAACCGCCTATGATTTTGTACATTTACATTTCTAAAATTAAAAATGTTAAATTCCCACCAACTCATGTTGTGACAATGACTACTTTAGAGCCGTTAAGTACGGGAAAAAGATCTATCAAATCATCTATGACGTCATAAGGAATATTTGACATCATAGCAATATACGATCAAATCATTTATGACGTCATAATAGAGTTAACACATCAAAGCATCATTGCAATGATAGTCACATGATATGTGTCCTGTTCCCCCTTAATGCGTTATGCAAATATACTTGTTTCTATAAAAAGTTGGTATAAATAATACTTGTTTCTCTTTGAAGATGAGCTTGCCCTTGTAATTAAAAAAAAAACCCTCCAAACTTAAAAGCTATTCTACCATATGGGCTTTGTACCTAGCAGAGTTAACACTGGACCAGTGTTTGAAAATTAAAAGAAATTTTGTACAATTTACTTTGCAGATGACGACAAAGTCGCCTACTGACGCTGGGTAAAATTTGATCTAAACGATTCATCTAAACCTTAAAATCAATCAAGCTATTGGTCTAAAAATCTCAAAAGAAGATGTATGCCAGAAAATAATGAAATGAGAGGGTGTACGTTTGAAATGTTTTTGTAATATGTTTGTAAGTGTAAATTTTTAACATTGCTTTATGTACATTTTCGTTTCGATAACAGATTACATACAACTGTATTATAAAAATCTAAAATACAAACATTTGCTAATAAAATAATACTAAACAATTAAACATTTAATTGATAAAGAACTCTGTGTAGTTTATGGAATGGTTTCTGTCTCATTGACATCTCATAAGACTGCAAGGCACTGTGGAGGTCCCCAACAACTTACTGACAGATTCAAAGTGCATGCCATGCAATGTATCTGTATTCTAAAGGTGCACATGTCTCGTAATTAAAGAGAAGCAGTTTCTGCAGGTTTTTCAGTGACTGTAGACTTTTAGATCTTTTTCCTAGTCTCTATTTTGAAAGCACATTTAGCATGTAAAACGAGTCACAAAGAGAAGTTTGTGGAATCATGTCATTTCTTGGAGATAGGCTAAGGTCTAATTTGAATTCTGATAAATAGGAAATAGGATAGAAAATATGACTCCTTCAGACATTATTCAGTTGATTGCCTAAAATTTGCATACAAAAACATTCAAGATTTTGTTGACTACATGTATCTAAGTCAGGATCGTCAAACAAAATATAGGGCTGTGAAAGTCTATGGCTACAAAGTTTAATTATATCTTGAACTTTGTGATATCGACCTGTATTGTAAAAATAAACAGCCAGACACAGTACCGGACACACTGGGCCAGTCCTAGAAGAAAGTCGTAACATATTTATGATCTTTCTGTCTAGTTTGTACCATGTTTTATTTTTGTTGCGTTCAAAGTGTTTTGCCAGTATAAACGCCGTTTGAGTGAGAATGTCTGACATAACATATTGCAATGCTACTAATTGGAACTGTGAGTGTGGTAGCTGCAATAAGTTAACAATTAACTTCAATGCTAGATAAGCTTCCTCTTTTGAGTTTATTCGTAAGTGATATTCAAGTATTTCTGAAGCAATACACCAAACAATTTCAGCGGGTGACAAATCATGCCCTCTTGTATTAGGAAGCACTATCAAAGGATTAGATGGAACTTCTCCAATGTTGGAACATAGAGTGGGACTAACAAACAGACAGGACTCGTCCATCTCGTAATAACAATTCAGCTGGAAAAGCAACGCATCAGTGAAGCGCCAATTACTTTATGTTTAAACATATTGTTTTCAGGTGTTAAGGAGTTTGGACAGTAAGCATTAAAAGCATACTTACATAGGCGTTTGAAATACACCCAGAAACAAGTCAGTAAATTTAAAGGACACCAAAATGCGAAGTCTGGGTTGTTCTGAATCTCCCAGAATAGTACAGTTCTAAGAAAGTTTGAACAGATTAAGGAGTCCTGTTTTCCTGAACTCAGAACCTCTTTTAAAAATATTTTCAACATTCCATAACAGAGAAATTGAGTATGATTGAATGTATAAATAATTTATCTTTCTGCATCAGAAAAGGAAAGTCGCCATTCAAGTTCACTCTCATTATCAGCTGAATTACTTCCAATCGGCATAACGTGAAATCCATTGGATATTATTTCCCTCATTACATTTTGGGTTAGCCATTGCTTAAGCTGGCACGTAGCAATCCACGAGTTTGCTGTGGAATGCTAAAATTGACAATGAAAACACATACCGTAGTCAATCTCAGCGCCTGCCGTATAGTAGCTAGAGCAAGGACCGTGGCGTCGAAGGTTTTCGGAGAGATTTATAGATATTTTCAAGTTATAGTGCACAGTGTTACAAAAATTCACACATCAGACATGAAATGTAGCAGCCATTGATATGATTTACTGCTGAAAAAAACATCGTGAGATTTCATCTTGGAGTCAAAAGTTTTAATCTCACAAAACCTGGAGGAGTGTCGGAATGTTCATTGAGTATTGTATATTGATCAGAAGCATCGAAATTTGACATAGCACAGATAACTTTATACGATGTTGACCAAAACATTTTATCTTTGTCTGATGAACTGAATCTAAATCCTTCGCTATAACTATCACATATTTTGTGTATGATTCCCTGATGTTTCTCTAAAGAGATGGTGGCGCAGCGAATATACATCAAATTGGTTGGAAACACGGAAGAAGACCTTTACAGGCTGAGTAATTGCTTAAATAAGAAATATACAATGTAAAGGAGTCAAGAGCGTGACTTTATCGGATTTTTTAAACTTACTTTTTAGCTAGAATTAAAACAAATGGATTAAATATCTACTACTTTTTACAAAAAAACTGATGTCAACAGTTCTTAAATATGTACAGAATGGCTTTAACAGACGTTTCACAGAAAGCTGACTTTTAGGTTGAAATAACTCGATTTTTTCACAAAAAAATAAAAATCAAGAATGGAGAACGTACGTAAACGACGATATCTTAAAATGAAAAAAAAATAGATGAGAAATGAAAAATAATTCATGTTTTCCGTTTGATTGTAAGGTGTATAAAACATAGGAGCAAGGAAACGCGTTAAAATGACGTTGCGATGAGTTTGGGGTTGTGCTGGGTCACTGGACGTAAGGAAGTTTGTCAACTTACCAGGGATGATCTAATGAAGTCATTGACTGGAAAATTTTCACATCAATAAATGGTTAACTTTTTTGTGAAATTTCAATGGTTTATCTTTTTTCTCAAGGGAGTAAGAGTAAATGTCACAATAATTTCCGAACAACCCTCGTAACAGTTATCTTCCCTTGACAGAAGTCTATTTTGATTTTTCCCGTGCAAGCTAAATGAGCTTGGCTGTTTTTTAATTACCTCTTTGGACAATATACGGTTCTTAGAATGCTTGGCATATCACTATGGTAGCACATGTAATTTATTTTTTTGTATGTTCGTTTGCCTATTTAAATCTTTAAAGTTGTATGTTATTTTTAAAGATGTTGTTTGGAAGATAAAGTGTGTGCCACTGTGTTATGTTAAAAAGCAAATAGCGATAAATTTGAATGATGCTTTCTAATAATATTTATTTTTAATGCTAATTGAAAATCTATAAGATCATATAAATTCATAATCTTAAAAACATTTTGATGACATATTTGTCAACTACATTTATATAAGATTTATTAACTACTTTATGTTCTTAGAGGAATATCTAGCATATTATCATTTTTTTTTATAATTGCAGTTATTTTACACTCAAAAATACAATACAAACAGTAAATTGGTCTTGTAACAATAAAGACTTTGAAAGTATGAATGGTTTGATTGATGAGTGTGACATCAAAGACAGATCTCAATCATGATAAAAGCGTTTCTAACAATTTTTTTCTGTAGTAAAAGATACAAACATCTAACGTGAAACAATAAGTCTATCATTAAAGGCAGTCTCAGCATTGATCTTTACCGGGTTTATTTGAGTCGTACAAAGTAGTATATGGAGAGAATTACTTGTACGAAGCTTTACTATAGCGCGATCAGTTGATTGTTGTTGTAAGTCACTAATCGACTTCAGTGTTAAATGTACTTAACGGCTTTACTGTTTCAAAATCTACATTAAAATTGCTAGCTTAAACATTTGGTTTCAAATGTTATTTTCTGAATGGTTGAGAATCGTTTCTGTGTTATGGTGTTATCCTAGTGGAACGTTTTCATGGTGACAACAAAAGTGTCATCATTTTAAAATGTACATTGTCGCTGGAAAACGCGTTCTATAACCATGCTCATAATATCAAAATGACATGTGGTGATAACAAATAGTGTTAAAAATCAAAAACCTAAAAGAAAAAAAACAAAAAAACAGGAGCAGAGCCAACACGAACCTCTACAAAAATTAGAGGTAGTGCTCTTTGTCGTAATCGAGAAAACGGAAAAACCGTAGACAATTAGGTGATTAATTATGGTTACACAATACGTATGAAAAAAGTCAGTCAACATGCGACCCAGTGGAAGATTTTAGTTGGTGACAAGGTCGTTGTATCGACCATAGAACATACGAAATGATGACTTCAATCAATTTGTTTGTCAGTAGCTTGCTCATCTTAGAAACTGTTCATACGTAGAGCATGCCCTTGCGTATCAAATTAACTTATACACAAAAACTCCATATGCAGATGATGAAGATATATTGCTACATAAGTAAGGAAAGTTGACTATAGAAAAATTGAAGTCATCATGTTTATCATAAAGTTTTGTTGTTAGGTTACCATTAATGTCCCTTTCCAGTAAAATATCAAATGTAATACAGATGGCGCAGACTTTGTGGTATCTTTTATCTCAAATTCACTGTGATACATCGATTCAACGTAAGTATGGAAGTAACAATTGTTAATTTAACTAGACAAGATCTCGTTGCGAGCAACGAGTGGGTCTTCCGTTTGATTATGAATTAATGATAGGGTTGAATTAAAATGTTGACATTTGGTACGAGTTACTATATTAACTCCCTTTTAAACTAATTTTTGGACTTACACTGCAAAATAAAGATTTCCGGAAAAGGCCATTTTTAAACTTCAATATCTCTGCAATTCGTTGTCCGATTTTAAAACGGTTTTTAGTTTTGTATTCAGTACAAAAATGTCTACAAAACGTATATGCTTTATAAATCCAAAAATCGAAATTTTGGAATCACTTCCGGTGACGACCGGAAGTGACGGACGACCTGCTCATATTAAAAATTGATAAGTTTAAAACATATTCTGATGGAAAAAAAATTGTAAATTATTTAATTCGAAAAATTTTTAAAACACAAGTTTCAAAAAATGCTGTTTGAGCGGACCGGAAGTGACGGACGATCGTGGTTTTACCTGATCGGCCCTATGAATTCAAAAATCTATCATTCCTGAAACTTTCAATTTTCTATCTTTAATCGTTTTTAAGAAAAAGGGAGGACAAGATCACTTTTTACAAAAAGAAAAACGAATATAACGGCCGACCGGAAGTGACGTCATCAACAAAAATGTACATGATAAAAGACCTTGATACTTTGTATTATTCGTGAAAATTTCATAAAAATCCATTGAAGCATGTTTGAGATATTTGAGTTTTAAGAAAAATGTTAAGAAAAAAAAGAATAATAATAATAATAGTGAAAAATAGAGAAAAAGAAACCTAACAAAAACAATAGGGTCTTCCGTTGGAAACGGAAGACCCTAATAATACGTCGTCGATATACCTGAATGTTGAGTTGAAAGACACAGCGAGCGATTTATTTTTGAATAAATTCTGCTTCATATGAATACAAAAATAAGTCTGCTAACAATGGGGCACAATTGGTACCCATGGGAATTCCATCAGATTGTTGAAAGACCTGATTTCCAAAAACTACATAGAAGTTGTCTATCAGACCCGGCTGTAGTTGGACTACTGCTTGTGATTTATGTCATGATCACACATCTTTCAATTTAACTAGTGGCAATTGTCAAGAAAGCTGAATTTATTTGCCGGTAACATGAACACTATAAAATGTTACTTACCATATACTTCGGAATACGATTGATTTGCACTGTAATGAAACTAACTGTTCTTAAAATATAGCAAAATAAATTGACGCCGCATATTAGTGATTCAGTGGAGAATTTTTTAGATACAGTGCATCCTTATAACCATTATGCAAACTTGATAAAATATTACTATTAGCCAGTGCCTTTTTTAGTTTGTCTCATAAACTAACATGCTATACCTTATCAAAGGGGCAGCGACATGTATGTACCATATGTAGCCCCTACCTCAGGGGTGACAACATTTGGCTAAACAAAGTACAAATGAACAGTTAAATCTTAACCTGAATATCCAATTGGCACACATAATACTTAGTATAAAAATATAGTTAGACTGAATCGACCGGAGCTCTGTTAACAAATTTCAGAATGTTTATCCCTTAATCGATCTGTTACCCGACAGATTTAAGTACAACCATGGGCGATACAGAAATATGTCATTTTGCTGTTCTGGTGCCAAGGGTAAATTGGTTTTTGTTGTTGTTCATACCACTAAAAACACCCTGTTTGGTTTGAATACAATTGTAAACAAGCATGAGGCATATCATATTAAAAAAGAAGCCCTTTACATCATAGAAAAATGGATTGTATCAAATGATGCATCAAAAAGTGCATCTAGGGTTGAAAAATTATGTTAAAAATGCAATGTTGTTGTCTGTGTCTGCCCCCTTACCATATTATCTCAAAGTTTTTTGCTGCCTAGCTGACCGCGCATTGCTAGACAGTGAGTTCCACAGACCTAACGTTAAAACCCCGGCTGGGGAAAAAGCTCCAATATAGTTAATTTCTCTGTGCTTGTTATATATTTTTACTGCAAGCGCTTTCTTCATTCTTGGTTTATCCGGTAGAGATGTTTAGTGGTATTTTATTTGTCTCTTTGATGCTACATGTACATTTTTTATACGCACTATACTTGATACACCTATATAACTGTGTTGTATTGCAGCTTTTTACGTTTTCAGTTTAGATTTTAGAAGAATATTTATGAAAAGGAGATACATTTCATAGGACCTACGTTTATATATCTAACCTAGCAGCTAGGGTATCTGTTAAGATGTTGAACGCAGCCCTGTACATATTAGTGGTTTTTTTAAGCATTGAATGCCTTTAATTTTGGATATAGTCGGTCCTACATGTATGTAAACTAGCAGCTAGGGTAGCTGTTTAAATGTTGAACGCAGCCCTGTACACATAAGGTGTGTGTTTTTTTAAAGAATTGAATGCTTTTTTGACATATCGTCAGTCATTTAACACACCAGGTCGTGCAGACAAATTGAATGCCGAGCGAGAATTATCGGAAATACAGAGGTTAACCCCCCCCCCCCCCCAAAAAAAAAAAATAATCATCCAGACCGTGCAGACAAATTGAATACCACGAGAAAAGTACATGCTATAACCTAAATAAATCAACCTTCCAAATTCAAAGCTTTAAAGCATCTTCAAACCGTCGACAGGGCAACCTAAAGGCCGTATAGGAATCTTAAAAAAAAGCATTAAAGTTGTTTAACCTTTTCACTATATATGATGATTAAGCTCACTTTTGTGTACAATTTTCTATAACACAGTGCCCATAAGAAGAGCTCTTCATTATATATCGTTATTTTAGGATTAACCCCTGTATTCATGAGATATATTAAATTTAGTAAACATTGTACAATTACGTACATATTAAATTAGACCAGTGTATGTTTTTGTAGGTCTGATCGCAGTATATCGACCAAGGGCGAGTTTCATGTATCAATCTGTAGAAAAAAAAAATACCGAAAATATCAAAAGAATTTGATTGTTTTGCTATTATACAGTATTAATCTTAAACATTTTAATTTAAATCAGTAAAAAGATTTTTACTGATTCAAAATACATCAACATTCATGTTGCTAATGAGCTGTTACATCGCTACACAATGCAAGGCCGATATCATCTACAGAGTTTGTAATGAAATATAATATAAGTATATCTAGGTGTACAAAATTATGTTTTGAACATTTGCCTTTAAAAAATATATGTATCTACTCTGCAGGATTTTTTTGTTGCAAACTCTAAGTATGAGCCAATTAATATAAAAAAATCTTTTCAATAACATAATAACCTAATCATACTTATATTTAATGCAATTTAATGGAAGTTATCACGGTTCAGAATATCAACCGTCTTTATGCCTGGAGTTCTATTTATTCAATATCGAATGACGATGCAGGTTTCCAAAAAATTAGTTGTTAGAGATACCATTATAAAAGTAGTACCTAGGTTTCAAAATCATATTGCGACAGGTACCTGTATTAATTTTAGTAACATGTACTGTCCGTTCAAATACAGGTGTAAGCGAAATAATGCGAAAAGGCGCTTAACCTCTTTCTGTTACAACATTAACATTTAAGCAAAACTTCGCTGCTCTTAAAAATACTGCTAATAATGAAGCTACTTTTTTGGCAAATAAAAGATAATTTAACAACATATCAGCTTCCATAAATGTCATTTATTGAAAAATGAAATGAAAATAAAACATCATACATCAAAAATATTGGGAGGCCACTCTAAACAACGTATACTAAAAATATTAGACAAGATTGTGTAAATATCACAACACACAATATGACATTTTTAACAAGGAGGGGCCTCCCAAACCAAAGCTATAATACAAAAGGCAACAAATGTGGCCAAAAACGTATGCCACAACAAGGTGCAATACCTTGAATAGCAAATACAATGTACAACAAAATAGCAATAAAACTTCCAACTTTACATAAAACAATTTATTACCATAAATTTATTTTCATTAGAAAAATCACATATGGTACGAAATGTATCAAATAAACATTTATCTCACATGTTACCTTTTCAAACATGTGATCTCGTGAACAATATCAATAATTTATCATCAACATATGTAATGGTCAATTTCATATGCATTTAGAGTCTTCAGAAGTATCAAATATTTTCAATTCTTATTTTCCTGACTTAACACAACATGTTGCATCAACTATTTATACAAAAGATTACCACAACCTGCCTTTCAAAGATAAAACATCAAAATGTTTTCTAAATTTACACCAGTTTTGGTGAAATGAGGTTAGATTAAATTCCGGTTAAAATTGTCATAAGAGTGTGTAGAGAAAATAAGGTTCTATTATTCATATGAATTACATGCCTATAGATAAATAAGGATCATTTTGAGTTGTTTATGTTGTAGTGTATTTTTGATTAATGAGTAACTGGAAACGCCAAAACGTTCGAAAATAAAAAAAAACCGGTATTAAATGTAGATGAACGATTGCAAATTTCCGTAAATCAAGGAATTCGTTTAACTCGTCGATATCTTTTTTTTTTTTGTTTCCCTGTGTATTTCAATTTTATATTTTGGGTAGTGTACGTTTAATGGAAAGAAAAGAAGATTAAAAATTTTTTCAACATGTTTTTAATCTTTTCAGTCACATGTACTACTACTTAAAACCTAATTCCATATGACCAACTGGCTGCAGGCAATAACAACAACAACACATCAATGCAGGTATTCTGTTAACAAAACGATCATTTTTTGAAAAAAGATGTGTATTGCATGCAAATATGTGGAATTGTCAATTTTTTTTTTTTAATTCAGATTAAAATGAAGCTTTCCACGTAAACCAATAACTCAACTGATTCATGTTTGTAAACGTTCTTTGTATAAAAAGAAAAACGTAGAACTTTAGTTTATTTATGCAGAATACTGCTTTATTGGATTTAGAACCCTTCATATTTGATATAAATAAATACAATTGTTTGTTTTTTGTTTTTAAAATTTTCATTTGCTCTGGGAGAGATATTTCAAAGTGCGCAGAAGTTGGGAAAACCCTGAATTCAATTAGAAAAATAAATGATGTACTTTTTCTCCTAAGAAACACTTGATTGTACGCTCCGTTTCTCACGGACAATTTTTATTTACATATTATATCCTATTGTTACATCATGCATTTAATATGATAAGTAATGATATGCATGATTGGTAATACTAAAAGTGTTATATCGATTTATCAAAATAATAGAAACCCATAATCTAAACGCTCTTTTTGACATGGTTGAAACGTTTCAACCGCAACAAATAAAGATTTTTCGTCACAATTTTTAAAAGTTTAATAAAAACAGTTCGCAATATTTTGAAATCTGACCTCCGACACAGTCATTCACTGCTGTAGGTCCTTATTAGAGCCTCCCCTTTGATGGTGCGTTTCGCAAGAAAGGTACATCAGAAAAAAATAGTTTTAAAAGATTAACACAAGATGGCGGAGTTACCTTTATTCATTGTAAGCTTGATGCATGCATTCCTTGCAACTGAAGGCAAGTAAAATTTTTTTTTATAATCACAACTAATGTTTTTGGAATAACATAGATATAATACGAATTATGCAGTCTTTGAAAAGAAAATTAAAAAGGATAATAATAAAATATACATGTATATCAATAAACTATAGTACATTTTTGTATCAGTTTAATTAAATTTGACCATCTTGTTTTCGCAGCAAGGTCAGGTCAAGGCCATTATCTTTTTCCTCATCTTACAGGATGACAAAATAGGTGTAGTTATCTGTAGTTATGTAGACGTCTATTTAAGATAAGAAGTTTCTATTCATCAATAAAATGATAAAATATCACAATCTCTATCAGTTAATACCACTTAATTGAAATAAATATTTAAACTGAAATTAATATTGCCTAGCTCGCATTTCCTCTAATTTTCTTAAATTTTGAAGATATTTTGACTATTTTTCTATGCTTTCAATATTGAAATATTTTTGATTTTTACTTATATTAAAGCCTTTATATATAGACATAAATTTTCAGAAAAACTAAGATAATGACCATTTAGTAAGAGAGAAAATCTGGTTGTATCTTATAGTATCTCATTATTAGTTCACATTAGTTAAAATATCCAGCAATAATGTTATTGTTTTTAAAATGCTAAATAAGCTCATAAGTCTACATTAATTCTGAATTCCAAAAACATGTGATATTTTCCTACGCCAGTATTTCGCCAAAAAGTCCTTGTTGGATTTTAAACGTTGATAACTATTTCTATGCCAAGTTGTATAATTGTAAGAAAGAAAGAAAAATATGGTGTTTTAATTTCGCTTCATCTTAAATTAATGAGCATTTAATCAAATGCACTTCTGATATGTTGACAAGTCAAAAACCAGAAAAGACTCCTTCCTTAAGTATGGATTTTCTAAAGTCAGATTCTCGAAGCTTTCCTAAATTTATGATCTCCCAAAACATCACAACGCGGCCAAGATTTAATGAAAAATGATTTTACAAATATAGAACAGACTTGAGACAATAATCATCTTACGTTTAGAGGAAGTTTTGGAAGATCATAAATCTTCGACAAACTTAATTTCCCTTCCTAATCAGGGTAGTGGGTGTATTGTCATTTATTCTTTTACAATATGAATTTTCGATATCACGCATTACTCCTATAATCATTTTACCTTTTAAAAATTCTCTATATAAAGAGTGCCGAATAGCGTTTATTATATTTTCAAAATTTAATTTCTTGTATGGATATAAGAAAAACAGGTACATTGGTAAAAAGGTGGCAACCCTTTTCTCTCCATTGTCGCTACCTGCTTGCTAGTAAGCTTATGAATTAAATAAATTTATAATTTTACAAATTATGTCTGTGTACATGTGTGTTGAGGAGTGAAACGTTTCTACTAAATGAATCATAAGAAAGTCAGTGGAAGTTAAGTTGCTTTGACAATTAACTGATTAATTAAGACGTCCTTAACTCAAGACAAAGTCAGTATAGGTTTAAATAAGTTATGCAAGATCAGCTGTTTTGTAAATGTTTAGGCACTTTATTTCTGTACATAAATAACTTAATAATGATATATTGTAGGCCACTGAAAAGAAGCTGCCTGTTTGACAATAAATTCTGAGGAAAGCAAATTTTAACTAATATTATACCCGAATGACAAAAGAATAAATTATTTTAAGAGGTTTCTATAACATAAAAAACTGCACATTAATTTATAAATGTATTTTTGATAATATTTTGTTTGTTAGCTGATAAATCTCCGTATGTATATTTTTTTAACCAAAAAAAGCATTAATTTAAAGAAATTTGTCATTTGAATTGATTGGACTGTACATTTCAAAGTCGATTCGTAGTGTTATCACAGACACAGACGCTGAAAAATGTAAATATTTAAACTTCTCTTTATTTCCGTTAGACTTGATTAAATGTAGTTATTGACTTTAAACATATACTCTGTTACAGTCATAGCTTAGGAATTCTCTCAAATCATATCTTAAGAAGGTTTTGTAAGCATACATGCGTGACAGTGTGATTCAAAACAGAGCCTAATTTTAACTTAAGACTCTAAAGAGTCATTACATGCTTAAAAGACTATAATAATGGAAATAAAATATGTAATAAGAAAATAAAGAAGTTACAAGTAATAAAAACTTAAATAGAAAAAACCGCACCACCCTAAAATCACCAAAAACTCACGCTTCAATAAAAAAAACCGTATTATTTTTCAACGGTAAAAATTCAAATTTAGTTAGGATACTATCTTTCTAAACAGTTTTTTTGTAATACCAACCGGAACAGCTCTATTAAAATGACGTTCTATAATGAAATATATTTGCAAAATCAAACAAAATTAGTACGAATCGTCCTAAATAAGTTATCAAATAATTATTTTTAGCAGGTTCAGTATAACCACATTTCATGACAGCAATTTTTTTTCATAAAATGAATGAAAATTATAAACAATGAATAAAAATCACTGCAATATAAACTTGTTTCTTTAAAATTTAATTGCTATTTGACGTTTGTAGAAATAGATATTAGAAATGTCCGAATAATTTTTGAACTGCCTCCGTGCCTGTCTTTAAACTACACCCAAAGAAGCTGAAATTTTATTTTGCGAATACGTGTAGGTTAAGGACATTTTATCTTTTATTATACAGATATGATAAGGTAATAGTAAATTATAATGACAAGCGCAGCTAAAGGTTACTTTGGATTATAATGAAAAGCGCAGCTTGCCAGCAATCTAAGCATGCTCTTACTACCAAATTGAGGGGAAAAGAATGAACTGAATCTTCACTTTTCTCAATATTTTGTTTGTTTGTTAGGATTAGTTCGCCCCTGTAGTCTTATGCCAAAAATGACTGACCTCTCATTCGGAATTAACGTTAAAGATATTTATCGACTTGTTTTATTGTATTGCACAAAGTTTGGTTAGAACCACGAAAAACGTAGACAACGCAAAGGAAAGTATTCGTTTGACATCACATTGTATTTCCGGCGTTATAATGCACGGGCGGATCAATCATATGTTGTTCCTTGTGATACATGTAACACAGTTAAAGTTACGTGTTTTTGCTGTTTCAGGTAAACCATGACTCATACATATTGTGTTTTATAACTTAGATAAAGACATGAACATGTACTTTAATCTTATGACATCAATCCAAACGTATAGCATAGATTTTGTATAGAGGGGAACATTAACAAATCTTATGTTAGTTTGAATGACTGTTAATTTTTTTTTTAACAATATAATAGAAAAAGAGAAATTATAAACAAATTACTTAAGAGGTTGTGTGATCAAATAGTAAAGTGGGGGTGTAACACGCTCCTTATATTTCAGTGGGGTGTGAGTTGGAGGCGTGGGGGCTTTAAGAAAATTTCCATGTCAGAAAAAAAAGAAATCAACAAGAAACAACAGCAAAAGCAAGCCGTCACGACTTTTTTTTAAAGCTAGCACTTGAATATCTATTTATTAATATTATATTTCAAATTCAGATGAGTTGATGTGAAGGCAAGATGGGACGAATGTTAAAGTTACTCCATAACTCTAGACAGGACTAGGAATAATGGGTATTACTAATTTCAAATTCAAATAAAGTATTTGAAACAAGGCGATGATGTTTTGCAAAGGAACAATACTAGCTGACGATAGGGGGAGTTATGTGTTTTTACTGCTGCATTCATCAACGGTCAAACCGTGAAACATATAAAATAGTAATCTTGCTTTCGTATTTTACTGAAAAATAGAATTAGGATTTGTTTCGTTTACTATGATATTCTTGGTCAATTTTAGCTTTGTATCCAAATGGAACATGTGACCGAGATTCTGACTGTAGTGATCCCGTTGGCTACCACTGCTGTAAAGGGACCACGTGGTGTTGTCCTGATGGGTACAGATGTACCGCAACCAGAACCTGTATCGGAAACGAGTTCGGGTTTGTAATAGCTTCCTGATTGATCTCATAATGACGTTCCTGTACTTCAGACTTTGTGTTTATTTTAGCACATTTAACCTCAAACATATAAAACGGACTTTCATTTAGATAAAAATGATTCGTTTTATTTGATTTGATTGTATAGATTTATAAATTATTTGAAGTAGGTATAAAAAGTTAAAAGAATGAATGTTTTCATACGCGAAGAAATTTGGTTATTACTAGCAATATGAACAAATTTGGTTTCATTAGTAATAGAAGGGAATATAAATTAGATTAAAAAAAACATGTTAGAGACTTCAGAAGGATTGTTTAAGGGATTTTAAAAAAGTAATACTTGTCGCTGAGACTTTTAAAATCTAGTGGCACAAAAGAAAAATCAAAGGGGAACGTCGATGAAATTTAATAACAGCATTATGATTGGTACAGCTAACATGAAAAAAAGTTTTAAATTATAATTGTTACCAAAATTTTAAAGAGACTCTACAGCTCATTTTGCGCAATTTCCATTAAAATGACAATTTTCCCGTAACTTAAATGAATTTTCTTGCAAAGTTCAAAGTGTAAACTTTGCAAAAATTACGCTTCTTGAAATCTAAAAATTCTTATTTTATCGCTAAAACTAATAACTTAAGACGGTCCATAAAAAATATTGCTAGCCCAGCCTTTTGTTCAACAGCGCATGCTCATTGATTGTACACATTTCAGCGTGGCTTTCAGTAAGAAAGTAAAAAAAAACACGAACATCGACGGATTTGACTATAAAAGGATCAAAAGAGATGGAGAAAAAACACTAGTGCGAATTATATATTTTGTAAGAGAGTAAAAATAATAAATCTTCTATTGTTAACAATGCATCCTTTAATTATAAGGATATTATAACACCTAGATCCGCCGAGCATTTCTATTTCCCTTCTTTGTTATGTGTCTCATCTACAATAACGTTCTGAGGTCGTACCAAGTGAAGACATTTCTTAACATTTAGAACTAAGATACTTTTTTGTCATTTGCATGAGCCCGTGCATAAATGTTTTTCACTACCTGTTAATGTCGATAAAAATTACCTCCAATTCCATTGACAACTGCTGTCAGTGTTAACTTACTTGTTTACTGATGCATTGTAAACCATTGTACTTCACATTGTCTTTATATATGTACATGTATTAGTGTTAAGTGTCTGTAACCAGTATCTCTGATACATTTCAGTGTAGGTAAAATCGTAGGCACTTGTTTCGGTCTGCTTTCCGCATTATCCGGTGCATCCTGCTGCTGCTATCTCAGTAAGTCAATTGGTTAAGAAGATTATCTCTATTTGCTATCAACATGTAAAAGTTGTTACCTCATTGCATTGCTTTTATCAATCTAATTTTATCTCATTCCCTCATTAACAGAGAAAAAGAGCAGTGGAAATACGTCAGTTCACCGACCTTCAGCTGAACGTTCAGCTCAACCTCCAGCTCAACCGCTAGCTGAACCTCCAGCTCAACTTTCAGTCCAACCCTTAGCTAAATTTTCAGCAATTAATATTTTCATGTACACGTATTTTTTAATATAATGATTTTACAAGAGAAAAAGATCGATATCGGCTTTTATTATTTAATATGAATTGTTTGTAGTCGCAGACATAACAGATAAAACTGGTACGCGTCGATGGCGTAAACCATCATTTCGAATTCTTTTTTTTCGAAATCGAATTGTGTTTTCATAAATCGTAATTTTTTGTATGTTATTTATGTTATTCTTTTTCGTGAATTAAGACAAAGCACAGAAAAACGTTAAACGATAGATATAGTGTTTTGATCATTGAAACGCTAATGTAATGAGTTATGCGATACTTGTTTCATGTTTGTATATTGAAAAATGTGATGTAGATATTTTCAACAATTACTACTTATTTACACAACCGCGCCTAAAATAGATGCTTATTGGCAATTATACGAATGTAGATCGTATTAATTTGAAATCTTATTTAGCTCCTTCCTTCTGTTTTAACAATAGTAATAATGCTTAGTAGCTTCGGTGTGTATACTAAGGTGTCACTACATTAATTCCAAGAAGGTTGGCATCAAATGATGGCTGAAGCAAAATAATTCCCGAATAGCCCTTTGAAAATGGGGCGTTACCGTCCGAGACAGGAGCTGATATTTTATGAGATGAAAAAAATGTGTTAGATGTCTGACTTTTCCGTTTTGTAACAATGCGAGGTCATTTTAAAGTTTGATGCGTGTTGTTTCCGGAGGCGGGTGAAAATTTCAAGCACATGTGCAACTTCGACGTAAACAAACTCATCTGCTTTGCTGGATACACGTGTGTTTGTTGTCTCTAGGTTGTAAATGAAGTGTTGTTTTAAAAGATGTCGAGGGAATTTTCACAGAAGTTGATTTGTAATTTCTAACCTCTAGCTAAAGTTGCGCAATTTAGGTCATAATTTATAGTAAAATTGAATACTCTGATGACACCTGCAGATTAAACTCCTTTTTTTTGATGGTGCATTCTGGACGTGCATATAAGGTACACATGGGAGAATCTTTACAGTCAGTTCATATTTTCTCTTATATTGATATATTTAATAAAACATTTAAACTAACCAAACGCTTTGATATATACAGTTTTAAAAAATAATTGTTCAATCGTATCTTTTCTATATCTAAAATGAGGTTTCCACGCCTAAGTTTCTGGCAACTTATGTTTAGCTGCAGAAGCCTACTAAATGGCATGTTTTATGGCTGTTAAATCTATTATTCATAAACATGAAAAAGGATGTGTATTATTGCTATTGAGCGACGGCACAAAAAAAAATTAATACAAATAAATATGAATGAAAATTGAAAACAAACTGTCCACCATCTCAAAATTCTATGTAGCGAAATAAAAATTTAAAGCAAAGCAAAGACGGACCTCTAAAACGATAGAGGTAAGATAATGTGCCTAGGAGGAGTAAGTATCCCCTGCCGATCGGTCGCACCCGCCATGTACTCGTTGTCAAGATCATGAAAAACGAAAGACACCGTAGTCAGTCCGGTGTATAAATAATGATCTAACAAGCATGAAAAACGTCAGTCAGCATGTGTCTTAATGAAACATTGCACTTGCTGACAAGGTCATTGTATCGACCAGAGAACTTGCGTAAAGATGATTTTAATCGAGATTCTTGAGTTGTAAGCATTTAATGCGTAATTGTCATAATATGAAAAGTACTCAACTTAACATTGAAGAAGCATTTGCTAGTTGTGTATTTGATGTAGGTATTCTGATATTTGATAAATGAAGTTAAACTAGGGACAAATTATCTCGAGTTTTACTAAATAAAATGACAAAGAAATTAAATCAATTGTTGGTGAAATTTTATTAAAGAAAACACAAGAAATAAGATGTAATTAACACGTGACAAAATGAATGTAGAAGTACGGTTGATTTACAGTCAGAAAGTACACGTCTACAAACTATATTAAACTCAAGCAAAAATCACACAAAAATACTAAACATTTAAATACCCTTTAATAAGGAAATATATAATCTAAACCAATGTTTACACAGGAATCAAACAGATTGTTCTCCAATAATTGTCTGTTCCATTTTCAAAAGGCAATGGTTATTTATTTACACATTTACAACTTACCAATCTGTTTCAAGTTTAAGTTGAATGCACAAAAAAGAGCAGGATAAAACTGACGGTTAAGTCATGACATAATTTTTCTTGAAAAATTTTAAATTAGTGTAGCCATTGTTTTCATTTAACTGTGCGGGGCATTTATCAAGTTCCTGATTGTTTATTATCGACATATGTATAATTAAGTTCAAATGCATGTAGAATGTGTAGCAGTATCAAAAAATGTCAACCCATTATTTTCCCGACTTTACACAAAACACTTATAAAAGATAAAAAGGCAATATTTTCTTTACTTATTTACTAGTTTTAGACTAAAGAATATGTGCTAAAAACGACATAAGGATGTATGTGGAAATGAGATTAAAATATTCATAATATGAACTATCTGCAATAGAAAGATATTTTAGATTGATTTATATTGTAGTACATTTCTCTTTTATAAAAAAAATGGGAAATCTAAAAACGTTTGTAAATTCACTGCGCAGAAAAGGAAAAACAGTTATTACCGCTGAATGCTAATGAACTCAAGCGAATATGCTTTTAGTACTTATTTAAAACAAAGTTGGTGTCCATTTAAATCATAGTTTGTGTTAAGTTTTATAAAAAATAAGAAAACATATTTGCACTTATCTAATAGAAAATAAGATAACAAAAGTATAAAAAAAATATGAATTCTTTTTTTTATCACCATTAATGAATTACTCATTGGTTACATGCACTTTTTGCAATTTTTTTCTCATGACAGCTGGCTTAAGATGACTACGATGAACAAAGATAATTACAACACAACAAAGACAACTACAAAACAATAACATTTGAATTGTTATTTTAACAAACAATGTTTTGATTTAATGAATAAAATGATTAGTAAAATTGATTGTCAAATGTCTAGAATAATCAAATTATGAAGCAAAGAATGTAGCTAAGATTAAATAAGTCTTCCCTGTAAACGTATAACCCAAATGATTGTATGAGAAAAATGTAGAATATTGTGCTTTAGTGAAATTTGGACTCAAACTATATCTAAGCATTAACATTTCAAGCTACTATTGTCTTTTAAAGTGCGCAGAAATTTGTAAAACTCTGTAATACTATATTTAAAAAAATGATCTAGTGTTTAACCTAATAAACACTTTATAATTAAAAATTACATGCTTACTATCTGACTATGTTTTATATCTCGATAAGCTAGGATTCATATTTAATTATGAGTTACAATGTAAAACTATAACTGCATTATTTGTTATCCTAAAAGTTATGTATAAAAAATGACAATACCAAACTGTCAAACATCTAAAAAATCCGTAAATGGAAATACAAATTCCAAGCAGAGCAACAAGGACCCCTAAACATTGAGGTGGGATCGGGTGCCTAGGAGGAGTAAGCATCTCCTGCCGACCAGCTGCATACGCCGTGTGCTAATTGTTACGATTATCAAAAACGGAAGAAACCGTAGTCAGTCCGCTGTATACATTTATCAAAATAATAGAAACCATTACCGCAGACGCTCTGTCTTACATTGTTGAAACGTCACAACCGCAAAAATAGACATATCGTCACAAATTAAATGTTGAATTTTAAATCTGACTTTCTACACCGTTGTTGTAATGTGTAGTTCTTGTTTTGCGACTCGTCTTCGATGATGGGTTTTGAAATATAAGAAGGTAATAGAATATCTTTGAAAGGTTTACTCATAATGGTGGACTTCAGATGTGCTGTTATCTTATTCGCTGTTTGCTTGATTTACGCTTTCTCGGCTACTAAAGGCAAGTATTTTTTTAAATACATATAATTGTTGTGAGATAGCTACTGTAATGATATAACACCTTTCATACAAGCAATGAAATATAGAATTCAAATGACAGACACAGTGTATTTAAGTCAAAGCACGCGTTAACTCAGTGCATAACTGTTGCATCAGTAATCGTTTGTTTTGCATCGGTGTCTGTTGATTCTGCAATAGAGGCTGTTGATTTTGTTGTAAGCTGGTCTGTTTCGTATTTTAGTATGTTTTTGATCATAAGTTGTTCGTTTTGCATTAACGTCTTTCTTACCCTTTCCGCCACCCATAGTGAACCATATATTTGGATATTGTAAGCTTTGTAGTTTGCTTGATAATTAATTCTAAAAAGTGTAACTGACATTACTATAAACTGAAAACCTTCATTTGTTTAAAATATCCTGTCAGTTTTAAAGGGGCTTGGTCACGATTTTGGTCAATTCTATTTTTCTGTTTTTATTATTTACAAGGCTTCAGGAATGCATTTGTACTGATCAAATGAAATACGAGAGCCAGTCGTTAAGTAATAAGCAAGATACAGTGCTAACAATTATTTGTCATGTAAACAAGGCTCGTGCCCTGGTTTTGTTTACATAGGTTTAAAATACCACTAAAAATCTTTTTCAATGTGATTTGTCTATCTTCTCATTCATTTTAAGCATAAATAAACAGTTCCTAACGTTCCTAACTGAAGCATTGTAAACATCAAAGTAGGAAAAATAATTTTGACCAAAATCAAGACCATGCCCCCTTAAGTTCGACAGAAAGCCCTGTTATTACATATCATAGGTATATGAGATTGTGTTAAAACCCCAAAAAAGAATGTTTATATATTTCCTTAAAGTAATTTTCCACCTGATTTAGTTTTTTTTTAAACAAAATCTCTTATAACATAGGTAAATAATGACTTTTCACTTAAAAGGCGTACAAAATTGTTTTATAAAGTTCAGAAGTTGGAAAATACAGGTATTCAAATATCTCAATTCTTATATGGCTCTGGTGTCTGTTTAAGAAATAAAGTACAAGTTTTCGTGAATGATGCAGAATAACCTCCAAGGTCGACAAATTTTGTGTGGAAGCTGAGGCGTTAAAACACAATTTTAATTCACCTGAGCTGAAAGCTCAAGTGAGCTATTCTGATCACATTTTGTCTGTCGTCCGTCTGTCCGTCCGTCTGTCCGTCTGTCCGTCCGTCTGTACACTATTCACATTTTCAACATCTTCTCAAGAACCACTGGGTCAATTTCAACCAAAATTTGCACATAGCATCCTGAGCCTAAGGGGATTCAAAGTTGTGAAAATTAAGGTCCAAGCCCTCTTACAAGGGGAGATAATAAGGAATTAATGAAAATTTTCGAGAAATTTTCAAAAATCTTCTTTTCAAGAACCATTTGGCCAGGAAAGCTGAAACCTGTGTGGAAGCATCCTCAGGTAGTGTAGATTTAAAGTTGTAAAAATCATGACCCCCCGGGGGTAGGATGGGGCCACAATGGGGGGTCAACTTTTTACATAGGAATACATAGAGAAATCTTTAAAAAATTCTTTTCAAAACCCGTTAGGCCAGGAAAGCTGAAACTTATGTGGAAGCATTCTCAGGTAGTGTAGATTCAAAGTTGTGAAAATCATGACCCCCGGGGGTAGGGTGGGGCCACAATGGAGGGTCGACTTTTTACATAGGAATATATAGAGTAAATCTTTAAACTTTTCTTCTAAAAAACCGTTAGGCCAGGAAAGCTGAAACTTATGTGGAAGCATCCTCTGGTAGTGTTGATTCAAAGTTGTGAAAATCATGACCCCCGGGGGTAGGGTGGGACCACAATGGGGGGTCGACTTTTTAAATAGGAATATATAGAGTGAATTTTTAAAATCTTCTTCTAAAACACCGTTAGGCCAGGAAAGCTGAAACTTATGAGAAAGCATCCTCAGGTAGTGTAGATTCAAAGTTGAGAAAATCATGACCCCCGGGGGAAGGGTGGGGCCACAATGGGGGGTCGACTTTTTACATGGGAATATATAGAGTAAATCTTTAAAAATCGTCTTCTCAGAAACAAATAAGCTAGGAAAGCTGAAACTTGTTTGGAAGCATCCTCAGGTAGTGTAGATTCAAATTGTGAAAATCATGACCCCCGGGGGTAGGGTAGGGCTACAATGGGGGGTCGACTTTTTACATACGAATATATAGAGTAAATCTTTAAAAATCTTCTTCTAAAAAACCGTTAGGCCAGGAAAGCTGAAACGTATGTGGAAGCATCCTCAGGTAGTGTAGATTCAAAATTGTGAAAATCATGACCGTTGGGGGATAGGGTAGGGCTACAACGGAGGGTCGATTTTTAACATAGGAATATACAGAGTAAATCTTGAAAAATCGTGTGAAAGCATCCTCAGGTAGTGCAGATTCAGAGTTGTGAAAATCATGACTCCCGAGGGTTGGGTGGGGCCACAATTGGGGATCGAATTTCTACATAGGAATATATAGAGAATATCTTTAAAAATCGTCTTCTCAGAAACTAATTAGCCAGGAAAGCTGAAACTTGTGTGGAAGCATTCTTAGGTAGTGTATATTTGAAGTTGTGAAAATCATTTCCCCCAGGGGTAGAGTGGGGCCACAATTGGAGATCGAATTTCTACATAGGAATATATAGAGAATATCTTTAAAAATCGTCTTCTCAGAAACTAATAAGCTAGGAAAGCTGAAACTTGTTTGGAAGCATCCTCAGGTAGTGTAGATTCAAAGTTGTAAAAATCATGATTCCTGGGGGTAGAGTGAGGCCACAATGGGGGTGGAAGTTTTATATAGGAATATTAAGAGTAAATCTTTAAAAATCTTCTTCTCAGAAACTAATCAGCCAGGTGATTATTTAATATTGTTTAGATTATGGCTTCTGGATGATTCCTGGACGATTGGGTCACACAAGGGGTTCAGAGTTTGATGTAGGTTTATATCCCATTTATAAACAATTGTTTAGGATCTTTTTGAGAGCTGCAATGCTCAACATGTGATATTACTATAAAATCATCCTGTTAGAAAAGGGACTAATAATAATAAACATAAGAATATCCAGTGGAAAAAAAATGATTTTTATGTATACAGGATCTACATGTATTATACTACATTGTCCAGATAGTTTTTATTATGACTCCATTAAGCTGATTTTATCATACCTATTGTTCCTCAGGTGAGCGATGTGGCCCATGGGCCTCTTGTTATATTTTTAACAATACATTTCGAGACAGATGAGGGTGTTCTGCAACATTATCGATAACAACAACCTTATTTCTACTCTACTAATAGTATTTCCATGGATCGTTTCTCCTATAGAGAGACCTACTAAGTGACTTAGACGGCTAATCCGTGTAACTCTAAAGTTTTTGTTAGTAATAGTTTTACCTGCTATCGATTGGAATGGCATGCAGACGACAATTTTTTTATCGATAGATAATTAATACTCTTCACTTATTTGTAAATTATATACTAGCGGAAAAAAGAAACTGTGCATTTTAAAATTTAGTATTATTCTTCTATATCTATTGTTTGTATTTATAAAATTTAAACAATCAATAATGGTATTGTTTTGACAATATCTGATGGTAACCGTCCGAGTGCACGGACTTTTTCGAATTTCATGGTTAGTGAGCACCTGTTGTTTATTGAAGAATTTGTACGCACGAGTTTTACGGGCCAATACTGTTTGGAATAAGAACTGTAAAGGATTTGTTTAAACTTTTTTTGTTTAGGAAATCACTTTAGTTTCAACAAAATTTACCCCTATGTCATGCCACGACTCAACGAAAACCAACGTAATCGTGCTGTTGGGATGCTGCAAGCTGGAATGGCACAAAATACTGTAGCAAGACTTTTTGGAGTTTATCGGAACACCATGCAGTCGTTATGGATACGTTTTCAACAATCTGGCATCACCCAGGATCGACCGCACTCTGGGCGACCTCGTGTGACGTCACGTCAACAGGACAACCACATTAGACTTGTGCATCTGAGAAATCGTTTCCAGACAGCAAGTTTGACTGCCCGTAGCATTCCAGGGCTTCGACCAATTAGTCCAAGAACTGTGCGTAATCGTCTGCGCGAGCAAAACATATCAGACCAAGACGTCCAGCGGTGCGCCTAGTACTGCTTCAACGACATCGTATCGCCAGACTAGCGTGGTGCACACGACATCTGCGATTCAGAATACAGGACTGGGTCAATATTCTGTTCAGTGATGAATCCAGATTTCATTTGGATAGCAGTAACGGCCGTTGTAGGGTGTATCGTCGCATTGGAGAGCGTTACCTGGACGCTTGTGTTGTGCAACGTCGACAATTTGGTGGAGGTAGCGTTATGGTGTGGGGTGGAATATCAGCACGTGGAAGGACCCAACTATAAATTGTCAATGGAAATCTCACCGGCGTACGCTATCGAGATGAAATTATTCAGCGCCATGTGATACCCTTCATACAGAGACATCAAAATCACATCAATCTGTAGCAAGACAAGGCAAGGCCACACGTTGTACGTGTAGTCAGGGACTTGTTTGTTCAACAGAATGTCGATGTCTTGCCTTGGCCAGCTGTTTCCCCCGATTTGTCGCCGATCGAGCACGTCTGGGATGAAATGGAAAGACGTTTACGCCGTTTACCAAATCAGCCAGAGACATTGGCTGATTTAGGCCAGGCTTTAACCAACATCTAAAACAAAATCCCTCAAGCATTTCTGAACACTTTAGTGGCATCATTGAGGCGTCGCTGTCAAGCATGCGTGAACACAAATGGTGGTCACACGCGTTATTAATTTTGTCAATTCAATTTCAAATAACAGTGACTTTCGAGTGTGCTGAAATTGACGTTATTCGACGTTGACATTAATTTGTTATGAGATGTTGTTACGAATACATGTGTTAACAGTATTACAAAAAATAATTTTTTTCATTGTAATTTTTAAATGTTTTTTCATATATTAAATAATGCACAGTTTCTTTTTTCCGCTAGTATATAATTTCAAATCACGTGTAAATTATCTTTGATTCATAGTTCTTAATTTAAAGGATAATACAATTATTAATACTACACGTTACTTATTTCATACAAAAGCACGCCGTGTAAGTATGTTAGGGAGGTCTTGTAGCAGCCACATAGAGCTCTTGGAAATTAGTATTTCATGCGACAATACACTTTTGCTTGATTGACACTTTCTCGGCTACTGAAGGCAAGTATTTTTTTAACTGGAACTAAGAAGTACAATTGACATGATTTGTCGTAGTCTGTTTTTGACGAGATGTGTTAGGGAAAAAAATAGGGGGGGGGGGGGCAAACGCGGCGTGCATTATTATACTAACTAAAATTAACGTAAAATATAAATAAATCGTACATCTGCTGAATATAATTTACATATATAAAAGTAATAAGAAATTATTCTTTGAATAGAATGAGGTGACCATTACGGTAATGATATGACTAAATCTATCATAAAGTCATTCAAATTGCTAATACATGTATGTAGCTACATCTTCCTTCGGATTTTTTAAAAATTTGATTACGTCACTACCATAATGATCACCTCATAATACTCCAACAACGGTTCCTTATTCCTTAAATTATGTTCAACATCACCAACCCACAGTTTTATTGTCAAATATGTTATTCCATGTTGTTGATCCATTTTTAAATTTTAGCCTTGTATCCAAATGGGACATGTGACAGCGATACCGACTGTCGTTTACTTGCAATTGAAAACTACTACTGCTGTATAGGGACCACGTGGTGTTGTCCTTATGGGTACACATGTTCTGAAACTTCCACCTGTAAGGCAATAAGGTATTAGCAGTCAAAACATCCTTACTGATTTTATGTTGAATTGTTTGTACTTCATGTGATTTGACGTCATCAATATAATTTGATGTTTGGCGAACTTTCCCTACTACGTGGTAGAATAACTGAATTAATATATATCTTAATAAATATCTTAATGTTAATTTATTTATCGAAAGAATTTATTAATATCTATATTATTTACTAATTATTTGTTCTCTGCTTGACCCGATCGATTTGTACCCTACCAAATAAGGGGAAAACAGAAACAGACAAAGTCTGCGGACACATTTAAGTCTTTCTATTGGAAGTCGAACGTTAATTCATCGAGTCAGTACTGTCTTTGAAGCTATAAATCAATCGGTCACAATAACATTCGTGCGTAATAAATCTCATGGATATAAAATGTAATATCATCGCAATGTTTATGAATAAATTGTTGCCCTTTATTAATTGTTTCAAGGCAGGATTTAAAAAATAGGAGAATGTTTAAATTTACATCCATGGAAAAATAAATTGAAACTGTTAAGGATAAGATTAAGATTTTAATATATATGATTAAATGGTTCCACATTAAATTCTAAACTGTATTAGTTTTGCTGTTAAATTGGTTTTTTAACTTATTGATATGCCACAATAGGTAATTTATTCTTATTTCATTATTAGTTCCCAATTATTATGGATAACTACATAATGTTTGATTATCAATCAGTTATTGTTGGACGGAGTCACAGCAAATTAAAGGGAAATTAGAACACTTGTCCTAAATGTTTTACGTAATAAGATTCCTACATGTGTCAAAGGTATTTTACTTGCGAGTCTAATCGTGAATTGGATTCATTGAATCCAAATACATTAACATATTTTCTGAAATACTAGGTGGCAAGAAAACGATGGACTTTCTTAGATTTATCAACGATAGAGAGAGGGTTAGTAACTCAAGTCAATCTGTTTTCTTAAACACGTATGATATTAAAAAGAAGGATAGAAAAAAAAACACTTTTTAGTACTTACTTTACAAACTGTTTTACATACATTTTGCAATGTCCAACATTGCTATCTCGAATACTATGGATATGTTAAAGTGATAAAGAAGTCCTAACTTCTTTTTTTTAAAGAATTTTATCCTTAATATCTCAAATACATGAATATCTCGATTTTTTTTCAGTCCCATTGAGTTCGAGATGACGAGCTTTGACATAATATATATATATATATATATATATATATATATATATATATATATATATATATATATATATATATATATATATATATATTGTCGTTTAACTGTATTCCACCTGATTTCAAACGACCGTGTAGTGCGCGGCAAGCGCTAGGTTCCGTTTGTCATCGAAAACAAGATTTTTTGTCTTGCCTAGATGGACGAATGGTTAACGCGTTGGCCGCTCCCTGCTAGGTAAGTGGGTTCCATAGGTCGTGAGTTTAAATCCCGGCCGGGGCGGAGGTGGAGCTCCAATTTAGTAAATTTCCCTATTTCCCTGTGCTGTATGTATATCTATATTCTTCATTATGGCAGTTATATGTCAATTTGAGAGTTCTTGCAATGTTTGTGCTTATATATATATATATATATATATATCCAAAGTCTCTTTTTCAGTTAGGTGAGAGAGTCTAATAAGCACGTTGATTGCAATAATTTCTGCATAAACGAATAATATATGAAAAATGTATAAATAATGGACATAAAATAGAGTAAAGTGTCTCTACAAACTTGTAATTATTTAGTCTAAAGACAATAATGTTCCCTTTTGTTGATACCAAAAGGCATATAAGTATTAAAAATTTTTTCCACAAATTGTCCCTGAATTTTCTGTAAATTTCATCTTTGTACAGATTTTCAATACCTATTACAGAATAATCATCAACAGTATGTTCATTTGTATAAAAATGCATTGCTACAGGGTCATTAGTTTCTCTCCTAATCAGTGATAAATTTAAGACATGTCTTTGATATAAAGTCACCCCCGTTTTCCCAACATATACAATTTTGTTACACTGTTTACAGAACACCCCATAAACAACATTACTTGACTAACAATCAATATGATTTTTAATTTGATATGTTTTGCCGTTATAGTCTTGAATTTGGCTAGAACAAATAATATATTTACACATAACACATTTTTGTGCACCACACGGCTCACAAAGCGTTGTTTCGTAAAGAAGAGGTTATTATGTTTTTTATGAACTAATATGTCTTTTAAGCTTTTGTCTCTTCTGAATGCCACTATAGGTGTATTTTGAAAAGCAAGTTTCAGGCGGTCGGAATTTTTTTTTCTTTTTTTTTTAAACTGTTTGCATCGATCATGTTGTATATCATCATAACTCATTGGTTAAAGTATCCCACTTGTGAACCGCAGATCGTAATCCACCTGGTGATTTTGTTTATATTTCATTTAGTTGCGTATGCATGTAATAATTTATTTTTTCTTTTTCTTTTCCCTCCCATAATTGACTTATATACCTATATACCTGTACATGTACTTCTTATCCATCATGCTATTTATCATAATCAAATAATTTTCTGCTAATTTGAGAAACTATTTCATGGTGTAGTGATCTATCTCATGAAGATTTTTTTTTATATAATCTGCTTGTTATTAACAAATTTAAGTATAGGAACAGTTTCCATTATTTCCATAGAGTCCTCGGGTAGGGTCCATCAAGACCAAGGTCTTTCAGTTGTGGCGGTTTTTAACCCCATCTTTGCAAAAAACAAGGCACGTAATTGGCCGAAATATGCCGTGTTTCAAATATGCACAGCACAAAACATTTTAAAAAGCCTTGAGTTTATCAAATCTAATGGTATATAACTTATATGTGTGATTTAAACATATGCATCATGGAATTTATGCTGAAAACTGTTCCGTTTTTAGCAAGACGTCGCAATTTTAAACGCGACGCCATGCATATTTACGCAAGTAGTTTATCTGTGTTATAAAAACATACCGGTATCTGTGCATGAGTTTCGGGCTTGTGAACTGCAAATCACAAGTTTAAATTTGAATGCGGCCTATTTCATTGAACTTTTGAAATTATAAGTTTTAAATACAAAATTGTATATATTTTCGCCTACATGTATATGACTTACATGTATATACTTTGATGCATTTTGCTACATTGTATCTTTTATAATCAAGTAATTTTCTGTTGATTTGAGAAACTATTCCAAGGTGTAGTGAGTCAGTTAAATACAAGTACCTTACGGCTTCCATTGGTTATTCACTAAAGTACAGGAAGCAAAAAAAAATTCTAAAGCTTTCATAACCTTTCTGATCACAATTTTCTTAATTTTAAATGCATGAACAATGAATTCGTAAAAGGTAAGAAAAAAGGGGGAAGGGGGTCCTCGACTGTCAGCAAATTTGATAAGCAACCTCAATTAAAAAAATCATTGAATGAAAAAGAAATGGAAATGGGAATGATTAGACTGGACATGAAAGATGTTAAAAACAAATCGAATCTGTTCATGTTTCACAATATTGTTTGCACACACATATACACTCAGAGAGAGAGAGAGAGAGAGAGAGAGAGAGAGAGAGAGAGAGAGAGAGAGAGAGAGAGAGAGAGAGAGAGAGGGGGGAGGGGGAGGGGCAGGCAGAATAAAGGGGAGGGAGATACAGAGAGAAAATATTAAAAACGTTTATGTTAGAAATACTTTTTTAAAATGACTGAAAAAAATACTTTGATAAATCGTCTTTTCGTGTAATCAACCAAGAAGTATTCTGTCCCTTTACATTTTGATTTTCTTTTTAATATTCGATGACATCAAAGCAAATCTGTTCAAAAATAGTATACATCAGCGATTTATCATGGAAACCAAATCACTTTGTAAATAAAAATGAATAATATACATACCCTGTTTTAAATGAGTGGACAATGAGAGAGAGAGAGAGAGAGAGAGAGAGAGAGAGAGAGAGAGAGAGAGTGTGTGTGTGTGTGTGTGTGTGTGTGTGTGTGTGTGTGTGTGTGTGTGTTACACGTGTAGTTTTCTGTTTTAACAACGTAGTATATATACAAATCAACTTGATTCATGTTATACGTTAAAAACACTGTAAAATACTTGAAAAACACTGTAAAATACTTGAATGTGCATTACTTTAAACGATAAAAGGGTTATTTATTCATGGAAACTGAATTAAAAACAATGTCTCCAATAAGTGAATTACAAATGAAATCTCTCTCTCTCTCTCTCTCTCTCTCTCTCTCTCTCTCTCTCTCTCTCTCTCTCTCTCTCTCTCTCTCTCTTAGTTTCTTCAAACAAATGATGTCTAAACAAAATGTTTAAAGTGTCCGATAAAGATGAAGTCAAAAATTTTAAGACAAAATCACGGAAGAAATTCTATCTAAATGTTAAAAATGTCTGATAAAGATGAAGACAAAAACTTAAAGACAAGATGATGGAAGAAGCTTTATCTAAATGTTTAAAGTGTCTTATAAAAATTAAGTCAAAAACTTTAAGACAAGATCACGGAAGGAACTTTATAAACCGGTCCACTGATTCTACGTACGCTCTATAAAAATTAATATAATACATGCACAGTGTAGGAATGGAAGTGTACAGTTTTGGGTAGCGCTGTTTGTCGAAGCGAATAAACAAATAGAAGAGGTAGCTCTGATTTTAATCAACTGAAATGATAAATGGATGTAAAAAAGGGAAAAAAAACTTCCTTAACAATGATAATATTTTATGGTAATAAACTGGCACAAGTATAAAAAGTTGTATTCCTTTTGCGACATGATTTTTAATGAACTTTTTGAAAATCCATATCCAAGGTCACATTCAAAATTGAAATGATTATTATGTACAAAATACAATCATTACCAGTGAGTATGGGACATGTAGAGGTAGATATAGACCTCAAGCGAGTAATCTCACCTGGAGTTTGATATATATAGACCTCAAGCGAGTAATCTCACCTGGAGTTTGATATCATTGCAAATAAAAGTAGAAAAAATCCTCAGAATATCATGAGTTGTCATTATTTCATTCTGTACGCGTAGCGCAATTTTAAGCATATATTTGGAATTTTACTGTACGCGTAGTCCTATAATTAAGCATTGGTTTCGAATGGTAAGTTAACTCAGTAGAATGAACATTATATGAATGGACTCATTTAAAAAAATTCAATGATGAAAAACAAATATTTTTGCTGCGATTATTTTTGTAATTAGTAGTTTTTTAATCGACCTTGCACATCCTTTTACATAGCTGTCATGCACATGAGTGCTAAACTGAAAACATCTAATGTATATAGATTTTGGATTAATGGGATTTAAAAAGCGGAGTACTAGTACAAGTACAAATATTTGGATACAAGTACTTATATTGACAAGTGGACTAGAAACTTTATATAAAATATACTTTTTGTTGTTGTTGTTGTTTTCTGTTTCTTTTCCTTTAGTTTCTCTTAAGTAAATAAATAGAACCATTTTAACAAGAGCTTGGACTTTGGGTAGTTGTGTCAAGCTCTTTGAAATCAACAGATTTGTCTGGCTATTTAGCTAAGACCAGGCAATCGTGTATATTTCACTTGAAACTAGCGTCATTTTAAACTTGTTTTGACGCAGGAAATAGACTTTACATCCTACCGAAAGTCCAAAGTCTTGATAAATGGTTCGTAATATTTAAGTTTCTTTAAAATAACTAAATAAAAACATAAAAGTATTATTCTTGAATCTTCTATTTTTCACATATATACATCGGGTGTTACACGTTGTTGAGCCGAGTCGCACCGTGTTTTGTAAGCTGTACTGTATGTATGATTTAAGAATCAGTGGAACAATATTTAGGGCTAACAGAACAAACATTCTGAGAGTATTGCATAAGCAATACACGTCCCCTACCGGTTTGTATTATTCTATGAAAGCTTCGAAGCATAGAACTATTTCAAAACTATTATAAACGAGATGTTGTGCTTTAATCGGAGATAAAAGAAATTCAAACTATATAGTTGATATAGAAATTAAATACAAAATGGGTAAAATAATACTCTTTGTTTTATCTCCTGTTATTTCGCCCAGTCCATTAAGTATTCGCTGGTAGAAATTTGTGAAAACAATGCACTGTTATGCACAATATCATTTCTTACCGTCTTCTGTACTTCGAATCAAACTATTATTACTGACTACATACTGGCCTCGTTTATTCAATGCACACAGAACCTGATAAAGAACCTGAACATTAAAAAATTGGAATATAAAAAATTAATTATCTCGAAAATATGACAACCAAACGGTAAAAAAGTGTTAACTTGATCTGTAGTTTGACATTTTGAAGCTGTTCAGCAAGTTTCATGTTATTCCTCAAACGCATAAAGGAAAATATGTGGAAAACTGAAGTGGGACGGACAGACAGTCGGACGGACAGACTGACTGAAGGACGCAGAGGAAAGCTATAGTTCCCTCCGGTGAAACCGGTAAGGGACTAATAATAATAATAACTTATCAATTAATCATTCCGCTAATCAGCTTCTCACTCAGCGTCGATAGCGTTGTTGACGTCGATAACAATAGATAAAAACGTTATTGACGTCGGTAAATTATCATTTTCCGTATTCATTTTTTAAAAAAATTTATATTGTTCACATGTGACAACCAACACCATTTTTATTGTATGAATAAATGATGAAATTATGAGCCTGCACGTGAACTATAAAAGTGGTTGTCGCATGAGAAAGTGTCTAATTTTAACGAAAATTACCCATAAAACATCAAATCATAACGCATTTGAACGAGCATTCCATGTTTAGCGCACATTAGTGACGTCATAATGAAAATTGACGTCATTTTAGTGCCTGTAGGGTTTAGCTAACATCATACTTATACTCTGCCCCGAGTTTTTGCTTCCACCACTTTTTGCTTGATATTTCGATAATCATAAATACCTTTGTGCTCAAACTATGTTCATCCACTAATATGAAAAATGTCCAGATTATCTGTTTTGAAACGCCCCCTCTACCGCTTCAGGTTTCAATACACATCCCAAAATAGAAAGTCTACGGAGATTTAGCATTGCATCAGCCATTATTAAGCCCGGATGATAACGTTGAAAAATTGTGCGAGGTGTCCCGAGAACTTCCGAATGAAGAAAAGATGTAAACATTCCCCATTATAAATCTCCGTAAGAAATTTGTTTTCGTTCCTGTGAACTTTTATGAGTGAAAAATGATAATTTGTCAATGAAGATATCTTGGATATTTTCCCTTTTATCGATTTCAAGAGCATTTCTTTCACAGGTATGTGTATTTTTTATTAAAAATCGTCAAAAAGTGGTGGAAGCAATAACTTGGGACAGACTATAGTACAATGCATAACATCAATAACGCTGACAAGTTTAGCTTTTTAAAAAAAGCTTACTGTCTTTAGAGCATACTTTACACAGCATTAAGTTATCAAAGAAATTTTTTATATAAAGGTCACCTTCCTCTACATGTAATGGCTTTTGAAACATTTTTATATGTACCTATAAGCGTGCGTGCCTAAAATTGAAAAATGCGAACCACGTGCTTGTGATACTAGAGGAAAAGAGATCTTAGGAAGGGCCGTATTATTTTAATAAAATCAAACTTAATACCACAGCATTCAGAACTTGCTTTACTGATATTAGAACTATTTTAACTAGTCCGAAATATCTGACTTTTTCCTGTTTTTTTAACGGTTTTGATATTTTACTTGCCAGGAAAACTTTTTAACAAGAACTTGGACTTTTAGCAGGTCGTAACTATCTATATTCTTGCGTCAAAACAATTTAAAATTTCGCTGGTTTCAAGCGAAATATCCACCGAATGCAATGCTGTTTGACACAACTACCCAAAGTCCAAGCTCCTTTTAAAATGGTTCTACTTTTACCCGATACCGTATCTAATATGGTAACTCTTTTTTCTGATATTAGACATACCGTATCAAATTTTCACATTTTTGTATTTGCATAAACAATCTAAAGAGAAAAGAACAAAAAATTTCGATAGATATTATAGAACAATGCTTTCAACTAGTTGTACTGAAAAATTAAAGCCAGAATTTCATTGATAGCTAATTTTATTGCTTTTTTCGTTTTCTAACTTTTTAAGATTTAAAATCTACGAAAATTGATAAGTCGTACGTAAAAAAGATGATCAGAAAATTATCTCCCTTGCGCCGAACAGTTTTTCAACCAATGAAATGCATGTAAATTTTCACATCATGTATTTTCTACCAATCACAAAGGAGAGGAAGTGCACAACCCGGAGACTGTAAATTATTTCAACTCTTTATACCGTCTTCCAAGGAAGACGGTAACAAAGACGTTGAAAATTTCGTAAATTTTGCGGCCAAATAATGAAAATACCGTATCTTGTTCTTAATTTGTCATTTATTCAATAGTTTTTTCTTGTTGAATTTTTTGTTTTCAATTTAAACAATACAAATTTGTTTCATTGAATAAACGACCTTTAACGCGATCTTTTGTTATATTTCATTGCAAATGAACTTGGACTCCTGAAATATTTTTAATTCTGGTACTTGTATTAAGTAAAATTACTTGAATTGTAGCAACAAAGTTCAAAGTGGGGCAAATATATAAGGTGTTTCTCTTGGAAATGCTTATATATTATATATATGGAAAAATTTGATTGACAAAAAACTAACTTTATTGTAAATAACAACATTTTTGGCGAACAATTTTGTAATAATATACTTGTGTGTGTTTTATTAATATCTCTTTTAAGTCAAGCTTGTAAAATAATGACTGTGTGCATGTAAGAGGGATAATCATTAACAAGCATGGTCAAAATACTTTGTCATGTTACAGATGGTAATTTGCATTTGTGCACATTAGGGTCACTTGGGGTTAGGTTTCAAGATTGTTAAACATAATAGATCAATTAACATGTCCAGCATGCATTCATCTGTGGTAATTTAATGTCTTATCAGAACCTGGCAGATGTTAATTCTCTCATTCTTATTTTGTCTGATTTTGCTGCTGGACGTAAATTTTTCCATGAACTGTGTTTTACCCACCCACCTACACCCCTTTACATATGCACGTACATTATATCATAGGCAAATTTTGTTCTAACTTTCATTTGAGTATTTGAATGACCGGTATTGCGAGTTGGTGGTTTTTAACCCCACCTTTGCAAATTAATTTGTCATTTATTCAATGATTTTTTGTTTTCAATTTAAACAATACAAATTTGTTTCATTGAATAAACGACCTTTAACGCAATCTTTTCATTGCAAATGAACTTGGACTCATTGGAATATTTTTGATTCTGGTACTTGTATTAAGTATAATTACTTGTAGCAACAAAGTTCAAAGTGGGGCAAATATATAAGGTGTTTCTCTTGCAAATGCTTATATATTATATATATGGAAAAATTTGGTTGACAAAAAACACATTTTTTGGACCACACGGCTCACATAAGTGTTGTTTCTTAAAGAAGAGGTTATTATGTTTTTTATGAACTAATATGTCTTTTTTAAAGCTTTTGTCTCTTCTGAATGCAACTATAGGTGTATTTTGAAAAGCAAGTTTCATGTGTTCGGAATTTTCAAGAGTTTTTTGACGTTTTTTTTAATTTGATGAATATTTGATAGTCCTCTGGAATAATTCAACACAAACGTAACACGGTTACACTTTTTGTTATTTTTTCTGTAGTTCAAGAAATCGGAGCGGTTGTCCATCTTCACAAGTTCGAATATCCACATTTGCGTAAATTGGTTTTTATGTTCTCCCGTTGTTTAAAATATCCCTCATCTGTTGAGCAGATTCGGCGCGCACGGATACCTAGTCCAAAGGGTATAAATTTTTTTTTATACATTCAGGTTGGCTGGATTTTTTATTTAAATACATATGTTTGTCAGTGGGTTTACTGTAAAGGTATGTAGAAAGGAATCATTCTTCCTTGACATATTTTGCCAAAGTTAAGCATTTCAAAAGACCACGCACGGGGGTTACATTCCCAGTACGACTCAAATGTCAGCTTTTTCACAATCCCCATGCTCAACACTATTCCAATAAATGCAAGTATTTCGTCAGGTGTCACCGGAACCCAGTTGCGAAAACGAGAATGTGGGCCCAATATTCTTGGAGGTCTGCTTTTTGGGGCGGTTTTCTGGTCCGCATTACGATTAGTTTCTCTTACTAAAATATCTATTATATCCTTATCATCATCGGCATGCACGAATTTAACAAAAAAGTCCAGAATTGCCATACCAGGACCAAAGTTGACGGGCCCAGAATTTTCCGTAAAATCTGGTTCCGGCAGCTGGAATGTCTAAGAGTCAGCTTCGCTAAACCATGGACCCCTGAAAAAGGGAGCTTCTGCTTCACTTTCTGAGTCGGAAACGTCTTCGTCGGATGCTTCAACGTCAGACCCAGTGTCAGAATTGTTCGCCATCGAGAATTGTTAGCGCAATAAAATGAAGTTATATTTTGACGTCAATTCAGGGTAATATGACGTCAATTTTACCTACATCATACATACAATTTATAATATAACACACACCTCTTATTTACCATTTATTTATTTGGAACTTTCCCACGCGTTATATACTGTTTCACATAAATTCTAGATAAGTAAAAACCGACATTAACGTCGCTTTGGTATAACGAAAGGTAAAGGGTTAAAGTGTTTTATATATATATATATATATATATATATATATATATATATATATATATATATACATTTATGTATATATATATATATGTTTGTCACTATCATTCACGTTAATTATTCAACTTATTAGCTCGTTCCTTAATCGGTTTAATCTGTACGGGTTCTTTTTGTTTACTTTTTATTTTGCTATTTTTAATTGTTGTTTTATCCATTTTATTTTCTTTATTTAACTCCTATTAATTTTTACACTTTTGTGTATATTTATGTGGTCATTTACAGAGCCTGTCACCCCTACAAACCTTCATTACGAAGATTATCTTACTAGTACAACTTAATTAACACCAACCCCCAATTAGCTAATTAATTCGTTCGCGTTATCTCTCAGCACTTCTACACAGACCGTCCGCTGCGTCGGACGGGATTTTTCTTTCTCGGGCTTATGATCTTTAATACAAAGATGTAGTTGCCACGTTCCTATCCGGTGTTTTATATACAGGTAACTCTCGATGGCTCGAACTTCGATCGCTCGAAGTTCTTGATCGCTCGAAGTGAGTCTAGGGTCCCGATTTTTTCCCCTATATAACTAAGCAAATTTACTCTTGATTTCTCGAACTCTTGATCTCTCGAAACCCTTGATCCCTCGAAGTCAAACTGCAGTCCCGTTATTCATAATCTATAGTTTTTTTACTCTCGATACCTCGAAGTGGCTGTGTATATCCAAGCGTTACCTAATTAACACCTACTTGGTCATTCAAATGACTCCAGGCGTTAGACGCGGGACCCGTGTCACGGGGTGTTTATTCAGGCGACACTTGTCCTGCCAGGTGATGATTGTTTGATGATTGACCATATCGATACCTAATCTATAATTAACACCGACCGTTTTATGATAATTTGGAGACGCAGTGAAAATGAGAAATTAATTGAGACGAAAAGATAATTTTTAGCCATGGTCAAAATTTTAGAATTATAAAACTGTAGAAAGTATACTTATCAGCATCATTGGCATTATAATGATTATTGCTGAACAAGTTCTTACAACTGATCAAGGACCCATAGAGTGGGAACAATGGGTGATCATAGTGATACTCATTCATCTAATTTACGACATGTCGTCTCGCAGTCAAATAGTACTGAGCAATCTGATCATAATACGATGCATAAAATAAATAATTACTGTGTATCATAAATTTATTCAATATTTGTTTCTATTTAGTTTTTAAAATTTCCAGGTCTGTATATTTAACTGAAAAGAAAACGTTGTTTAAGCACGTGCGTAAGGTTAGCACTAAATAAAATGGCTTAATCATAACATCCGGTAAGACTAATTCTAAAACCCGTCGGTCAACCTGGAAAATTCCGAACTCTTTAAAACTCGAACTCTTGATACCTCGAAGTTTTTCCTTGGTCCCATGGACTTCGAGCTATCGAGAGTTACCTGTATTATTTAGTTTTTAGTTTAGTGCTAGTTTTGTAGATGTTTTTCTCCTTTCATATGTAGTTTTTACTTTGTTGTCCTGAAGAAGGGACGAGTTTTCCCAAAAATTTGACAATATTTTTCTTTATTGTTCGTGTCGTTGGTTATTTTTAGTGCTTTTTTATATCTCATCTTATAACCGTGTATCTTTTGATCCGACACTATAGATAACGAGTGTTGTTGTTTTTTTTTAGTGCTTTATATATATATATATATATATATATATATATATATATATATATATATATATATATATATATATATATATATATAAAGAGAGAGAGAGAGAGAGAGAGAGAGAGAGAGAGAGAGAGGATATCTATATTGTGTGATTTTATATTTGCTTTATCCAACGAGTAGAAATGGTGTACATATATTCGCGAGGCTTGCCGAGCGAATATAACCATTTCAACGAGTTAATTACAATTTAATTGATACTATGAAGCTTTTGGGACAACCCCTTATATGGCCGATTTTTTTTTCAAAGATTTAAAAACGATGATGCAACGTTGTGTTATGTGGTTATTGTGACCTTGCGCAATGCAATTAAGTACGTCATTTCGGAGATAAATTTAACTGTTTTAATGTAAAGTTTCACTGAAATAAACCTTCAAAAATTTTTTTAGCTCTAAATAATTGTTCTTAGAGCTAAATCACTTGATTAAATGGAAATACTGATCAGAAGACTTGAATAATCAAGTTTGTTGACATAGACTACACAAAGTTGCGAATGCTCGTTAGTTTGAATTGACTCGAGGTACAGTTGTTGATGTTTTATAAAACAAACACTAGCCTAAATAAATGATTCGAAATTGAAAATATTGAATAAGGATGTTTACTGGTGGTGGAAAAAAAATCTTAAGAAACATTATTTCGGTAAGTTCTTGTATTTAAACACAACCAAAGCGTTCTGTTTTCATCGCGTCGTCAAGATGAACTCCTTGATAACTAGGGCCTAACGTGATTTGCAGTTTTATAAAATACTCAGTGGCGTCGGAAGCAAATTGAAAGTGGGGGGGGTGTGTGTGTGCTAAATTTATCAAAAATCTTGACAAGCAAAAAATAAGGTCTTTGGTTACGGTTATGTATAACTTTGCAAAAAAAGTGGTGGCTAAGCCACAGCCCCCCCCCCCACACACACACACACAGCTCTCGGTTCCGACGCCTATGCCACATAGTTATGTGTTTTCCTTCATAAATCTTTGACAAAATCCATTTTATATCAATTTTTGTTTGTAGACACAGTTTTGTTGAAAAACTAAGCAAATCTTCGAATATAGGTCGTGGAAGCGAGGGGTTGTGTCAAAAAATAGTTCGGACCGGAAGTATTTGATAAAGCAAAGGTTTATCACACGGGCAGTATACACCACACGTATGATATATATATATATATATATATATATATATATATATATATATATATATATATATATATATATATATATATATATATAATCTGTTATATCTGACATTTCAGCCCACTTTTTTCAGCTTCATAGCAATCTTTTACCTGTTCGGTCCCGTATTCGTCGGTATCTTAGTTCTCTGTGGATGTTGCAGTAAGTCCTGAATAGTATCTATGTATCCTCAACCTAAGCATAAATAAATTGACTCCGCTCTGCATTGTGTTTATCAGTCTAATGTCATCTTATTCTTTAATGAACAGATAGAAGAAATTTGCCAATTTTGATTTCACGGTATATTGCATGTACCATGCGACGTAGGTCAGCTGAACTTGTTTTCCGGTTGCAATAACCTTTATAGTTGCCTATGCCTAGAAAGTGGTTTGAAACGGAAATGACAGTGACCGATCTATATTAATAGCCGTTGGAAACAGACAAAATATAAACATTTTGAAAAAAATATATTTCTGTATGAAAACTACCCAATAAATTTTAAAAAACCTGTTTGCGATATTTTTTTGTCAAATGTCAAATTCGATCAAATGGTCGCCACCCATCATGTACTAGCATTCAGCAAACAGTGTCCGTAATCATATATCGATTTTGATTTCACGGTATATTGCATGTACCATGCGACGTAAGTCAGCCTTAATCAACAGTTTCATATCTGACAATTTCCAGTTTTGAATTTTTAAAAACATATTGAATTATCACAAAGACACTAGATAATATTTATTAAAGAAAGAGTAACGACTTATCTTACTGCTAAGATTTAAACCTCTTTCCTTTGTCGTCTTAGTCATATGGCTAAAAACCCTGTATTGTTGTACGCAATTGATACCCTCCTACTTAAAATATCATTATGTGGTTGTAATCGATTTTTTTTTTTTTTTTTTTTTACAAATTAAGTAATTTAAAAAAAAAACTCTTTGAAGAATATTGACTATTGTATAATTTTTTGAAATATATTTTTCACATAATTTAACGCTTTATATTTTTAAAGAAAAGAATGACAAAGACTCTATAATAAATTAATTATATTGTTTACGCGTTGACGGAAAATGTTACGAGGAAAATATACTAGCGGAAAAAAGAAACTGTGCATTATAAAATTTAGTATAATTTTTCTATATCTATTGTTTGTATTTATAAAATTTATACAATCGATAATGGTATTGTTTTTGACAATATCGGATGGTAACCGTCCGGGTGCACGGACTTTTTCATGGTTAGTGAGCACCTGTTGTTTATTGAAGAATTTGTACGCACGAGTTTTACGGGCCAATACTGTTTGGAATAAGAACTGTAAAGGGTTAGTTTAAACTTGTTTTGTTAAGGAGATCACTTTAGTTTCAACAAAATTTACCCCTATGTCATGCCACGACTCAACGAAAACAAACCCAACGTAATCGTGCTGTTTGGATACTGCAAGCTGGAATGGCACAAAATACTGTAGCAAGACACTTTGGAGTTCATCGGAACACCATCCAGTCATTATGGAGACGTTTTCAACAATCTGGCAACACCCAAGATCGACCGCGCTCTGGGCGACCTCGTGTGACGTCACGTCAACAGGACAACCACATTAGACTTGTGCATCTGAGAAATCGTTTCCAGACAGCAAGTTTGACTGCCCGTAGCATTCCAGGGCTTCGACCAATTAGTCCAAGAACTGTGCGTAATCCCTGCGCGAGCAAAACATCAGACCAAGACGTCCAGCAGTGCGCCCAGTACTGCTTCAACGTCATCGTATCGCCAGACTAGCGTGGTACACACGACACCTGCGATTCAGCATACAGGACTGGGCCAATATTCTGTTCACTGATGAATCCAGATTTCATTTGGATAGCAGTGACGGCCGTTGTAGGGTGTATCGTCGCGTGGGGAGCGTTACCAGGACGCTTGTGTTGTGCAACGTCGACAATTTGGTGGAGGTAGCGTTATGGTGTGGGATGGAATATCAGCACGTGGAAGGACCCCTCTACAAATTGTCAATGGAAATCTCACCGGCGTACGCTATCGAGATGAAATTATTCAGCGTCATGTGATACCCTTCATACAGAGACATCAAAATCACATCACTCTGCAGCAAGACAATGCAAGGCCACACGTTGCACGTGTAGTCAGGGACTTGTTTGTTCAACAGAATGTCAATGTCTTGCCTTGGCCAGCTCTTTCCCCTGATTTTTCGCCGATCGAGCACGTCTGGGATGAAATGGAAAGACGTTTACGCCGTTTACCAAATCAGCCAGAGACATTGGCTGATTTAGGCCAGGCTTTAACCAACATCTGGAACAACATCCCTCAAGCATTTCTGAACACTTTAGTGGCATCAATGAGGCGTCGCTGTCAAGCATGCGTGAACGCAAATGGTGGTCACACGCGTTATTAATTTTGTTAATTCAATTTCAAGTAACAGTGACTTTCGAGTTTGCTGAAATTGACGTTATTCGACGTTGACATTAATGTGTTATGAGATGTTGTTACGAATACATGTGTTAACAGTATTACAAAAATAAAATTTGTTCATTGTAATTTTTAAATGTTTTTTTCATATATTAAATAATTTTCCGTTAGTATATTTAAATAGTCAGCGAAAGTATCCCGATATGCATATCAGGCAAAATAATTAAAAAAATAATGTTGGTCTCCATGTTGATTATTTAATATCAATCGAGTCACAAATTGCTATTGAGTTTTTCATGTGGGACTTAGGTCTTATGTTGCTCGTACTATTTTTGACCATTTTTATTTCATTTGTATAAATTTTAGGGCTAATGTTTAAAAAAGGACCAACAAATTGTAAAATTGATAGCCTTTACTCAAGGTTTGACAGTGTTTAGATAAACAAAGTACAAAGAAGCACTCTAACTTATCTTGGCATCTAGTTGACAAACAACGTGCATGTTTAAAGTTGGCAAAGATTTCTCTATAAAAAAAATCCAAAACTGTCCACTGGCCGTTGGATCCAGGCTTTTGTATATGCCATATGAAAACGAGTTATCTCACTGTGCTGAGTTATGGAAATTGTTACCATTGGTTCCAATTGCGCTCCATTGTTAGCAGACCTATTTATATATTCATATGAAGCAGATTTTTTTTCAACACTTGTACATGAAAAAAACGAAATCACTCGTTGTGGCATTCAACTCGACATTTAGGTATATTGACGACGTATTATCAATTAACAATCGCTACTTCCATTCTTACGTCGACTCAATATATCCCAGTGAACTTGATATAAAAGATACCACAGAGTCTGAGTCATCTGTTCTATATTAAGATATTTTACTAAAAAAAGACATTAATGGTAACCTAACAACATAACTTTATGATACAGGCACGTGATTTGAAAGTGTGTGTAGGGGAGGGGGGGCAGACTCATCCAAAAAATCTTGACTAGCATAAAAAAGGACAACCTTCCAAAATAATGGAAATCCTAATTCGTAGAGGGGGTAGCATAGTGTACCTATAATAACTTCAAAACTTCAATTTCACTGTTAATTTTCTTCTTTCACCTCAATTTTTACATCCTTTCAAAAACTGGGGGGGGGGGGGGGGCTCCTTGGTAATTCACTTATTTATATAAAATTGAATAAAAAAGTTTGCTGCGTTAAAGAATAGAGTGGCCAGGCCTCCTGAGGCAACCGACTGACAAGCAAGTTGATTAAACAAGATTATCAACAGTCTTGAGTGAAGTCATCATTTCGTAAGTTCTATGGTCGTTACGACCTTTTCAGCATATACAATCTTCCACTACGTTGAATGCTGACTGACGTTTTTTTCATACTAATCGTTAGGCCATTATTATTCACCAAATTGTCTACGTTTTCTATTTTTCCCATTTTCCCGATTACGACAAAGAGCACACGGCGGGTGTGACCGGACAGCAGAGGATGCTCACTTCTCCATGGCACCTGATCTTACCTATATTTTTGAAGAGGTCCGTGTTTGCTCTACTCCTGATTTGTATTTTGGATATTTGATATTTCATCATATTTCATCTTTCATCACCTGCATATGGTGTTTTTGTCTCTCAGTTAATTCGCAAGGGCATGTTTTTCGTATGAACAGTTTCTAAGACGAGGCAAGCTACTGACAAACAAGTTGATACAAGTATTCCTTTTAAAGGAATGATCGGCATGTAATATCATTGGTCAGATCTGTTAATGTTATAGGAGATCATTACGCTACATGCTTTATGCTATATATAGCACCGTTTTGTTGATTTCCGAAATAGCAAGGCATGAAAAAGCTTTACTTTTAGTAGGCGAATTATACTTCCGATAAATATTCTTACGCATATGTGAAGAAAACATGATTTGAATCATTATGTATGTAACTGTATAAATGATTTATTTTTAAGGCAAACGGATAAGAGTAACGATTTTAGTAATCTATGTATAATTAAAGATTTAAATGAAGATGCCATTGCATAGTAAATAAAGTAGTGCAAGGCGCAATGCGTGCGCAAACAGTAAAATTTGCCGGAAGCCTCATATGGACACAACTGTGATCGGCCGAAGCCGATCACAAAAACAGGACTATCAACAGTCTCGTTTAAAGTCATCTTTTCGTAAGTTCTATGGTCGATACAACGACCTTGTCAGCAAATACAATCTTCCACTGAGTCGCATGCTGACTGACGTTTTTCATACTAATTGTTAGACCATAATTAATTACCTAATTGTCTACGTACTTTTGCGGTTTTTATTTTCCCGATTTCGACAAAGAGCACAAGGCGGGTGTGACCGGTCAGCAGAGGATGCTCACTCCTCGTAGGCACCTGATCCTACCTCCAATGTAATGGAGGTCCGTGTTTGTTCAATGTTTGTATTTTGACCATCACAAACAAACCAAATCATCAAATTTTCGGTTAATCCCTATTATGACATTTTCCCGACTTTAACATTTACCTCGATTATGACATGTCCAATTGTGACAAGGAGCACACGGCGGGTGCGACCGGTGAGCAAAGGATGCGCACTCCTCCATGGCACCTGATCCTGCCTCTGAGGTTTTCCAGAGGTCCGTGATTGCTCTACTCTCGACTGTTGATTAAATACTGAAACGTCCACGGATTTTTCTCCGTTTTCCCGATCATGATATTTTCCCCAAATTACGACATTTTTCCCGATAATGACATTTTTACCGATATGACATTGGGCGCATGGCGGGTGTGACCGGTCGGCAGAGGATGCTTACTTCTCCATGGCACCTGATCCTACCTCTATCTTGGAGGTCCGTGTTGCTCCGCTTGAATTTGTATTTCGTTTTATGAATTTTTGAGATGGTTGACGGTTTGTTATTGTCATTTTTTCATTTATTTCTGTTAGCCACCACAAAATTTCCTAAATATTTTTAAAGGCAAAAACGGAAATGTTGCGACGAACAAGGATACGACTGAGTTGGGGATTTGAGGTGCATCAACAAATTAAATTACATCATTCGTATGGGTCTATTTAAACAACAATGAATCCTTTTTAGAGTGTTTCGATATTCTTACAAGTCAACACTTTTATATTCATATTTGTTTATGTTGTTTCCCTTAACAAAAAAGACTTACCCAAAAAACCAATTAATTGCTTATGAATTAACATTGTCACTGGATCAGGATGTGATATATTTTACGTCAGAATAAACATCTGATCAGACTGTAGCTTTTTACCGTTGCATTATTAGGTAAAAAAAAAGTCACATTGATAACTTTATATGAACACTCTCCTAGGTAAAAATAAAAAATAACGTACAAAAACTTTTTTAACAGGAGTTTGGTTTTAAGTGGCCTGCGATCAAATCTAGATATAATATTAAATTGTATAAATAGAACGCGTTTTACCTGTAGAGCTTTTAAACTTTATGTTAAGTTTAAAATGACCTCATACATCACAAGGAATGCAGTAGAAACAAACACCTTGAATCGAAGGTGTGAGACGACGAAGATTAGGTCGATACCGGATATGACTCCACTGCACCTATAATGTTACTGTACAATTTGTTGTCGCACCCTACATTTTGAAGAAAGGAAAATTTTTGGATTATTTCGAAATATTTTTTACATCGCAAACAGCACTATAAAAGTATAAACAATAAACTTCCCTTGATACATGAATTTGGATTTCGAAGACTGCTCTTACAATTTACCCATATATTAACACAGAATGGTGGACTTAAAACATTGGATGCCTATACTTTTTGTTTGTTTGATTTGCTTTTTATGTGCCACTGAAGGCAAGTGAATGTTATTTACATCTTTTTATATTTCGGATTATTAAAAACAATAACAATTTATTCTTGGGGTAAAATATCATTATCGGGAGAAAAAGAAATGTACCGAATGCGTTATTGGGTAATTTTCTTAAAAGGGAAGCTCTGTATAATGATATATGAAAAAGCAAAATATTTAAAGCTAAAATATTTAGATTAAAATGTTTGTATAGTTTATGACCAAAAATATCTTACTTATAAGTACATTGTATTAGGCAGATCTGATAGTTATTCTGATACCCACCCAGCCTCCTTGAACAGGCAGCGAGATAATAACTTATCACTGATATACAGCGAGATAATAACTTATCACTGATATACATGTATACTTGTATTAAGTTGTAAATAGGGAATACCGGTTTCATCTTTACAAAGTTCAAACGATTCCATCACATATTAAAATATAAGATATAATAAATTATGATGATAATCCAAATTTATACTACATTCAAATATCTACAGTGCAACTCTAAAAGTGGTGAAACTGTTTCAATCGAGTCAGATTACCAGTTTACCGCAATCAAATACACCTTAAAATGCTTGTTGTAAATTTTGCCAGAGTTTATGAGTGAGCGTTAGATGAAATGTAGGGTTTTGTAACATTTAGTTTTGTCATTTTGACAAATTATTAATAACTCTACATGCTTGTCGATGTTTTGTATTTTTTAATGTTTATAAGTTATACTACTGGAGGAATACCGGGTTAACAATGAAATAAATCAAATGAAAACTCTGAAAAATTGTACAATTATTACCACTTTAATGCACTGTTTTAAATTTGAATTTACTTAAAGTAAAAAAAAAAATAAAAAACACAATACTAAATTATACATGTACGTGATCTTTTTCAGGCATTTTCCCTACACTGTTCCAGATCTTTTAGCCCTGTTTATCATTATTCTGCGACTTTAGAAAATATGTTTATATTTTTAAAAATCCTGCATATACAGAGTCATTTAAAGTTTTACAACATAAACAAACAGGATGCGGCGCGATAACAACAATTCGGTTTTATTCTCGGCTCACTCATGCATTAAAGAATAAAGTACGCAAAGGCCTTTACAACGATGACCTCCATGTAAATTTAATGAATTAAAAAATCAAGACTACCGAAATGCAATAGTTACCCTGTCTTACCTGCTCTTTGTCAAACTTTTTAATTCATATCTATATTATAGAAATATAAACTATCATCGTCCTTTCTAAAAGCTGCATTTTTTATATCTTACATTAGAGGGAAATCGTGTTATATCTTTAATACCTGTAATTTGTTTTCCCATTCTGTAATTCTTGGAACAAGAAATATATTTAAATATATTTTCAAATAAAACCATTTAAATATTTACAAATATGTTTATGTAAAAAGATGATTCGGTTCCACAAAAAATTTTCTCTTTTCAATTGACTGATAAATGAAATATCTAAATGAATACAAATATACGTGATATATTCATACTGGAAGCGTTATACATGTAACATGAATGATATGTATTATAATTCATCATATAAATCATCTCACAGGATGATATTAGGTCATTAAGTCATCTTAGGGGTGACCGAAAGTCAACTTTAACGTGACCGGAAGAAATGGTCTTGACATTAAGTCACATTTCCAAACCTTTAAATCAACAGTCAGTGTACTGAATGACACAGTTTAATCTTGTATCTGATTTTAAAGTATTCTCTTTTTGACATGACATGCAATTTCTCCCTCCCCCTATATTTATTATTTTTCCCCATAACTTAAATTTAATTCAAATTTGTCGACTTCTCTGTTTGACATGATATGAATTTTATCTTTTACAATTTTTTCCCTCAGTTTTCTCAATTTTCAATTACTTGTCATCCATTCTAGCTATGAATCCTGACGGTACATGTAGCAGCAATAGGGATTGTCCGTTTTCGTACTACCACTGCTGTACAGGAACAAAATGGTGCTGTCCGACCATGTCTATATGTACCGGAACATCCACTTGTATAGGAATGGGGTATAAATTTCATTTCTTAGTATCGACGCCATTAATAAACACAATATTCATGTTGTAAAACCTTGTTGTTGAGATTTTTAAAAGAATGTTTACATTAGTCTAAAAATTAGATAATTACCGGTTTTTTTTAAATAATATACAATCCAGCGTGTTTTGATACTGAAGAACTATAATGAATGTTGTTTGATACGGAGGATAAAGTTTGTGAATGTACTTGTGTTTCAGATTGATCATCGGGCCTATCATCGGTCTGGTCGTCCTTATCGTCTGTTTTCTCGTCGTTTGTCTCTGTCGCAGTAAGTCACGTGGTATTTTGTTAAATCTCAATAGGCTTTTCATTTGAGAATTGCAGTATACTCCCATTTTCTAAAACATGGCGATGAAATAAAATTACAAAATACATAATAAATTAGCAATTACATGGATTTCATAATTACCTGCTGTTCATGACTAAAGCAAGTACTTGCATGTTTTAGGTCGAGCAAAATTTTCATAAAAAGTTAAACCTGGTTATATACGTGATGTTATTTAAATATAAAGTACAAATAGATCAACAATGTGTGATATTTTTCCCATTTTATGTAAAAAAAAACACCGCCATCAATGTGGAACACAATTAAAGCTAGAGAAGAACTACTAAATATTTATTAATTATTATATATTAATGTAATAAAAGATTTGCTGAATTGCAATGAAGTGGGCATAAATGCAGATACATGTAGCTCCAAATGCAATATACATTTATTTTTTGCTACTTATAATTCGTTAAAATCTGGAATTTCAATGTGTAAATGCAACAAAGATAATTAAACATAACAAATTGTATATTTTTCCTCAATGGGATAGCAGTAACCTCTAGGTAATATGTGACTTCTATTATTTTTTTCTCATTTCACTATTACCAGAGAGGAGACAACGAACGCCTGGGGTCGTGTACAATTCTCAGACTACGTCCCAACCTGGAAACGGAGTATCTAATCCGAATGTTTGGCCATCACAGCCGGAGTACGGACTATCTAATCCGGCCTACGGACAAATGCAACCACCACCATACAGCAGCGTACAACCTTTATAGACAGGAAAATCATGAGAATACAGATGGAGACAGAATAACGGATTGGAATAGATATTTCAATTTAGTGTGGGACAATTGCAAACCATACATAATTGGTGCTTTTATGTGCAATATGGCTAAGCAACCTTTTATTTCTCTTTGAGAGGAAACAGTATCGTTTATTATTGGACGATTGTACCATCCAGTTTATCTAACGCTAGAAAAGGCAGATGATGATAACTTTTCTTTGATTTAGTGTCGGCATTTTTTGATGCTATGTCTGAGGTTGAAAATGATAAAGTTGCTAAATTGTTGACTAAAGAACAATCAATAGGGGTGTTGTTTTGTGTTAGACTATCTTAAACCCGAGACGCCAGGATGTTCATGTAACTATTCAATATTTGGAACACATATCACCATATTGTTGACTAAAGAACAATCAATAGGGGTGTTGTTTTGTGTTAGACTATCTTAAACCCGAGACGCCAGGATGTTCATGTAACTATTCAATATTTGGAACACATATCACCATACCAGCTACTTCATGAAACTCTTGTCTTTCTTTACCAGTGTTTCAATAGCGATGTCATGGAGATCTGCATAAAAAATACCATGTAAGATGTTATAAACGTCCAAGCGTATGACTAATTATCGTTTGTTTGTTTATATTTCATTAGTACCTAATGAAGCTTATGACCAATTATCGTTTGTTTGTTCATATTTCATTATTAGTTAATGATGAACTGATATGTAAGTTAAACCATGTGTGTTTTATAGATGAATTATGACTTTATGTATGTTTAATTATGCCAGATGCATAAAATACGTTGGGTTTTTTTTTGGTCTCAATTCTCAATCTCACTTAAGTGTTTTAAAAGTAATGAAACGGAATATTTAGTACGCAACAATTATAATTAATGTGTGGGCCTTGCATACAATTGATTATGTGAACTTTCACACATTAGATTGTAAATACGTTGTATTTACCTAACACACGTGATGAAACATAAAAATTAATTAATTAGAAAAAAATAAGCAATCGGTAAACAAAAAAGTTCTTTTCGTTATATATTGCATAAAAACTTGTATTCAAATTTATGTTTTTAAAATCATTAACAAACACGAATTTTTAATGGAAAAGTTTTGTTTTATTAACAAAAATGAATATTACGACAAACAAGGAAAAGAATTGGTTGTGGATTTGAGGTGCACCAAACATTACATCATCGGTACGTGTCAATTTAAACACAAATCAATCCTTTTTAGAGCATGTGAATTAATCTAACATGTCATCACACTTATATTGCCATTTGTCAATATATTTCACTTTAGGAAAATATTCAAAGATTGTTTTGCACTGTATCAATTTTTAATGAGTCAAGATGTCAGATACATTACGTAACAATGAAGTATTGGTCGATATTGAAATTACCGCGGTTTCAATCAAAACTTTAAATGATTGGACTTTCCCAAAGATAAGAAAAATGACAATAAAAAAACGTAACAGGGATATGAAATTCGAGATCAAAAAAAAAAAAAGATTTAATTTCATATCCTATGAATAGAACGCGTTTTACATGTAGATATTTTGTACTTTACGTTAAGTTACCGTTACCTCATAAATTACAAGTCATGCTGTACAAATAAACACATTGAATCGAATGTGAAAGGAAATGCAAAAGTCAACATCGAATATCGTTATTAAGTTAAGAATTCACTGGCCCTAAAAACATCATTGTATTCTTCATTATCGCACCCTATTATTTGAAAACAAAGGTAAATCAAAGACCTGAAAGAACTGAAACGTAGTTAGCAAGATTGTTTTCAAATTGTTAGAAATACATGCATTAATTTCATTTTGATAGATCTTTTTCTTTACGATAGAGTTCCATTACATGCTTCACATTTACAGTTAAAGCTTGATTTTTTTATCATGAAGTTTAAGTTATCCCGGAAGCATGCACGTTGGCCTTCTACTCAAATACTTCCCAACATGCTTGAGCGCATTTTGTATTTGCTTTATTTTGTATATTATTATTTAAAAGTTCTTAAAATGCATACAGTAAATTCAGAGTAAAGCTCAATTCGTGACACTCGCCCAAGTAAACTAGAAATGGAAGCAAAAGTTCGACAAGTTGTATTTTAATTAATGGGGAAAAACCGGTACATGCATGGTTTTGTAATGTAAAGCGAGTCCCGGAGTTCCAAGACAACAACTTAATAACTTAATAAATGTCCAGCACGAACAGTCCAATGTAATTCTCTCTTCATAAAATCATAACAATATGCGGAAATCCAGGACAGTTAGACCGACATCACACTCTCCACTATTCTGCGGGGTTCCAGCACAGTTAGCCAAAAATAACACACTAGCAAACGTGCGGGTTCCAGCACAATTAGCCTAACCGTATTCTTTCGGGTCTTAAACAATTCCCATTACTTTTTGCTGACTGCCATTTTTTTTATCGATATCAAATTAAAGATGTGATTATGACATGCAAAAAAGCATTCATATGCACATTAAGCTGTAAAGATAAGTTTAAACATCCATTGTTCAGGAATTAATTAATTTACCGGGAGATTAAATTTTTTTAAAAATCTGATTCAAAGACTATGTGTAGGTGGGTAAACATTTCTGTCACCTGAAAGCGTCTTGATTTCTTATACAAATTACACACTTTTATCTAACTGAGAAAAAAATGTAACATTTTAAATAAATAATCTATTAAGTTCAGAAATATTTGATTTTAAGCTTTTCATGTAACAAAAGCTCGGATAAAAATAAACATTTTAGTGTATAAAAATTCATTATCCTCACTCTCTTTGATTACCCATGCTTTTATATATATATATATTTTTTCACCCTTATAAATTAAATTGTAAAAATAATAAATTAAAACATTTTTTAAACTAATGTCTCCTTATTGTTCGTATGTGCATACATAATTTATAAAAACAAGTGTTTAAACTCAAATTGTGTCGAGGATAGGAATATCTCTAAAATTAATTAAATTATCTTTCTATTAAGTTTTACATAAAAAAGAGCGGGAATTCAATTATCCCACTAATTAAAAAAAATCGTTATGCTTAATTAAAAAAGCCATTTGTAAAATAACCACCATTAATTCCTTTTTTCAAACATTTAGCAGGATACGGTAGTATGTAGTCTGTATCATCGAGTATGCATATATTCATCACAAAGTCACATATATTTTCTTTACGCACCTAATTTAAATGCATGGAGAACCAAAGAACAATTTCATTCTATCACGCAATGTATATATGTACTACAAGATTCCTTTTCTAGACATGTTTTTTTTTTTCTTTCAAAGTACTGTTCCAGTAAATGAGTTAATTGTTGTCATTAGAGATGTTTTACTGCTCAACTCTGGATCAAAACAATGTCAAATGCTTGCTTCATTACAAAGTGCAATCGCCATTTTAAAATAGATACATGTATTTTTCATTCTTGTTCAAAAAGTGGCACATAAAAATAGACCCAGCTTTTAGTACTCTTAATACTTTAATTCATCATTGGTAGCTTTTTTTCACGAATCTTCCGGGTTGCGTAATAGTTTTGGCTTGATGAGGAAAAGCGTTTAGCGGATATGCTAACCGCATAAAAATAGATTATTACGAAATACACATGACACCTAACACAGTACAATAAAACTGTAAATATCAACCTGCTCTTATTATTTGATTTTAGACTTCGAAGACTGCTCTTACGAATTATTCATATGCATGTATTAACACAATATGGTGGGCTTCAAACATTGGATACCTTCTTTTATTATTTGTTTGATTTGTTCATTTTGTGCAATTGAAGGCAAGTGAAAGTTATTTACAGCTTAATTTATCTATGTATATTTTAAAGAATAACATTAATTCTCGGGAGATGATGGATTCACCGGATCAAAAATAATACAGCATTCCGTGTGTGTTTAATGCATTATTAGATATGGTTTGTGTCACTCAAGTTGGTGGACCATATGTATGTTTAAAAACTAATGTAGTGGGTCATCTATTGTTTGAAAATTAAGAATGCAACAACACATCATTTGTATAGCTCGCACAATTTTTTTTAACTTTATCAAGTGGGATACTTTCAAGTCGTTTGCAATGCAAAATCCCATTCAGACGTTTTACTTTTAGCAGTATATTGAAACCGGACAAGCTAAAGGGGTATTTCAGAGATGAGTTCTTAAGGGTTTTTTTTCATGCTTTTGAATGAACATATCGTTTGAATCCTGATGTGTTTGTGAATACAACTTTACAATGTGCTGCATGAATATCTTGGGGCAATTTATAGTGTCATTTTCGCTAAAATATCACAGAACGTAATATAATGAGGAACTAGTCGGATATATCATAGCGTTATGATATAATTGTTATGTATTTCAATTTATAATTTTGACTGAATGAAAGAGCTCTGTCATTCATTTAGATTTCCAGGCCTTTTAATTACCTTACAGATCACTGCATGGCACCTGTTCATTTTGTGGCTGCTTTCAAAATATTCACTGTTTGACTTGATATAAATTTTATCTTGCACATTTCTTTTTATCCCCAATCCCCACCATTTTTATAAACTTTTCCACTGGTTTTCAATTTCTTGTCATCCATTTTAGCTCTGAATCCTGACGGTACCTGTAGCAGCAACAGTAATTGTCCGTTGTCGTACTACCACTGCTGTACCGGCACAAAATGGTGCTGTCCGGCCATGTCTATATGTACCGGAACATCCACCTGTATCAGAATCGGGTATATGTTTTGATTCCTAGAATTGACGTAATATACTAGTATAAATATTACGCTTATTTTGTATATGTCGAGCATTGTTGCTGGAAATGTTATTCAAAATGTTTAAACAGGATATATTAATCAATATCACGTACAATAATCGTTATGTTGACAGGAAGTACAATAGAGCGTCTTTGGAAACTGAAAATTAAGAATTAAGCGTCTTTAGATAATAAAGATTTACAATTTTAATACTAAAGATGAACAATTAAGAGTCTTTTGATAACAATGATTTACCATTATTGATTTCAATAAATGTCTTCTGCTACTTATGATTTACAATGAATGTCTTTGATACAGAAGATGAAGTTTGTGAATGTTTTATAGATTGATTTACAATGAATGTGTTCTGATGTGTAAGATCTATTACAATGATTGTTTTTTGATACTTACGATTTATTACAATGATTGTCTTTTGATACAGAAGATGAAGTCTGTGAATGTATTACGAATTGATTTACAATGAATGTCTTCTGATGTTTAAAATCTATTACAATAATTGTATTTTGATACAGAAGATGAGGTTTGTGAATGTACCACAGATTGAGTACAATAAATGTCTTCTGATGTTTAAGATTTATTACAATGATTGTCTTTTGATGACGTTTGTGAATGTATAACAGATTGATTTACAATGAATGTGTTCTGATGTTTAAGACTTATGACAATGAATGTCTTTTGATACTTACGATTTATTACAATGATTGTCTTTTGATACAGATGATGAAGTTTGTGAATGTATTACAGATTGACCATCGTACCTATCATCAGCGCGGTCGTCCTTTACTTCTGTATTTTCGTCATATGCCTCTGTCGTAGTAAGTCATTTGAAATTTCGTATTTTAATAGAGGTTTGATTTGTGGATTCCTTAAAGAGATGGTTATCAAATCAAATAGCGAAACACATATCATATTAAAGGGGAATGAGGCAAATACGCGGATTTCATAATAAGTTCACGTTCTTGACTATAGCGCATATATTCTTTAAGTCGGACAAACCTCTCATAAAAAAAATCAGGTTGGTTTATTCACGTGAAGTTCGCATGATGTAAAGTTTATATGAAGTTAATGTGAAAACTTTCCCTTTTATCATGCTCTGCTGCACACACATTTTCTACCATTTTAAATAGTGACCAGGCATTTACCTTTGGACAATTAATTATTCATGATTAATATTATTATTATACGAGATAAAAGTGATTTACTGAATTTTAATGTAGTAAAGCATAAATGCATATATCTTTCTAGTATTCGGCAAAAATTAACTTTAACAATGTTATTTAAAATTGAATAATCTCCGGAACTCAAATGTCCAAGGGGAACCAAGATTTATCAAACACATTGTCTAACTGTCCTCACATATTGGATAAGGGTATACTTTTAGCTAACATATAACTTCTGTATAATTTTTTTTAATCCTGAATAGAAAGAAGACAACGAACGCCTGTAGTCGGGTATAATCCTCAGACTACGACCGGGTCTTGGAATGGACAAACAAGTCCGAATGTTTGGCCATCACAGCTTAAGAACGGACTATCTAATCCGAATGTTTGGCCATCACAGCCTGAGAACGGACTATCTAATCCGGCTTTTGGACAAATTAAACCACAGCAACACAGCGTTCAATCTTTACAAACAGGAAAAGCATGAGACAGAAACAAAAATAGGGAGAGACCTACTGCGTGATTAAAATTTTCACTCAAATTGAGAAAAATCTAAACCATACATGTATAATTGGTCGGGGTTTTTGTTTGTGCAATAGCTGACCGACGTTGTGTTAAGTTGTTTCTGAGAGGAATAAGTATTAAATATACTGTTCTCTATTTGAAACAAATGCCACAGTATGCCGATCATTATCTGGAAATCCTCTCTGTTTTACCACTGCGATTGACATTGAAAGCAATGTACATGGGAAATTAAGTATCATAGTTTACGAGGGTTGTTCGGAAATTATTGAGACAACACAAATATTTCCCTTTTTAAGTGACGAATTTCAGTAAAAATTGGCATAAACATTGAAGAAACCTAAACAAATATTTGAACAAAGTAAAATAAAAAAAATACTAATAAATTTTTATACGACGGTGCATAAACAATTCGGTGGTTGGGGTACCCGGCGCAGGCACAAACTCGGAATTTAGAAAACTTAAACATTTACTTTGTTTGTGGTTGCTCCGGCTCAATGGATGTAAGCAAGTTTGTTAGATTACCAGCAATGAAAAATGATGTCATTAACTTCAAATTTTTCACGTTAATTAAAAGGTTTCCTGGTTTACTTCCTTGTGAAATTTCAATGATTTATTTTTTTTCCCAAGGGAGTTAGAGTAAATGTCTCAATAATTTCGGAACAGCCATCGCAATTAGGTCTTTCCACCTTTCAGGTGAAAAACCTTTTGCATATCTTATGTTTTTTATTATTATTAGTATTTTTTCTTCCCTTTTTTTCCAGGGACAGCTTTTTCATTTCTAGAGATATTGAAAAAAGTTCTTTATGTAATTGACCATTTAAAGTTATGGTACCAAATGACCCTTTGCTTAATAACTCTCAGAACTTACAAAGTCATTGCCCTTGTGTGTGAAAAGCTTGTTATCCCTACTCCTCATAAACCTTTAGAGGTATAGACTTGAAACTTTTACTAATGTGTTGAGTTTACTTAGAAGCTTCTTCAATCTTTTTATACCGGAAGGGCCCGAGGCCCCCTTCTAGCATTTATTGCCCCTAAAAGCTTCAAACATTCAATAAAAACACATACAACTTTTTTACCATACCTTGTAGAGACATCGGACCACCTGGAATTAAAGCGTCTACTTTGGCCGATCAAAATGACATAAAGGTCAAAGGTCAAGGTCATTGAAAAAAAAATGTGTATTAATGAGTCTTCATTTTCTTTGTTTATGAAGGTATTGAGAATTTTTTTCATTGATGTAGGATGACTAGGAGTTATTACTCCTATTGTACAAAATGGTTGTTATTGCTACTCCTCATAAACCGTTAGAGATAGAGACTTGAAACTTTTACCAATGTCTTCAGTACACTTAGAGGCTCCTTCAATCTATTCATACCAAAAGGGCCCAAGGTCCCTTTCTAGTAGTTATAAAAACACTAACAACTTTTGAACCAATAATCATAGATACATCGGACCACCTGGGATAGAAGAGTCTGCCTTGTCCGATCAAAATGACATAAAGCTCACAGGTCAATGTCATTTAAAAATCTGTGTATTAATGAGTTTTCTTATTTTTTTTGTTTATGAAGGTATTGAAAAACTGTTTTATGGATGTAACAATTATAGAGTTATTGCCCCTATTGTACAAAATGGTTTTTATCGCCACTCGTTAGAGATAGAGACTTTTATCAATGTCTTTTGTGGACTTTAAGGATCTTTCAATCTATTCATACCAAAAGGATTCGATGTCATCTCAAAGCAGTTATCGCCTCTGAAAGATTCTTAATTTTGTTTAAAACACTTACAACTTTTGAACCTTACATCATAGGGCCATCGGAGCACTTCATATTCATTTGAAAAGTTGACTTTGACCGGTCAAAATGACATAGCCGTCAAAGGTCAATATCACACAAAAAATTCGCATACTTAATCTTTTGTCATTTTTTTTAATGAAGTAACGCAGAGAACATATTTTATTTATTCTATGGGAGCAAAAATATGTAAAACATAAAAAAATAATGAGGTGGAAAGACCTCTATAATTGTTCGAGAACAATTAGTCTACTTGTTGGTATTTTTTTTTATTATCGATTTATTTGTAAACTTGTATCAAAAGATTTTTTACAGTCTTTTTTTATCCTTATAACAAAAGATAATGTCAAAGATTACATTTGTATTAGCTCAAGTTCAGTTACCTTTTGTTTGTTCAAATTTCATTAGAATCTAATTATGTAAGTAAGAACAACTACTTGTGTTTTATGTATAAACATGTACCTTATGCGGTACATACACGCTGAAGTCTCCCAGTGCATAATATGCATTGTATAAGATGTTAAAAATACGATGAACTAATCTTTGTTAAGAACATAACTTTCTAAAAATAAATCTTAGACATTATTTATTTCGTCTATGAATTAGAGATTAAATCCGTCAAACAAATATTTGGTGCAATGTGTTTACAATTGATAGTGCTCGAATTTGAAACAGCATTAATACGAACGTTTATATACAATTCCATAAATACAGAACACAATCAATGTTAAAAATTATTGGAGTGTTCATTTTGAATCACACATAGTTATGCAACAATGTACGTATGTCCTTTATCATCGTTCTGATGCCTTCCGAAATCGACAGCATCTTCTTTTGGAATGATCTAATTGTCCCTAAGTTTAAGAATATTACCGACTATTATATTGTCGGATTAGTATTTCAACTTGGCATACGTATTTACAGTCAACGAATCTACAAAAAGATGCATGAAATGCTCGCGATTTATATACAGGACAGGACAGTCTATGATAAAATAGTGTACTATATCGATGACTTTTCTTTTACAAAGCATACACGACACTTCCTCTGTTTCATACGTAAAGGAAAAGTTGATCAATTTAAGTAATTTTCAAGTATATTCCGGATGTTGAAGGCTCAGTGACTACAGTGGATAAGGTTCAAAATATTAATGCACTTTAGCAAAGCTGATAAGTTCTGGTCGACCTTTCAGCAATTTTCTCAATTCATCCTGAGAAGAATTCCGAATGAGAGTGTCCATGTACTGGTTCCAGCCTGACTTTGAAGATGCTTCTTTATTAAGGAGATACTCACTGAAAAGTAATCAATTCTGCAGCTTCTCATGGTTCTATACTAGTAGTTACACTTAATAAGCTCTTGGTTTCTTTTGAGGTGTGTCTCCGAAAACGTACACAGCCATGCAATACACAATTTCTTAAAAAACAGCGAGTAGTTAGACCAGCAAAGCCAATTCCAGAAAAGTAGGTGCAGTTTTTGAACAATCTTTTCCATCCTTATAATACCTTGTGAATAAAAAGTGCATGGAGAGGGAGATTGTTGATCAAAACCATGAATCCTGCGCGCCGCAAATCTCTTTCAGAATTTCAAGGTTTTCCGAAGATTTTTTGAGATACCTAACCAAAGTTCACAACCAAAAAGGACGGTTGGTGCAACAACAGTTTTCCATTATTTTTTATTATTTTTTTTTTGGCAGCTCAAAATTTGGGTTATGCCATGCTTGTGCATTTCTATGTTTTCGTCCTCTGCAGCATGAACGCGAGATTGCACTTTAACAAGAAAGTTTGTTAGTGATTGTCACCCCGGCGTACATGCTTTCGTCTGTGATATCGATAGGCGATATGTGATATTGATAGGCGAATTTTTCTTCCTAACAGGAAGATGTTCTCAGTAGCAGCTTTTCTACGATGGCCTTTGGACGGAATGTATATAATGCAACTCTTTAAAGGGTTCAATTTTAACCGCTTTGCAGACGCATAATCTAACTGACATTTACTTGCGTTTGCAATGTGGTTTGAGTGTTTGAAATTAACGATGTGTCGACGGCGAGAATTACATAAGAAAAGTGTAGGTCGCAAATATTTGGACCACTTTTGAGACAATCTAACTCAAGAATAATACCATCTATCAGAGAGAGAAAGAACCAAGAGGAAAGAATCCTTCCTTGTTCAACTCATTGTCTCAAGGTTAAATTGCTAAACATTTCCCCTTCGTTAAGAATACATGAATTCATATTCTGAAATGAGTCTACGTGCAATTGCCGTTTTTTAATCCAAACGAAACAGTTTGTAAAATAGACCGACGTGCCACGATGTTGAAGGCTTTTTCGTTGTCTAGAAAAGCTACATATACATCCGAGTATCTTTCTAGAGAGTGATACACAGTTTAAGATAAGACACACGCTACCATTATATTGCCACACCCTGATCTGAATCATTGCTTAGACGGTTCGGAAATGATTTTTCACGACTGTACTTCTGCAATCTAGTGTACAGTATGGTTTCAAAGAATCTCTGCAGAATGTGTGTGTGTGGGGTACTTTTGTTTCCAAAGTTTCTGAACTTCTATTTGCGAAATGAATACGTCGCGGCACTTTGCGTACTGCTTAATAGCACTGATTTCCATTTGCTTTAACTCTTGACATAAGTAAACGTTTTATTCGGGATCCTGATTTGACACTACGGAAAACGAATTTTGTTTCATAGTTGTCTTGAGATTTTTAGTTCGCGTTTGCACATTTGTTTTCGTTCTGAACATTGTTTATCTAAGATGCATGATCCTGACCTGTACTTGAAACTTGATCATAACGTGTGCGTCGAATGCTATCTGCGATATCACTTTCTCTACTTTGACTTTAATTGTTTTTATCTGAAAATGATAGAACTCTTTCTGCTCGGATAAAACTGTTTGACTCTTTTACTTCCACATGGAGATGGAGAGGATGATTTGACAGCGTTTGCATATGAACAAGACGGAGAAGTGGGTCGGGTGGAATTACCGATAGCGGAATCACACAGTACCTTGTTTCGTTGCTCTTTAAAACAATTTATTCCTTTTATTTTAGTTGCACTAATGTACGAAGAACATTCAACTCCCTATTTAATATTTCATTTTGAGTCATAAACCTTTCAGACATTTCGTTCAGTATGTCAAGAAATTCTTCTCGAAGCCCCACAATGGCCAACCCTGAAATGTCAATAACGGGTAACTGGGCTAGGCGCACAGGTGAGTGGTTAACGGATCTATTTAAGGGCCTTTGTGAGTTTGGCTGTCTACCGTTTTAACGGCCGTCGGGCTTGATTGCACATCTTCGTTGTGTCCGTAGATTGTTTTGACTGTCTTTTGTGAACTGTTTTGAGAGTTGCTTGTATTAAATTCATTAAACGATCAATCTTGTTCTTTCTCGATAAAATAACACTACTTTCACCTCTGAAGTTTGCACACTACCCCCCAAGTAATGAAATAATGAATATATTTGCCAAATTGTTTCATTTAAGTAATTATCCTTTTTGATTGTCAGGTCTACGAAATAACTCTTCCTCATAGAGACATTGCATTGTATGTGTTATGCTTTCAAGATACTGTAAACGTATTACATTTGGCTGTGTATTCTTTTTAGCGTTCTTGGCGGAAAGCTAAATGCCATTCATATAAGTATTAGAATGAGCACATTCAGAAAAAAAGCCAATTCAAATCCACGCTAACTTGTTGGAAAATCATTTCCCGCCAAAAATCGTTCACGCTATATATAATACGTTTACAGTAATTCATGTATAGACCACTTAAGGTTTGCTTAAACTTCCAAACTTTTGCGCTATCTCTTCGTATATTGCAAGAACACGTTCACTGTCACTCAGACTTTTGTTTGTCCGCCATATTGACTTTTGTTCAAAGATTTGTAGAATTTGAACAATCCAATAATCTATGAGTTGCTAGAAAATACCAATTATTTGTGTACAACATGAACAAAGTGTCTGCCTCTTACCCACAAGCTGAGGGAAGCATGTAAGTGTAGAGTCTGCCTCTGTCAAGCTGAGGGAAGCATGTAAGTGTAGAGTCGTCTCTTTCACTCAAAGTATATCGAAAAATTTCAGGAGCTCTTTACAGTAGGTGCTGCGTGGTGGCCGCCATTTTCAAACATAAAACCCCCAAAAAACAAAGCCAAAAAAATCACTGAAGTCTCTAAGTGCACAATTGAGCACTGAATAAGATGTTTAAAATGCGATAAACCAATAATTGTTTAAAAAACACTTAACTTCCTAGAAATAAGTCATAGATTAACTCTAACTTATTGATACTTTTCATATCAAAAATAGTCATGACCTCGTTACTTAACAAATACAAATCTGTCAAGCTCTATACAATAACATATATCGGCACATGATGGACCTTATGCATTCAGACATGCTAAAAAGCCACTTTAGTCATAATCAGGGAAATACATGATACATAAATATGAAAAATTTGTGTTCTTTTTTTTGTAATTTGAAATTTAGTAAATTCTAGAAATGACGAAAAATTCGCGCATTAGGTGTAAAAAGTCAAGTCTGAATTGGTTTAAAAAAGCCAACCACTGTTTGATAGAGTTTCGTATATCTAATATTCATTGGAATTTGTGTATTTGTTCTCTGAAGATTGATGCAAAACATTTTATTCTTAATGCTTTGCGATGAAATCAAACAGCATGCATAAAGTGGCCTACATCGTACCTTAAAAATTTAATGCATATCAATTCAGATTTGAAAGTTTCCTTGTATAAATAATAAAGATAACAAATGATATAGAACGTTGAATTACGACAGGGGTCAGTACTAGCTATGTTATTTGTTGATTCAATAGTTATTATTTTAAATTTAAAAATCAATTATTCACAAACGATTTTTTTATGTTCAATTTGCACCTAACCGATTAAAATATTTTTATTGAATAAATTATAAGCTTTTTTTCTTGCATTTCAGAGAAGTCTATACTGAAATTTGGCAGATTATGATCATTTTAAGTGAATTTACAAAAAGGGAGGTACTCATCTAACTTCCTGATCTTTTGTCTTCTAGCCATTAAGATTTAATAGCAAACCATGTATAATTCTTAAACATTTTGAACCACCTCGACTACATTAATTTTGTTGACCCTTGATCATTTTAAGTTTGGTATTTCAATTTTAATCTGGTGATTTCTACATATGAAAAAAATGCATCGCGTCTCTTTTCGAGTCTGTGTTCTATTAAATGATATTGCAGTAATAAGATATTTGAAAATTTTACAACTGCAATAAGAAAAAATATTTTTATATATCATTTGAAATGTCAGCCAAAAAAAACCCCGCCAAACATAAGATAATTAATGGCCTGATAATGCACTAAATACAATTGTTTTGAACAATGTTATCAATATAATTATGGGATTTACATTTTTTTAAAATTAACCGGTTACTCGGTAGGAACTTTGTTAACCACTTAAAAAATCAGTGATCAGTAGGTCGTATAAAATATGAAAGGTATATCTAAACGCAAAGACATTTATATTTTTCTTGAAAACTAATTTAAAAAAAAATGTTCATATATCTATAGATTATTACCGCAAGTGTAGAACTAAGAGTATGTGAAAATGGTACGAGTAACCGGTTAATATGTCGGAAAGAAAATAAATTCTACAATCGATTGCCATTTCTTAAAATTGTTAAAAAAAATTGAATAAAATATCTTAAATAAAGAAGCTTTTTGATATACCATTTCATCTTGCACACTTTGATAAATTGCTTGAGCTTGACGCTGATTTAAGATAAATTTAATCGTAAACAAAACTCATACCTTACTTTGCTTTGTATTGCACAGGATGAATCTCTGCCATTCAGTCAACTGAAATGTGGCTGAAAGGTAACTAAGGGATGACAGAGTAGCAAAGTTCCCCATTCCGTCATCTATCCAGACCTTTCAGTTACAATTCAGGTGACTGAATGGCAAAGCCTCGCCATGTAATGGAATTATTCTGAACGCAAAGCATTTGTATTTATGAAATGTATTTGCATCTGAGTTTTGACGATACAGACGGATTCTGTCACGTTCATCGACCGGATGAACGCACGAAAATCTACCCATTAAAATGAAACTTTAAAGGTGACTTAAAGAAAAAATCAAAGAAAGAATAGGTGATATATTTTTCTACTAAGGTATAACAACTTGTTGTTCGTGTATTAGTTTGGCAAAGATTTAAAAAAGATATTTATCTCCTGAGAGAGAGAGAAATAGAATGATGAGAGAAAGAGATTAACTTACTCTATATATCTGAACCATCTGCATTCATAAATATATATTTACATCGACCGAGTATGATTCCCTCTATTTCTTACGGAAACTTATAGTTAATTCATAGCTCTATAAAAACAGCCAGACTGAAATCTACACGCCCAGTTTATCGATTGGTCAAAACCTACAGCGACATAAGAAAAATCACGGACTGCAGAAAATAATCTAATGATGTCAGAATCAAATTCCCATAGGAGACGATTTGGCTGTTTCTCTTAAAAACGTACTGATGTACATTAACAGTAATTAAGTTAATTTTACTTACTTTTACAATCAATTTATTAATTTGTTAAAAGAAAGATGTTGACGGTTTGTTATTGTCATTTTTTCATGTAAATATAAACAATAAAAATAAAACATTGCAGAAAAAATTTACATAACACGCTAACGCGGGTTATGTATTTTTTTTTTTTTTGGCAATGTCGCCACCTTCATATCCCGCTGAAAAAAAATCAAAGTAAGCATTTTATTGTTTAAATCAACCTTTGTTTACCAAGGAACTGGTTATTTCCCTATACGCTATACAAAGTTCTCTAAACTAAAAACTTCAATTATATTTTAAAAAAAAGACAATATTAGCAGGGGCTCATTCGTACTGTATTAACATCTCAAGACCGCCAGTCCCCGCTAAAACAATATGATATGTATGATCAACACATGCAAAAACGCATTTTGTATTGTTAACTTTTGTTACTATTTTCTTGTAAATTGTCTAGTATAATACAATTTGCTGAAAAAAAGTTCACACAAAGGAGTTTTTAATATACGGGCATGTCTGAAAAAAAGAAACAATTTTATTCGAAGCACGCAATACGTTTGAGAAACAAAATGTTTTTAAGATATTAACACTAGTAATATTCCTTTATTATATTAAGTTAACTGAGTTTTTATTTACTCTTACCTTAAATTATTTAGTGTTGTATGTTTAAATTTACCTGCAGTCACATTATATCCAAGTTTACCTTGTAGATAGATTTAAATATCCGTTAATATTTATAGATCTATCCCATACAACGCAGTTTTTAAAAAATTATATGGGTGAATAGTCGTAACTACTGCGTAAATAGTATTGAATCAATGCATTTCACCCCTAATTTTGAAAAGGACAAAAATAGTTTACGGTATTAGAAACGTATTTTATCTCTTAAAATAGTTTGCTATTTTTAAAACATGATTTACTCCTCAGTAATATAAATTCTGTAGACTCTACCCAGCTTCCAATTCAAGATTAGTTGGCATCTCACAGAATAAGACTCAAGGCTAGCAATGATTAAAGCAGGATGGCGGATTTCAAATGCATGATTGTTTTATTAGGTTTTTGCTTGGTCTATATGATCTGCGTTACAGAAGGCTAGTCAAGATTTAAAGAGTTTAATATATTCTTTTTAATTTTATTGCATTAATTTTAAATTACAAAATAATGTTTATTAAAAACAAGATAACATGATGTAATAAACAATAGATTTTGAGTGAAGTATTTTTTTTATTTTCGTTTTATACCACAACTTAATTTGCAATATTATCTTTAATTATATATAGATAAATTGAAAGCAACGCGAGTTAAACGTACTTCCTACGGGTTTTAATTTCTTTTTGAAATGTTTATAGTTTGAATTACACGAACTGTTTGATTACAATGAAGATTGGTTCATTTCCAGAATTAAAGTTTTTTCACGAAATTAAAGCATTTTTCCCGAAACTTTGTATTTAAACAAAATATTATTTTTATAGTTGTATCTGTTTGAGAGATTTTATCCCAAATTTCGAGGAAAAAATTATACATATATAACAAAAAATATTTTTATAATGAAAAGAGAAATTTTTTTTTGGAAGGGGGGGGGGTAATTGTAGCCATATTTATGTAAAAAATCGTAATTTTTGCATCCAACCAATTAGTGTTTTTATCGGAATGTAACTTAATGTAGCTTTCTCGACTAGTACATATTCAATTTCCAGGTTGTGGTCAGTATTTTCACGGTTATGAAGAAAAAACACAGGAAAACCCATCAACCAAAGAAATCATTTATCTATGTTCTAAAGTAATTTGTAATTTGTAAACACACTTCGAAATAGCTATGTAAAAACGGGATATTAAGGACAAAGAGACCATTTTTTATTTCGTTTTGCACACGGGACGGATCTTGTGAAAATTTAACGAAGGGAATGTCCCTTTGAATTCTTTTTTTTAAATCAACTGCGACTGTAAAATAAGTTAAAAGTGCAGTAGTATTTCGAAATAGTAAACAATGCATACAATCAAAACACACTAAGCATGCTCTAACAAATATGAATACTCGGGTAAACAACTATTTGTTATAACCTAGTGATGCGTTTAAATACCAAAGATATTCAAAACCAAAGGAACATAAACAAGGCAAGGTTATTTGCTAAGAGTAAAGTTGTGATTGGCGGTTTACATTCATTAGTACGTATTAACATCCACTAAGTATGACTCCTTCTATTTGTTACGGAAATTTATTGTATGTATATATATATATATATATATATATATATATATATATATATATATATATATATATATATATATATATATATACAAAATCTGACAGGACTGAAATCTATACGATTCTTTTCAATTTGTAAGGAAAAAAAGCATCAGTTGCAATACAGGTGTTATTTGATAATTGGGGAAATAACATTGTTTTCCTGAACATACTTAGTCAGGGAGACATTCAGGGAGACATTGAACTTCCTACTCCTTGACTTGACATATCTCCAGGACTCCCGAAATTGAACATCTTGAATCAAAAAAGTTAACCTCTTTTCACCATTTTCTTTTTGCCAAAAAGATTGCTGATGTAGATAAAAAGGCGATAAGTCATTTTAGAGAGGAATATCTGTTTCTGAGACCGTACCAATACCCTTCCTCAAAGCTGGTGTGATTCCCCATTCTGCTGGAATGCTTTTCATTTAAATTAAGTCACGTTGGCATTGTCTACCTGTCAATTTGCCTATTATATTGGTTTGTTTTGAATACATCTAAATATATATTATTTTGGATGTTATATCAAGTTAATTACGTCTGTAAACAGGATTTACATCTAAAAGGAAATTCTTGTTGTTAGGATATTGCAGCTGAATCCTGTGTAACATTCTATCAAGGAACACAGTAGAGGCAATAATTACATGCAAATATATTCCTTGCATCAACCCGTCTTTAACAGTTTTGCAAAACAAAAATGAAATTCAATATATCCATTTTTTCTACAGAGTGAATTGTGAATAAACGTGTATAACGACATACAATCATTTACAAAGGACTTTTAGTAAAAAGTTTTTAGATCTTATGTAGTTTTGTCAAATGCAGACTAATGATCAGTTTTCTGCTTCTCCGCGTCTCTGCTACAAACTCCAAATCAGTACCGACGTTAGTGGATGATTTTGAAATACATGATGGTATTCAGATTTTTAGCAATTTATTCATAGCTCTAAAAAATGTATTGCATACATGATTTGTTATATACTGCTTACACTCAGACCGATGGGTAAAACGAGTGCCCATCTGATGCGTCAATGAATTTATAACACAACACAATAGCTGTAACACTTATGTATTATTAATATGACGAGGTATCAAACGTGCGTTTACTAACGTAATTTCGTCTCAAATGATTCAGGATGCGTTTTAACAAAATATTTACGACAAACGACTACCTTGTTTTGATACACATTTTAAATAAACTTAAAAATGTTTCAACTCATGAAACTCATGAAATAGTGTTGAACAACTTAATATCAATAAATTTTCACTCCTTAGGGACAGATGATCTAATTATTTCCTTTATTATCATTTCAGCTCTAAATGATGATGGTACGTGTAATAGTGACAGCGATTGTCCGTTCTTTTTTTACCACTGTTGTACCGGAACTAAATGGTGTTGTCCTTCCGGGTATATATGTACCGGAACATCAACATGTATAGGAATCGGGTAGGGATAAATGGTGATTAAAATAACAACATAATAACTTTAACTTTCTACAGATATCCTATAGAAATTGCTCAGTTTTGTTTGTACATTCATTGTATGGTTTGTTACATTAAAGACGAAATTCTTGAATGTGCATCAATGAATGAATGAGAGAGAGAAAGAAAGAGAGAGACAGACAGACAGACAGACAGACAAAGAGACATAGAAAGACAAAGAGAAACAGAAAGAGAGAGAGAGACACAATGAGAGAGGGAAAGATATACAAAGTACTGTAATAATTAACAGTATTTAAATTACATGGTTTCCTTTTATTCACATGCTTTACGATTCTTATTATATATTCATTCATCCATGACCGTTGACCTTTCAGTGTGATTGTGGGTCCCATCATTGGCCTTGTGGTCATTATAGCCTGTGTCGTCGTCTGCTGCATCTGTTACAGTAAGTCACGTGGTTCAAATATATATTACAGAGCTTATAAGATATTATATGTGTACGGTGCTGAACCAATTAAAATAATAAAATAAAATTCTTTGCAAAATTGGTATCATTGTTACTTGATGCTTAAACTATCCATTAGACCTCAACATTCATTAAAATACATTTTATATAAAGTGACACTTCATAAATATGTACCGAATTGTGTACGGATTTTCCGTTTTCCCGACTACGACAAAAAGCATACGGCGGGTGTGACCGGTCAGCAGAGGATGCTCACTCCTCCATGACACCTGAGCCTACCTCTATTTTTATTAGAGGTCCGTGTTGCTCTGGTCCTGTTTTGTATTTTCCCTTTTGACTTTTGATTTTAAACACTGTTCATATCACCAAATTTCAATTTTCACAACATGTTCTTGTGAATGATGGAAGGATTATTAGTTAAAGAATATAAAAGTAATATGAGTTGCAATTTTTATATCGAAAATTTATACACATTCACAAACAAGTAAAAAAGTTATTAAAAACAACACACAAAACAAAATGCTCTATCTATAAACTAAATTGGCTTCTTGGTGCTACCCAACAAACCTAAACAATATCAAAGAATTATGGGAGCAGGCTCTAAGTGATTTGAGTCTAAGAACGAAGGCATAAAGACATCAGGGTGATCCCTGCAGGATCGAAAAAATATGAAAGTTGCAACATTTTTATATCTTACAACTTTTCGTTAACTTTTAACAGGAAAGAAACAACAGACTCTTGGAGTTGTGTACAATCCGCAAGCGCAACCTGCATACGGGCAGTCTAACCCGGCGTATGGATCCCCGCAACCAAATCCATATAGCGTGCCACCGCCACAGACAACAAAAACATAAAAAATAATTAGTGTATATCTAGTGGTTAAAATCACATTTTGAACTCGTTAGTTGATAAATTTTCATATGTGTCAGCAATTGTTAATGTTCCTACGTACAAATGTTTTAAAATCTCAACGAGTAATGTTTATGTTGATTCGTCTTTTTATCTATAAAAGCATACGTATGTATTCATATTTGATTTTCGTGTGAATAGTGCACTATATACCTAATTTTACTGATGTTTCCCCGGTTATCGACAAACATGAAATGATCAGGAGAGTGTGAGTCTTTTGTCTTTTGTATATCCTTTATTTATCTAGCATACCTTTTTGTCCTTTTAAGATTCAGTTTGTGCTTTTGAATACCTCATAAACTATAATAAAACTAGATTTATTATCTATTTTTATTAGTTAATTTTTATATGTACTAATTATATTTGTATACTGTATGTATGACTTGCGCCACATGTGGGTTTGTGTCAAAAGATTAAATTGAATTAATATCAAACAAATTGTTGATAACAAAAATTAGGGTATGCATATGTGTAGTTTTGATGTCATATTTGAATAAGAATCAATAACTCGGAACAAGCTGCAACTGTTTAATATAGGAAAAAAATCGCATAATAGTAATATTATTAGGTTTTTTTTTCCATTTTAGGAGAAGAATTTTCAGTACCTTTTGTTTGTCATTTACCAAAAGAGATGCAAACCTTTTTTTCTTTTCAATTCTATCTTTTACACACACGATACTTTCTGGCCTTAAGATAAGTTAAATCCTTCTTAGTGGCATGAAAACCCGTAAGGCCGGTGCTTATCCTCGGTTTTTGTGGTGCTAGGCAAATGAGAGTCAATGACCCCACCTGGATGGGACAACAGTCCATCGCAGGTTATCTCCCAGCATAAACCGGTAAACAATTTCAGCCGGGTGGATTGAGGCAATGTAGATAAAGTGTCTTGTCTAATTGCACAACATACAACATCAAGTGACCACAGCGGGGTTTCAACCAGCGATTGTTCGTTTACTGACCCAACTCCCATAAACACTGCACTTAATGGTACATTGTACGTACGAGAAACTAAATCTAACGGTAACATTATTAGTCGTAAGAACAAAAACAAATAAAATAAACCACCATAACATATTGTCCTGTAATTTTAAATGTCATATGAATTTCTAAAATGCAAACTTGTGCTCTTTAAAAAAATATATTTCTTTGAAAAGTCTTTAATTCTGCATATCAAATAGGAGTATATTAATCAACAAAATATATACTTCTGTTGACCATGTCCAATTCATACCTCTTGTATCACTTGTAATTTTTTATAATGATGTTGAATGTATTGAAATGTAATTGAGCACTAGAAGGTTAATGGAGAGAAAAGATACAAAAATAGCATATCTTCCTTTTTGTAAGCAATTATATTTTATGTAAAAGTATACTTTACCATTTAATCCATGTAAAGGAATTGATTGCAATAAAAAAATGTATTAAGGTTACAAATGTATCGATCCAAATCGGGAATTTTCTTTTCGACACGGTTATATTGCCACATAATAATAATAAGGCGTATTAAGTCGAAATTTATTCGAGCGTCGCGTATGAATCTCACAGAACTTCTGTTATTGGGGAATATCCATTTCAAATCCTTATCTACAGATTCTTCTGCGACTTTAAATAACTAACATTACTTTGTCATATTTCGCAAAACAGTACGTTTTATAAGTGTCGCTGATTCTACCTGGCTCCTTATTTTTAATGTTTCGCATTAGAGTTTAGGACAAAAATTTATTGACTTAATATTAACTTAGGATGGCTAACTTCAAATGTGTGACATTATCATGCATTGTTTATTCGTTTTACCTGATTTGTACCACTGAAGGTAAGTCATTTTTTTACCGTTTAAAGTATAGTATCACTTTTGTTTTGAAACAAGTATGATTTTCGGAGATAAGATGATACAGTTTCTCATATTTGAACTATGGTGCATTTTGGTAACACATTTATTATATAATCGCTTTAAGACGCTGCAATTTAAATTGAACAAGAAAATGTGATTTTGTTTTACAAAATTCTATATTTCTATATTTTATATTCTATTGGAAAATTAAAGTACATCCTTTATTACTGTTAAATGACTATTTTTTTTTAGTTTGGTAAAAATAAAATATCGTGATTTTTTTGTTGTTGCATTATTGCTCAAAATATCATTAAATTTGCTATTGTTGATAACGTTGTTTGTTAAACGGTCTTTTTTATTGTGTATTCATTCCTTGTTTTCCGTTTCATTAAAAACAGTTTAATGAGCTAAAAAATTGCGTACAATTAATTTTTATTATTTTGGATTCAGAACATCGTGTTATATATTTTTGAGTAAAATGGCAGTCATACTGATAAAACAAAACATATTTTTAATTGTTTCAATTTTATTGCTTTTTTACTAAATAAAAAGTCATTATGAATTTTTTTCGTAAAAATTTTTTTTAGGGGGGGGGGTTTAAGGAGTGGGAATACCACTTATTTCTTAATTGTTTGTCATTTTCTTTTCTTTAGCCATTATCAAAATGTACAAACCTTTTTTTAACTACTAAATGTATGTCATTAAATTTATTGAAGGAGAAAAATCCCCCTATCCTAGTCCAACAAGATATTTACTGTTCTTCAGCTTGTTGTTGTTGTTGTTATTTTCGAATACATAGTTTGCAGTTACATGTAACACGTTGGTTGTTAAATTTGTTAAAATAAGGCGTATTAAGTCGAAATTTAGAACTGTTATTGGGGAATATCCATTTTAAATCCTTATCTACAGAGTCACCTGCGACTTTAAATAACTAATATTACATTCCAAAATAAATTTAAATCACATGGGGTATTTTGTTTGAAATAAAAGTCCGACGCATAAAATCAATAAAGCTGACGAAAACAATTTTGCACACGTCTGTTAACTAATTGTCTACCTTTAAATGCATTCCGATCATGCATTAAACACCACCCCTTCACGTAAACAAGGCTAATATTAGGCACAAAAGGATAAGATTAATGAAAAGTAAAATGTAATAGAAATAGTAAGAAATGATGTATTTTCTCCTTTATGAAATAAGGATTTATGAAAAATGTTACGCCTCTGAATACTTTGTGTATTTAATGAGCATATAACTATGTTAAAGGCTGAAGCTTGTTATTCATGATATTTGTTAGTTGATTCAAAGTGAATGGAATATATAAACATATGCCTGCATTCATCTTTGTGTATACTGTTTTCACCATCAATGAATTTAATACCACCATTTCCTAGACAATCATACAATATAAAAAAAAACCATCTTGCATTTAATGAAATGCACTTTCGCGTCTGGGTTATGGGGAATATATCACTAAAATACAATTTTTTTACTCATACAAATTTTAAACATCATACTCTCATTACTGTTTTATTCATACCAGATCAAAACCAACGCAAACGCTTAACCTGATTCTTACAAGACAATTTAATGCTAAACGAGCAAAAATAAAGAAAAATATCAAGATATAAAGAATGGTTTTTCTTCCACATTTTATTTAAAAATCTCTCCCTTTCAGCATCATATTTTTTTCTTTTGACTGTCTCAATCAGCTCAATGCTAATGGCAGGTCTTTCAAACACTATTGAAAATGAGATCCAGCTCATTGACAGTTTATCCACTTTTCTACCTACAAGTATAAGGTCATTCAATTGACACACCTCGGCTGACATTTTTGAGAATTTGCCAAATATTTTGAATTTAGCTAAGTAGACCCAAATACAGGAAAAATTCTATTCCAAGAAGTTTGAAAATAGTTGTAACCCTTTTCTCTCCATTTTGATGTTGATGTACATATTTCTCTATTATCTAATAGTGAGTTGTAATGGGTTTACAACCTTTACATGTATTAAGAAACAATAACATATGATTAGGGATAATTGGTCCATATTGTATTGTGTTTTGTAAGTTTGGTAAGTGTATATCTTGTGTATGCAGTCTGATCATAACTGCAGTTAGTCTTAAACATTTCATCAATGACGCAATGATAACGTGAGGGGCTCCAGCGGGGTTTGCATAATCATACGAAATGACAATAGCGTATAAATGGCAATAATTCAATATTTAATCCTACAATTGCCGAATATCATAAAATATAATAAGGAATCAGTCTTTAATATGATGAGGCACTGATTATGGTCGGGGCGTGATCAAATCTAACATCAAACATTACGATCTTCATTGGATTTTATCATGTCCCGACAAAGATTGTCAACTCATACATGTAATATTTGCAGTTTAAAACGATTGCTTATTCCTTAAATAAAAGCATTCACTTACATTACAAGTGTTATGACTTTGAGTATGTTATATGAATCTCTATTTTCAATAGCTTTGAATGCTGATGGAACCTGCAATAGTGACAGCGATTGTCTGTTATCTTTTTACCACTGCTGTACCGGAACTATTTGGTGCTGTCCTACTGGGTACATTTGTACTGGATCCGCAACCTGTATCAGCATCGGGTATGGATTAACATCCACAGGATGAAACTCTGCCATTGGGTTTCTTGAAATGTGACTGTAGATAGCTAAAATGTGTCCAAAAGACATAATTCTACTACTCAGTCACATCACGCTTCTTTTACTGCGGAATCATCATTGTTCGTAGGGGGCCAATGGATCTCATGGTTGTTGGTTTTCGTACATAACCCTTGCCCACGAATTTACATCCCCACGCATATACGATTATTTGTTCAATATTTGTTAATATTATCCCGAACTTGCTACAATCAATATTACGTCCCAACGAGACTGGGAAAGTTTGACTACCCACGAACATTGACCCCCACGAATAAAACTGATTCCACAGTAACTTTTAGTTGACTGAATGTCATAGTTTCATCCAGGGAACACTTATATATATTTTTTCATAGCAACAGAGACATTAACAACTGAAAAGTGAACGTTTGAAGCAAAGAACGTATTTGTCGGAATTTTTGTATGATTTATATATTGTCTGACCTTTGACTTTTCAGAGTGATAGTGGGTCCAATCGTTGGTCTGGTTCTTCTCGTCGTGTGTGTTGTTGTCTGTGTCGTCTGTTACAGTAAGTCACGTGGTTATAGGAGTTATCATTCAAGTTAATCGGTTGTATATTGTAGACCTGTTGAGATTTTTTTCGTTTTAAAAAGCATTTTGTTCTTTAAATTACATTAGTTCCGTATCTTTAAACTTTCCTTTATTTTATGCTTTTAAACATGAATTGGTTAAGTTTCACGTAATACCACTACCAACAACAGTAAACAGCCAAGTTAATAAATACTAGTCAAGTGAACACGATGTGATAAAGAGGTAAATTAAAGTAATGATTTGAGCTTAAGGCAACATTTCGAAAGAACGAAACAAAACAGTTTTTTTACTTATAATTTTTTTTCATTATTTGAAAGTTATAGATAATTCTTCATTTAATTTTGACCTGTTATAAGGAAGAAGATTTGGTCATATTATACGTCCTTGTATTTTTTCTGAAAATGCGCTTTATGTCTGGGGGTCGTTTAAAAAGAAATGATTTGTTGAATTGTTGTAAATCATTTTAAAGAACCGTTTTCTGTTGGTTTCTTCTAAAAGTAGCAACTAAAGTTTAACAAATCCTTCATTCAGAATCTGTAAATCATTTAAAAGTAAAGATTAAGTACCTTTGTTTGAGTTTAAAATGGAACCGAAATGTTATTCTAAAGAAAAAATTTGGTGAAAAGTCATGAGATCTTTTAAGGTCAATTTTTTTCTTTTCCTTTGAGCAGAAAAGAAACAACAGACTCCTGGCGTCGTGTTTAACCCACAAACACAAGTTAATCCTGGCTACGGACAACAAGCACCGCCATACGGACAACAAGCACCGCCGTACGGACAACAAGCACCGCCATATGGACAACCGCAGCCACAACCACATACCTCTCAAGCGCCACTACCACCAAAGGCGTGAAATAGATAATGTTAATGCAAATATTGTATGGCATTTTCCAAAACATGTCATATTTTTAAGCAATTCGTTTTTTATATAAATGTAAGTTATAGTAGTTGTGATTTGCAATAAATATGACACTGTACATATATGCGTTTTGCATTGATCAAAAAATATTTTTAAGCCAATATGAAGATTTAGAGTTTTATGTGTTAATCACTGAACATCATTCTTTTTGTTATGTGTTTGTTTCTCTATCAAACACAAGACAAGCAATGATTTATTGCCATGCTATATCACAGTTTGATACCCGATTAGATTTTTGAATTTTTCAAACTGAGGCAAGAAATCTTGATTGAACAAAACTAACTTTTGATGTTCAAAAATAATAAAAACAGTCACAAATCAATAATTTGGTGATTGATTTTTCGGTACATATGAATTTGAAGTTTGTGGAAAGTTGAAATAAAATAATAAAACTTGACATTATTTTATAACATGCAAAAGCACAAATTTAATCACTCTGAAAACAAAACGAAACCTGACATCAACGCCAATATTCTAAATTCAACTTAATCCTAGATTATAGGACAAAAAGGCAACATTTAGGCGTATTGATAACCGTGATATAATTCTTCAAGTTATGTCGTCAAGGGTAACACTGGAATTGTGTGAAGGTTATATTGAATGATATGTACACATGTTTTGGTTTTTTTTATATACATATCTTGTTTTCAATATGACCACATAGTCTGCTATGATTATTACAGAGGTTTTTTCTTGTAATCATAAAATGCTTAGTTGATATTTAAAAAAGCAATAAAGAATAAGGCATCATGTATATTCTGCTGTAGTGAAAACAACATTAGTCCAACATTACTGATTACCTTTGTACATATTCTATTTAAAGAGTTTACATTGTCGGACTAAGATTGAAATTTGAAAATTGTAAAAGTTTTAATAATATTTTTCTCAAGCATTTATCTTGGAATCATTATCTGAAGTATTTAAATATTATATTGTTTTACGTGCAAATATAGTTCTGCTATTTTCCAAAAGAAAATTTAATTTTGCACCGGTTTTTTAAAAAGGATATAGTGGTTTTTTGTTGAAATCATATCGGAATTAACATTCATATGTGGATTCCATTATGATTTTTTTTTTCTGGTAGCGTCGGGGTATGTTTACTACCCATAAAATTGCCGACGACAATAAAGGATGCTGCTATGCATATATTAACAAGGATATGTAACCAGAGGTATGGCTTCCTGAATTTACTGTCTTTGGTTTTTCTCTTTACATTTGAAGGTGGACCTGTTTTTATTATCAACTGCTTTAATTTCTTGTGAATAAGAAATAAATGAGTACATTCATCAAACAGTTAAACGCAGTTAAAATTACAAATTGAAAAAAATGAAATAAATCTTTCCCTTTCCTAACCGCCAATCAAAGGCCAGGAGATACAATAATGTTACATCTACAAAGGCTAGGAGATACAATAATGTTACATCTAAAAAGGCTAGCAGATACAATAATGTTACATCTACAAAGGCTATGAGATACAATAATGTTACATCTACAAAGGCTAGCAGATACAATAATGTTACATCTACAAAGGCTAGCAGATACAATAATGTTACATCTACAAAGGCTAGCAGATACAATAATGTTAAATCTACAAAGGCTAGGAGATACAATAATGTTAAATCTACAAAGGCTAGGAAATACAATAATGTTACATCTACAAAGGCTAGGAGATACAATAATGTTACATCAATAAAGGCTAGGAGATACAATAATGTATCATCCACATACACATCATCTGCTGAGGCCAATCAAAGGCTAGGAGATACAATAATGTTACATCTACATACACATCATCTGCTGAGGCCAACATGATTTAGTTGCACAAGCAATGATAAAATATAATATTCATTATTATGTTTTGATGTTTACACCTTTTTAATTGCAATTCAAATATTGTCGTATGTTATTTTACGTTTACAGTTTCCTGTGTCAACACTACGAATCTTTATAGAAACGTATAGTCCAATACATTTCATCAAGGACGTCGCAAATGACGCAGCGTGGGGTGCAAGCAGTGTTTGTATAACTATACGAAATGATCATAACGCATTTTTGGCAATATAATATCATAATATTTAATCGTACAATTGCTGAAAATTATACATGTAAGTACTATTTATTCTTTGAATATTATGAGGTGATCATTACGGTCGACGCATGATCAAATATATCATAAAGCCTTTCGGGTTTTATTGAATATGATATTTATAAATCTTTTTGATTGATGTCTAATAACAGGAAAATATAATCCGAATTTTTGTTTCATTGAATTTTTTCCTTTAAAAATCGAGGCTTCTATGATCTCAAGTTATTTGGGGGCTGCCTCTAATCCAGTAAATCGGTTACTATTTGTAACAAGAGTGTTTCATGACTACCTTTAGTTCATGTATACTGTCATTAACTTAATCAAACTTGTTTGATAATAGAAAAAAATAAATGTATAATTGCTTTTTGATGTTTTCATGTAACAAGCTTGAATAGCAGTTTTTTCGAGGAATGTAAATCTTTTAGCTAGAATGCTTGAAGTTTATCTTTTCGATAGTAATTTCATAAAATATGATTATAAGGTAATGTGAAAATGAGAAAGATATATTCTAAGACAATATCTGAGAAAGAAAATGTAACACTAGCGCATCCAAACACGGCAGGTAGAGAAAACAGAGACTTGTTAAATAAAATAGAAAGGATGTAGTAAATTATCATTCTTATATAATTTACGTAATATGTACTATGCTCTTTCTGCAATTGTATTTTCAATCATTGCATATTTTCAAATTTCATATATTGTCTGTTTATCCTTCCAATTAAATCGGTGAAACATTCTTAATCACGTTTATAGCAATTGCCAAAACACCCATACTTTTTTTCTGTTTGTAGTTTCGGATAAAATTGCTTTAATTAAGCTTTGGGGGGGGGGAGGTAGGTGAGAAATATCTCTTAGTTCTTAATTTTGTAATATCTTTTTATTTTTTATTTGCATTATCAGAATGCGCAAACTATTGGTACTAGTATTTTAACTACTATGTCGCTAAAATTTATTTTGGGAAGAAATCCTCCTACCTTAGACTAACCAAATACTTAATGTATTTTAGATTGGGTTTTAGCTTACCTGAGCTGAAAGCTCAAGTGAGCTTTTCTGATCACTTTTTGTCCGGCGTCCGTCAGTCTGTCCGTCTGTCTGTCCGTATAATTTTTGCTTTTTTTGACTCCTTCTCCAGAACCACTGGGCCGATTTCAAATTACCTTGGCAAAAAGCATCCTTAGATAAAGGGGATTCAAATTTGTTAAAATGAAGGGCCACACCCTCTTTAAAGTGGGGATAATTAACAGCTGTTTAAGCTCTTCTCGCGAACTGCAATGCTCAATATGTGATATGACTGTAAACTCATACTATTACAAAGGGGCTCAATGATAAACATAAGAATATACATTTGAGGGTTTTTTATACAGGATCTATTATATAACATTTTGTTCAGATATTTTGTATAGGACTCCATAAAGCTGATTTTATTATGTATATTGTTGCTCAGGTGAGCGATGTGACCCAATGACTTCTTGTTTGTAGTTACATGTAATATTTCTGGAAATAAGGTGCAATAATGGGACTCTAATGTAGCGTTGAGTATGAATCTCTCACAGAACTTCTCTTATTGGAGAGTTTCCCTTTTTATTCCCAGTTTACAGAGTCTTCTGCGACTTTAACAATAAGTATTTCTTTCTAAAATAAAATTTGAATCACACGGGTATTCTTTTTTAAATAAAGTCCGACGCATAAAATCAATAAAGCTGATGATAACAATTTTGCACACGTCTGTTAACTAATTCTCTACCTTTAAATGCATTCCGATCATGCATGAAACACCCCCCCCCCTTCTCGTAAACAAGGTTAATATTCTGGAAACAAGGTTAATATTCAGGAAAAAAGATTAAAATTAATGCAAAGTTGGTAAAATTTAATAGAAGTAGTAAGAAATAACGTAGTTTCCTTTTTTTAAATAAGGATTTATGAAAAATTTTACGTCTCTGAATGCCTTGTGCTTTGAGACGCAGTTTATTGACAGTTTACCCACTTTTCTACCCACAAGTATAATGTCATTCAAGCTAAGTAGACCCAAATACGGGATATTCACGTTGAAATAATATACCGTGATAACTATTTACAAGATATCATGAAACAGACTTAAAGTTATGATTTTTTTGATACGCTTCGGCTGAAATGTTACGTGTTAACTTTCTGCAAACGTGACACATAGCAGGTCCTGAACGTCGTAAAAGAGAAGTTTAGTTATATAGGTCAGCAAATCAGTTCGTGTTTACACAACAAAAACAGTCTTAACTTTTTAAATGGTATTTATAATGCATATGTATTTATACTCTCTTCATCTGTTTTACAAAAGGTGCATACAGCAGACCCTGCTTTTTATGTAAAACAAATATTTATTTGTAGGAACAATGCTATGAAGTATTTGATATTGAAGTCAATGTAGTTTTGATTCCTGTGTAGACTTGAATGGAAGTTCAAAAATTTTATTCCAAGACGTTTGAAAATAGATGTAACCCTTTTCTCTCCATTTTGATATAGATGAATATATTTCTCCTTTTTTATCTATTAGTAAGGTGTACATGGGTTTACAACTTTTACATTTTAATTGGTCCATATTGTATTGTGTTTTGTAAGTTTGGTAAGAGTATATCTTGTGTATGCAGTTTAATCATGCAGTAAGTCCTAAACATTTCATCAATGACGCAATGATGTAGTGAGGGGCTCCAGCGGGGTTTGCATAATCATACGAAATGACAATAGCGTATAAATGACAATCATTTAATCCTACAATTGCCGAATATCATAAAATATAATAGAGAATGATGAGGTACTAATTATGGTCGGGCGTGATCAAATCTAACACGAACATTACGGTCTTCATTGGATTTGATCATGTCCCGACAAAGGTTGTCAACCTTATATATGTAACGATTGCTTATTCCTCAATAAAAAACCTTCACTTACATTACAAGTGTTATGACTTTGAGTACGTTATATGAATCTCTTATTAATAACTTTGAATGCTGATGGGACCTGCAATAGTAACAGCGATTGTCCGTTCTCTTTTTACCACTGCTGTACCGGAACTATTTGGTGCTGTCCTTCTGGGTACATATGTATTGGATCCGCAACCTGTATCGGCATCGGGTATGGATTAACATGCACAGGATAAAACTCTGCTATTGGGTTTCTTGAAATGTGACTGTAGATAGCTACAAGGTGTCCAAAAGACATACTTCTACTACCCAGTCACAGCACGCTTCTTTTAATGAGGAATCATCATTGTTCGTAGGGGGCCAATGGATCTCATGGTTGTTGGTTTTAGTACATAACACTTGCCCACGAATTTACATCCCCACGTATATACGAGAATTAGTTTAATATTAATTAATATTATCCCGAACTTGCTACTATCAAAGTAACGTCACCACGAACCTGGGAAAGTTTGACTACCCACGAACATTGACCCCCACGAATAAAGCTGATTAGGTGACTGAATGTCACAGATTCATCCAGGGAATATATATTGGATGCTTTTTCGGAAAAATGCATATATACCAAATGATAGGCCATTGTCTAGAGAGTATACAACCACTTTTGTGTTTAGTGTGCTTCACCTGACAGGTGAAATATTTACCTTTAAAAATTAATATCCCATTGGAAAATGATAATTCCCATAGGAGAAACGATTCTCCTACAGGAAATATTGACAATCCTATAGGATTTTCAAAAAGTCCTATAGGAATTATATTTCCTATAGGAGAAAGCTATTTCCCCGCAGGAATTTGATTCAGACAGGTAGTTTTCCTAAAGGAAATTAATATTTCCTATCGGATTTTATCAAATCCTATCGGAATTGAAATTCCTATTGGAAATTCTTATAATCCGATAGGAAATTTCTAATTTCCTATAGGAATACTGTTTTTCCTATAGGAAAAATTTTTTTCCTGAAGGAATGTAGTATTGAAAGGTAAATATCTCACCTGACAGGTGAGATACAAATATAACAAAGTTCGTTGTAAACTCTTTAAGCAATGGTCTATCATTTGGCATATTTGAATTTTTCGATATATGCAGCTTAGACGGGTGCAGAAATGCCACCTTGGCACTGGCATAATTATCCGGCACAGTGTTATATATATAGATATAGATATAGATATAGATATATATATATATATATATATATAAAGCACAGAGAAATTCACCTTATTGGAGCTCCATCTCCGCCCCGGCCGGGGCTTGAACTCACGACCTCTGGAACCCATTCTCCTAGCAGTGAGCGGCCACCGCGCTAACCACTACGCCATCTAGGCAAGACATTTATTATGTATATATATATATATATATATATATATATATATATATATATATATATATATATATATATATATATATATATATATATATATATATATATAAAGCACTCAAAATGGCCAACGACACGAACAACTGAAATTGTTATAATTGATATAATTGACAACCAGTCCCTTCTTCAGGACATAAGAAAGAAGATTACATCGGTAAAAACAAAGAAAACAAAATCTAGATCTAGCACTACAACTAACACTACTAAAGAAACTATAAAAAATAATAACTACATTTTGTACAGTTTTGATAATCAATGTTGGTAAGGTTTTGCCAACGCGGCCGATCGCTCTTGAGTAATCAATCGACTGTCAACTTCAAGCCTGATCCAGTTAATTAGGCTAATTAAAATTAATATCCGAGTTAATAATAAAAAATTCAAACACCCGATGTTAAGTCGTACGGGGCTTTGGTTTAGATCCGAAGTATTAAATTAATTATGCAAAGAATCGGAGTTTGGTGTAAAGAAGAAAAATAATTAAATTAAAAATAAAGAAATTTTAATAATAATTATTAATAAATGAAAATTGGTATAATAAGTAGTAACTGATAGGTCGCAGTTGACAGATTTGGTAAGATTACTATATAGGTATTAGGTGATGTTGGGCTATGACACGTTCATTTTAATGAAGTCATTGTAAGGTGTTTAAAACACAGGAGCAGTAAAAAGCGTTAAATGACGTTGCGAAAAGTCTGCAATTGCGCCGGGTCACTGGACGAAGGCACGTTGGTCAGCTTACCAGGAATGATCTATTCATGCCATGGACAAGAAATTTTTCACATTGATAAACTCTAAACTTTTTAATTATTATATATATATATATATATATATATATATATATATATATATATATATATATATATATATATATATAAATTGACCTTTCAGAGTGATCGTGGGTCCAATCATTGGTCTGGTCGTCCTCATCGTATGTATTGTCGTCTGTGTCGTCTGTTACAGTAAGTCACGTGGTTATAGGAGTTATCGTTCAAGTTAATCGGTTGTAAATTGTTGACCTGTTGAGATTGTTTTCATTTTAAAAATCATTTTTATTTTGTAATTACATTTGTTCCGTATCTTTAAACTTACCTTTATTTTATGTTTTTAAAGATGAATTTTGTTAAGTTTCACGTAAAGTTAATACTAGTCAAGTCTACCAACAACAGTAAACAGCTAAGTCAATACTAGTCCAGTGAACACGTGAGTTAAATTAGAGTAATGATTTGGGGATAAGGCAACATTTCGAAAGATCGAAGCGAAACAGTTTTTTTTACTTATGATTTATTTTCTGTAAGTTATATAAAAATATCTGAAAATTATAAATAGCTCTTCATTTAATTTTGCCCTGTTATAAAGAAAAAGATTTGGTCATATTTAACGTCCTTGTATTTCTTCATAAAATGCGTTTTATCTTTGGGGGTTATTTAAAAAGAAATGATTTGTTGAATTGCTGTAAATCATTTTAAAGAACCGTTTTCCCTTGGTTTCCTCTAAAAGTAGCAACTAAAGTTTTAAAAAGCCTTCATTCACAGGCTGTAAATCATTTAAAAGCAAAGATTGATTGCCTTTGTTAGAGTTAAAAATGGAACAGAAATGTTATTTGAAATGGAAAATTTGGTGGAAAGTCATGAAATTTTCAGGTCAATTTTTCATTTTCCTTTGAGCAGAAGAGAAACAACAGACTCCTGGCGTCGTGTTTAATACACAAAAACAAGCTCACCCTGGCTACGGACAACAAGCACCGCCGTACGGACAACAAGCACCGCCATATGGACAACCGCAGCCACAACCTCTCAAGCGCCACAACCACCAAAGGCGTGAAAAAGATAATGTTAATGCAAATATTGTATGGCATTTTCCAAAACATGTCATATTTTTAGGCAATTTTTAAATGGAAGTTATAGTAGTTGTGATTTGCAATAAATATGACATTGTACATATATGTGTTATGCATTGTTCAAAAAATATTTTTAAGCCAATATGAAGATTTAGAGTTTTACATGTATGTGTTAATCACTGAACATCATTCTTTTCGTTATGTGTTTGTTTTTCTATCAAACACAAGACAAGCAATGATTTATTGCCATGCTATATCACAGTTTGATACCTGATTAGATTTTTGAATTTTTCAAAATGAGGCAAGAAATCTTGATTGAACAAAACTAACTTTTGATGTTCAAAAATAATAAAAATAAAACACAAATCAATATTTTGGCGATTGACTTTCCGGTACATACATGTATGAATTTGAAGTTTGTGGAAATTTGAAATAAAATAATAAAACGTGACATTATTTTATTACATGCAAAAGCACATTTAATCACTCTGAAAACAAAACGAAACCGGACCAATATTAAAAAATTCAGCTTAATCCTAGATTATAGGACAAAAAGGCAACATTTAGGTGTATTGATAACCGTGATATAATTCTTTAAGTGTCAAGGGTAACACTGGAATTGTGTGAAGGTTATATTGAATGATATGTACACATGTTTTGGGTTTTTTTATATACAAATCTTGTTTTCAATATGACCACATAGTCTGCTATGATTATTACAGAGGTTTTTTTCTTGTAATCATAAATTGCTTAGTTGATATTTAAAAAAGCAATAAAGAATAAAGCATCATGTATATTCTGCTGTAGTGAAAAGCAATTAGTCCAACATTACTGATTATCTTTGAACATATTATATTTAAAGAGTGTACATTGTCGGACTTAGATTGAAATTTGAAAATTGTAAAAGTTTCAATGATATTTTTCTCAAGAATTTATCTAGGAATCATTATCTGAAGTATTTAGATATAATATTGGGAGTGTTTTACGTGAAAATATACTTCTGCTATTTTCCAAAAGGAAATTTAATTTTGCACCGGTTTTTAAAAAAGGGATATAGTTGGTTTTAGTTGAAATCATATAGGACTTAACATAAAGAAGGCTGATATGCATATATTAACCAGGAAATGTAACCCGGGGCGTGTCTGGTATGGCTTTCTGAATTTGTGGTCCTTGGTTTTTCTCTTTACATTTGACCTGTTTTTATTATCAAGTGCTCTAATATCTTGTGAATAAGAAATAAATGAGTACATTCATCAAACAGTTAAACGCAGTTAAAATTACAAACTGAAAAAAATGAAATAAATCTCTTTCCTAACCGCCAATCAAAGGCTATATCACAAAGGCTAGGAGATACAATTGTAACCAGTGTAAGTAATTAATATTAAATGTTTGTCTATTTGTAAACATAATTGTTTCTGTGTGCATGTGTGTGTGTGTTTTATTTACATCTCCAGCTGAGATTGTCCACGTGTAATTGTTTATTTTTTATTTGACCATTCGACTACCAGTTTGACCCGTTTGACAACATTCTAAATTTAACTTCTAATAACCAATCTTCCCGCCTAACTTACCAGTCCCGCGCACACTTTGTCTTGCCTTGAGAGGGGACAGACGTATTAAGATTTAGCGCAAGCTTTGTCTGCAATTAGCTGCCGGTGTCTGGTAATTCTTGTGTAATTTATTACTTATTCATATAAATATATTCTATGTTTATAATTAACAATTCCATGTTATATATTAAATAACCTTTATTCAAATAATTGTACCGTATTCTGAGATAATTGTCAAATGAGTCAATGTTGTATATTTCAGGTTTTGCATATATATATTCAATAAATACATTGAATGACCCCTCAATGGTGTTCGTCTACTGCCTGGGTTAGAAATGGCGCCCACGTAAAATTTAAAAAAACAAAACAAAACCAGACACTACGGAGGATCCACCTTCATCAAGAAAGTCCTAATTAGCCGGCCGGCGATAAAGTGAGACGGAAGGAGCTAGCCAGAGAGCCAAAATTCCTATCCAACTCTACAGGACATATTGTGCACAGTGGTTATACGTACAGAATATATGGTGGATACAGCTATTCAACAAGTGTAAATATATATGTGAAATTTGTTTAATTCATATTGGAAAAGAAAACCGATTGGGGAGCGTGAAGCCACCTCGAGGCGCGGATCCAGTGAAGTCTACGTACGTTGCCGAGGAGTTCCGAATTCATATTCCGGATTGCGGGCAAGAAACAAACAGACAACGTGGATTGATTCAAAGAAGTGATAGCAGGTACTATACAAAGTTTTTCAGCTGAATATTGTGTGCGTACGTGTGAAAAAAAATCATGTCATGTTATAGTCTGTCCTAAGTTATTGCTTCCATCTCTTTTTGATGATTTTCAATTAAAATACACATACCTGTGAAAGAAATGCTGTTGAAATCGATAAAAAGGGAAAATATCCAAGATATCTTCATTGACAAATTATCATTTTTCACTCATAAAAGTTCACAGGAACGAAAACAAATTTCTTACGGAGATTTATAATGGGAAATGTTTACATCTTTTCTCATTCGAAAGTTCTCGGGACACCTCGCACAATTTTTCAACGTTATCATCCGGGCGTAATAATGGCTGATGCAATGCTAAATCTTCGTAGACTTTCTATTTTGGGATGTGTATTGAAACCTGAAGCGGTAGAGGGGGCGTTTCAAAACAGATAATCTGGACATTTTTCATATCAGTGGATGAACGTAGTTTGAGCATAAAGTTATTTATTATTATCGAAATATCAAGCGAAAAGTGATGGAAGCAAAAACTCGGGACAGAGTATAGTAGGCCTACACAAAGTTTGTTTATCAGACGAAGCTTCGAGTTAAATAGGGGATTTCCCAGATTTGCTGTTCTATTTTTAGAAAACACATGTAAAAATCCTGTGTGAATTGAATTTTGCTAATACTTTGTTTCATGTAATTATTTTGTCTAGTTAAGGTAGTTTAAGTTAGTTAAGGTATTTTTTTGGTGAACCAGGTTCATAATTTTTTTTGTAAACTGTAAAGGGGTCTTGCCATGCAGCTGTTCTGTCAAATACATGTTTAAAACTGTGATTGTCAATCATATCACATAGACAACAGCTGATTAGCAATTGTAATTCTTAAGACTTGTTTATGTTTAATTAGTTTTATTACAGAGTAGTTAGTTAAAAAGGTTAGAGGCAGCAGTTGTAAAAATCCCAACCAGCATGCAGCTCACTAATTACTAGCAATTTTCTTACAGTATCAAGAGGACAAGTGGACGTAGACTCTGACTTACTCTGTACATGAATGAACGATGATTGAGTGCGTTTTCTCTTAGTTTTACTTAGCTATTGTAAATAAGATTTAGAGGGAAGTTTTATAAAAAAAAAAATCATATGTCAATTTAAGCTCAGGTAAACAGTGTATTTGATATCCAGGGTTTGTTGATATAAGGTGTGTTAAAAAAAAGAGTTGAGATTGAATGTTAGAACTGAGTTTGTGTTTGTTGGTATACCTAGTGATTCAAATTCTGATTTAAGGTGTAATTAGTCCCGAAGGTCATTGAGTTTTGTTACTGGGTAGATGATTTTGTTTACATGCTGTTTTGAAAGTAGAGGTGTTTCCTTGGTTCAGTTTGGGGATGTCTAATACATCAATAGCAGATAAGATAAAGTTGTCATTTGAAAATAAAGAGAAAGAAATGGATGAGGATGTGAAACTTAACTTTGCAGGTGTTTCAGATGAAGATGGGTTTGATTTTGCTGGTCTACCAAATGTTAGTACACCTAAGGGGTCAGTTGAATGAGGGTGAAACTGAAGAGCAAAAACATAATGTTCCTAGAGAAATTTAGAATGAATTTAACTTTCCTTTAAAACCAGATGTTATGAAACAAAAAGGTGCTTTTCCGAAAATGCCCAATAAAACAGGTATTAAAGATAGTAATCCAGGTTTCAATCTTGGGAACAATACTTCCACTCAGGTGTATGAAATCACCAATAATGTCCCTAGAATTCCACAGTTCTCTGGTGATGAACCTCCTCAGAAGGGGGATGTGTCTTACAAAGAATGGCGTTTTTTGGTGCAATGTTTAGTAGGTGACCCCGACATAAAGCCAAACTTGTTGATACAAAGTATAAGAAGGTCATTGAGAGGTACTGCTAAAAATATGCTCATACCGTTAGGAGAAAAAGCAACTGTTAAACAAATTCTGTCAAAGCTTGATGTTTTGTTTGGTGTTTTCAACCAATGGTATGATTATACAAAAAATTTTTAATGCTTTCCAATTACCTGGTGAGTGTGTCACAACATTTGGTTGCAGACTTGAAACCATGCTACAGACTGCAATCGATAATGGTTATTTAGAAAGAACTGCAAAGAATGATTTGCTTAGACACAAGTTCTGGACATCTCTCAGTTCAGAGAACTTAAAAGGTCAAACAAGGCACAAATATGATTCCATAAAAAATTATGACAAGCTTTTATTAGAAATAAGAAGGGTAGAGAGAGATTTTTATTTCAAACTCTAAAGACAGAAAACCAGTACATCAACATGGGATGTCAGCAGTCGAGGATGACTTGGAGGAGAAGCTGAACAAGAAAATAGGTGAGTTAGAACAAAGATTGGAAGGTAAGATCGATGACAAGTTCAACAAAATCTTAGAGAAGCTGGATGGAAGACCAGGAACCCAGTATAACAGGTATGAACAGAGAGAAAGGACAAATTACCACAGAGGTTCCAGAGGGAGAGGGTACCAAAGAGGTAATTTCAGAGGAAATTTCAGAGGAAATTATTCTGATAAGAGAAATTATCAAGTTCAGAATCAAGAGCAAAGGGGATACCAAGCTACAAATTCGAGTAACCCAAACGCATGAAGGTCTCTGATGAGGGCCGACCGGAGACCGAAGACAATTTTCAAGGCCAACCATACAAATGTGAGTTAATAGGTAAGTCTAATGAAATAGAGATAGTTGTTGAAGGTGAAAAGGTAAATGCACTTATTGACAGTGGGTCAATGGTTACTACGTTGTCAGAATCAGGTTACAAGTCATTGAAAAACCAACCTGAAATGAGAAATTTAACAAGCTTGGGTTTAGAAGTCTCTATTGCAGATGGTTCATTGCTGAAGTACAAGGGATATATAGAGTGCTGTATAGCAATTCCATTTATGAGCATAGATTTAGCTGTCCCTGTGTTAGTTGTACCTGACACTAACTTTAACAAAACCTGTCCTGTGATCATAGGTACAAATGTACTAAGACTCTGTAGAGATTTAAGTGATGTTACTCAAAGTATCAGTGAAATACCCAAACAATGGAAGAATGCATTTGAGGGCTTAAAATGTCAATCTTACTGTGTACGGTCTGTGTCTAAGAATACAATTATGGTAGAACCAAATGAATCAGTAGTGGTTAAAGGGTTTACTAAGGGTATTCCTGTCAAAGAGCATATGACGGTAGTTACTGAAAACTGTAATAGTGATTTAACTTTTACAGTGTGCCCGAGAATAGTAACGTTGTCCACTCTGACTTCAAAGCCATGTGTACAAGTTAAGATATGTAACATCTCGGCAAAGCCTATTTCAATAAAACGTGGTACTGTGCTTTGTAGTCTACAAGAGGTTAAGGTGGTAGATGACCTCACCTCAATACAAGCACCCAAACCCAATACTAGACAGTGTGACCCTATAGAGTTAGGAGTCAAAGTTGATTCCCATGCACTGAGTGACAAGCAGTATGAGTATGTGAAGTCCATTCTTAGGGAATATAGTCATGTATTCTCAACTGGTCCATTAGACTTAGGGAAAACTAACTTGGTTAAGCATTCAATTGAGTTAGAAAACAATACTCCATTTAAACAACCATACCGCCGTGTACCACCTGGTATGTATGACGAAGTGCGTCAACATGTAAAAGAAATGTTAGATGCAGGAGTAATAAGAGAGTCGAATAGTAATTACTCCTCCAATGTCGTACTTTGCCGGAAATCGGATGGTTCATTGAGGTTTTGTTTAGATATGAGAATGTTGAATGCAAAAAAACGCCGCGAAAAGATTGTTACATGTTGCCACGGTTCGATGACATTATTGATACCCTTTATGGCGCGAAATTTTTCAGCAAACTTGACCTAAGATCGGGCTACTGGCAGGTGGAGTTAGAAGAGAGAGACAAGCATAAAACGGCATTTTCAGTAGGTAACTTGGGTTTTTTCGAGTGTAACAGAATGAGTTTTGGTCTCACCAATGCACCGGCCACATTCCAGAGACTCATGGAAAAGTGTATGGGTGAAATGCATTTGCGAGAGTGTTTTATATTTTTAGATGATGTTTTGATCTTTTCAAATTCTTTTGAGGAACATTGTGGAAGGTTGAAAAATGTTTTTTCGAAATTGATTGAACATGGTCTCAAGCTCAAATCATCAAAATGTGAATTCTTTAAAAAGTCAGTGACTTATTTAGGACATATGATTTCAGAAGAGGGAATAGAGACAGACCCGGGGAAATTGTCAGCTGTGGAGGAATGGCCTGCACCCAGAAACCTCAAGCAGCTGAGACAGTTTTTGGGGTTTGCCGGCTATTATCGTCGATTTGTCCCACATTTTGCCCAGATAGCTGCTCCTTTGAATGATTTGCTGAAAGGACATGGAACCAACAAGCAGGTTAAGAGATATACAAGCAAGGTAAAAACCTGTTTCCTGGAAATGGTCTGATAAAGAGGATGAGGCATTTAAGGCTATTAAACAGAAACTAATCCAACCTCCAATTCTTGGTTTTGCAAATTACAAACTCCCATTTACTTTGCATACAGATGCAAGTAGTGTTGGGTTAGGGGCAGTTCTGTATCAAATGCAAGATGGTAAGAAAAAGGTTATAGCATATGCCAGTAGGGGATTAAGACCAAGTGAGAGAAATTATCCGGCCCATAAGTTGGAATTTCTGGCTCTCAAATGGGCGGTCAGTGACAAATTTCATGATTACCTATATGGAACATCTTTCCAGGTAGTCACTGATAACAATCCTCTTACCTATGTGCTTCATAAAGCTAAGTTAGATGCAACAAGCCAAAGGTGGGTAGCTGCATTGGCAAGTTATAACTTTACTTTAATATACAGATCCGGTCAGCAGAATGCTGATGCGGATGGATTGTCCAGACAGCCAGAGCTGTTCTCCGATGCTGTCAAGGCCATATGCCAGTCTGTGTTATGTGCTGTACCATACTGTCATAGTATAGGAGCTGATGCTGTAGCTAATTCTTCTCCTTATGGGGAGTCGGAAGAGGTGCAACACATAAGTGATATAGATTGGAGAATAGAACAGAGGAAGGACAAGGTGATAACAAGAGTGATAGAACTTATTGAACAAGGATTTTATCCCAACAGATTTACCGGTAATGTGAAGAGAGAAGTTTTTCCTGTCCAGAAATTTTGCAAAGAATGGAGAAAACTTCATCTTAAAGAGGAAATTTTATACAGGAAGGTGAAAATGGATGACAGAGAGGTGAATCAGTTAGTAATTCCAGACGTGTACCGAGAAGTAGTTTTTCAGGGAATTCATAGGGATACAGGGCATCCAGGAAAAGAATAGACACTGTGGTTAGCAAGACAAAGATATTTTTGGCCAGGTTTAGAAAGGGAGATTAGTCAGAAAATAGAACATTGTCCAAGATGCATAAGGCGCAAAACCCCAGCAAAGCCTTTTGCCGAGTTAGTCCCAATTGAGAGTACACATCCTATGGAGTTAGTGTGCATCGACTTTTTAAGTCTTGAAAAAAGTAAAGGGGGGACAGAGGATGTATTGGTCGTAACTGACCATTTTACACGTTTCGCACAGGCCATACCTTGCCGCAACCAAAGAGCCACGATCACATCAAAAGCACTGTATGAAAATTTTTTCCTGCACTATGGTTTTCCAGAAAAATTGCATAGTGATCAAGGCAGGAACTTCGAGTCTAAAGTCATCAAGGAACTATGCAAAATGCTAGGCATCAAAAAGACTCGCACCACTCCGTACCATCCAATGGGTAACGGATCAGCTGAACGATTCAACCAGACCCTCCTAAAAATGTTAGGTACATTAGAAAATGATCAGAAGGCAGATTGGAAATCTCATGTAGCCCTTTAGTTCAAGCCTACAACGCAACAAAGAGTGATGCGACAGGTTATTCTCCACACTTTTTAATGTTTGGGTGGCACCCACGGCTTCCCATTGATTCTTTTTTAGGTATCAATCCTGATGAGGAGGAACACAAGAATCACAGCAACTATGTTGGTAAGTTACAGATGAGATTGGAAACAGCTTTCAACATAGCAGCAGCTGAAGCAAAGAAGTCTGCAGAAAAGAACAAGGAGAGGTATGATGCTAAGGTAAGGGAAGCAAGGTTAGAAGTAGGAGACAAAGTGTTGACCAGAAATGTGGGGTTAAAAGAAACAAATAAATTGGCTGATAAATGGGATGAACCAATTCATATAGTGAAAGAGAAAATTCCTGATTTGCCAGTTTATAAAGTAAAAGCAGAGGGCAGTAGAATGAGGACATTGCATAGGAACATGTTGTTACCCTGCCCCAATCTTTCAGAGGGGGAGAAGCCCCAGCCTAAAGAAAAGAGAGCGAGATCTAGAGGCACATCTGGTGGTTAATAGATGGAAGAGCGGATGTCTTCCAATTCATCTGAGTCTGATTCTGATTCCGATGTAGCTATTATGAGATATGTTACTCATACGACTGATAGGAATAATGATTCAGAGGATGTGGGTTCAATTTTGTCTGAAGAAGAAAGTTTTTTAACCAAAAATGTATCTTTTCCTTTACAGAATGTTAACCAGTCAAATCCTAGTGATCTTACAGAAGTGGATGAGTTTGCTGAACGGAGTTTTAGTCATCCAGCCCCCATTGATGCTATGGAAGCCAATAAGAAAGCAGAACAGAATGTTAGCCTTCCAACCCATTTGGATTTTACAGAATTGAAGGAGACGGCTAAAGAAGAAACCAAAGAGAATGAAGAGATGATGACTACAAGGGAAGAAAATCCGCCTCTTAGACGATCAGGTAGAGAAAAGAGGAGACCAGATTGGTATGGGAATTGGACAGAAAAGTAGTGAATAGAATGTTTTTATGCTGAAAAGACAAAGTGAAAGTGAATGATTTGGTATTTTAACCATCTTTTATATTAATTGTCATAATTGTTTTCATATGTTTGTGTTTATAATTGAAGGTAATAAACTGAATTTGCACTTTATTCCATATTGAATGTTGTTTAACTGATGATTCCCAATAAATTAAGCAACCTTAGGCAGTAATGCTCTTTGAAAAGTGCTGTTGATGTGAAAATTGACCGGTTTCAACTGTAAAGTTGTCGTGTTCATTTATTGATCCATTTGTTGTTGATCATGTAAGTTGGTCATATGGGGAAAAGCTCAGTTAGAGGAATTGGTGTGGATTAAAGTTTATGTATATGTTTGTAAATAGTGATTATTTGTTCTGATGATGGGTTTTATATATTGAGCTGGTGGTTATCTTGAGTGAAGTTCCTGATATTTAGTTTGTTTTATGGTGGTGATGATTACTTGGTGATCAATAGAATTTTATTAATTAATAAACTATTTAATTTCAGACAATGTCAGGAGCCATTTAAACAAAAGGGAGGAATATGTAACCAGTGTAAGTAATTAATATTAAATGTTTGTCTATTTGTAAACGTAATTGTTTCTGTGTGCATGTGTGTGTGTGTTTTATTTACATCTCCAGGTGAGATTGTCCACGTGTAATTGTTTATTTTTTATTTGACCATTCGACTACCAGTTTGACCCGTTTGACAACATTCTAAATTTAACTTCTAATAACCAATCTTTGTCTTGAGAGGGGACAGACGTATTAAGATTTAGCGCAAGCTTTGTCTGCAATTAGCTGCCGGTGTCTGGTAATTCTTGTGTAATTTATTACTTATTCATATAAATATATTCTATGTTTATAATTAACAATTCCATGTTATATATTAAATAACCTTTATTCAAATAATTGTACCGTATTCTGAGATAATTGTCAAATGAGTCAATGTTGTATATTTCAGGTTTTGCATATATATATTCAATAAATACATTGAATGACCCCTCAATGGTGTTCGTCTACTGCCTGGGTTACACAATAATGTTACATTTACATACACATCATCTGCTGAGGCCAACATGATTTAGTTGCACAAGCAATGATAAAATATAATATTCATTATTATGTTTTGATGTTTACACATTTTAAATTGCAATTCAAATATTGTCGTATGTTTTTTACGTTTACAGTTTCCTGTGTCAACACTACGAATCTGTATAGAAACGTATAGTCCAATACATTTCATCAATGACGTCACAAATGACGTAGTGTGGGGTGTAAGCAGTGTTTGAATAACTATACGAAATGAACGCGTTTTTGGCAATATAATATCATAATATTTAATCGTACAATTGCTGAAAATAATATATGTAAGTACTAATTATTCTTTGAATATTATGAGGTGATCATTACGGTCGACGCGTGATCAAATATATCATAAAGCCTTTCGGGTTTTATTGAATATGATATTTATATATCTTTTTGATTGGTGTCTAATAACAGGAATATATAATCCGATTTTTTGTTCCTTTAAAAATCGAGGCTTCTTTGATCTCAAGTTATTAGGGGGCTGCCGCTAATCCAGTAATTCGGTTACCATTAGTAACAAGAATGATTCATGACTACCCTTAGTACATGCATACTGTCATTAACTTAATCAAACTTGTTTGATAATAGAAAAAAATAAATGTATAATTGCTTTTTGATGTTTTCATGTAACAAGCTTGAATAGCAGTTTTTTCGAGGAATGTAAATCTTTTAGCTAGAATGCTTGAAGTTTATCTTTTCGATAGTAATTTCATAAAATATGATTATAAGGTAATGTGAAAATGAGAAAGATGTATTCTAAGACAATCTCTGAGAAGGACAATGTAACACTAGCGCATCCAAACACGGCAGGTAGAGAAAACAGAGACTTGTTAAATAAATAGAAAGGATGTAGTAAATTAACGTTCCAAAAAAATACCAACAAAAAGAAAGAAAGAAAGAAAGAAAGAAAGAAAGAAAGAAAAAAAAAGGTTATCCAACAGTTGCAAGTTACTGAATTTGGAGATGTTACATGTATTTGATACAAGTACATGTATCACCATGTAAAATTTATACATGTATTTTACATGTTGCGAACATTTTCTATAGTTTTAGCTTGTTGGTAAATTAATGTTATTTACTGTTCTAAATTCTTGTGAAATTCCTCCTGACGGTGATGTGATAGAATGTAAATTAATGTTCAGCAAACGTCTTAACTGTAACAAAGAAATAGAACATCAAAGTAATCAAGTGTAGCTTTAGGAAATATACTTATTGAAAGGCAGGGTTGAAGGACAATTTACATAACAATTAGCGGATTAACGCAGGTGAATAAGTGGGCGTTGACCTGGGCGATGGTCAGTTTAAGAATAAAGAAATATTCTCTGACTGGATGATTTATACATGTCAATTATTTAGAGGGCCATGCCAGTAAAATCTTATTATATGTTTTATATATGAAGTCTAAGAGAGTCAGAGTCAGAGTCGATAGTTAGAGGTTTAGAGTCAAGTCGTCCGTCTAATCCGTTACGTTTTCCCCTCACTGTCATATGTAGGTTAACATTAAGTTAGAATTATTAATAAGCGAGTTTTTTTAATGTGTACGGAGTGGAGAGTAACTGTTTATATAACTGTGTTATGAAATGGAATATATGTGGAAAATACAGCGAGTGTTGAGCTAATTCCCTAGTAATCGCCCGATACGGAAAATACCACATACGGTACAAACACGGCGGTTATACAAGTATAAGGATGCAAAGCAATACAATTATAGAAGTTATGCAGTTGACACCCACATCGCACCAAACACTAGACAAAGTATTATGTACATGTAATTATAGCTGTCCATGTTTGTTGACTTGGAACGAAGTGACAATTTGCCCTGCTTTTGTATGACTAATCCACATAACAATTTTGTCGATTTTTTTTTTTTTTGTATTTTAGTATTTTAGTTAGGTTGCTGTGTGTTGTTCTCTTGTTTTTTTTTTTGTGAGTAATTCAGATATATATAAGCTTGCTATACTTTTGTTTTATTAAAAAAAAGATATGCATTTTCAGTGAATTATTTTACTCAAGAGTTAGGTAACATTTCTTTTTCTATCTCTCTCCTAGTAGACAGTACGTAGCAGATGTTCATTCAGCAATATGACAAGTTATTGCTAATGTAAACTGTTCGTCGGCTGTACCACGCGACGCCACTAATGGAGTGATGATATTGAAGATACGGAGCCAGCGATGAGCAACGGTGGTAGGAAACACCTGGGCGTGTAATTCCTTCTTTAAAAAGCTGCATGTTGTATAAAGATAAAATGTGTCGCACGTATACGTGAATGGTGCAAGTGATGGAGACAGGAGGTAGGGGGCCGCGTTACAGTAGGTTCGTGTGGGTCGGGCGCACGGGCCGGGGTAACTGAAACAATTGTGACATTAAAATATTCAATTTACGGATAGATTTGTCATATTAAATGATTTCGTAGAGACTTTTTATTTATTTGTATCAAACTATAAATACGAACTAGAAATTGTAATCTAATTTCAATGCGATATACTCAAGACAATCAAGAACAAACAGTGAACATCTTCCTTCCATTTTGTGAAATCAAACCCTTTTATTTGAACATGGATATGAGAGGAACAATGAATTGTAAAAGACGCAAAGAAAATTACGTTTCATGATGCGTAATAGTGACTTCTGAACTCAAAACCTATATTGCGCAGCGATCATCCACCCGTAGTCTGCGCATGCCCCTGTTAATAACAAGGAAGTGATTTATGAGAGCGGGAAGTGCTCATCAAGAAGTTATGACAAGTTTTACAAATATATATCTTAATGTAGGACCGGTAAATACTACAATCATTGTTTCCTTCTTTTAAGATTTAAAATGGTTTCGTTTTTCTTCAGCCAATAAGCCATGTCAATTGTGAGATCATATCATTGTTAATACAGGAGCGCGTTGTACAACAACCATTTGTTTTCTTCTTTTTTTTAAATTGAAGTGGTTTCGTTTTTTTGTCAGCAATGACAATCTCACAGATACTTATTAACGTTGAGCGCTTGTTGCTTCAGCCAACTGTTATCATTTTTATCAACTAAAGTGGCTCTATCTTCTTTAGTCAATAAAATCTGAATTAAAAGTTCTTAAAGCTATATGCATTTTTTAAGAATTTTCACATTTTCATGGTTGTTTTGAGAACGAGAAATTTTCCAATGAAATAAAAGATTGCGAGGCGAATGCAGAACATAAGGTGCTCCTCTATGAAATCTCTCTCTCTCTCTCTCTCTCTCTCTCTCTCTCTCTCTCTGCTGAAGTCTTTGTTTAAGTGGGATGGCTATCCCCCATGTATCATTGTCCATAGTCCATTAATTAGAATGCGTGATACACACGTAGGAAGTCTCCAATTGTTGTTTTTTCCTGTACAAGTGTCCATCCCGACCTTTCTCGTTGGACACTTACTCAGCGAAACATCTACCTCTTCCTGAACGTATGGTCATAAACAAGTTATACCTATCCTCGTGTAATCACAGCAAGACAAAATCACCACAGTGAATGACTTGAACATCACTGGACTGAATGTACTCAGCAAAACACGCATTCTGTAGAAATCATTGTGTTCAGTCTGCCACAACAGTTGAACTTTTGACCCTTTGTCAACAGCTCCACGGGACTATATTGAGCGGATTACTAAGACTTAACGGAGCGTGAATTGGCCGCGCCGCAGCTAATCATACGTTAAAGATTTTACCCGGGGTCCTAAGTCGTTAAAATACTTGGTCTTGGAAAATGGAGTTTTACAAAGTTGTAGGATTATTGTTCTCGCTGTTGTTGTCACCTCTGGCACAAGGTACAGTTTCATATTTTTTTTAAACGATCAGTTTTTACATATGATGTACACGACCATGTTTGCGCATTTTAAAACAAAAACATATTAAGCAAACCAATTACACTAACAAACAAATCAATGTAAATGTCAGGTACGATATTTTGTTAGAGTTTGACATGTGAAGCGCACGCGGGTCATCTCAATGAACGGTAGCTGTCCGCTTAATTTAGATGCATTAACCTCTACGTGGATGCTCCAACTGGCCGGAGCGTGAATGCAAAAACAAACAACAAAAACAAAAAATAATATAAAAAAAATGACAGCAACAGCGTTAGCTTTATACTTTAAGGCTAACAAAATGGCGAAGTCTGTAATGAAATCGGAAAACAAAATATCAAAACAAGGGGAGTCGGGGCATTTTCATGCATGTACGGAACTTAAGAGGTGTTCCACCCCTAATACAATTTCACGGTCATTTAAATTCCTCTAATTTTGATCAGATTACTTTGTTTACAAAATCCTGAACACTACGAATCGGAATTGATCGTTGACCTTGTGCGACCTCTTTACTGTTGTTTTATGTATTTAAGCTGATAATTTGCAACAATAACTTATTTAAGAAATAAACAACGTTATTTAGTGAACATGGCGTTATGAATAGCAATTGGTCTAGCGCGCATCATGGAATATGCCAGCAGACCAATTGCTATTCATAACGCCATGTTCACTAAATAATCGTTGTTTATTACTTATATTTGCATTTTACAACTTGCAAATACCCTGTATTAGCCTAAACCTTGATATTTAACGTGATATAGCTATTGCATAGAAAATAGTAATGTATTTTAAAAATTTTTTAACTCTCTTTAATTTGTTATTTCGAAAGAATATTTATCAACCGGATGTTGAAGTATTATATATATAGATTATTACATGGCAATTTTTATATCGCATCCTATATTAGCCCGAGGTCGCTGTATATCAGCCCGAGAGCCGTCAGGCTCGAGGGCTGATATACAGCGACCGAGGGCTAATATAGGATGCGATATAAAAATTGCCATGTTATGATTTTTATATCATATACTTATAGAAAATAACAAAGAAACAATAAAAAACATCATATGATGAATGTTTATTATAAACAAATCGCTCCGTGTCTATATATTCCATCTCTGATAAACTTCCCTGAATTTTTTGCGCCAGCTGTTTGTATACCGATTTGACGTCGACGTATTTATTTGACGTCATACTCGGAGATCGGAGTTGAACGACGCATACCGAACTCTACGTCATAATAGCCGATGATTAACGGAAAGGGGTGTGATATAACATCCGAAGATTACCGGAGAGGGGTGTGATATAAATCTTATATCACACCCCTAGGGTTTATATCGCACGGGTAGGCGAATTTTCTGTTTATATCGCACAGGGCGGAAAATGGTATATTTTCTATAAGTATACGATATATTTACATTCCACATATATTTTGCATGTAAAGCTACTGCAGATATAGCACCATAACACAGACAGGGTACTAAAAGGTTAAATCACGAGTTTTAATTGTGACGTCACAAACGTTGAACGCTGATAAATACAACGTCACAAGCGAAAATCAAAGATCCGCTTGTGGCTGTTACTGTGGCTCTTCCATTAATTTGAACTTACCCATAGGATAATACAGTAATTTTGAGGTATATTTCACATTTGCATACAAGGCAAGAAAGTAAAAAAATGTAAATATAAGCATTAAATCCTTATTTTTTTGAAAGATATAGTCTCATAACTGCAACGGTGTGTGCAAACAAATTTTCATAACGCGCTAACGCGCGCTATTCAATTTGTATGCACACACCGTCTTTCAAAAAATAAGGATTCAATACTTAAATGTATTGCCCGGTCACTGCACGGAGAACGAAAAGAGCGACGGCACGTATAGTGATATAATGGTTTGTTTATACAAGTACAAACCCGGACCCCGCTGACCAATACTGCTAAAAAGGGAAATATTTATTAATACATTTTTTAAAATTTTTTTTGGAGGGGGGATGGGGTGGGGTGGGAGAATATCGTGATATGGCCCATGCTTGACAGCGCACTGACGTAAGCTGTTTAACCCCACCGAACTCGGATCTTATTTATACCAATAAAGAAACTTAGAAAGCGATGTAGAAGTATTCATTTATTTTGTGCAGTCTTATGGTATTGTTTGACAACCAATGACAAGTCTGTTTACAATTTAAGAGGGCTGGATGGGCGTGGTCATTTTTATGTTATATTTACCTTCTTATGAAAAAGAGTTCTGTATAAAGATATAGGGAAATGCTCAAATTTTGGATTGGCAGGTGTGGTATAACACCGACAAAATTCGAAAATAATAATTCGTCATTACAATTGAATTTTATAGAATTCAGTTCGGTTATTTTTGTATCAGTTGTTCTAATCCTCAGTTTGAATTTTCAATTTAAAGCCAACGACCTTATCATTGGCAGGTGTAAGATTAATAGATGGAACAGTCTTGTACCTTTTTTGAATTTTTAAATCGTTGATAAAACATGTCTATTGTGCATCAAAATGAAAATGAAAAGATCTGGGCAGACGCCGTCCCGTTCCAGAGCTCTGAGTTACCTGCATACGTGTATACAGGTCGTAATATAGCGTTTACTGTAATGGGCTATTCGATAAAGGGGTCATAGCATTTTCCCGCATTTTGCGCCGCTTGGATCGCTTGGATCAAAGTGTGTCTGCATTTTCTCCCCATTTCATCTTATGTAAAAAAAAATCTTGAGTTCTCTTTTTTTACAAACGAATACATTGTAACACAGCTGCCTATTATTTGCAGGATTTATTGATCCTTCCAAAATCAATGTTTATTTACTGTCTTGTAAATAATTGCATTTGTTATCTGATGTAATAAAAATGATAAAGTATGTAGATTTAGAGACCGGTACTAACACATTCCTATCAACACAAGATCAGCGTTACCAAAAGGGCTAAATAGACAAATAATACGTTGCTGGAATTTAACCTGAGGCACATACACTCGACGTTAGTTTAAAATAAATTTCTCTCATTATAAGATATAGTAACCCTTACCATAAATACCCACGAAGGATCGTAACAATCGCCATTTTGAATTCTCAGAATGGGCTCATCCGTCACAAACTTTTTGGGAATGGTTTTTTTTTTTTGCAAAATCACTAGTTACAAAGATCACTAAAATTCTTTCTAGCAATTTATCGTTAACGCATGTATACACATTTTCCAATGGAAGAGATGACACGGCCGTTCATTTTACATGTAATTATTAAAAACAATCTGATTTTCATTTTAAAATCGGTTTATAATTATATTTTTAAAATGGTAGATTACTTCTTTCATAAAAAGCAAAATATTCAACGTAACTTGCATGTGAACTGGGGTGTAATGATATGATAAACTGAGAAGTTCATCAATATATTTTAACTTTTAACAAATGTAATTAAAAAAAACACTCGCATGATAACGTTCCGCGGCATAATTTAATCTAGCTGAGTTTTTTTTACCGGTTGTAAGACCCGAGGTAATATTGATTGTAACAATCATAACAATTTAAAAGATCCCCATGAGTTGTATGACCTATCTCGACCATGCAAGGTAAAACCCGAAAAGCTATTCGGTTCGAGTAGGTATAACTGATATCAATTCCCCATGTGTGCCGATTTAAGTAAGACAATTTGTAATTATTTTGATTGCAATAAGTCACTACTGATGTAACAGTAATAACTGATGTAACAGTAATTAATTACTCACTACGTGTACTACGTGGTTGACGTGTGGGTATTATTGAAATAATCAGAATAAACAGAACTTTCTCCAGTATGATTTTAAAACCACCTAATTTGAAATCATGATGAAAAAAATTCCAATAGACAAAGACATGACAACCTAGACAAATATTCTACAAGGATTGCAAAAAGAGTTGAATCAAACTTAGCAAAAAATAACCCAGAATTTCTCTACATGAGATCCAGACATACACACTTAATATGACACACTTGTATTAATATCTAAGAGATAAACATTCAAAATATGATTTATTTTGATAATTAACGGTTCATGTGATGTTATAGTTATGCTTGAAAACACGTGTACGCTCATTCTTAATCATTTGCTTTTTTGATTAATTTTCAGCCCTGAATCCAGATGGGACTTGTAGCAGTGACAATGACTGTCTGTTATCTTTTTACCACTGCTGTACCGGAACTATCTGGTGCTGTCCTTCTGGGTACATTTGTACCGGATCCGCAACCTGCATTAGCATCGGGTTCGTTCTTCAAACAAATATATGTTGATATGAATAAACTCAAAGTACATATAAAGACTTGCAAAATGAATTAAAGTTAATTTTTTGTTTTATTTTAGACTTATAGTTTCTGATACATGATAATAATTGATCTTTGACCTTTCAGAGTGATCGTTGGTCCAATCGTTGGTCTGGTCGTCCTCATCGTGTGTGTTGTCGTCTGCTGCATTTGTTACAGTAAGTCACGTGGTTTGAATAGTCTGCAATATTTTAGCGATCGACAAAAAAATAAAGCACGACGAATAAAGTAGATAGGAAAAGTTTGGTATCAACAACGCAGTCCCATAGTCTGAACTACAAAACTCCAATGATGGATATCACAATATAACCAAAACACTATTTATCAAATGCTGTGAAACTGAATCTTTATTGTTACTTAAAGTTCATTTCATAAAACTTATATAAAAGTAAGTTAAGTACTTCTGTGTTCTTTTAAACCGCTGTTTCAGTTTTTAAAACGTATACACATGTATGTTCTTTAAGTCTTAAGATAGAGTTGATATATTCAACGTATTCGATCTGTTATTACAGAGAAGAGACAACAATCGCCCGGAGTTGTGTACAACCCGAACATGACAACAACAACAACTGCCACAACTGCTACATACGGACAACCTCAGCCCTACGGACAACCCCAGCCTTACGGGCAACCTCAGCCCTATGGTCAACCCCAGCCTTACGGGCAACCACCAAAGGTGTGAGCGAAAGAAAGGGAGGGGTGGAATTGAGAGAAAAATAGAGAGTTAAGCTTATGTGATAGGCTTATAAGTAAACAACATTTAGTTTTTATAGTTTTATGCAATTTTGTATCAAGTTCTAAAGTCGTTTTTATCATAATACAAATGTATATCGATATCCTAATTCAAGTGCTTTAAAAAAGCAAGACCTCCTGTGTGAATGAAAACTCTTTTTTGAATACTCTTTTTATTTTATCTATCTTTCTTTGCTTCCAAAAAATATGTTTGCATACCTTTTTTATTATTTTTGTTTTGTTTGAAAAAATATGTTGTGTTATGTCGAGGAGAAAGTGAGAGTGTGTGATTGGGCTTTAGCTTTCTCATTTATCACTAACTTTTTCGTTTATGAATTTTTTTTTATATATTTTTTTTTTAGAAGTTTAACAACTTTTGTAAAGAACAAGTCCCTTGTACAAGCTTTTTTTCTATTTGTATAGTACAATTTAACACGAATTTCCGGTAAGATGAAATCATGAATTTGCCCCCCCTGGGTGTTTGATACCGGGTCAATTTTAATGTTACATACCTCTATGCATGAACGTAATTCGTCCCTACACACGACCGTATTAGTCTCTAGGAATATTACCTCAATATGATCTGAAATATCGCCCCTGGAATACTTTGACCCGATTCATAACATGATAAACGAGCTTGTCCCCTGACTAAATGGGAGCTTGCAAACTCGTAAAGCTTACACATTTAAGGCTTTAATTAATTCTAACTATTACCATGGTTTACTGCTGTCTGGGAATTTTTTCCGTAATGTCAAGACTTTTGTTTTTACATTTGCTTTAGAATAGAAAACATTGGATTTATACGTTTTCATTATTAAAATATTTTTTATAGCTAATTCATGTTTCTTTGTTTCTTTGTTTTGTTTTTTGCATAACATGGATAAAGTTTTCTTCAATTTTTTTATGCGCCATCAAAAAACAAGGTTGCATCATCAGAAAAAAGAATGTATGTCACCAAGAACTATAAAAAAATCAACCAGGAGACTGAACACTTAATATTGATATTAAAGCATTTAAGAACATTTCAACTAGGGATACGATTAAAATTCGACCCTTTCAATTTGCAACACTCTGGATGTCCCTTGCCAATCCATGCTATGCCTGTTTTGGTGCTGGTTGCTTTCAACGTCTGATAGAATCGGGTTTTGTATACTATAGTATATGAGGATCGTAAAGCCCTATTGTATTCTGAATAGTCGTCCCGGAAAGTGTTTAAAATTTTGGAATGGGAAATATATTGATTTGAAGTATCAGAAAATTAGTACACCTTTGTGAATAAATAGTTAGGGAGTTATAGCTGTAGGACGTACCAGCGTCGATACAATCTCTGATGCCCTTTAAATAATTAATTATTCAGGTTGGTTTAATTAATGTATACAAAATCAAGTACTGAATAAAATCAGATGGTCAATTTTACATCAATCAATGAGATAACGCGATATCACCATTGTTTTATGTATATAACTTTGATAAATGAGATGTGAAGAATATGGAAATCAGTATTATACCCCAAGTTAGATCAAACATCAAAAGGGTAACCAGTTTTTCAACCAAATATAGATATGCAATGAAGAAACGAATATCGTAAATTACCGGTATTATTAACAACTGCAGATAAGAATAGTTAGAATAATTTGTTTCAAAGAATAATATTTCTAGAATATTAACCAGCCGGAATCAAAGTTGATGTATTATTGAAGCACACGAAGACGCACTGTTACATCGCACTTTGAAAAATTACGCACTTTGAAATTTTTTTCAAAGTGCGGTAAATTTGGGACCAACTTAACGCACTTTGAAAAAAATTTTTTTTTTCAAAGTGCGTAAATATCGACGATATCAACGCACTTTGAAAAAAAAATGTCGATTTCTTGAACTTTCAAACAAAATTGGTAGTAAAATTAATATATATATATATATATATATATATATATATATATATATATATATATATATATATATATATATATAACACCAGTTTTCCCGTTTCAAACTATCCTGAAATATTTGCAGGGCAACAACGATCTAAAAAAAATTGACGTTAGATGAAAGCTTTATGTTATTCCATCTTGATATAAAAAAAAATCATAAAAAATATATTAATTATTTGTATATATAATTTGAAAAGTGTTGTATCATTACTTAAACTCTGTGCTAGTAATTAATTGTCTCGCCTAAATATTCAGTATTGGGACTACATTTTAAAATCAAAGTACTGAAAGTACTGACGAGAGTTTATTTTTTTTTATTTACGAGTTAATCCTTTCTGGCTCAAGGAATGGATATTTGCCATTTACCTACTGTGAAGATAATGTGACTCATGACTTAGTATTTAAGTATAGACATGCGATTCTTTTTAAAGCAGTAATTCTAAATCAAATCAATTCCTTTTAATATCAACAAAGACATAAATGTCATTAAGGGTCAATAAGGTATCTCTTTCTTCGTTAATTTTTTTGTGCATAAAGAATACATTTTTTAATAAACAAATAGCCCTCGCTCATATTACATATTTACATATATGAAAAAAAGACAATAACAAACCGTCAACCATCTTAAAAATCCATAAAACGAAATACAAATTCAAAGCAGAGCAACACGGACCTCCAAGATAGAGGTAGGATCAGGTGCCTAGGAGGAGTGAGCATCCTCTGCTGACCGGTCACACCCGCCGTGTGCTCTTTGTCGTAATCGGGAAAATAAAAACCGCAAAAGTCCGTAGACAATTAGGTAATTAATTATGGTCTAACAATTAGTATGAAAAACGTCAGTCAGCATGCGACTCAGTGGAAGATTGTATTTGCTGACAAGGTCGTCGAATCGACCATAGAACTTACGAAAAGATGACTTTAAACGAGACTCTTGATAGTCCTGTTTTATCAACTTGTTTGTCATTAGCTTGCCTCGTCTTAGAAACTGTTCATACGAAGAGCATGCCCTTGCGTATCGAATTAACTGAGAGACAAAAACACCATATGCAGGTGATGAAGGTATATTGCTACATAAGTAAGGAAAGTTGACTATAGAAAAATTGAAGTCATCGCGTTTATCATAAAGTTTGGTTGTTAGGTTACCATCAATGTCCATTTCCAGTAAAATATCTATTATAGATTCATATTTCAAAATATTTCAAAATCTCTGTCTACGCGATTCTTAGTACGAGTTCATATTTTTCTTTTCGAATTGAAGGGCTATTTCAACAGAAGTAGCCGTCAAATTACTTAGTGTTAAATCTAAAATTATTTTTTTTATAACGCAATTGGCTGAAATGTACATTCAGTATAAAGAATGTAAAAATAGGATTTCAAAAATGAATAAATTCTTTTAATGAGCCATTTTATAATTTTGTTTTCATAATTTGATGCTAAAAGATTTTCTTAACTCCATATAAGAACCGAAATTTAAATAACGACTGAATTAAATTCAAAAGCTAGCGACGTTATATTCAGACATCATGAACTGGGTTAGAACAACGTTTTTAACGTTTATTACTAATGATACTAGTTTGTTTAAGAAAAAAAATGAATATAAAATTCATTGTTTATTCTTTTATGTGGTGTTTAATTGATTTGAACAATCATCGCTTTATAACCCGCAAAGTTGGGAAGGGAAAGAAATAGGAATGTCTTGTACAAATTTTGATTCCTAAAATTCTAAATTTTTGTAAAGGACAGTAGGATTAATGTTCTATGTAGGAAGTTCATTCAGTATGGATCAGCGCATGAGAAACGTCCTTGTCAATACGATCTGACGCTATTATCTCCATTGCTGAAAGAATGAATCGCCGTATCGCTTCATCGAAAACGAAATATCAATTAATATTTCATATATAAACACAACTATATATCTAAATGGTTATAAAAAAATTAAGAATTTATTTTTTCAAAGTGCGTTAAGTGTCATGATGTCAAAAAAAAGTTGGTCTACAATCATAACGCACTTTGAAAAAATATTTGAAAGTGCGTTGGTTTGGACCAAAATATAACGCACTTTGAAAAACATTTTCAAAGTGCGTTAATTTTCTCCCAAATTTAACGCACTTTGAAAAAAATTTTCAAAGTGCGTTGCCACAACGCACCGAAAGAGGAATACTACATCTCGTGGGGTTCTTGTTCCTTTACATTGATGAAGTGAAAGTTTCATAGTCCACACCATCTTTATAGGAATATTTCCACTCATATATGATGTACTTAACATATATTTAGAAAGGCTGCATTTTAAGAGGATTGTCTGAAATGCAAGAACTGTCTTGTTGATAATTATATATGTTAATGTAATTAAGAGTCACTGCCATGATACCACGGCTGAGCTTGATCTAGCTTACTAGACGCTTGTAACACATGAGAAAATGGTGATTCTGATTATCATAATAATTATAACAATTTCCATAAAATACATAGCCCATCTCATTCCAAATAAAAAACAAATTCCGCTAGGTTCTCATATTCCCCAATTCCCCATTAGTACCAAATGTGTTAAAATTGCAACGAACACAATAGGTTCCCACTGATGAAATATTAATGAATGCATATTGATACACATATAATCATTACCTCACCCTTAAGGATCCTCGACACCCCGTGACTTCTACTTTTTATGACAGTACGTCACAACATGGCGATTTCAACGCATTCAGAAACAGTTTATATCGCCAAAGCTCTGTGGCGTAACGGGTGTAGCGTCGGTCTACCAACCCGCAGGTCCCGAGTTCGAATACTATAGGTATTTTTATTTTTTATGAAGAGCGGTAAAATTTAAAAAGTTGATTTTTCCCCAAAATTGAAAGTGTTTGTGTTCATTTTCAAGTCGAACACATACTAAAAATCCATATCTTCAAGTATTTTAGAAGAATGGGCTTGTATGCAAAACTTTCCCCAGGTGTGTGGAGGATCCTTAAGAGAAAAAGAGCGTCATGGCAGTTCGCTAAGGCTGCTAGAATTAAAGAATTTATACATGCTAAAAATTTATAATAAAGGGTTAAGAAACTACGAAAGCCCATTGAGCTCATTTTCGTAGGCTTTTTTTTCGCGAATAAAGGCGAAACTTTTTTTCGCAGAAGTTTCGCGTTTATTTGCAATTAAAATATTTTTTTTACCTACAAAAATGAGCTAAAGGGGCTTTCGTAAGAAACCAAGTTTTGTTTTTGATAGTAAAACTTGTAGTCTAGATTAATATTTTTTCAGATATGCTAGAACTTTTATATTTAAAAAAATAACCCTTCAATGTGTACAAAAAACCATACACGAAAAAAAGGATTTTTTTCTTCAAATAGGAAAAATTAAGGTTATTATTTACATTCAGTGTAAATTTCCCTGTATTTTTGTTTTGAAAATCTGGGACGTTGAATGTTAAACAACAAACGTCAAACTTGATTAAATTGTATGAGCACAAATAAATGTTATGACGTTATGATGTTTTGAGGTTATGAAGTTATTTTGAACAAATATATATAGGATCTCTCATGATTTGCGATGGTATATGATTTTTATCCAACTCGTTGAGTGTTCGCCAAGGCTCGGGGATAGAAAACACACAACGAGTTGGATAAAAATCATATACCATCGCAAATCATGAGAGATTCTTTTTATCACATGTTTTACCACAAGATAAACCTCAATTTTTTGTTAAACCTCAATCTTTCTGTTAACATAATTGTGAGCCACACAACACATCCACTACAAGACTTCAACAACTTTACGCATGGAAAAAAGTTCCTTAAAGAATAACAATCAAAAATTTTATTTTCTGGTATATTTTTATCAATTTATGAAAATATTGAAACAGCATTAAATGCTGCACATTTATTACTCGACGCTTTTAAACTGATTTTGTTGTTGTTACTTTTTCAATTTACGTTAATAATCTGCCTAAAGCTACGTAATGTTTAATTATGACGTCACGTGGCGTAAGAACACACAGTGGAATATCAAAAAATCCCATGAGTGATATCAATCGTATATTGAGATAAACATGTGATAATTTTTTTTTAGATTAAATGGAAATTTTAAATTTTACCTTACCAATTTTACATGGTTTACATGGTTTTTTTTCAATAAGCGCTAAACCATATAAAACTATATAAAAAAGAACTTTCTCGGCTAAGTTTCTGGTACAAAAAGTTTAGTCATCGGATGTTCCAACAAGGCCTTGAAGACAAACTCTCATACCGCCCAAACAGTGTCAAAGTGTAAAATACTTATGTTGTTTGAGATAAACATAACAAAGAAACACAATGTATTTATATAAAAAACCGATTTTTGTATTTTAAAGCACATGAATTCTTATTCAACAAATACGTTGTTCATGGATTTAAAAAATAAAAACAAATAAGCATAACACGAATTAAATAGAAAAAAATAATAAAAGACTAGTGTAAGAGTTTTTAAGTTGTTATTTCCTTTTAACCATATCACATCATTATAATACTTTAACTTTACACACACACACACACACACACACACACACATATATATATATATATATATATATATATATATATATATATATATATATATATATATATAATCAATTCTCTATAGTTGTCATGCCTTTGGTGTTTTGTCATATCCTTGCGGTTGCCCATACGATTGCAGATAACCATAACGCTGTGGTTACATATATGGGTTGTCGTGGGGCTAAGGGTGTCTATAGGTAGTAGTTGTAGCAGTTATTGTTGTCTGTTTCCGGAGGATTTTTGTCGCTTTCCTTTTATAATATATTTCAAAATTACAACCTTATTGAACAATACATAAATGGGCATATGTATTGAAACAATCAGCGGTGAAATGGTGACTATTTATCAAGCTTGGATTTAAGAATTTCAATTTCATCGAAAACGTTGGCCAGGAATGTGTCCTTTCTTGCATTTGTGTCTTTTATTTTCAGTTCCTTTTGTTCTATCAATCCTTCAGTTACCTTAGCTATATTAGATAGCATCTCGATTTTTCAGCCAATGTTTGTTTCTGGTATGAGTTTAATTATTTCTTCCAATGCTTCAACACGCTCACAATGCCTAAGGTGTGTTGCAACGCAAATGCTGGAACAAATTTCGTCATGATCAAAACAAAATACTTTTATAAATTCACCCGCATGCGCACAGCAAGGTTCGTACAGGTTTGTAACATAAAACCCGTTCTCTTTATCATGCAATGCGTTTATTTCTAATATTCTTTGATTTTGAAGGCTAAATTTCGGTGTTGGCCTTTATAAAACGCGCATATAAACTCCTGACATTCACGGTACCAATTTTCTGCCTTGACCTGTTTGTGATCACGTAGACACACGGCACATGGGTTGTCATCAGGTTTATCTCCCATCAATAGGTCCAGTGAGTTAAGGAATGTAAGGGCGGGGAAATGTTTGGCCGATTCCTCCACGGGGATATCCTGCTTGGGACACCCCGTCATTCATCTACATACCGGACAGCTGAATTCAAATCTCGCTTTTTCTTTTTCAATAGAAGCCCTGGTTATATAGGATTGCATGCATGCTTCACAGAAAGTATGAGAACAAGGAAGACATTTCGGTTTTCTTATCGGCTACAAACATATTGCACAATTAAATGGTACTCATTTAGATTTACCAACAGTAGCCCTTTCCGTCGCCATCGTGGATATTATGACGAAGACACATTGCATTTTGGTACTTTCGTTTAAGCATTAAGTTTGAAAGCGATTGGCGGATCTAGACTATCAAACAGAAGCGTTTAATATTAGATCTTTGCCAAAGTTTTCTAACCTTTTAATAGTCAATCAAGCTTTTAAACGTTTTACTGTTCTTATTTTTTTTATGTAACATGTTTCTTTTAACCGAATGTTTTTAAGTATATACAGGTGCCTCAGAGTCTGAGATTGAATCATTACTTTATTTATCATAGGCATGAAAACCAATAAAACCATTAACATATTTTTTCAGTTTGTTTAATAAAAGTTCGATAAAAAATAATACACCAGATTAAATATTTTTATTGCATTCGATATGATGCATAACACAATTCATGGATGTCCTCGTGAAGTAACACTCACATCATTATTATTCAAAGTGAGTTATTTTCGTGTGCCTTCATTATTTTTAAGAATGTTATAATGCATACCATTTATGAACTAACCTTTTATTAACGTGAGCTCGTTCTTTAGCCAGACATGGACTAATCGTTACTGAGTTATCGTTTTCTCAAGCAATCAACTGAAATTTCCAATTACATGTACTTGCAAATGTAATTTAATCAATTACACCCAAAATGTGCGGATAATTATTACTAACGTTTCGTAATTTTGAATAACAACATAAAATAATACCGAGAATATGTTATTTTGTACAAATGTAAGTTTTGTTGAAAATTTAAAATAATACATGGTAATAATGTGTTTGATCATTCATTAAGGATTCTCCCCATGTCTACCCCATAGGATAGGATAGGAGAGAGAGAGAGAGAGAGAGAGAGAGAGAGAGAGAGAGAGAGAGAATAGGTTGTTAAATATATTTGTTTTTAGAGATGGGGTGGAATTTTTACTAACCATGATCGTATCGTACATGAATTGGATAAACTGAGACTAACTGGCTTTATACCTATGATCCCCTCTAATATTTGATTAATTTGATAATATCAGTGAGGATATATTTAAAAATTAATTTTAAAAAAGCTTAAATTGTATATTTTAGTGTGTAATGGAAAAAAACTTTAAGTTTTTTTCACAAGAAGCAATTATTGTTCTAATAATAAATGTAGTAACAAGTTGTTCATGAAAGTCTAATTCTATTTATCAAACATAAAGCAACAAAACATTATTAAAGCTTAAGACGTGTTGTATACATTGGACATTTCTGCCCAATTGCGTCTCAGTTGACTAAAAAAAGCTTCTCACAGTGCCTCGCGTGTAATTTGACTTTATAATTTTATCTTGGATCAGACATTCTAAAATTTAATCAAAATTAAACAATTAAAATTAGTGCACTTATGGGCCCCGGTTAAAAGTGAAAAAAAATGAAGATTCAGATAAAGCATATTTTTTTTTATCTCACATCGTCTATTGATATTTAAACCATAAGAATCAATAAGATTTAGCGCTAAATTTAGTGTATATAAAAAACACGAAGCTTTACAACATAGTAGAGGTCACCCGACATTCGTGATTTTGTATAGTAAATCGAGGACGGGCATTCAATTCAAAGCCGTTTGTTTACTGTCAGCCTAACCGAGTACAAACTTGCGGAAAAGACAAAACACGCATTATACATTTAGAAAACTTCTGTGAAAATAAGAATTTTGAACTACATTAGGCTGCTAACTAAAATATGAAAGATGTATGAAATTTTTAAGGTCTTTCTTATGGCAAGTGACAGCTATGACCTGCGTAACCCATGTTTGAACCCACGTATGGAATAAATTATTCCAAACAATCACGTGAGTTCTATCCAGGTAGTCTTGTTACATGTGCTCACTGTATAACACTGATACGTTTTAAATGATGCTCGACTTTGTATGGTCATGAATGTTTGTTTGATCACTATGGTAATATGGTAATATTCTTCACTTTACAACTATAGTCCTGCCGGACACGTCATTACTGGTGATGTTAATTTAGTTAACAACAAAGACCTAAAGTCACTTATGGGCAAAATCTGAAAAAGAAGACCTTGACACCGTGTCAGAGTGGATTAAAAGCATCAGATATATATTAAAATTTCGTATAAAACGACTGAGAGGTCAACTGAAAACCATCTATCCTTCTGTTTTCAATAAAGCAAAGGTGAGAAAAGAACTAGGTAGATTGCATGATCAGTATGTACTGGTTCCTGCTGATAAGGCAAGTAACAACATTGTCTTTGTTTGTAAGGCACATTATATTAATTGCATTTTCAAAGAACTAGGTTTCGATTCTACACATGGTAATCCTACTTACTCCCATAGCAGCCTTTCCAAGAAGGAAATACTTCAAAATCATAAATCGGTTATGGATATCTTTAATATCCCCAATAAACAAAATTAATTTGTTTTACCTTATTTGTACTGGTTTCCAAAGCTTCAAAAAAGTCCTTACAAACAGAGATATATAGCAGGTTCCAGTAAATGTTCTACCAAACCTCTCTCTTTACTCCTTACTAAAATTCTTACAGTATTGAATGAGAAACTTCAAGAGTACTGTGCAACAATATACTTCAGAAGTGGTGTGAATCAGATGTGGATACTAAAAAACTCTAAAGAATTATTAGAAACTTTGAGGTCACAAAATCTTACCAAAATCAAAAGCATCAAAACGTACGATTTTTCAACGCTTTATACAACCATTCTCCACGACAAATTAAAATCTAGGCTTTTTGATATCATCGACAGTTGTTTCTTAAATAAAAATGGAAGTCGTTAAAATGCTTGCCTTTTCATTGGAAATCTAAAAAAAATATTTTGTTAAAAACCATTCTGATTGCACACACAAGTACTCTGAAGTTGACATTAAAAAGATGCTTGAGTTTCTGATAGACAACATCTATGTAGTTTTTGGAAATCAAGTCTTCCAACAATCTGTTGTAATTCCAATGGTTACCAATTGTGCACCATTGTTAGCAGACCTATTTTTGTTTCCTTATGAAGCAAAATTTATTCAAAAAGAAAGAAATAAAAGATACCACAGATTCTACGTCACCTGTTTCATATTTGGATATTTTACTGGAAATGGACATTGATGGTAACCTAACAAAACTTTATGATAAACGCGATGACTTCAATTTTTCTATAGTCAACTTTCCTTACTTATGCAGCAATATACCTTCATCACCTGTTTATGGTGTTTTTGTCTCTGAGTTAATTCGATACGCAAGGACATGCTCTTCGTATGAACAGTTTCTAAGGCGAGGCAAGCTACTTACAGACAAGCTGATCAAACAGGACTATCAACAGTCTCGTTTGAAGTCATCTTTTCGTAAGTTCTATGTTCGATACACCGACCTTGTCAGCAAATACAATCTTCCACTGGGTCGCATGCTGACTGACGTTTTTCATTCTAATTGTTAGACCATAATTAATCACATAATTGTCTACGGACATTTCCGTTTTTTCCCGATTACGACAAAGAGCACACGGCGGGTGTGACCGGTCAGCAGAGGATGCTCACTCCTCCATGGCACCTGATCCTACCTCTATCTTTTTGGAGGTCCGTGTTGCTCTGCTTTGAATTTGTATTTCGTTTTCTGGATTTTTGAGATGGTTGACGGTTTGTTATTTTAATTTTTAATGCAACTTCAAAGCTTTATTCGATTTTTTTCCTGGACGTAATAAAATGCATAAAGTATAATTCAGCAAACGCGCCAATCGATCTATCAACAGAATAATATTGATTTAAATGTCTCCTCCCTCTGATTTAAATAGACACAATTCAAGTAGGTCGGTACGATTTTTAAGGATTTAGATTATATATAGGCGTTTAAAAATCCTCAATTGTTTAAATTGTATGCTAACTTTGGTAAGTGTCAGCGTGCATATAAATCAAAAGAATCCATCAGTGCTTAAATATTACAGGAAAAAAAGCAATTTGTTGATAATTTCTACATAAAAACGGCACTGAAAAAGTGCCCATTCTCTATAGGTTAAGTGCACGTGTTCTTTCCGACTAAATCCAAAATGCGCACGGTAAAAAACAAACATTCTTTCTTTAAAAAAAATTGCAATAGATTATTGTGATCGTGTTTTGTTTCACAGTTGTGTCCGGCAAACTTCAGACTGCGCACACATTACGCTTCGCACTACTTTACTAACTATGCAGTGACAGCTTCGTGTAAATATTTAATTCATTTCTTTATTACTTAGAATTTTTTTTGATAATTGACTTGCGAATTAAACGTTTAAACATATACATGATGATTTAAGTCATGTTTACATGCGTACGAATTTCGTTGGAAGTTCACTTCGCTTACTAAAGTAAAGTTAATCCGTTCCTACTATTTCCGGCGGAAAGCACGACAGCGCGGTCTATCCCATTTAATGCATGTTGTACTTTTTGTAAAACATTTGATGCTGACAACTGATATCACATGCCGATCATTCCTTTAGAAGGAAAACTTGTTTATCAATTACATCTAATCAACTTCATCGATTACAAACGATTTTATGACAAAAATTAAATGAAGTTTATCATAAACCGATTTTTTAATGGCCAATGGTCGTTCTTAACAAATATTCATCATTTACAACAAATTGAAATCATATATTGTATAAGTGGATTAATATATTATTATTGGTAAGAAGCTAAACAATTCAATCATATACATTATATTGTATAAGTCTGTGGCTGATTCAAAAGTATATTTCTGCTTTCCTATTGTTTTTAGATTACAGACTAAGTATATTTATATACTTGGACTACACCATTTTTCGTCATTGCTTATCACAATCTCTAGAATATAAATTCATGAGGATGATGGGCTGAAACCAGGAAGTGAAAGGTCGACTTTCGTCTGCAAATGTATTCTATATAATTGCCTATATTCCGAGTTTTTTAATGACCTAAATTCATTAGATAACTTCTTAATAACAAAATGAAAATAATTTGCTTCGAAATCAATATTCAGATAAAACCTTATTTCTTAGAAGTGGCGATACAGCTGTGCGAGTCTGGAAATCCAACAGGAATTATTCGATATGATATAAAAAAGGTTTTTTCCTGAATATATCCCACAAGTACCTACTCTTGGAAACCAACCAATGGTGTCCTAGTTTTCCCACATGGGGGAACGGCTGTTTTTATTTCTAACAGCATTTTTACAGGGTACGTTAAAATAACTTTAACTCCAACCCCAACCTTCCCATTTCCTACGCAAGCTATAACAGTTAATGCTGAAAATATATTGTCGACCTCATCACGTGAAATTGAGTGTAAATAATAATTTAGTTACTTACATAGCTTAAAAGAAACAATAAAAAATTGATCAGTATATAAGATAAAGAGGTCGTATATGATATATCGTTTATCTATTAAAGAGACCGAATTGCTAGGATGATTCATCAAAAATAAATACCTGTAACTTTGGTCTGGACTGTATAAACAACTGGATATAGTTATAATTAGGCTACAGTTATTTCTAATTTTTGTCATAGGGCGGATCAATCCGAGTATAGTAGATGAAAAGTTTAATTGGCAATTGTTGATGGGGTCTTAAAGCATCAGTAAAAATATTTTTGTTATGCTTTAAGAATCTATCCTATTTTGTCATAATTAGAAAATTGATTGGTTTTAATAAAAAAAACTGTTATTCATTTTATGTATTAAAGTAAAATTCGTCGTGTATTCTTTTCTCTTTCAATACATCTTAGAACCAGTTTTTAAAGATCATTCGAAAAAAAAGCACCAATTCAATTTCATTTATTTTATCATTACATTAAATTACAAAATCGACATAAAGAAACTATATGTACAATGTCAAACAAGGTATACAATGAAAGAGTAAATAAGACATTTCAAATTATAGATGAGCTCTTACTACTGATATTTATCATAATATATAATTCATAATTGTTTCTTTATTACATGCAATGCATGTTTTTTAAATTAAGGTACTTGGTTGATTAAGATACAGTGATGGTGTGTACGTTTTCCTGCTTTTAAGGCAGGGAATATAGTGATATAAAGGTATTCTTCTCAAGTATCAGTATCATAAAATGTAATAATCTAGTGATTATCATTTGAAAATACACTATTAATAATTTCGCTCTATCTTTTTTCTTCTTGGTATTTGATATAAAGACTTTTATCTTATTTTTTGTCATTTTATACATTTTTGCATAAATGCTCTTTCTGGAAAGTTGTGGTGTAAGTGTTCATGTTTTGTTGCCGAACATGTTACAGCTTACTTTTGCACAAAATATAACCTTTTATAAGTTAAGGACGAAAAAATGTTATAACAGACCTCACAATAACATGTGTATCAGTAAACCTGAAACAAATGATAGCACGAACTTTGTTTTAGAGAATAAATTAAAGTTTAAAAAAAAAAAACGTATTTTTTTTAATTGAAAACAACCGTTAGTGAATGAACCTACTCAAATTTCAAACACTTTTCGATTGTCAAATATATGTACAAGTATACGGCATGTTTATAACAATTATCATTTGAATATGTTTAAAAAAAGATTTTTTTTTTGGCATTTCCTACTTCCCACTTACTAGAAACATTAAAAAAAATCCCCATGACGATATACTACTATGTACAGAACTATATACACACAAATGATTATATTCAAAATCTTAAAACATGTTTATTATTCTAAAACTATTTTTATAATCATCGAAATTAACATATACACTATTTCTATAAAGTAAACACAACCAACAAGTATATTTGATCATAACTATCAAATACACGTTGTTAAATACTGTCAAATATATAATAAATTCACATCTAAACTCTGTAGACTGCATACCTGTACCCAAAAAACACACTCTTGGAAAAAGTCATTGGAAACCAATAACATATGGAGGTTTGGAACGTTTAAACACGTGAAATAAAATGTCAACATCTGCAGCCATCGGCAGATAGCAAATACTTTATACACCGCCCATATTATTGGGTACCACAATTATTCATGGGTTATGTAGTTCTGCACTAAAGTAGCTTAGAATTCACAACAAAACTTTTTAAAAGTGTCAAGCATTTTACACTTGATAGTCTTTGTCTTAGGGATCAGTTATAGGAACGTTCCTCAGATTAAAGCGAGTCTGTATTGTTTTATCGTTTATCAGAGCGTTGACAGCTCTATCGAATTTTTTGGGCATGTCATTATCATAAATATCACAACATTTACAACTCAATAATGAAGAAGGTGCACACAACGTAGTTCAAAATACATATAGATCTACCAATACAAATAAGAAAATAAAGTTGTACAAAGTTAAACTATTAACTATTGAGTTTTAAATTTTTAGTGTGTACTCATTACATGTCGTTCCATTAGAAAGAACAAGATGCTCGGAATATTCATTGAAGAACAGGAACGAGGCGTTTAAGCAATCTGAAATAAATAAACGCACATTACTGCCATCGCTTATAATTTGGTACACTTCTCTACGATCTTTGTTTGCACAGTCGTAAGAGAAACATTTATTACAGTAAGAATTTTTAAGACTATATCCACAGTCAATACAATAACCATATTCATCCGGTTCTTGAATTTGACAGCCACAACGTATACAGCTGCATCCCTCATAGGTTGAATAAACATACACATTCTTCAAAGGGTCAAAGGTCACACACCTGATGCTTTCTACATTTGGAATCTGACACTGAAACAGTTGCTCACCAGACAAGGAAAAACAAACAACCCAGTTTCCACTCACTGCAGCAAACCGGTCTTGTTTTATACACAGTGAGTGCAAAGGGCCGGTTTCTAAACTCGGAATCATTGCTGTTTGTACTTTAAGAATGGGCGAAAGATTAAAAACTGTTATCTTTTCGTTTGATGCAACAATAATTCTATTTAGCTCTTCGTCTATGCAAAAAACATTGAAGTCTTCTTTGACCTTCATCTCAGCCACACATGCTAGGTTGATGGCATTTTCTTCCCTATTCATAATCTTCAGTTTATAAACAGAGGACAGACAACCAACATACAAAACGTTTTTAGTAGGGCCAGAAAAAAGACAAGGCTTTCCATTTAGTTTAATAGGGGAATCACATGAAAGCTCTGTTCCGTCATGAGTAAATATTTTAAGAGACGGTGGAGATGAACATGCTGTAACAAACATTTCGCTATCAACAAAAACACCTTGGTGAGCTGATCCAGAAATCGAAAATTTGGACATTTTCTCCGCTTTAAGTGACATTGCATTCATCCCTTTTTGGAATAATGTCGAGGTTTCTTTCTTCTGTTCTACGTGTTCAAGGACTCTAAATAATGGAGGGTGCGTCGATAATTTCCAAATGGTACCTGATGGTCTTGCTACCTCTGTGACATCTTCTATCTTGTCTTTCTCACAAATTTGTTTCAGTATGGTCGTGTGGTCATGTTCGTACTGAATTTCTCCATCTTCTGAGTATGTAGCTTTGAATTGTTGGAACTGTTTTTCTACTTCAGCAATTATATTTACGACAGCTAAAAACTTCTGCTTTGCAGAACCTTTTTGTTGAACAGCTGAAAGAAGCGCCTCTCCGTTTTTGACAGTCGTTAGGTATCTTTTCAAATCCAAAACACTTTGCTTTTCTTTTTCTTCCTTTTCTTCGTGTGATCTTAGGAAAGTTTTTTCAAACTGCTGCTGACATTCATCAAGTCTTGATTTGATGCTTTTAATTTCAGTAGAAACACTTGCTAAAATTGTTTCCTTTGCTGTATTACTTTCTTTGATTAACAGTTCTTTGTATTCTATAGTTTCTTTCGTTATTTTAGATATTTCAGAAAGAATGTGGATATTCCAATCTACATTTGACTTCGGTAGTTTTTTAGCGATATCGTCTAATGCTTCAACACACTTACAATGCCTATGCTGAGTCGCGAAGCAGATGCTGCAGCATATCTTACCATGATCAAGACAAAATACTTCCACGCATTTACCCGCATGTGAACTACATGGTTCATCCACCTCTAAGAATCGTTGATTGTCATCTTTATCTTGTAACGCAGTCATTTGTGAAATTTTGTGCTTTTGTAGGCTTACAAATTTTTTGTGTAGTTCTTTACAAAGTGCACATATTGATTCCTGACAGTCGTAACACCAACTATCCGCCTTAACCTGTTTCTTATCACGTATGCATGCGGCACACATGCTGTCATTAGGTTTTTCTCCCATTAATATGTTCAAAGAGTCAAGGAGAGAATTCGCGGGAAAATGTTTGGCCCACTCTTCAATTGGGATCCCTTGCTCTGGACACCCCGTCACACGCCTACATACCGGACATTTAAACTCAAAATTGTCTTTTTCTTTCCCAATAGAAGCTCTTGTTATATAAACGTTCAGGCATTCTTCACAAAAAGTGTGAGAACAAGGTAGACATTTTGGTTTCACGATTTGCTCCAAACATATCGTACAATTGAAAACTATACCTTGATTCGATGTCCTACTTTCCGCCGCCATCACGGATGTTTTGTTTAGGAAACGTTGCATTATGTTACTTTCGTTTTGGCATTACGTTAAAGAGGGATCGGCGGATCTAGAGTTTCAAAAGGGCGCGTCGATAATTTTGTTTATTCCGAAGCTTTCTTTTCTTATGATAATTCAAAAGCTTTTTGATGTTGCTCTCTTCTTATTTCTAAATGCAACACTGTTCTTAAAAGCGCTTATTTTATTTGAGTTGCGTCAAGTGGAAAGGGACGTTCGTGACATAGGGATAATTACGTCACAATGACGCCGCAAAGAAGTGACGACATTTTTTTCTTTTTTTTTCACCTGGGAGTTTTTTCCGTTAGATCTGCGTTAGATTTAATATGTATGAATATAATCAAATGCGCCAATCAGCCCATAATTTTTTTTTTATTCATAATTTTTTTGACTTTTTTGTAATCTTTTTCCATCTTTTAAACAATGTATTAGAATATTTAACATATAAAATCTTTATATGAAGAAAACGCCGCCGGCAATTGTCGCCTTGTAGAGCAAAATTAACAATTTTTCTTAAGGTCATTATTGTTTTTAGACAGAGTCAAAATGTTAAAAATACATGAGTATAAATATACGAATTCACAGTGACCAAAATGCATACGTTGTACATGTTTTTATTTTTACAGTAAACATAGTTTATTCAACTTTAAAATAAATATACAGTTATGGTTATAAATCAAGTAGGGGTTTGGATGTAGGCACAATGCGCATACCCCAAAAAATTCCAAAGGGGGTCGGGAATGGATAATCGGAGGTAAAGTGAGAGCGGTGTTCAATGCAAATGTTAGATAACTGTAATTATGTAAATTCAATAAGTTTGAATTTTTCAGAGTGGGGGGGGGTGGTCATCTAGAAGATCCGCGCATAAGCATAATATTTAGCAATTACTGGGTGAATATGCTGGTTTAATGTTTTCTTTTATTTTCTTAGAGATAATTCTGATGCAAAGAAATTAGAAAATTACTAGTATTCTTATTCTATCGTTGTTAACATTTTTTCACAGACACATACTTTCTATACATCGAGCGAGAATAATGCACGCTTTCTTAATTGCTTAAAAACTGTATCATTTTTAGTCATCAGATAATTTCAACATGCTTTGTTGAATAATGCAACTGCTTGCAAATTTAATATAAATGTTTAATTAAGATAAATATGATTTCAGTGCCGTCGCCAAGATAAAAATGTCAATTGTCTTGCAGTCGAAAAACGGGATTTTTATATATAGTGTGTAGAGACGAATGAACTACATTATCGATAAAATATCATGCATATTGGGAAAGTTAAAGAAGAAAAATATGTATCACAGCTCCGAGTTTTTTTTTTTCTTCGTTTATAAAGCAATTGAAGAGGGGGGCGGGCCAATGTCCCAAATGCCTGCATGCAGTGCATCAACACAGATATAAGCTCATCTAGGACAGCACACCTGTGAAATATATGCCAAATAAGCAGTATAGATAACACCGAACTAAATATATAATGTAAAAATGTATAACAGTGAACAATTGACCAACATTTGCAAAAGTTAATTTCATGTCCTTTCTAATCCACACTTGTAAATTAAGACAAAGTGCTTAACTTTCTGCAAAAAGGGCCATTTATTGTGTACATAAGTAAAACGTACGAGTGTAAACTGTGCATAGTGGTAATGAATTAAACCATAAAATAAAAGTAAAAATATACACAACATAAAGATATTTATGCTAATGTTTAAATTTTTGTGTCATCTTCAGGAATCTTTGGAGTCTTAAAAGCTTGTCCTCATTTTCGTTACTAATTATGGGTTTCTGACAATTTTTTTTTTCTGTTTAAATGATAGTTATTGTCTTCTCAAAATGCTTATACATGAACTTTTGTTTAACTATTTGAAACAACATGGTCTTAAGGATTCACGGACTGCAATTACTACTTCTCTATGAAGAGATAAACAATTCTGATGTAGATCTTTATTTTCTAAAATGTTATTTTAAATATTCCTAGCTGAAATGTAAGGCGGCAATTTTATCCCAATAATGTACATACAAACGTAGAGCGTGTACATCAGAACGGTTCAGATCAAAATTCCGCCATTACGTTTTATTTATTAAATGTTATTTATACCCCCATTAACGCAAAAAGAAACATTAACGCACGATTTTATTTATTGTACATACCGGTATTCTATTAGCTGCAGGTCTGTACATCTACGACATGAAATATACATATCACAAAAATATTGTGGATTTATAAAAATAGTTGTGGAATTATTCTAAAGAAATTAAAAAAAAAAAACATTGTTAGAAAAATAAATAATATGATAATGAAAGAAAAAGTGAGCAAGCTCATGTACCCACCCTCCTCTATTACTTGACATGTTACACATACATTTAACAAATGACAGGGTACGCATTGCATACATAAAATAGTACATGTATTATAAAGAGCATTCAAATACGATTCCCAGAAAAATAATGGAATTGGAATTTCCTGGTAATATGCACATCTACACATTGGGTTATACATGTATATATACCTACAAAGTTTTACGAAATTCCGTGCATCGGTTTAAGAAGAGTTACGTTTACAAAAAAAAAACCCTAGAACTGATCATGATGGACGGGCGGACGGACAGACAGGCGGACTGACAGACAGGCGGACTGACACACGAACAAGTCAATACGTGTAACATTATACCCCTCGCAACTTCGTTGTATGTGTTATAGTATAGAAAAGTTAAATTGCATCATTACAGAATTTACATTAATACACAGTTTTTATTTTTCCTTAACACACAAATATAGTATTTAAAAACACAAATCAAACGTGCAGGATCGGCCATTAATGTATAATTATAATTTACATTCAGATTTGGTTATACAATACATTTGACCAGAAATATTAGTTTAATACCAGAAAATATGGATTTGTTGATACAAATCTAAGAAAAAGGAATTTATACCGGTGTAATATGATATTTTGATACCGCGAAATATTGAACCCGGGTTCAATATATTATGCGATATTATGAACCCGGGTTCAAAATATCGCTGCGAAATATTGAACCCCCCAATAACATATTCAACCCCGGGTTCAATATATTATGGCTGCGATATATTGAACCCCCCCCCGACCCCCTCTAATTTTTATTGCAATTGGAGAGGGGGTTCAAAATATTATGGCTGCGATATTTTGACCCCCCTCTAATTTTTATTGCTATTGGAGAGGGGGTTCAAAATATTATGGCCGCGATATTTTGAACCCCCCTCTTATTTTCATTGCTATTGGAGAGGGGGTTCAAAATATTATGGCTGCGATATTTTGAACCCCCTTCCAATTTCCAATTCCCATTGGAGAGGGGGGTCAAACTATTATGGCCGTGATATTTTGAACTCCCCTCTAATTTTCATTCCTATTGGACAGGGGATTCAAAATATTACGGCTGCGATATTTTGAACCCCCTCCTAGTTCCAATTCCAATTGGAGAGGGGGTTCAAAATATTATGGCTGCAATATTTTGAACCCCCCTCTAATTTACATTGCTATTGGAGAGGGGGTTCAAAAGATTATGGCCGCGATATTTTGAACCCCCCTCTTTTTTCAGTGCTATTGGAGAGGGGGTTCAAAATAATATTTCTCTCTCATATAGCAGTGAAAAATAGAGGGGGTTCAAAATATCGCACCCATAATATATTGAACCCCCTCTCCAATGGGAATTGGAAATAGGAGGGGGGTCAATATATCGTGGCCATAATATTTTGAACCTCCCTCTCCAATAGCAATGAAAATTAGAGGGGTTTCAAAATATCGCGGCCAAAATATTTTGAACCCCCCTCTCCAATGGGAATTGGAAATAGGAGGGGTTCAATATATCGCGGCCATAGTATTTTGAACCCCCTATCCAATAGTACTGAAAATTAGAGGGAGGGTGGTCAAAATATCGCAGCCATAATATTTTGAACCCTCTCTCCAATAGCAATGAAAATTAGAGGGGGGGGGGTTCAAAATATCGCGGCCATAATATTTTGAACCCCCTCTCCAATAGCACTAAAAATTAGAGGGTGGTTCAAAATATCGCGGCCATAATATTTTGAACCCCCTCTCCAATAGCAATGAAAATTAGAGGGGGTTCAAAATATCGCAGCCGTAATATTTTGAACACGAGGTTCAATATTTTAGGGGGGGGGGGTCAATATATCGCAGCGATATTTTGAACCCGGGTTCAATATATCGCGGGGTTCAAAATATTATATGACACCGGTACATTCCACTTTTAAACCAGAGCCACATTTTAAAACAAATGATGAATGTCTCTAACTCAGTGCTTTAAACATATACTCTGTCAAAGACTAACGTGCTACCCAATGTATTACCGCTCATATTACTGCAGATGAAATTAAAATACCTGATGTCAAGGTAACAAACAAACTACTTTACTGGAGATAAGTTTAATAGCGATGATGGCCATGGCTGCCACAAGTTTACACAAATATATGTAAATATGAAGGTTATTTGGCATAGTTTTGTTTTCTTTTCCTTTATATCCCAAGTCAACTATTACTGTTCTCGAGATAGTTTTAAGAAATGATATATTTGCATTTATATAAACAATTGAAAAAGAAATATATAATACATATAATGGGTATGTTCCGCGCTTCTTATGGAGTTTAGTTACATGCGATTCATTATACCCTAAACTCAATCGATTGACGCGCCCTGAACATTTATTTTTCAGGTGGTGGTGAAAAAATATCAATTTACACTTCTTAAAAAGTTTATAAATTGCCGAATTATCAAGATACAATTTGTCATATCTCATCGATTAAAAGTGACAGCATTATAGTGAGGAAAATTATTTATCGTACATAGCAAGTATATCAAATCACATGTAAACTTTTGTTCACATTGTGTTCAAACATTGCTTCTGATGGCAATTGGATAATTTTATGCTCAAAAGTATCGTTCGACCAGCGATGCTTAAATCTTCGAAATTCCGAGAATCAAGAAAAACGTACTGAATCAACTGTAAATTTCTTTGCATACATCGGACCCGGTTTTTCGAAAGGTGGTTAATTCGGTAATTTAATTTGGTATAAAAGTATATTTTCAAATGAAGTTAACGTTTCAAAGACTTATTGACGCTATAATTTCATGACGTTATTCAATTTTTATGACTAATCTTATATTCGAAGCACACATTTAATTTAGTTTTACTCGGGTTATAAAGAGATTTTGTTGAAAAAAATTGGTATCAAAATTATCAGAAGGACATGCTGTATTAAAAACAATAAAAACTCATTTTTCAAAATTATGTTGCAAAGGTCCCTTTTCGCTTGACGCAACTCATTTGTAATTAGTTGTCTTGATGACTGACAGTGATTTGACACGTATACGTATCATAGACTTTAATTTTGTATTCATATGGAGAAATGGTGTTCATTTTACTAATTTGTATAGCGGCCATATTGTTATCATAATGACCATTTTCAGTTCAATAGAATATAGGCAGAAGAAAATAAAAAAAATCATTAATCTTTAAAAATGAATATTTAGGAACTATTCCTTGCTCATTTGATTTCGTTATTTACTACACCCGGGATTGGTATATGAGCTTCATTACATGAAATTTTAAGTTGGTGGTTCCTTTTGAATCTGAAAAATTGAAGCGGGGCGTTGGAGGAACAATAATTTTTGTTAAGAGATAAAAACAAAAATTTCAGGAAACCAACTTTTCCCCATTCGTTTCGAAAAAAATAATTTTCCACCAAACATCAGAAGGATCGTATTATATACCTTTACTTACAAGTACGTATATGAATAAGCAGGGTTTACATTACAAATTTTGATCAATGCATGAAATAAAGAGATACTTAAATGGTTACCATTTACCAAATACTAAAAACCAAAGTGTTTGGAGCATTTATGATAAACATATCAATGGGATACGGTAAAATAAACATCAGGTTATGAGTTTGACTAGATTTCAGTTATTTCTATTTTTTATTTTTAGAGAGTACATGGAGTTAAAATGTTTTAGTGGCTAGTGTTGCAAACTTTTTTTGTCCTTTTCTTACAAAAAAAAGATTTCAATAGTAATTTATTATTTTTTTAATACAATGTTAAACTAAATATAAATAAATAAAAAAGGACAACGATTCTGAATACTTATTAATCAATATCAATATATTGTTTACTACCTTGACTATCTTACTTTTAAAATCTAATATGTAGTGTAGCGGAAGTGCATACATGCGAAAAACCTATTTCAAAACATTTTCATAAAAATTTCCCCTCGCTTGCAATGATCTTACGGTGCCTTAACCTTAGTCCCTTTATGGTTTCTCAGAGTTATTATCTTCCATGATATGTTGACTGTTGAAAAAAAAATCATAACTGTTGTAATGTTGTATTACAAAGTATATGGAAAACTACATTACAGCCAGAATTAAATTACATGCATTTCTTATAATTGTTTAGAAGCTGAAAACAAAATGAAATGACCGCAACCAACTAAAGTTGTCAATATGATACTGCTACATGAGGTATATTCATATAAAAAATTAAGTCGTGAATTGTCAAGAATTGTTACATTGTTTCCAATGTTTAGATTTCCTAAAAGTAAAACTTTATTTTCTATCATAATATATGTTAAATCATTAATTGATTTGCCTTGTAATTATTCCCAAGTATCTAAGTTCGAGTTTTAGCGTTATGTCCGTGAAATGTGTCCTCCGCCGTTAATTGTTTTAGAATTCAGTTGAAATATGCACTAAAAATTCAAATCAAATTTAAAGTTACAACTTTTTGTTTAAATTTAATCATCGTAAAAAATATTAAATATTTTCTCAGTATGCATTTTGCTATATAATATCGCATTCATTGTATATGTATTGGCATCGAAAATTACTTCTTGACTCAATAAATATTTTAATCTTTAAAGTTAATTTGAAAAATAAATAGCCTCCAAATTCAATCAATTTTATTCATCTTCATAATATATGTATTTGTATCAAGTATCATGATAACAAAATGTTAAATTTTAGTAATTATCATAGGAAAAACACATATACATAAAACAGATTCATATTTTTGCTCCTTTTTTTTTTTGCTATCAATATTGAGATCTTGATCTTATATCTTGTCACCCTGTACATCGATGCTGCACATTTATTGCATACTCTCGGGAAAATAAAATTAGTATTCAGTTTTTGTAACATTAGGGAAATGAACTTCTTGTTTAGGTACCGAACATGTTACAAACATATCATGTTACAAATAGTGGTCACAGAAAATTCAAGTTACGAATTCACAAACAAATGTAAATGCACCTCAGATAATGTGTATATAAGTAACCCAGAAACAAATGATAGCGTAAACTCTTTCCTAGAATGAATTATATCGAATAATCAACAAAACATCAAGCATCAACAGAACACTTGAATTAAAGATTACCGTTACCTACAAAAAACAGTATAAATTCACGGTAAGCCACATCATTAAGAAAAAACTATTAACATTACACTTTTATATTACTAACTGCAGATTAGTTTTTCAAGATATACAAAACTATCTATTTGCAGTATATCGCATACCTAATACATGTTTATATATAAAGTATACAAGCATCTACATATATATACATGTTCAAAATCATGATATTTTTTATAAACATCGAAGGAATTTCAATGGTACATTTTTCTTTATAAATGAAACATACAAACAACAAATTAGCTGCAGGTCTGTAGCTCCCGGTCTGAAAAAATTCGGATGGACGACCTGGGAGCTACAGTTCCTTCCTCCCATAGTAAAAACCTACGATTTACGGCGCACAAAAACGGCGCTAGTTTTGGACTGATTAACCTTATTTCCACACAAATTATGTGAAAACAATTAGTACCATTAAATTTTTCAGGAAATGTACTACTGGTATTGTCACTTTACTTGCCTCTGATATTCTTTTAAACACCAGCACCAGCCCCGTAAAGTGAAGTGGTGCAGTTTGTTTATATGGAAAAATGGCGACTTTCGATGCCGACGTAAATTGATACTTCATTTTTCGAGGTCGGTTAGCATGTTTAAGAGAAACTCTGAGGTAATTTAAGTGACAATTTCAGTCACATAATTTGTGTGGAAATAAGGTTAATCAGTCCAAAACTAGCGCCGTTTTTTGTGCGCCGTAAATCGTAGGTTTTTACTATGGGAGGAACTGTAGCTCCAAGGTCGTCCATCCGAATTTTTTCAGACCGGGAGCTACAGACCTGCAGCTAACAACAAATATATTAAAATTATTACATTAAATACAGCTGCTTAAATTTAAAAAAAAAAAGATAAAGTAATTCACATTAAAAGCTTGTAGATTGTATATATTTTTCCATCAGAGAGAACACACTCTTTGGAAAAGTCATTAAAAAACAAAAACATGCAGGTGTTTGGAACGTTTGAAATAAGAAACCGACCACTGCGTCCATTAGTTTGATACACTCCGCCCACCTTGGTGTGTGCCTTCTGATCATGGCCACAGAATTGACAACGACACGCATATCGTGCGTCAATGTAACAACTTTCTTGTGAGAATCTGGGATTATCGCATCCCTGACGAAGCTTTGAATACACAGCATAAATATTTCTTGTGAGAATCTGGGATTATCGCATCCCTGACGAAGCTTTGAATACACAGCATAAATATTTCTTGTGAGAATCTGGGATTATCGCATCCCTGACGAAGCTTTAAATACACAGCATAAATATTCTTTAAAGGGTCAAACGCAACACTATTATTTGTCGCATACGGGACATCGATCTGATATCGGAACAGTTCTTGACCAGAAATGGAAAAGCAAACTATCTCGTTTCCTTTAATTAAAGTAAATCGGTCTTGTATTACAGACATTGAGGGTAAGGCAAAGGCTGCTGAACTTTGAATTGTTGCTGTTTGCACCTGACGAAATGGAGAAAGAGTGAATGTTGTTATTTTAGCATTTGTTGCAACCACTTTTTTGTTTTGCTCTTCGTCGTTACAAAACGCTTCAAAATCTTCTTTAACATTGATCTCCGCAAAACTTGAAGTAGTGGGCTCGTTAGGTTTTCTCTCTGTTATCTTCGGTTTGAAAATTCTTGGCGAACAACCAACATACAATACATTTTTGGTGATACTTTTATAGAGACAAGGCTTTCCTTTCAATTCTATAGGATATTCAAATGACTTTATTGTTCCGCCCGTTGTAACAGCTTTCAGAGAGAGGAGATGTGCAGGCAATTATAAATGTTTCACTATTTACAAAAACACCTTGGTGTGCTGACTCAGAGATCGGAAACTCCGAGACTTTCTCCGCCTTCAGTGAATTTAGATCTGGCAAATTCTGAAAGAATGTAGCTTTTTGTTCTATGCTGTCAAGGACTCTAAAAGATGGCAAGTGCGTCGATTACTTCCATATAGTTCCTGATGGTCTTCCTACCTCTGTGACATCTTCTATCTTGTCCTGGGTACACACTAGTTTCAGTATGGCTGTGTTGTCATGTTCATACTGAATCTCTTCATCTTCTGAGTAGTTAGCTTTGAATTGTTGAAACTGTTGTTCTACGTCATTGATTATTTTCATGACAGTGATAAACCTCTTTTTTGCAGAACCTTTTTGTTGAATAGCAGAAAAAAGAGCTTCTCCGTTTTTTACGGTCAGTAAGTATTGTCTCAAATCTAGGATACATTGTTTTAGTTTCTCTTTATTTTCTTCGTGTGTTTTTAAAAAAAGTTTTCTCGAACTGTTGTTGACATTCATCAAGTCTAGATTTTAGGTTTTCAATTTCAGCATTAACATTGATCAATATCTCTTCCTTTCTTACATTAGTTTCTTCGATTGTCCATTCTTTATTTTTTATGATTTCTTTCGTTTTTGGGGCTATTTTTACAAGAACCTCAATGTTCCAGTGTACATTTGACTTCGGCATTCGTTCAGCGATATCCTCTTATGCTTCCACGCGCTTACAATGTCTATGCTGAGTCGCAAAACAAATGCTGCAGCATAGTTTATCATGGTCTAAACAAAACACTTCTATAAATTTACCTGCATGCAAACAGCAGGGCTCGTTAACGTCCGAAATTTGCAGCCTTTCCTGTTCGTTATGTATGGCAGCAACTGCTGATACTTTGTGCTTTTGAACGCTCACAAAACGTTTATGAAGACCTTTACATGTCTTGCATATCAGCTCACTACAGTCCTGACACCAACTCTTCGCTTTAACTTGCTTGTCATTTCGTAAACATACCGCACACAGTTTATCAAGAGGATTTTCTGCCATCGATATGTTAAGTGAAGTAAGAAAACTATTGGCAGGAAAATGTTTAACCCATTCCTCAAGGGGGGCTTTCCTTCTCGGAAGAACCCGTCACTCGCCTACAGACCGAGCATTTGAATTCAAAGCTATCATTTTCTTTTCCAATACCGTCCCTAGAAATGTAATTCTGCAGACACGCCTCACAGAATGTGTGTGAACAAGGAAGAAGTTTGGGTTTCACTATTTGCTCAAAACATATTGGACAATTGAAAGCTACACATTAATTTACTCGGCGGGTATGTTATAAGGCTTCCCACAGCGATATGTAGAGAGTCACTTGTCTGTACTTCAAATAATATGACGTCATAATAAACTTTGACGTCACGATTTGCATTCCATTCAATAGTTCTCAGGGAATGTCTCGTAACGTTAAAAGTAAATTATCATAAAACAGTCAAAAAACTTCTTGTTTCCTTTACATAAATGCTGCCCTTAAATTAGTATCATATAATAGATAGATTTAAAGCTTCGCTTGAAGTAAAAGACTAATTTATTAATTAGTGGTTTGGAGACTCTCCCTGTTACGTGTAAACAATTGACTGACGAATTTTGATGCCTTTAAAAAAAAAAAACAGTTTGGCACAGGTGAAAGATCAATACAATTTCAGAATATTTTACGTTATATTGATAGAGAATACAAGTACCAATGTGAATCATGCTTGGGAAACCAACGGATATACCCCAATTTTAAGTAAATAGCTTTCAATTAGTAAAAATGTGCTTTATTTTGATGATTTGGCGAAATGTTTTTACAATATCTTTGATAAATTGAAATATCTATATTAATCCCAAGAAAGAATTTCAAAGTATAAGACATAACAAATGATTTTCTTAAAAATATTTGATTTAATGTAATTAATTACCTTCGCCGATGCGATTTATTTAGAAAATTTTCAATGTTAGGATACGCACGTCACGTGACAACGAAGTACATATGACGTCAAAAAATGCATCAAAAATGATGTTTAATTTTAACATTGTTGTAAATATATGTAATTTAGATTGTAAAGAATACTCCCGGTCAAAGTAAATTTTTGTTGATTAAACAAATATCGTTTTCCAGCCGTATTTTAGCTACGGGACACCTTAACATTGATGCGTGTTTGTTCTTTAGTCTTCATTATTATTGTTTCGTTGACTACGCATTGCATTATGGTAGTTTCGTTTTGACATTTTGTTGACGTAAGATTGGCGGATCCAAATTTTCAAATGGACACGGCAGTTCTTTTTCATACCCATATTTATTAACTTACATTGGTCTGAAAATATTAATTATTGTTTCATTAGTGCCTTTTTTTCAATATTTGTTCTACACTCTTCTTCCAAAAACACATTCTTAAAACAACTTTATTAGCAAGTGACATGCATGGGAGGCTATCAAATTTCGTGATTTCATTTTCCTTTGACACAACGACAGCATTTCCTTAACACGCGTCTTATGGAGAAAAAAAACCCTCTAAATTCTTATATAGCAGCTTAGATATTTTATATTTTGCATTTCTGCAAAACCGTTAGTAATGCTAATTCATAATGACAATCTTATATGTATATAAACTGACACAGTGTATAGTTTGTTAGATTACAAAGACGAAACTTTGTTTTTTCTCTTTATTACAGGTAGTATTGTACAATTATCGTATGCATAGTCAACTGCACGATTAACATGCATGTCAATAAAAATCCAATGACCAACACGCACATACTCTCGCATTCTTACTATCTTAAGGATCATCCACACACCCGGGGAAAGTTTTGCAAACAAGCCCATTCTTCTAAAATACTTGAAGATATGGATTTTTATTATGTGTTCGACTTGAAAATGAACACAAAAACTTTCAAATTTGGGGGAAAATCAACTTTTTAAATTTAACTGCTCTTCATAAAAAATAAAAATCCCTGCAGATTTCGAACTCGGGACCTGCGGGATGGTAGACCGACGCTACACCCGTTACGCCACAGAGATAGTCACCAAGCTTTGGCGACATAAACTGTTTCTGAATGCGTTGAAATCGCCATTTTGTGACGTACTGTCTTAAAAAGTAGAAGTCACGGGGTGTCGAGGATCCTTAAAAAGATGAAATCTAAACTTTTGCATGTAACAAATACTTGTCTAAAGATGAAACCCTTCTTAACGACTTTAAGTAAAACATGGCTTTTTTTTAATTCAATATGTACTGATAATGAATACTGGATTTTGATATGCACACAGTTTTTTCAATTGATGTCATATCTCAGATCATATGTTTCAATACTCTGCATCTAATTTTCAATACTAATAGATCAAGTTTGTACAAGTACAAATTATAAAAAATATCAATACAACTGCAGATGATGTAATCGTATAACTCCAAATGGATTTTCAACGCATAAATTCCTGTAAATGTATGAATACATATGTATGCAAGTATTTGGGCAAACTTTAGCATTGCTAAATATAGAAACATAATGTACAATGTATAAGAACATGATGCAAACAAATTTTTGGATAGACCTTGTGTGAAAATGAATGCAAACATTACCTTTATAAACATACAACAAATGCATTTTAGACAAAAATACATGAACTGTGTGCTCAGTAATGTTAAACGAAGATAGTGTAGATGGTTATTTTGCTCCCATCAGAAAGAACGAAACATTCGGAATATTCATCAAGAGAAATAAACATGAGGTTTGGATAGTCTGAAATTAACGATCGGCTGTTGCTTCCATCGCTCAAAATCTGAAACACACTATAACTGTCAATGTGTGCATTCTGTAAAAACCCACAATTATCGCAGGGGAAATCTGTGGGGATCACGGAATTATAACTATTAGATGACATATAATAACTCATATTACGGTTCCTCATTCTAGACGACATTCTGTTGTCGAACGCGTCACATCCCTGATGCGATAAGCACACGCTGTAGACATTCTGCAAAGGGTCAAGGTTCACGCAACTGATGCTTTTTACGTTAGAAATCTGATGTCGAAAAAGTTCCTGGCCAGACAAGGAAAAACAAACTACCTCGTTTTCACTCACTGCAACAAAGCGATCATGTGTTATACATTGTGAGAGAAAGTGATTACCTACTGAACTCTTAATTATTGTTGTTTGGACATTTAAAATTGGAGAAAGAGCAAAAATCTGTATTTTTCCCTTAGATGCAACAATAATTCTATTGTGCGCCTCTTCAACGCAAAACACGTCAATGTCTTCTGTTTCTGTTGTCTTTAACTCGGCAAAGCATGTTGAGTCAATGATATTCTTTCTTGTATTCATTATCTTCAGTTTATAGATTGAAGACAGGCAGCTAACGTACAAAACGTTTTTGGTAGGACCAGAATAAAGACAAGGCTTTCCTTTCAGCTTTATAGGATATTCAAATGAATTCATTGTTCCGTCGGTTTTAGCAGCTTTCAGAGAGAGAGGAGATGAGCAGGCGATTATCAATGTTTCACTATTTACAAAAACCCCCTGGTATGCTGATCCAGAGGTCGGAAACTCGAACTTCCTTTCCACCTTCAGTAAGTTTGGATCTGTCAAATTTTGAAATAATGTCGAAGGTTGTTTCTGTTCCATGCTTTCAAGGATTCTAAAGGATGGCAAATGCAACGATAGGTTCCATATGGTCCCTGATGGTCGTGCTATCTCAGTGACATCTTCTATCTTGTCCTTCTCCCACACTTGTTTCAGTATGGCCGTGTGGTCATGTTCATACTGAATCTCTTTGTCTTCTGAGTAGTTATCTTTGAATTGTTGAAACTGTTCTTCTATATCATCGATTGTTTTCATAGCAGTTATAAACGTCTGCTTTGCAGAACCTTTTTGTTGAACCGCAGAAAGAAGAGCCTGCCCGTTTTCAGCCGTTAGTAGGTACCGTTTCAAATCTAGGACACACTGCACTAGTTTCTCTTCTTTTTCTTCGTGTGTTTTTAAGAAAGTTTTCTCAAACTGTTGTTGACATTCATCAAGTTTGGATTTTAGATTTTCAATTTCATTAGAAACATTGGTTAGAATCGTTTCCTTTTTTGCATTGATATCTCTTATCGTCTGTTCTTTGTGATCTATTGTTTCTTTTGTTACCTCTGCTAATTTCGACAGTACCTCAATATTTCCGTCCACATTAGATTTTAGCATTCTTTTAGCAATATCTTCCAATGCTCCTACGTGCTCACAGTGCCTATGCTCGGTCGCAAAACAAACGCTGCAACACAACTTTTCGTGATCTAGACAAAATACTTCCATAAATTTACCAGCATGGCTACGACAGGGTTCGTCCATATCTGGAAATTGTAGATCTTCAAACTGATTTTTCAGTGCTAATGCTATTATTTTGTGCTTTCGAAGGGTAACCACTATTTTATGAAGACCTTTACATGTCTCACAAATCATTTCCTGACACTCGTGACACCAGCTCTCCGCCTTCACTTGCTTGTCGTCACGTAAACATATAGCACAAAAGTTATCCTGAGGTTGTCTCACCATAGATTTGGTCAGAGAATTAAGAAGTGTATTGGCGGCATAATGTTTGGCCCACTCTTCTATGGGGATCCCTTGCTCAGGACACCCCGTCAAACGTCTACATACCGGACATTTAAACTTAAAGTTGTCTTCTTCTTTCCCAATAACTGCTCTTGATATAAAGGTTTGCAGGCATTCTTCACAAAACGTGTGTGAACATGGCAGGTTTCTGGGTTCCACTATCCGCTCCAGACATATCGTACAACTAAAATTAACGTTTCCGTCCCCTTCTTTCCTTTCGGTCGCCATCATGGGTGGCTTATCATTAAAGAAGTGTTGCATTGTGGGATATTACATACTTTTATCTTTCCTGATAAAATTAACTACCGTGTATGTGACTCATCTGTTTGCAGATACAATCGTAACACTCTCAGAGCTGTTATCTGTGTGGTTTAACGCGTTTTAGTGAAACATTTTATTTTTTGGAATAGTTTCCTGCAACAATTCCTCTTTAAAGAGGATACTTATATTAAATGCCAAGTAAACAGATCAAAATACTTCTGGCCAACATGATGTTTGAAATGTATGTTGTTGTTTTTTTTCTTTCTCATTTTTAAATATATGCATATTGATTTTTTTTTACATAAAAATTATGAAAAACCAAACACACGTCTGACTGATAAAAGTTATCGGGTTAATTTCTGGATTGATGACGTTGCGATTTGAATTAGTAAGATATTTAATTTCAAGCAAATTTTGAGCGACATAGATATATATATATAAATTATATATATATATATATATATATATATATATATATATATATATATATATATATATATATATATATATATATATATATATATATTTGCTTTTGGTTATTTAAAATAATTCAAGTATGCATTCTCATTAAATCAAGTCATTCAGATAAATGCCAGTATAGGATCAAATACCAAACCCCCCCCCCCATTTTTTGCAAACCACTTTATGTCTACATATAAAAAAAGCTATCAGAATCTGAATCTTATATCCGGAAATATGAGGCAACTGCCGACCACCCACCATCCAAAAAAAAAATAAATCCAAAAAACACCTCAAGGATTAGTAATATGAGGTAGGTGATCTTAAGTTAGATTTATTTTTAGTTTTTTTTTTTTAGAAATACTGGTCTTATGTACGGGTCCTCCTTCATTCACCTCCAAAGATGATACTTAGTTCATACCTGAACTGTACGTGGGCCAGTTTTTATACAATATCTACCAATAGGAGGACCATACTGTATCACCACGCAGCTCCTTAATGGGATATTTATTTGGAAATAATTTGATGAATTAGTGAATATTTCATAACATATGTATTTCTTTGTTATTATTAGATAAGGATTTTTTTTTTCATTGCTTAAGTATCAAATTAGTATTATCACTGCAGGCGCGATCCAGGCCGGGTTGTCACTGAGTTACAAACTAGGAGCAGATACATGTTATTTATGTCTCTGCTAGGAGTGAGGGCTGGTCCAGCCTTAATATTACCACCAGCCTAACCAAAAATTACATCGATTACTTATATGCACACAAATGTATAACTAATGTGGTCCAAACTTTCGGGTTGAAAGGGGTCAAATTCCACTCCCCCATTCACCCCCATAAGAAGCCAAAGAACGACAACTCTACACGAACCACGTGGAATCAGCGGCTGTCAACGACTCAACATTGTCAAGCAGGAGAATGCGACTGTGACAGGTTTTACAGACGTATGTTGGGAGAAAAGGTATGAACTACTATACATAATGAATTGTTCTCATGAAATTTCTTCACACAAAAACTGTGTTTAGGATATTAACGTTAAATCCTGAAAAAACAATGAAAAATAATTTATTTCACTGAGGAAATTCGAAATAGTTGTTTGTCTCGGATATTCCTCTTTTTACGAAAGCTTCTAACCACAGGGGCTTGTGTAGAAAAAATAAACATCGTTAAAAAAGTGTGTACCTCGGAGGAAAAATAACGTTATTTTTCCTCCGAGGTACCCACTTTTTTAACGATGTTTTTATTTTCTACACAAGCCCCTGTGTTTTAACTACGTTAATAAGCATCAATACTATTTTTTGATAACTATGTGTATGTGTTAGTAACTTGTGTCTATTAATTAATTCCATTTAATTGTTTAATTAGTGAATGTGCTATAGGACTTTTTATTATAAAAGAGTGCACAACAGTGATGTTATTAACGTGTATTAATTGAAAGTTTTGGTTTGTGCTGTGTCATTCTATGAGTCTAGTCCTAGACCATCTTCATGATGATAATTGCCTCAACTATCAAGATCTAACTATGTTCAATATACATGACTGATGAAGATGCTGAATATTTCCTCCAATCTAATTAAATTAAAATTAGAACTTCCATCCGCTCCCCATTTTTTTGATACATGCGAATTATTAGCTGCAGGTCTGTAGCTCCTGGTCTGAAAAAAATTTGATGGACGACCTGGGAGCTACAGTGCCTTCTATAGTAAAAATCTGCAATTTACGGCGCACAAAAATTTGCACTAGTTTTGGACTGATTAACCTTATTTTCACACAAATTCTGTGGACAAAATTAGTACCATTAAATTCTTCTGACAATTAACTACTGATAACGGTACTTTACTTGCCTCAAACTTTCTATTAAACACGCTAACCGACCTAGGAAATTGAAGTATGTTAAATTCATGTCGAGATCGAGAGTCTGCATTTTTACATGTAAACAAACTGCACCACTTCACATTACGGGGCTAGTGATGGTGTTTGAAAGAATATCAGAGGCAGGTAAAGTGTTTATATCTGTAGTAAAATGTCCGAGGAATTTTTTGGAATTAAATATTTGTATAGAATTTGTTTGGAAATAAGGTTAATCAGTCCAAAACTATCGCAAATTTTTGTGCGCCGTAAATTGCAGATTTTTACTATGGGAGGCACTGTAGCTCCCAGGTCGTCCATCCAAATTTTTTCAGACCAGGAGCTACAGACCTGCAGCTAGTGACTCATTGACAGGGGTTTTCCTACTGATTTTAATCTGGGTCCAGGTTTGTAGAATTGGGAAAATTGAGGCGTAAATTTATGAAATTGGGAAAATAGTTAAAGGGGCATGGTCATGATTTTGATCAAATTCTATTTTTCTGTTTTTATTAGTTACAGTGCTTTACGAATGCATTTCCAATGACCAAATGAAATTGGAGAGTCAATAGTGAAGTTATAAGCAAGATACAGGGCCCACAAGTCTTTGTCATGTAAACAAGGCTCGTGCCCTGTTTTTGTTTACATTAGTTCAATATACCGGTAAAAATTCTTTTTCAAGGTGATTTTTTCATCTTCTAATTCATTGTAAGCATAAATAAACAGATCTTAACGTTTACCACATTCATTTTCGGTCTAAAACTGGAGTTTTCACTTCAACGTTCAAAATGTAAACAAAAGATTTGTTTACATAGCAAAGAATTGTAAGCTCTGTAACTCGCTTATAACTCAATGAATGCCACTTAAATTTTGGTTGCCTATTAAAAATGCCTTACTGAAGCATTGTAAACATTAAAATCGGGGAAATATTTTTTGACCAAAATCGTGACCATGTCCCTTTAACTTTCTACAAGTACTTCTAGATTCATTATCATGCTCCACAATATAAAAAAAAAGTTAAGAAGAAAACTGCTTTGTTGCATTTTGTTTTTCATTAAGGTTGAACATTGATTCATATGACTTATCTCATTTTTAAATCTTTAAAAAAGTAAACTTTTTCCAACATCTATGAAGACCTGATTGGGAAAAAAGGTCTTGAATTGGGAAAATATCAATGATTTTTTGATTGGGAATGGGTCCTGTAAACAGACCCAAAAATAAGCCAGGAAAATTCTGATTAAAAACCAGGGAGCAGATTAAAGTTCTAATTTTAATTAGATTGTGTACCCTAGCTAGTGTTATATACATACGTATATTATATTAATAAAGACAATTTTGTTATATATTTCATTCATATGGGTTTAATTCTTCTTTTCTTAACTGAGTGTTATTTTATGTTTGAAATTTAATTTGTTTGATCATTGTAGAAAGACATAGCCGCATCTGTTTGTGATCTCTCATGTTGACATCTCGCTCCTCTCCCCTATCCATTTCTCACAGCGATCCCCTGTTTATTGCCATTTGTTTATTTTCGTTTATCTGATTGATGGTCAGATCTTAGACTGGTGTGTCTTTGAATTTATTATGGTAATTCCCTCTTGTATCCTGTTCTGAGAATTTATGTCTTTGAACGTTCCAAATTTTGGTTCCATTTTAAAGTTATTTGATTGGTCCTTTATAGAAAAAGGGGAGGAGTTGTCAAAGATGAGACATGCGGGATAGATAATTATTTTACACTCTCACTTTGGATTTCTTTTAAAAATGATGTTTGTTTAATTTGTGATTTTGGACTTTAATAAATTCTAAATTTTTAAACCGGATATTTTTATTTACGCTACGTTACGTAACCAATTTACGTAATCACAACATGGTGGAGAATTTACGTAATCACAACATGGTGGAGAATCTAAATTCGTTTTGTGCATATTTTGGACTATTTTAGTGTCAATTAATTGAGTTAAAACAATGATTACACTTGTGCGAGGATAAAACAGTGATTTCAGTACACCCCCTTCTGTAATCAATATGGAAGCAGGTCTTGATGACACTCCTGCTTTCAATCCTCGGAGTTCACAAAATTATTCAAGAGTTACCAATGTTCCTTCCATTTCGGACAAAGTTTCTTTAATAAGTTCAGTGAATTTAGGAGCTGGACACTTGAAACGTAGCTGTAATTGGACCGGGCATGATTCCCAAAAATCTCAAGCAAAGTGCCAGATATTTTTCCAGACCGGACATACCGCCGCGGAATGTTGTCTGTTCGCTACAAAGAAAACAGTCCGCAATTCCGAACCAAAAGACGCACAACGCCCGGGATAATGCAGCATCTGTCTTGGGCTCCAAGAATGACGTGTCAAATGGTGCCGATAAGTGCGACATTTTTCAGCAAGGAAAACTTGTGTATTTACCTGTACGTTTTGGTTCTAATTCAGTTTCTGCACTTTTGGATTCGGGTGGTACAATCAAATTAATTTCATCAAAATTTTACCAAACTTTGGGTTCCGATGTCTGCACTTAACAGCAAAGCCAGACGTGCAATTGAAATTAGACCGCCAACTAATCTGTAATTTTTTTATGCCTTATGTTGATATATTTATTGACAGTGTGCTATGTTAAATTGTTTTGTATTTTCATTTTACTGCAGAGTATGTTTGACCTGTAGTAATTTATGAAGATTACTGTTTACACATTTTGTCATTGTATGTAATCACGGATGTTTTATTCCAAAAGGATTACATGTACAACTTATGAAATGTAAATGAATTGTTTAAAATAGAAATGTATCTTGTCTGTATTGAGTTAATTTAGATGGATGCATCGACAAGGTTTAACAATTATAATACAAGTCGAGATATGTTGAGAATTCAGCTGTGCTAAGTTTTGCACAAATTGCGACATTTGTTTTTATGTCCAAGTAAAAACCATGCATGCAACTTTTCGTTGTGGTTTATATAGATATTGCTTTCTCTAACCAAGGATGTTTTATTCCGACAAGGTTATAACTTATGCAATTCTATAGTGTTTAAGAAATCTTGAATAAATGACATAGTTATTGCTGTTTCTAACCAAGGATGTGTTATTCCGACAGGGTTAAAATTTATGCATTTCTATGGTGAGTGAAATATTTTCAAGATAAGATTGTTGATTTAGTTGTTATACTTTTCAGTAGTTTTTGTGTGTAAAATAAAAAAAAAAAAGAAGGTTTCAAAGTCAAGATAATGACCATGACATTGCAGTGTAAGGAGTATGTGTGAGTACATGTTCTGCGCAAAACATGTACAGTGTGTAAGTGATAAATGAATTTTTTTTTCGGGTGACATGATCATTTTCTTTTCAGTTATGTTTATTGTTTACTTGCATGACATGAGTTTGTTTTGTGTTTTTATATAGTGTGTAATGTTCATTTTTTTTTAAATGTTTTGTGGAGTATGATTTAATTGTCTTTATCTATTTTTTTTTTTTAACTAAAATTGAATGTCAATTTTTTTTTCGGGGCGGATGTTATATACATACGTATATTATATTAATAAAGACAATTTTGTTATATATTTCATTCATATGGGTTTAATTCTTCTTTTCTTAACTGAGTGTTATTTTATGTTTGAAATTTAATTTGTTTGATCATTGTAGAAAGACATAGCCGCATCTGTTTGTGATCTCTCATGTTGACATCTCGCTCCTCTCCCCTATCCATTTCTCACAGCGATCCCCTGTTTATTGCCATTTGTTTATTTTCGTTTATCTGATTGATGGTCAGATCTTAGACTGGTGTGTCTTTGAATTTATTATGGTAATTCCCTCTTGTATCCTGTTCTGAGAATTTATGTCTTTGAGCGTTCCAAATTTTGGTTCCATTTTAAAGTTATTTGATTGGTCCTTTATAGAAAAAGGGGAGGAGTTGTCAAAGATGAGACATGCGGGATAGATAATTATTTTACACTCTCACTTTGGATTTCTTTTAAAAATGATGTTTGTTTAATTTGTGATTTTGGACTTTAATAAATTCTAAATTTTTAAACCGGATATTTTTATTTACGCTACGTTACGTAACCAATTTACGTAATCACAACATGGTGGAGAATTTACGTAATCACAACACTAGCTTAATTCCTATAGACGGTTAGATTTATGTCATCTTGTAGGTTGAGTATTGACCTATATTTTTTTATCATTTTTGAATCTGTTACAAACTATTTGAGGACTTGCATAGAAGTAGAGATTGTCTTTTGTTATGAAAGTCAACTTTTATCTAACTTCTCCTCCTCAGTGCTATATGTCGATGTTTTCTCTTTAGAGATGTGGACATGTGTCATCAAATAGCTTCCATGAATGATGAAGGCTAATATATTCCTGTACACTTCTCTTAATATTAGTTACATGTAATTGAGTTTGTTTAATTAACTCTTATTCAAAATGGTGCTGCATTATACACATAAAGTTACAACAAAATTTTCAGTGGCTTGTATTAAATTCATAATGTTAACCCGTAATTGTCGTCATAGAGCAATTTATTAGCTCTGAACTGTCAATGACATAAACATTGTTTACCGAATTCATTGAGCGAAAATTTTGTAAATGAGGGAATTTCAAAGGTTTATTTGCTGTCTTATTATCATATGTGCATGGATTTTCGTCTCTTTCATTGTGAAACACCCTGATGAATGGCCCAGTGTTCCTGTGCTTTGTGTAATTGTGATCAGTGAGATTTGTCTGCTATAATGGGGGAGGTCGACTGTAAACAGAAAGGGATTTAAAAACCGGCATAATGTATTCCAGGTTTAAAAATAGAGCCCCGACAGGTTCCACTGGCATTATTACGCAAAACAAACACCGATCACCAATCGACCGTGTCCATAGAATGCCTTGACCAGCCCTTCATTCAAGCCCAATCTAAAGCAAGTTCTAGCTCTTTTGTCAAAGCGGAATTCAATTTGCATTTGTAAATCATTATATGGAATTTTTTTCCAATGAATTACTGTGGTGCATGAAACAGTGACAGGGGTAGCTGGGATATATTGTCGATGAGGGAGACGGTGCATTTCTTTTGTCATGGAGAAATCTTGACACACAGGGATTGTCCTGTATTATAACAGAGAGGCTCTGGGTGAATGAAAGACAGGACAGGGGTTTCCTCCAGTGTATTTAGTAGAACAGAATATAAAACGCATATTGAATACAAGAGAGCTAAGCAGAGACAGATGGCTGTGTTTTGAATCTGCTGGTGCTGTTGTAATTGGGGGTAGGTATATCATATGGAGCAGTAATAAGAAACTTGGGTATGTGTTATAATACCCAGAGATTTCATGGAGCCCATCGATTTATTGTTAGTGGGAGCATGTCTGGTTAATCCTGGAGATAATCCTATCTATCAGAGTGCATTGTGATAAAGGAATTACCTGGGACAGGTTCATGTTGATCAATTTTGTGTGTATTGTCGCTGTGTTTGTGTATATTATCAGTAAATACTGCCGGTATCTTATTCAAGGCCATTTTTACTATATGTTTAAGGTGATTTAATATGTCCCCTTTGGTCCAAAACATGTTTTTTTTTCTTCCAGATATGTTATTTACAATTAAGATTTGCATGTTTTAGATGTACTTTACTGCTATGAAACATTCATGTATCTTTAAATCAATAGCCAGGCTGTGTTTGAGAGCTTGGGTGGGGGTAAAATTCTACCTATCAAATTAAGTCCTTTAATTGCTATAGTCTTGATATGTTGCCTCATATATTGAACTATGTTCCTGTATATACTGTTAATAAGACATTCTTTTAGGAGATATCATTTCAAAGAATAAGATATGATAAAATTTGATATCAAATTCATGTACTAGCTAGCAATGTTTTTGGATTACCACTTAGTCGAAGAATGATGAGTCATGCACTGTCAATAGAACTCCTCTTGAACTTCAAAGAGATTTAGGTGCAATGTACTGCTGGGTTTGCTTGTAACTAAAAAGATAAATATGCTAATTTTGAAATTGCATGTAAAAATAAAGGCTAAAATTCCATCTGATATGACATATCAAGTTTGATAAATGATTTAGTTGTGAAAAGGTTCATAAACTCTTGAATTTTCAACTATAAAACTCAGGACATGAAGTTATGTATGGGAGATAGAAATATTTTCACCTGGCACAGAATACATAGGTGTGTCACAGGTGTGTAAGGTGGTTGATGTACCTGTGGGACAGGAAATCAATGTGTATGTGTGTCTGTAATGTTACGTCATGTTACACTCTCTATAAACCATCATGAAATCTGATTGCTTGCAACTTCTAGTTGGAATGTTAATTTGATGTGCTGTACGTAAATGACAATTTTTTTTTCTAGTACACATCTGACGGGGATAATATACATAAATGTCATGTATTAATGAAATGTGTGGAAATATTCATCATTTGTTTTCATGCTGATAATTCTGAACATAGTGAAATTACCTGTAATTTGTTGAAATGTGTTGTCCCAGTGTACAGGTAGTCTACCTGTATGGTGTACCTGTATGGTGTACCTGTATGGTGTACCTGTATAGTGTACCTGTGTACCTGTATGGTGTACCTGTATGGTGAACCTGTATGGTGAACCTGTATGGTAAACCTGTATGGTGTACCTGCATGGTGTACCTGTATGGTGTACCTGTATGGTGTACCTGTATGGTGAACCTGTACGGTGTACCTGTATGGTGTACCTGCATGGTGAACCTGTACGGTGTACCTGTACGGTGAACCTGTACGGTGTACCTGTACGGTGTACCTGTACGGTGTACCTGTACGGTGAACCTGTACGGTGTACCTGTATGGTGTACCTGTATATTGAACCTGTATGGTGTACCTGTACGGCGTACCTGTACGGCGAACCTGTACGGTGTACCTGTACGGTGTACCTGTACGGTGTACCTGTATGGTGAACCTGTATGGTGTACCTGTATGGTGTACCTGTATGGTGAACCTGTACGGTGAACCTGTACGGTGTACCTGTACGGTGTACCTGTACGGTGAACCTGTACGGTGTACCTGTACGGTGTACCTGTACGGTGAACCTGTACGGTGTACCTGTACGGTGTACCTGTACGGTGTACCTGCACGGTGAACCTGTATGGTGAACCTGTACGGTGTACCTGTACGGTGTACCTGCATGGTGTACCTGTACGGTGTACCTGCATGGTGTACCTGTACGGTGTACCTGTACGGTGAACCTGTACGGTGTACCTGTACGGTGTACCTGTACGGTGTACCTGTACGGTGAACCTGTACGGTGTACCTGTACGGTGTACCTGTACGGTGTACCTGCACGGTGAACCTGTACGGTGAACCTGTACGGTGTACCTGTACGGTGTACCTGCACGGTGAACCTGCACGGTGAACCTGTACGGTGTATCTGTACGGTGTACCTGTACGGTGTACCTGCACGGTGAACCTGCACGGTGTACCTGTACGGTGAACCTGTACGGTGTACCTGTACGGTGTACCTGTACGGTGTACCTGTACGGTGAACCTGTACGGTGTACCTGTACGGTGTACCTGCACGGTGTACCTGCAAGGTGAACCTGCACGGTGAACCTGTACGGTGTACCTGTACGGTGTACCTGTACGGTGTACCTGCACGGTGTACCTGCACGGTGAACCTGCACGGTGAACCTGCACGGTGTACCTGTACGGTGTACCTGTACGGTGTACCTGTACGGTGAACCTGTACGGTGAACCTGTACGGTGTACCTGTACGGTGTACCTGCACGGTGAACCTGCACGGTGTACCTGCACGGTGAACCTGTACGGTGTACCTGTACGGTGTACCTGTACGGTGAACCTGTACGGTGTACCTGTACGGTGCACCTGCACGGTGCACCTGCACGGTGAACCTGCACGGTGTACCTGTACGGTGAACCTGTACGGTGTACCTGTACGGTGTACCTGTACGGTGTACCTGTACAGTGTACCTGTATAGTGTACCTGTATAGCATCTATACTAATACTCTTAGGAATAGTACTCTAATACTCGTATAAAAATAGTAACTGTTGATCTTTATATCATTGCCCCTGCTAATGAAGATCGAAATACAATGTCAGTAACTGAATACTGTAGTAAGGGTTATTAAGTTTAAGAATCATCCTTAGGATGAATGTCAGATATTAATTGTAGTTTTTTTAATTCTTTTCAGTACATTTTAATATAAAATTTTAATGAATTTAGTCATTACTTATCTAACAAATTTTCAGGATGAGTAACCGAAAACATGAACAGACTGAGACAGAATGGCAACACTAGCAGCAGCAAGCTAAACGGATACCACAAGAATGATGTCCCCTACAGAAAGGAGTGGGACAGTTGTCTTCCCCTGCCTAGCCTCTCTTTTACCTCAGCAGCAGGGGTGGTCTTCTTTTTTGCGGTGGCATGTTTCGTGAACAGTTACCAGGGAGATTTTGTGTTCGACGACAGTGAAGCAATTTTGTCCAATAATGATCTCAAGCCAGAAACTCCTCTGTCCGATTTGTTTGTCCATGATTTCTGGGGGAGCAAGCTGGACTCCAAGACGAGTCATAAATCCTACCGTCCACTCACTGTGTTAACGTTCAGGTGGGGATCTGATTAATACATGTTGTAAAACTTGGGTACAGTAAGTAAAAATACTTAACATGTAAAAATCTCCCATGATTGTGATGAAATATACATCAGCTTGATCCATCTTGTGGTGTATATTCTGTCCCCACTGAAAACAAGCAGCTAAATGATGGAAAGTCATATCTCATTCTAAGTTTGTTTTATCAAGTTTGTAAGATACTGGAAAGATGTTTGAAAGAACATAATATTATGTTCAATTGTATCAATTTATGGGCTGGTATTTGGAAAAAAATTAACAAAAAGCTAGAATGTGAAAGTCTTAAGAACTTAAAGTCTAGTTGTCAGCTTCAATTTTATCAAAATTACTGGCAAAGAGAATAGAACCTTGTAGATATCTTCACAACAAATTATTGATCATTTTTGTAATATATATAATACTAGGATGTTTTGCTCTCAGTTGAAGCTTCTCCATGTAGTAAACCATTCCCATTTTGTTGTAGATGGAACTATTTCCTATCAGGCGGACCTTATCCCATGTCATTCCATGTTGTAAATATCATTCTGCATGGCTTGGTCAGTGTTCTCATGCTTGCTGTGTTTTCATTGGTCCTGGCTGGTTACCATAACGACAGAGACGGTCGGCCATTGTTTGGTGCTCCTAAAGCCTCGTTATCATGTGCCATCCTGTTTGCCATTCATCCCATCCACACAGAATCTGTAAGTTATTCTATAGACTTTTGCAGATAATGATCCAAATAAAGCCTTATTCTTCAAAATAAATAATATTAAATACCGTAACTTTGAACATACACTACATGTAATTAGATTCTGTCGTTTATTGATAGTCACAGTGTATTTGAACAATAAAATGTCATGAAACAAACACTTTAATATATTTTATATGTGTGCAGCATTATGTGATCTAAAGAGTGATTTTGATTGGTTGAAAGGTAGCAGGAATCGTGGGAAGGGCTGATCTCCTGTGTGCCTTACTCTTCATACTATCATTCCTGTGCTATGTCAGATCTTGTTGTCAAGGTAACGTGAATTAAAGAATTGTAACAGAAAGATACGCATTATACTAAAATAGTTGTCGGACATGAAGACAGATATGTTGCCCAAAATATCCAACAAAGCATATGTTGTCTGATTAACTATTAAATTTATATTGTTGTATATTTATACAATGTCCCACTCATATGTCAACCTTCAGTGTTTATTTATCATGCTGTAGATACTGTGTCCCGTCCCTCTGCCAGCCTTCACTGTCCGGACATGTTCTCCATGGCCTGGTTCTGTCTGAGTGTGGTGTTCTGTGGACTGTCCGTCCTGTGTAAGGAGCAGGGAATCACAGTCATTGTAAGTATAGAAGGAGAAAGACAGAGAGAAAGAGTCAGAGAGAGGGAGCTGACAATGAGAAAGACAGAAAAAAAAGTCAAAGAAAGTGACCAAGAATATTTAGTGAACTACATAATATTATAAAAATTACTACAAAAATTTGGTGTTTGTGATAGTATACTCTGAGACTCGATATTTGATACAAATCCACAGAATTACCAAATTAAGTACCTGCATAAAATAAAAGATCTACGGTTTACACTCAAATTGAGTTTTCTTTTCATGGTATACTTCAGCGTGACACTGAGAGATAATATATTTCCTAAGACTTGTGTGTTTGTCTACAGGGAATCTGTAGTGCCTATGACCTCATCGTCATCTGTCAGGTCGATGTAATCAGATTGTTGAGGTTAAAGAAATCGACTGAGAACCAAAACCAGGAGGCCTCCCCTAGTGTAACAAAACAGGTCTGTTTAATATTTAAACAGTAGATATTCTTTACCCAAATCACTTTAAAATAAATTTTAGTATATTATACTTTTTAACCCACTTATTTCCAGGCTGTTGAATAGGTACAAGAAGCTTGCATGAAGAAAGCAATTTTAAAAAATATTTGAAAGTAGATAGGACAATTGTGGAAACAAGTTTTGTAATTAAGTAAAGATATGTAGCAGACATGATATGTTTTTTCAGCGTCCGTCGGGCGAGTGGTTTAAGAGTCTGTGTGTACGTCACCTGTTCCTGCTGATAACTGGTGCTGCTATTCTGGTCACAAGGTGGCGTGTGATGGGGTCAGCGCCCCCTGTGTTCCAAGTGTTCGATAATCCTCATTCATTTGTAAATAGTACATTACTGAGGGTAAGTGGATATTTATCCTTAACTTATTTTGTGAAGCCGACAGACATACATAGATAGATGTATCAGTACATGTCATTATGACTGTCTGGATTACCATCAATCACTAGGAGAGTTATTGGGACCAGATTTGCTGGAATCCTATTGTGCTTTGTCTGTTTGTCTGTCTTTGAGATTGTCACCATATTAATGACTTTTAGTTGTCTGTCTGTAACTCAAATGAAATGTCAAGGGTTTAAAAATCCATCAAGTAATTGAATTATTAAAAAGAATTGTCTTGACAGTGTCAAGTTTTATATAGGAGATCTGCAAACTCACACAAGAAGTAAGAGAACAGAAATGAAGGTCATCTTACACATGTATGCAATACACTGTTCAACCTTGTTGTAAGAGCTTGTTGACTTTTCAGACATTGAACTACAATTATCTGTACGCACTGAACTGCTGGATCTTGGTTAACCCCTGGTGGCTGTGTTTTGATTGGTCAATGGGGAGCGTGCCCACCATAGACTCGGTGTCTGACCCCCGAATATTGGCGGTCTTTGTCCTGTGGGTAGTGCTGGCCTTCTTCCTGTACTCCGCCTGTGTGGGACCAATCGGTCAGCAACAGAGGTAAATAAACAACTAAAGAAAGAAACGAGGTGTCAAGATGAATCAGTGGATTGCATTTACTGATTGTTTGAATTGTGTCCACCAATCATAGACCCACAGCAAATCCAAATGTCACTTATTTTTAGAACGTCACATTGTGCTACATAGCAACATTAGTAAAAACTTTTAGTCTTTCTTCAAATGGAACAACTTTTAATAATTTAAAAATGATTTTATCTATTCATATGAAATATATTAATATTTGAAATTGATTCATTCTGGGTTGTTTTTAAAGTTTAATTTGAGTTGTCTCCCTATCAAGTGTGACGGAATGTATATTGCTATTCCTAAAACCCTGTAATGTCATCCTAACCAATGATTGGTTTCCTTTGTAGACAGCTGACAATGGCGCTAGCACTGCTGATCGTTCCCTTCCTTCCGGCGTCCAATCTTTTTTTCCGTGTGGGCTTCGTTATTGCGGAGCGAGTCTTATATCTCTCTACAGCAGGCTTCTGTATATTGATCGTCATGGGAATATGCAAACTGCAACAGAAATTTACAAGCATGGCAAGTATTTTTGTAAATTATTTCTTGTTTTATGTACTCAAAATTTTTGCATAAAGTGCAATGAAATCTTATTTAAAAATTGAAGATGTAGATGGCAATATTTCTGTTAGCTTGTGTCTGTAAATTTTCTGTATTTTTCTTTTCAGAACACTCGTTACTGCCTGTTCTTTCTAGTGGTTGTTTTTATGATCAGATCAATACAGAGAAGTAATGACTGGAATACAGAAATGTCTCTGTTTACAGCTGGTGCTAAAACCTGTCCACTCAATGCTAAGGTGGGTTTACAGTGCTGTAACAATAACAAACATAGATAAGTCTGTTTACAGCTGGTGCTGACATCCTATCCATCTACCGGTAATGCTTAGGTTGTTTTACAGTACTGTAATAATGACATAGATTAGTTGTGCTAAAACCGGCCCACTCAATACTTAGGTATGTTTACAGTACTGTAACAGTGACAAACACAGATAAATTTTGTGGGCAGTAGATGACAAGCTTTGAATGTGTAAAAATGAAACTCTCTATCGTCAACCAGAATTTTACAGCAATGTTAACAGGAGACGAAAATTTTTTCTACTTTTTCCTCAAGTTGTACAGAAATCCGAGTACATTTATAACATATTTAAAACTGTTTGATTCAAAACTATTTTAAGAAAATTATGTTTCATATTTAAAACTGTTTGATTTAAAACTATTTTAAGAAAATTATGTTTCATTTTATAGGTACACTACAACATTGGGAAACTAAATTCAGATCTGGGCAACATAGAAAAGGCCATCTCTAAATACAGACTAGCAATCAGGTATGTTATAGAGAAGGTTGCTAGGAAATGCAGGGTAACTTACAGGTTTAGTTAAGAAAAAACCTGCCATTAAATATGCCTCTCTATCATAACATAGAAATGTTTTGGAGTCTGAGAGTAAATTTTGTAATGTCACATTATAAATGGGCACCATAGTTGTTTTTCTCTACTGATGTATACTAGTAGTTTAATGATAGTCAAGGGTAAAGGTTATTATTATGTGGAGACCTTTTTTTTTGGAGAATTTTATATGAAGCCTTGTATGTGGATGCTTAATATTGAAACTTTTATGTGGATACTTTGGATGTTTCAGCCTGAATCCCGAGTACGACCAGGCAATGAATAACCTCGGTAACTTACTGAAGGATCAAGGGAAGAACGAGGAAGCAGAACAGCTACTGCGGAAAGCTGTGGAAATCAGGTGGATAAAAGTCTAGCAGTGTTATGTAGACATGTAGATGTTTTGAATATTTTGAAAATTTGTAATTGTACAGACTGAATAGTGCAGAGAGTTTTAACATTGCAAAATTTTTAATTTCATAAAAGAGCAATGAAAATCTCAAGAAGAGATAGAAAGGATTCATTGATTTCATACTTATGCATCATAATAATTTTTTAAAGTTTTTAAAAGTAAAAGATATTACCATATTCACTTATTACCAGCAAACAAAAATATTTCTATCTCTAATACCATTTGTGTGCCTTTTTCCTGTAGACCAGATTTCGCTGCAGCGTGGATGAATCTTGGCATTGTTCAGGCGGCCCTCAAGAAACCGAAAGAGGCAGAGCAGAGTTATCACGAGGCCCTAAGACACCGCAGGAAGTACCCCGACTGTTACTACAACCTCGGAAACCTGGTGAGTGTGTTACAAACTCCATGTTATCTTGTGAACAGTTGGGCAAGTTGTTACTGGTCAACAGAAAACTGAGAGATAGGTATGTGATTAATAACATAGCCATAGACAAAGTGACCAATCGCAGCAGTTGTCACTGACCATTGGTGGTAGAGCAGGGTCAGAGATGAAGCCAGGGGTAGCTCTTCAGCCTCTCTGTCAGTGTCCAGTGGGGATAGAGGAGCAAGAGTGGGAGGATGTGTTTATTCTGTCTTTGTTCATGATTATGTGTTTAATCATTGTCATAAGTTTTGGTTCATTTAAATTCTATGTGCACTCAGAGAATAGAAGACCTAACTGTTGTGTGTTACAGTACCTGGACATGGGACAACACCAGATGGCGCTGAATGCCTGGAGAAACGCCACCCTCCTAAAGCCGAAGCACCTCAACGCCTGGAGCAACATGGTCATCTTACTGGATAATATAGGTTAGTAGTCAGCAATGCCCTCCTTTAAGAGTTGAATTAGTAATTACTTATAGCTGCGTCAGCTGAACAGTTTTTTGTGATCGATGGTCAAACTTGTATTACTAGAGAGGCATAGAAGCTTTTTTTTATTTTTAAAGTAATATTGTTTTAAACAGAGAAACTAGAGCAGGCAGAGATGGTTGGTAAGGAGGCGGTCAAACTTTTCCCTAACGACCCAACCCCTTACTTTAACCTGGCCAATGTGATGGGTAAAGCGGACCGCTACAAGGAGAGTGAGCAGTACTTTCTTAAGGCCATACAGCTCAGCGGCAATTCTCCTGTAGCCAAGATGTACGCCAACTTAGGTAAGGAAATATTTAATATAACCAGGCTAACACTGAAAGGATAAAAATGTGGAGGTTTTTTATACATTTTTTATACTTGAACAAAGAGAACTTCATTTGTTATTATATACAACAATGTCAATGAAATGCACACATTCTTAACTTTTTGATGCAAAATTTGACAGAAATTACTTCTGACATTATTATGTCTCAGTGAGAGTTATCTCTCTTACATAGAAGTATTGTACCGTAAGTTAGAATGTGTAAGCTGCCTTCATGTTTAATGGAAGAATACATTTGACATGTGTACTGTGGATTCATCAATATTCATAGAATACCAAGAATCATGCATCTTGTCGAGCCGATCTACGTAATCAAATATTCATAGCAATATGAAAATTTGTATCAAATGTTATTGATGTAACAATAATTCAATGAATTTAAATTTCCTGGATACTGTGAATTTTACTTCAGCATCAAATATTGATGCCCTGGAATAATACTGAAACCACAGTATATGTTATCCAAGAATGTTTCCCTATCGTGTTGTTAACCAAAAAAATTCACTTCAGTTGTCAATCTATGGTGTTAATAACTGGAACTTAGACAACTCTTCCTGTTTTTGGTATTAGCTTACTTCTAGTAAATTAGCACAGTGAAGTTCCATGTAGGTCTATTGATATTACAGGTAAGTTACCTATAGATATATTGATATAATTACAGGTGTGCTGTACCATCGGTGGGACAAGCCGGCCGAGGCTGAGAGAGCGTACATTAAAGCCCTGGAGCTGGATCCCTCCAGCCACAATGTCCAACAGAACCTTCAGATGCTCCGCCGTAAATACAGCAAAAACAGCCAATCCTAGCATGACTTAAAACCTCCAAAACATTCCGCCAGATTCTGATGCCAAAGATCTTTTTTCTTGCATACAAATGTACCTACAAGAATCCATTAAACACACCTTCAGTTCCTAATTTTAACAGGCACCTTAAATAATTTACTAGTGAATTATGTGGCAATATCACAAATGCGGTTGTTTTCACAAGGGACACGAAATAGTGGCCAGGTCAGTGAGACTTACATTGTCCGTCAGTGCTGGACATAAAACGTTTACAGGACTAAGTGTCCATCTGTGTCAAAGTTACTCGCCTTGTTTGTTTATGTCACTAGGTGTATAATATGAGAAGAAAAGAGGTGGATCTTCATTTACAAAGAAAATTGAAAAGAATACTATTTTATAATTTATATATGAAATCATTTATAGTTAACCTTTAATTATTTTCATTGATTGCATTCCTGTCTTTTAGCATTCCGGTTAAGTTCATTCCCCATCAACAGATCCCAATGATTGTATCTTTACTGTGTATGTTATTCTCATTTATATTACTGTCGTTTATAAAGTTGTATTTATATAATGGTTTACAATTTGAAGTAGTTTAATATAAAACATTCCCATGTAGTTGTATTTTGATATGCAATGATCTCAGATGTATTATGAAGAGACACAAAACCTTGCAATATATTTTTACAGATACTGAGAGAGGTTGTAGTGTCCATAAACACTGGATGTTCCAGTCCGTGTCTATGTGTTTGTATGTTTTTTTTTTTGTTTTTTTTTTTTAAAGAGTTGCAAAGGGGAATAACTCATTGACAATTTTCATATTATTATTTACAATGGAAAATGGAGCTATTCCCCGTTACACTATGGCAATTACATGTTCATTTGACTGATGCAGCCCAAGAACCAATTCATTATTGTTTTTGGCCCAAGTGCTTGTTTTGTATGTTGAGTGCTGTGCTTTGTTGTAAACAGAAGTTTATTTTTGTTTGTGTTGGACTATTGCTGTAGTCTTTTTATTGGTTGATGTTTTTCCATTTTTGGGGTTTAATTGCATAATGATATATAGCATTATTAGCTCGACATGACATGATGTAAATTATGTACCCATTTTATCACAGATTTGAGCCATAATACTTCTGCATATCAAATGTTGAGTCATTTATTATAAAACAAAATCTTTGCTTAAATTCTCTGGGTTTTTTTTATCTCTAGATTATTTTCATTTGCTGGTCACTTGGAAAAGTTATGAATAGGAAATTATATATATCATCTTAGGTCATTATTATCTAAAAAGAAGAGGATTTTCATGAAGAAGGAAAAGTATTATGAAGAAAAAAATGATGTGAGAAAGACCATTTGAACTGGGTACATTATAGTTAAAGATGAAAAGGAAAATAGAAGAAAACTTTTATAGTTCAGGATACAAAACACTAAGATAGTGAAGAAATCTTAAGTTTTTATATATAAAGTATATACCATCATAAAACGTTAACAAAACTGTCTGATAATATCACATTTATATCAATCATAGAAAACATTTAAACAGAAAAAAAACTCCTTCACAGCAATACAAGCACATCAATACAAAAATCTTTGATATTTTTTAAATGCCAAACAATTAAATTTCATTATTATTCAATGAAAAATGTTAAAATCATTTCAAGATTTTAAATAATTTTTTTGTATAAGTGAAAATATTCAAAAAATATTAATACTGAAAAAAAAAAACTTTCTTGTAATTGAAAATATTTTTTTTTAAAAATGTAATGACAAAAATATTAATGAAAAGTAAGCTTGTTTGTAACATCAAAAATTTTAACAGTGCACCAACTACAAGCTGTCCCCCAAGTTGAAGGTCACCCCACGTTTCTGTCGCTTAAAGATATTAAGAGAACTCTCGTTTTTCCTCTCAACACTGGGCGTCACCTGCGAGCCCTCAGAAGGCGCAGTGCCGCCATTACTGACGCCATTTTGTTTCCTGACCCCGTTCTCGTCCTGGCAAATATTGGCCTTGGAGTGAGACTTGGCGACCCCGTAGTTCTTGGAGGCCTGCTTGGGCTTGTACTTGAAGAAGTAGAGTTCGAACCCCAGACAGACGAGGGCCAGGGCCGCTCCTCCCGCGATCAGGATAAACACCCCGCCGATGTTGTTGAGACTGATCCCCTCGCTCTCGTTCTCCAGCTTGGGACACTTTACTTTGTTCTTGTCCCACCATTTCTTCTTGAGTTTCTCCAACATTCTTTGATTAAGTAGTTGAAGAATGCTGTCAAAATTTAAATATACAAACGAAGTCATTTTTTCAAAATATAAACTCTGTGAGTGAAACAATTAAATCTTATGAAATGCTAGTTCTAATGAAACAAATTAAAGAGGTTGTGTGGTTCATGCTATAATCTTTTAATTACATTCACTTCACTTATATGACAATTGATATCTTGGCACAATGAAATGAAGTTGCATATTGTGTTATTAATTTTACTTCAAACTCAAATAAATAGTGCTCTAAAAGAAATTGACATTACACCCTGAGAGTATAAATCTTTTATCCCAGTGACGCTATGCCCCTTTTTTCGGTGACGCTATGTTTGCGTTATCTCCCTTTCTCCCGTGACGTTCTTCCAATCATCTCTCAAGAGACTAAACCTATTGATATTATGTTAGAGTTATCTCCCTTACTCCGTTGATGTTATTTTAGAGTTATCTCCCATACCTTGTTAATATTATGTTTGATATATCTCCCTTACTCTGTTTATGTTATGTTAGAGTTGTCTCCCTTATCCTGTTAATATTATGTTTGAGTTATCTCCCTTACTCTGTTTATGTTGTGTTAGAGTTATCTCCCTTACCCTGTTAATATTATGTTTGAGTTATCTCCCTTACTATGTTGATGTTATGTTAGAGTTATCTCCCTTTCCCCGTTGATGTTATGTTAGAGTTTTACATGTATCCCTTGCTCTGTTTATTTTATGTTTGAGTTGTACTCACGCGGTGGACAGGTCGTTACGTAGCGGCGAACCGTTCTGGACGGCCAGAGCGAACGGCTTCCGGCTGAATTCCTCGCCCACCTGCCAGAGGTCACAGTTCTCCATGGACTTCATCGTCTGGTACTGGTTCTCGGCCGCGTCGCCTGTAAGGAGGACCAGTCAACAGGTAAACATAATAAGGTTCATTTATTTACCTGTACTCTCGTTTCAATACTAATTAATAATTGCTTTTTAATTTCGATGTTCCAGTATTTATATTGGTTTATTTGAAATTCAAATCTTTCTGTTCAATTTTACTTCAGCTGAATAACATCGTTCAACCAAATACAACTATTATACTGTTCCGATTTAGACCATTTAAGTTTGGATATTAACGGCAAAAGTAAGCAGTTAGTGATAGCTACATGTATATGCATGAAAGTTCTTTTAAATATACATGTACATTACAAATGTAAGCCACTGTGTACTGAAACTTTTATTCGCGTTCGAGGAAATTTCGCGATGTTCGTGAGAGTTTCACCAACGCGCATATCTCTTTCCGCAAACCATCCTTATTGTATAGCTGTAATAACAAAAAGGGTGAAGATTTGGCTTGATCGCAAAAAAAAGTTGCCGCGAACCAGTTTATCTCCGGTAAATCGCGAAATAAAGTCGTCGCAAAAAAAGGTTGGTTCACAGTTTACAGTGTCCATATCTCCTGTTATTACCGATGTATGCGAAGGTCCCGTTCTTGACGCTGGTGAGGGCCTCCTCCAGGGAGTGGGGGAACCCCGACAGCTTCATGGTCTCCCACAGCTTGGTGTACTTGTTACTGACCGGGTAGTCCCACACCGCCAGCTTGGCCCGCTCCACGGGATTCAGGGTGTCGTCCAGACTCATGTTCTTCCAGATACTGAAAGTCAGGGGCCAATTGCAATATAAAATGTTATTTAAAGTTTTTCTTACACAGATATTTTAACAATTTAACTAGTTTTTTGTGTTTTTCGGGTTCCAGAATGGTGACACACAATAAACTCGTTGTGTAAAACATAGAGTTAAGAGTGAGATATCACATGTTAATGTGAAAACTAAATTGTATTTTATGCATGTTGCATAATTAAGTTTGTTTTTTCCAATACCCGTTTGTTACCTGTAAAATTTCTGCTCTATTTCCGCCATTCTCTGAAAGTACACCATCGCGGCGCTGCCGTTGTGTGGCGCGTACTTCACCGTATGTTGACTGGACAGGTCATCCAGCGATTTGATTGGTTCGTCCAAACGAGACACAGTCAGGAACGCCGCCAAATTGGCTGTGTAGGTTGCTATGACGATGAATCCAAACAGCCACCAGGTGGCAGCAATCAGGCGGCCCGACAGCGCCCGCGGCGCTTCTCCCCCACCTGTAACGTTACCATGTAACAGTTTAGGGACAACCACCTTCTAGGGGAATGCTAAGATAAACTCAGATTTGTTTATTGATGTCTTGATGTAAAAAAAAATCACTTCATAGACGATAAATGAGTTTGACATACATACATACACATGTATATGTGTGGTTAATCATCAAAGTTATTTCAAGCGAAAGGGGAATGTCACATCATTTTATATACCCTTCAAGTTTTTTATCGTGAAATACAGGGTAAAGAATTTGTTTGTAACTTGTATACAAGTATTAAAAAACCATGGTGAATATTTTCCACAGTGAGCGACCTGTGTAGGCGGACACACCTTGCGGCGTGAGAGACATCATACAGAACCAGATGCCCTCCTTGATGGTGAAAATCCGGGGCTCTGGCGTGACGTTCTCATACTTCCGGCGGTTGTTCTGGTAGCTGTACGGACTCAGCTTGTCAAAGGCGTACAACAGGCCGCTAAACAGGAAGTAGGAGGCGATGATGCAGAGCCAGACGTTCTCGTCCAGTACTATCAGGAACTTGAAGAGTTCGTAGTCAAACTCGGGCTTCTTCAGGAGGATGGTCAGCCCCACCAAGTCGTAGTAAGGAACGGTGAAGTCAATCACGTTCTCTCGCTCCGCCATCACAGAAATGGGGCCTATTGCTATGTCAGCTCTCTAAGGAAGCACCGAAGACAAAGTAACTTTTTTGACAGTGTTAAATTAATCATGCTACACACATATGTTTATAACAGAGGAGTTGCCTATTTCTTGTGTTCAATCAATCTCCGAGTATAAAGAACAAGATTTTGCGTAGAAATTAACCCAAATACCAACTTGCAGGTTAACTAAAACTTGTATGCTTAAGATTTTTAATCACAGAAAAAAACATGATATTTGCTCTCATTATAAATGCATATACGTATATATGGTAACAACACGAGCAAATATCCACGTTTAAATTAATTTTACGATGTAACGTAAAGTAAAGATTATTTGAAGATATAAACAGCACGTATTGTAAAATTGCTCAGACAGCTCATTCCTTTCTAACATAGTAATTCGGAAGCTTGCTTTTCTTTCTCCCAAGACCATCCCACCTTCTCCATGAGTTCCTTGACGACTCCGTTCCATTGTCCCTGGTCGTCCATGGATCCCACCATGCCGTCCGGACTCGGGTACAACTCGTAGTCAAACTTCAACACACCCTGTATCTCATGGAGCAGGTCGATGCAGTAACCGTCAAACGAGTTGTTGCCCTTGGATATCACAAAAGGAGGATACTGAAAGGTAACAGAACATTTATTGTTGTTTATCCCAGGTTTCTTTTTATACTGGTGCTTTAGAGGATTGATTACATTTCCTGTAAGCTTTTTTGACCTGCCGTTCAATATGATCAATTTTTGTCAACATCTTTATAAAGTTTTCCAACTGTTAGAAAAGTAGATATCTAGATATCTATTTACTAGTAACCCAGTAGTCTATTACTAGTAACCCAAAAGCTTTGCCAATCACTGTTCCCTCTTTGATGAAGGAGACATAAATAACAGAATAACAATTAACTTGGACTGCTAATGCAACATACATGTATACACATGTTGATGACTACTTACGCTGGGGACCACCACAATCTTATACTTCTTCTTGCCTGGCGGTTTCAGTAGACTGGTGTCTAACAGACTCAGACCTCGCTCCGCCGTCCAATTACCGATCTACAACAGATATCAACACGCCCAGTTACCGATCTAGATCTACAATATATATCAACGCGGCCAGTTATCGATCTACAACATATATCACAGTTATCAACACGCCCAGTTACCGATCTTCAACTTATATCACATATATAAACACGCCCAGTTACCGATCTACAACATATCACAGATATAAACACGCCCAGTTACCGATGTACAACAGATATCACAGATATCAACACTTTCAGTTTCCGATGTACAAAAGATATCAACACGTCCAGTTACCGATGTACAACAGATATCAACACGTCCAGTTACCGATGTACAAAAGATATCAACACGTCCAGTTACCGATGTACAACAGATATCAACGATTTGCGAAGGCGAGGCCCTCGCAGAACTCGCAGAAAAAAAACGCACTCTTATAAAAGTTGCTTTACAGTAAATAAACCTTCTTGCATTGACTGTAATGCTTTAAAGCTAGTAAATGTATGTTGAAAGAGTAAAATTGGCGTGACTGTTACTCGGTATAAGTTAACGTTAGAATTTGGGTCAAATGAATGAAAACATTTAATATATACTGCAGGTTAGTGATGCATAGAAAAACATTGAAATGATGAAGCCGCCAGTAGTTGAACATAATAATACATGAATTATTTAGGATATTGATTAGGTCCGATATTTTGTAATAGTGCAGACAATTTATCTGTTCTAATGAAAAATGACATTAACAAACTGTCAACCATCTCAAAAATCCATAAAACGAAATACAAATTCAAAGCAGAGCAACATGGACCTCTAAAAAGATAGAGGTAGGATCAGCTGCCATGGAGGAGTGAGCATCCTTTGCTGACCGGTCACACCCGCCGTGTGCTCTTTGTCGTAATCGGGGGAAAAACGGAAAAGTCCGTACACAATTAGGTGATTAATTATGGTCTAACAACTAGTATGAAAAACGTCAGTCAGCATGCGACCCAGTGGAAGAATGTATATGCTGTCAAGGTCGTTGTATCGACCATAGAACTTACAAAAAGACGACATCAAACGAGACTGTTGATAACGCGGGTTATGTATTTTTTCAGCAATGTCGACACCTTCATATCCCGCATGAATCACCAAAGTAAGCATTTTATTGTTTAAATATTCCCCAACTATAAAATATTGGTCGATCATACAATTTAAGTTATTGTGTGCAATCTTTTAATTAATCCAAACTAGCATACTGAGTAACGTTAAGTCAGAGTACTAAGAAAGGAGTTGACACTAAAAAATGTCGACTCTCTGACTAGTAACCTACTGTTTCGGTTGACTGAGCTTGCTGGGTGAAGGTCAGTCGTTTGACGGACAAGGTCAGCCTCTGTGTGAGCATGTTGTCCTTGAAGTAGAGAGGTCCAAACACACCATTCCTGGATCTCTGGAAACGACATTGAAAAGAACCGCTTGAGTTTACCAATAGCGAGCTTACTCAATGGAACTTATCACGTTTATTATACTCTGATCATGTTACATTTAGTATATATTTGAATAAGTAAACACATAATGTTGATAGGTACATGTAAATGTACTCACGTTCACGAAACTATGGATAAACGCCCTGCTCTGGTTGTAGACTTCCAGTTCCGGTCCGGTGACGCTGTAGCAGTCAGTTTGGTTCAGACTCACTGATTGGTCCACATTCTGATTCACAAGGTGAGTGCCGATCATGTTCATCAAATCAAATATGAATGCTTCGTCTATCTGTTCAAAAACATGTTAGTTGACTGTCATATGTATATGATGATAATTGCAATATAATACACATTTATGTATGGTAAAAGCATACACTTTGTTACTGTTTAATTTCCGATTAAATCGATGTATATGTTTCCACGTCATTTCCCGCCCATTTTTGAGCGAATACAATTTTTTTTTAACCATATGTAAACTAGAAATTTTACTTCATCAAACAAGAAGTTTTAGATACACACAAAAACTCCAGAAAAACTCAAATCATGGTAGCTGTCTTTGAAAACAAAAAGTACTACACTTTTTGACAGCTTACATTGGAGCCGTCCGCCGTGAAGGTGGAGATATACTTGGACAGTCCCCGGATGAAGGGGATGTACTCGTTCTGCATAATGTCGTTGTTGGGCTGTCCCGTGAACAGAAGGACGGTGCCCCTCCCGTGGGTCTTACAACCCTGACACGTGATGCTCAAGTCCTACCAACGAGAACCAAAGGCGGTTATCTAACTTTGCAACGTTAAATTCCTTATGCATTTATATAATAATTATGAGTGGAACATTTGATCAAGTCCCGCTATGTCCTGCATGGCAACGAAAGCCGAGGTCATTTATCAAGCTTTACTTTGCAAACTTCTTCGTTGGCTGGTTCGTACATGTAAATGTAATGCATTTTGTTGCCAAATCAACAATAGTTTAATTACCATGAAAGTTGTTATTAGTTTTTCATTTTTCTTTTACCTTAGTCAAAACAAACCAATGATATTTTTCGTCCATAAGTTTAGTACCGCTGGCCTGGAAGTAAAACAGGGAAATTCAAGAGATTGACAGTAAGTATCATAGTATTATATATTCTAAATACATATACATGTACTCTCAAACCTTTCTAAATTATTCGAAATGTCTATCTTAAATCTAGCCTGCCATCAGTGTTCTATTAAAATCGGGTTTTATATATTCTTCCATTTTTTGTCAAAGAATCCTTTTGTAACTTTAAGATAAAGGTCTGAAGTAAAGGTATCCGACGACCTGTGTGGCATGCAACGCACTTTTAAATAATTAGGACCAAGTTAACCCACTTAGACATTTTTTTTCAAAGTGCGTTCTGAAGGTACATTAACATTTTTTTAGTATCGAGACACTTAACGCACTTTGAAAAAATATGTATAAATCACAAATTCTGGAATTAAACTTCTAATTTGTTGATAGTATGATGATTTGTTAACACCATCTTATTTACGATCTTTGAGAACGGGGATGGGGACGGGGTGGGGGTTAACCTAAGATACAGGTCAGTACATCATTTAATTGATTACAGGAAGAAGGTCCCTTACCCCTCGTTTTCCTCCTAAAACATATGATATTCTGATTTCAACAACTTGTAGTAAACGTTTAAGATTGGAAAAAGAAATCCGCTTTGTTGTACACTGTAAATTAGGTACAGTGAGATTGAAAAAACGAGCTGGCCAAACAATAATTTCTACAATGGTATGTTAAAGAACCTATAAGTGTTTCAACATAAAGCCTCTTTTCAAATTCTAATCAAATAAATCCCTTCATTATAAAAAATTACATTGACAAACATTAAATTATTATAAACTTAAAAATAAGCAATAGGGTGTGAGTTTTTTTTTCTCACACTGATCTTCTAAAAGATCCTGTTGTTTTTGATAACCATAACTTAAGTATCCTTTTTTCACATCATATTTGCTTACATGCACATGCAATTGTAGCCAGTTGAAATATGTTATACATTGATCTCCATTCTCAATATAGGTAAATCATTTTCGTTGCTGGCAAAGCCCAATTTACCAGATAAGAAGTAAATTTGCTGCATACACAAAAAAGAGGAAAATGCAGTTGCTAAGCAATGCAGTTTATCATATTTGGATAATTCAAATCTCCCGAATTGTTCCCTATACATGTGTAAATTGTCAAACTACGTACTAAGCTTATGAGAACTGAAAACAGTTGTAATAGAGAAACGCGCGTTTATCAAGTTAGCTGAGAATGCATTTTGTTCTTTTTTAAATATATCCCATTGAACTAAAGCAATCGTTAAAACAATCGTTTACTGTATATAAAAGTATCAATTATTTCGAATAAACCCTAAACAATTTTTTTTAAAGGGCGTTAATATCGTCGATATTAACGCACTTTGAAGAAAAAAAAATTTTCAAAGTGCGTTGACTTGGACCCAAAATTGACACACTTTGAAATATGTTTTCAAAGTGCGTAAAATTTCAAAGTGCGTTGTAACAGACGTGTTTTCTGATTAATATATTTTGTAACACTCATGCATGCCCTCAACAGGATTCAAAAACATTGTGTTACGATGTACCGTTTCAAGGATTGCCTTAACGTTTTCCTTGTTTGCAATGATGAAAAAATTACGAATTTGATTGGCTTCTAATCGATAGAGTTGCCGGAGTGTTGCATTGTGGGAACCAGAAGCAATTTCCTGAAACAGGTGCTGAGCCGGCAGTCCCGTCAGAAATCTTTTAGGGATTTTATCCAGATCTGTGGAGTGTAAATAACAAAACTCTTTAATATTTTTTAATGAATCGCCCGGATAGGTAATTCACGATTTATTTGTTTTGAACTTTAAAAGGTCTATCCTTGAGTGATCTGTTATTATATTGATTGACTGAGCGGATAAGGATTTTGTTTGCGATTTCTCTTTAATGCAACCAAACAATGCATTAGCTTCCATTTTCTTTTCTTTTTTCTTTCTGACATTTCTAACAGTAAATCTGATTGACTAAAAATATTGATTGAAAATATCACAGTTATTAAAATATAGGCAATCCTCTGAAAATTATCACTAGTGTGTGGTTCATTTACATTTAGTTGAACTGTCACCAAAATTTTCAATCTCTTAACTCAGTCCTCAACTCAAATTCCCAAAAGAAAAGTCCATGAATTTGGTTCAAAACTCAAGACTTAATTGAGGCTGGGTATTAACTTATGGAAAGTTGATGACAGCGGGACTCGGTACTAACGACTGGATTTCAGAGTTGATTTTGATTTCATTGATATTATGTGTAAATAAAATAATTACAAATGTTAATCAATATGGTTGATATGAATTAACACATTGCCTAGTTTTGCTAACGTATTTGTTTTAGGAACACTGTTTCTCTGGGAGTGATTGCAAAGAATCATAATGTCTGATAATGTCTGATTTTGACAAAACGGCATTGCATTTATTTTTCATTATTGAAATATTGTTTCAAGTGCAAGGTATTATCAGGTAGAAAGTCGGCAGGTAGACAGACGGATATGGTTAGATAGATTGACAGACAGAGACGGATTGTCAGACACACTCAAGAAAATATTCCCCAACTAACTTCTTATTCCATAGAGATTAAGAAATGCTCACCAAAGGAGTTATCATACAAGACAGCTATTCCAGTCAAATGTTCGTGGGTGATAACGTCACGAACCACCCCCATCAATACGGACCCTGGCGGCTCTATCTGAAGGTGAAGGTCAGGGTTGAAGTCCTTCTCGATGAGTGTAGCTTTGTCCAGTAAAGTGACGTACGGTAACCCGTTGGACCGTGCAAATGACCTTAACAGTTGACCTGTCAAAGGTTCAGCCATGTCAATCAACAGTACCGCCCCGTCAGACATCACGGAACACACTGGAAAGAGATTAATTCATTCGAGATTTTTGTTTTTTTTCCAAATTAAGATACTTTAACAACTTGTTTAACTTCATTTGTACAATGGAATAGTATACAGTTGTTGACTGGGGTCGAGGGCAACAGTTGGTCTGTCGGACCGGCTCGCAAACTTTTGTCCAAGGCCGAAGCTTTAAGCGAGCCGGTTCTTTTTCTAGGGCTGTGATGGGGTATATCTACCTCTGTCTAGGGCTGTGATTGGGTATAATTTCTTTTATCTACAGCTATGATTGGGTATATCTACCTCTGTCTAGGGCTGTGATAGGGTTGGTGTCGTTCAGTTTGATGACCTTGACCGCCCCTGTCCAGCCGTGTAGTTGACCTTCATCTTTCAGTGTGTCCTCCAGAAGTTTAAGACTTTTATGTTTTTCCTCCGCCAGCACTGCCACTGGTAAAAGGGAAGAGTGTGAGCAAGTAAAATCCAATCAATTATAATTAATACTTAAGGAATAAGGAATCATTCTTTGAGTAATTTAGGTGATCAAATACGGTGGGATTGATGTTGGACACCTGGCCGTATTTGATCACCTCATAATATTATTATAATTTTCAGCAATTGTACGATAAAATATTAATTTAAATAATCATTGATGAAATATATTTAACTATACATTACAAAATAGATTCGTAGTTTTATAACGGACAAAGCACTGGAAAAATGTAAATATTAGTATATTGATAATAACGAAGTCCAGATGATTAACACGACACTTGCAGTGTGATCTAGTTTAAAGAGAATTCCTGAATATTTTCTACATCTTTACACAAAGGTCTTAACTGTAAATTCCTTATTTTACGCGAGTACTTGATTCCGCGATACAACCGTTTTGCATCGAATCGCGATCGAGAGCATAAAGTTGCGAACGCCGAATTTTTATCATGGTTCCATAGAGTTTACATCTGTCCGTAAAACAAAAGACATATTTTAAAATCCGCGCGAGGTGTACCTCTCGCGATTTTGCGCGGTTATTAATTCCTCTCGATTAATTTGGAATCTACGGAAATACATGTATATAAATTAAATCTTTAGATTTTATATAGAATCACCCAGTCTTAGCGTTTTCTGTTTCGATGAATGTCATATAGGTAAGAGTCGTTGATAAATAATGGCTGTAACTACAGTATCTTAGCTTGTGTGTTATCCATTGAATAAATCAATGTCAACGGGAAAAATAATATTAGACAACTACGGCTTACAAAAAAGAAATGATCAGCATGAAATGAATTCTTAATAAAAAAAAATAGAGTGAAGTATCGCGTTTTATACTATAAACTTAAAAGATTTGAAACCTTTAAAACGATACTGTGATGTGACTGAACGATCTGAAATTAGTAAGGTTTTTGAAATATGATGACATTTTTCATCAAAAATGTACATTGTTTTCATAAGATCCAATGTCTAAAGGACAATTCATGCAATCAATATTCTTTTGAGTTTTGAACCAAGGAAGTTATCAAGATATCGCCAGATGTTGTCACCCTTCTTGCTATTGACGCTATTTCTTCTTGTTTTACTTCTATACAACTCAAATTTCAGTGAATGTCCTTCTCTAACCATCCCCCCCATCAATATGTCTTCCCGATAGCCATTAGAGATGAGGCGTAGAACATTCGCTATTATTTACCTATATGCCTATGACTGTACTGTCAATGTTTATATATAACTACAACTAGTACCTCTACAGTACATACCTACGTCCAGAGTCTGTACTAGTGCGGACTGATGGAATAAGACAATGTACAGCAGTACTCGGCTCAACATGTCCAGTCCGTGATAGCACCGCTGAATCTCATCACCAGATCCCGCGCCATTAAAATGTCGTCTGCTCGGTACACGAGATGCTGGATCGGCTTGTCTACCCGGGCATGAGTTAGCGGTGAATGATCGATTTGAAACTAATTATCTGAATATTAATTGATGAGAAATAAGTTCTCAATTGATGCGTAGTCAGCCGACGAGCAAACAAAGACCAGTGTACAACAATTGTAAATATGTAAATTATCATTTCATTAAACGTATTTAATATATGAAATGGGGGGGGGGGGGGCTAGTATAATCTGATTTATTTTCATAATTCTTATTTTTTGAGAAAATTTATACATAATTAGGTTTAACTTGCAATTTTGTGAATTAAATGGCATTTCATTGCGACTGTATTAATAGATGAACCTTTTGACGTTTGCTGTTTGTTGTATATATATATGTTAGTAGAAATCGCCTAGCACTGTCAATGCTAGAAGTACACGGTCGACCTTCGCCCTCAGGGTTTGCTATTCGTCTTCTTAGGTATACCCAATAAGTTAATGGCCAATTCCATATACAGGTCCTTTATCTATCAGTCGTACTAATTAACAACTACTGATAAAAAGATTAAGTTTCAATGAAAATTTTTTAACATTATCGGTAAATTGTTAAAATATCGACTTTCATTTTTTTCTAAATTAGTTACCAATTTATTCTTTTGTGTGGTTATCATTTTCAGTTCCAATCGCAAATTGTGTACATATGTTCTCCAAAGTTTTTCTTTGGGACCGTCTGAGCTTTTGTATTGTCCTACTTTCCTTTCATAAAGAATTAAAATTTTAAGAGATGTATTATGAACAAGCTCTATTTGGAGAATTAAAATTTGTTTAGCTCTCTGTTTGTTTTTATCACAAAACGGACGCAATACGGTCTTCTTTTCATAACCTTTATTATGTTCACGTATAGGTAAACTATTACATGTTGAAAGAAATATTAATTTATAAAGTGCAATTCTTTAAAGTTTGATAGTACTTTTATTTTGTTATAAATACATAAAACAATGAAAGTTTCTCTTTGTCACCATTTTTGTTCCAGGATTGAAAATCTTAAAATCAGTACATTTACACGAGTTTAACAAAACAAACGTTTCTTTGCACTAGCTTTTAAATCCGTCATTTGTTTGGGTTTTTTTTGGGGGGGGGGCTAGGGGGGAGGGGTTGTTTTTTGCTTTGTTTTTTTTATTTTAATTTTTTTATTTTTTATTTTATAATTTAAATTATCAATAAACTGGTCGTGTAATTTACTCGATTTAAAAGTTGTATTCAAATAAAGAAATTAAATATTAATGTTACATGCACAAGTGAAGCAAAAAAAACTTGGCTTTTAACTAAACTGATGTGTATCAATCGCCAGGAAAAAAAATACATCGACCAATAATTTTTACTATAGGAATACCAATTAACATCGTGACTGTGAAGTGAATTAAAAGTAGATTGGCCTGTCGCATTCTTTAGGCCTTTTATCCGCTATTAGGCTTTGATGTGATTCTGTTCAAGAGTGATTCTACGCTTAACTTCACCTTAAACCAAAATACAAAACCCACGACAGAGGGAGAGAAAATTTCATTGTTTACCAGATATGTGATTTCAAATCACACCTATGATTCTATTACAAATGCTGTGATTTTTCAGAAACATAAAGACTAGACGTAAAAAAAAATGATTGTCCAAGTCCATTTAAGTGTTTCGAAATCCAGTGTTGTCCTGAGTAGGAGGTGGTTGATCCAACATTCAGAGGATTAGGGCACATGGCAGGACAGGCAATCGAACGCAGTTCACTTCAGAATTGCGAATAATGAGTGGGGCCCGAACTAAAAAAAAATATAGATGACCACAGTACCATATATCCAACATTCAGAGGATTGGGGCACTGGACACTGAATTCGGAATAATTGTAGATATACTAAAGTACATGCATCAGTACTGGATTCGAAGTAATCGAAGATAGTCTGTTTTGCAAACTGTTTGTTTCCTTAGTTTAGATCTTCTGATAAACTTTAGTAATAAGGACGTAACCATTAAATGGACTACAGCATAAAACATTTGTACGTAGACTTACTTCTACATCCCCGATATGGGATTCTGTGTTTACATATTCTGTCCTAAAAAAACAACAATTTCAGACAAAATAATTCGAAAAGCAAAATTGTAATTTTAACTATTTCATCTCATTGAAAGAAGTTAATTATTTACATGTACATAACTGACAATATCCCATTCCGCCAAGTTCTTTTTCCTTGCACATTTTCCATTTAATACCTGAATATTCAAAATAAAAACTAGCGGCTGTATTTGAGTGGCCTATATCATTCACAACAATACAACATAATAATTAGCTTTGTGTCATTTATTCATAAAAAATATCTGAACGATTTCAACAAAAATAAAGTACGTTAAAGTTTAGCGGAGAGATCGATAAATGTCGAGAAAGATAATCAATACATACAATGAACAGAAACAGACATTAACGCAGAAACAATCGTCATAAATGTATAATAGAAACTGTAAATGACTTGGTCTGTAATAAACAATTATTGAACGAAGGCATGGAAGTCGGGGAAACCCCTTCAATCCGTCACACAATAATAAATACTCATTCACACGATGTCGTCAAAGTTAGATTCATCATTTAGCAGTCAACCAAACATATTTCGTGGGGGCCACAGTCTCAATGCTCCTTGATTTCGTCCTTCCTGTAACCCACACCCCGGGCGTGCGGTCCCATATTGCTGTCAAACACGAAATCCCAAAGAACCTTGACCCAAGAGGTGTGATACGGGTGGTCATAATACTCCGCAGCAATTTTTCTTACTTCCGGAAGACGGTTATATGGGATATATGGGAAGTCATGGTGCTCTATATGATAGCCCACATTGAACAGAATAAAATTGAGCGGACCGTAATACGAAGTAGTGGCCTGCTTGCCGTGAAAAAGGTAGTGCTCGGAAATAAAATGTCCGGCCAGGGGGTGGAAACCCAGGGCCAAAAGCGTCCCCGCTAATAAGTAGGTCAAGGACTTAATTCCTAGGAAATATAGGACTAATCCATTGAAGGTCATCTGACAGGCCGTGTTGATGAGTTCCCACCCGGTGAGGGGTTTAGGACTCTTGTAGAACGGTCGAATAGCGTGAATGATTGGGTGTATCGCCAGCCAGAGAATCTTCGTGATCGGGTGGCGGAACAAGAAAGATTCCAGACGCGTAGGAATATCCACGTCCTGGTTTTCCTCGCCCAGGTATCGGTGGTGGTCCTGGTGGTACTTCTTGTAGCTGATGGCCATAGGGGCCACGATTGGGAAATTGCACCAGATGCTGAGTAGTCTGTTGGCCCAGGGGCGGCTGTGACCGAATGCCAGATTGTGACCTATTTCATGTATAGCACTCCCCAGGGAGTGGTTCAACACGCCCCCAAAACAATAGGCCAGGATAAAGATGGTGGACCAGTTGGCGTCCCGTAACATCCAGCAGACGAGGATTTGGACCAGAACCTCCGCGGTCACTATGTAGGCTATCGAAGGGTCGTATCCCATCAGCCTTTTGATTTCCGGGTACTTCCGTAGTATTTCCTGACGCCGGGATGAGTGGGGTTCCTCCTTAAACACCCACTCATCATCCGGGGTGTTAATGCGGAGGTCCAGCTTGTTGAATCCCAGAAAGTTCTTCATTTTGACTGCCTTGAAAAAACAGAAAGAAAGTTCATTTACTCATTGTCATTACTCATTGTTGATTATTTCCGTATTCTCTGGAAAGCATTGATTAAATAAATCATCTTTTGAATAAAATATTATGTGAAAAAACATTCCAGTGATTGAATGATAATAAAATAGATTTTCGCTTTATCACTAGAATCACAATGTCTTGCATGACATTGACAAGAACACGGCGCGAAATCGTTATGGAATTCATCGATAAATGACAATTTCAAGACGCCACAACCCGAGTTTCTTAATATCTCATGGATGAATCTTTTTGACACTTGTGGAGGACCTTTAAAATCAAATTCCAAATATGACAACTGTTACGTTTTGTTTTTCCATGTAACTTAAGCTATTGTTACATCTATAACTATTTAAGGCTCGGCGTCTATGCTAGGATCCCTGGGGGTGTACTTATTAAAATTTTTGAAATTTACAAAATTCAAATAGCAATATCACCTTAAAATGCCTCGATATCACCCCCGTCACCCACCCCCACCCGGCAAAATTCACCACAGGAACGATACATGAACTTTTCGCAAATGATGTTATACGTGTAATGATCATTGGGGTTTGAGTCGTTAAACAATTGTAACTAGGTGTAGTAATGTAATTAATCAGAATCGTTACATGTACATATAATTATGTCTCTGTGTTGTTACATGAAATCATAATGACTCAAATTGTTATATGTAATGATGATTTGGCTTCGTTATTTTTTTCAATCATGGCTCCGCAATGTTACATGCAGTTATTACTAGTTACACGTAATCATGAATCGGTATCGTTGCATGCTCATGTAATCATGACTCGGCGGCGTTATATGAAATCTTACGATTGAGCATCGTTACATGGAATTGCGGATTTATATCGTTACATTTGTTATAAGGAGACGTTACATGTAATCTTGATTTTGTTACTTCTGCTACGTTGCTCGGAGTTGTTATATGTACGTGTAATTGAAACTTTCTGTTATAATATTACACGTAAAGTTTGTTCATTGTCGAATCTGGAGAAAGTTGATTGCAAGTATTGGTTATCTTCCCTGAAGAGTTTGTATGATTATCAAGTTTACAGGAAAAATGAGATTGTTTCTCACAATATGAATTTAATTAACATAACATACAACGGTCACTAATGTTTGTGGTTCCATCACATAGCTTACACCAGAGACTCTACGTATGTCATATCTCACCTTGTAGTAAATCTTGCCCCAAGGAATTGTAACCACTCCCCCCCCCATCCCAACAATTATTACTACCCCTTCCCTTCATGGGAGAGAGCAGATCTATACACAAACACTTGCAGTCGTACAGAAACTTCCATACCCCGCCCAACCCTCGTACACATGCGCACCATATACATGTATATATCAGTATATCAGTCCAAGCTGCAGAAATGGTAGCTCCCCGAGAAAATTCGGATTGACAGACCTATCGACCTGAATTTTCTCGAATAGTCCGCTGTTTATATTTAAAATTAATGAATTCAACGCTTCCATACTTTTATATAGGTGGAGAAAATAGTCCAAATACCATTATATATATACCTGGGTGTTTGCCTTTAAGCGGCGAAATCTAGAAAGGACAATACAGCGGGCTACTTTTCCAATAAAACTTGTTTGGTCATGCTCCATTGAATGGCTGAATAGAACACTGCTCAGTTCAAATTCTAACTTCACATGGCCACTACTATATAGCCGACCTCCCTGTACATGTCGGTATTTTTCCCGAGTTGAAAATCTCAGATTTTTATCGCTTATGAGTTATGACCAAGTTTTAAAAAAAAAAAATATATATATATATATATATATATATATATATATATATATATATATATATATATATATATATATATATATATATATATATATATATCCCTGTTTCGTGAGCTGGTAAATTGATTTTAATAAAGCGTGAGAGGGGGGAACGGTGGATACTTAGAACTATGAACTAAGATGTTGACGAGTCGACACTCGATAGATTCAATACCCGGCCGGCAGCTGATCATGATATATGTGTTTATCAAATTCAATTGCTCCATATGTACTTATCTCTAGTATTAGCGAGATGTTTAAAGTTTTCAGTATTCTATAGTTGTTTGAAAAGCAAGGGTTTTTTTTAATTGCGAAAGAAGAAATTGCTATGCATCGTTATTGTTTAGAGTTTAATATATAATAAGTTTTGTTTAATAATTTTTTTTTTTTAAAGTTGTGAAAAAAACAGCGTTGTCTTCGGGGAAAAAGTCGGTTGTCAGCCCGAATTTTCCCGAAGAATTCAAAATAAAATTTTGATCTATCTGCTTTCTATTCTTTCTTTTAATACCCGGTTTCCTTCAATTATTTATATATATATATATATATATATATATATATATATATATATATATATATATATATATATATATATATATATATATATATATATATATCGTAAAAAAAAGATATACCCTCAACCTCAAAATACACAAGGTTCTATCATAATTATATATATCGCCACCATCTTGGACTTATTTAAAACTGTCACATCAGCTGGAATTTTTGTTTGAAACTCGTTGATAAAATTATTTTGCAATCCTCTCCGTCTCCGTATCGGTCTTTCAACGTCTACGCTTACAGTCGATTCAACCAAGTTACATATGTAATTGGCAAAACGGCGCATTACAGTCCAGGTTTTTTTTTTTACATCTTACATTAACCCCTGGACTTTCTCTCATCGCCATGTAAAATTATACAGTACAATGAAACAAAATGATTTCAAAATCTGTGTTTATTTAGTCCATTAAAGTTCGTTAAATTAGATGAAATATTATCTCAGGAAAATGTGTTTTATTTCAGAACTGCCCCCCCCCCCCCAGTTACTTCTGTCGTCTAATTGAGAGGTGGGGGAGGCGGATATGGGGGGTCGCTAAAGTAAAGGGGACAAATGCTTGATTCCATATATTGACATTAACTCATGTCGCGGCCTGCTACCTCTGTGTATAACGCGTAGTCCTGGCAGACGTCAGGACCACAACAAGAATTTCGAAATTTTCTATTCTAGACATTTAAAGTCACACTTTCGGACACTTGGGTCATGGCGAAATGCTAGTCTTATGTAATATCGAGAGTCATTTTTCAGTTTACGTAATATAGAGACAATATTGTAAATAGATCTTAAGCAGTCCATTTTCTTATCAGATTTCTGGCACACATAAATGTTAAAAAAATGTCATGGAAGATGAAATTACGCATTTTTCCCTGAGTTGTTGTTGTTTTCTATTATGAGAAATTCCTTACATAATATGCTTCTTATTTCACGAATTTTGAAAGAGAAGACTTTATGGTGAACCTGATGATCCGCCAGTCGAAGTTTACCACGCTTGAACGAGGTCGACCATTCTCCAGCAGAATATATAATATACATGTATATCCCGTCCCCGATACTAACTCACATTTACAGTGCGTAACAACGACTTGTAATTAATTAATGAATAGCAAATCAATCAGCGAGATCCTGTTGTGGCAAATGATGAGCGTCTACTTGGGCGGCAACTATAGGAATAATTGAAGGTACAGCCCACGGATTGAATTAAATCTTCATGAGAATTCGAACTCTACTACGAACTATTCATCTCACCCTCTCTCTCTCTCTCTCTCTCTCTCTCTCTCTCTCTCTCTCTCTTCTACAATATAATTTCTTGAAACTAAAACAATTTAAGATATGGCGGGAATAAAATCATCTCAAATACCTCCAAGATTACAGTTGGTTTCAAAATGACAATCGTTCGCCGATTTATTAAAGGTTAGTTAGTACTGAAACAGAATCGGCCCACTCCCCCACCCCACCTGATTAAAATACAGATCTCCACATAAGCGCACAGCTTAATCAGATTGCACCCCACCCAACCTCTTCTCCATAATGATAAGGAAAAAAGTAATAACAGCCAAGATGAAAAAAAGTAAGAACATTTTTAACATTCTTATATGTATAAGAATAGACGCACAATCGCGTAAAAATAAGAATTTGAATTCGGATAAATAAGAATTTGATTAGGTAAAAGTGTCCGTGCATTGTCCTACCTTTTCACGTTCTCACTCCTCGGCGGCCGTTAAAGGGCTAACACTCCAAACAAATATTTTGTAACTCGGGTGCTCTCATATAAACAATATTTTGCAATTCCTCATCACGTGACTCAATTCAATCCAAATGAAGAATTTTTCGATTTAATGAGAAGCATTTGTGTGGATTCGTTTAGGTAATCAATATCAAACACCTGAACTGAATGAGATGGAATTGATTTTTTTTTCTCTGGTCATCTTGAAAGCAAAAGCGCGCTTGGTTGAGTATCCGTTTAAAAGGTGTGGTCTTGTTGATAACCTGAAGCTTATCGCCTTAAACAAACTAAATTATTCCCCGATCAAGTCAAGCAACGTATGACCAAACCTAATTTAAGAAAAAGGGAAACTTTAGATTTTTAAAATCTGAGCGTCACACCGGTATGTTACTGCAAGGTGGTTTAATGTGCCATGCACTTCTCGTAATTTTTTTATTTTATAATTATAAAGTTTGCGCCTGTCAAATTCTAGAATACGTCGGTAAAAAAAGATGACTCCATTTCTATTCTATCGATCTTTACACACTGTACAAAATGTCAGGTGTTGTGATGGCTTGTAAAATATATTTCCCGTTCCATGTGTCAGCAACATTTTTGGAGGGGGGTGGGTGGGTGGGTGTTGGTATGTAGGACTGGAAGTGCTGCTGTTATTTAACCTCTCCCTTGTGTCTTTGAATCAAAATAATTTGCAAACATGAACAATAAATGTATAACGCGCAAATACATACACAATTAATGTGAACAAATTAATCAGATATTTGCTATCCATCAACGTCCCTTACATTTCTCTATAATATTTATATCATTTATATTTAGTCACAAAACCTTGAATTTCAGTCCAGGGAAAATAAGATCAAGTTTAGTGTTTACCTGTGTATAAAAGTAAATAGATCTTCTTTGAATGAAAAAAATATGTTGATAAGGCTAATCGATGGTAGTCATAAGGTAGAACTGATTTATTTTGATACCCCTTTCACCAAAAATTAAAATGAAGATACTTAAATCAAGCCAGATATTATATTGAAGTGGCGGGTAAATTATATTAACATTATGTTTATTTAGCAATCATTATTATGTTCTGAATCGATCTCCTAATAAAGGTGTGAAAATTAATTTGGAGGCGCTCCATGACAAGCTAAAGAGGAGAAATTAATTATGAGACGGGTGTTAATTATGAGAACTAGCGGTTACATATACATATGCGACCTGATGAAATACATCGTAATTCATCATATAAAAAATTATAACGATATATATAATATGCAACTTGAAAACAATGAAAATTTAAAAAAAATTATTGTTTATTTTGCTTACTTTTAGTGTCGTTTTATCCATGTTTTATATATAAATCATTGGAAAACATTTTTTTTTTCATTTATACACAATGTTTTAATTTAAATAAATATAATGAGTAAATATTAATATGAAATACATTGCAATTCATCATATAAAAATTTTAGAACGATATATATAATGCGATGTTTTAAGATAAATATTTATACAAAATATTAAAATTGACTGCATTAAAAAACCTTCTTTTTAAATTGTCTTTGAAAAAAATCTGAATTTATATAATGTACCAAATCATTATCCGCGTGCATATATAATTATGTTTATTAAGCAATCATAATTAAATGTCTAATCAGCTTTCCCTTTTTTTATAACTAATTTGGAGGCCCTCCATGTCCAGCTAGAAGTTAATGGTGTTAATTAGTTTACCGCATAATTACCACATAATTAATAGGCGCGAAACATCTCGGGGCGAAAGGTCTTTCGGGGCGAACCGTCCCTCATTCGGCTAATTAACGAAATAATGTTATATGAGATACTTTAGATAAGGTCTCCGATTGATATTAACCGAAAATTATGATTTCCATTTATTGTACAGTGACGAATGAAGAACTATGTTTAAAGAAGATGGGGGAATAAGATGGCGCAAATGCCCATTCGGTTTAGTAGTGAATTACAATTTTAAATTCATTTTTCCCCAATTAGATCTATTCAAATATATTATAATACAACTTTGCAAAAGCAAAATTTCTAACTATAGTCAGTTTTTAATACATTTAACAAAAAATAAGAGAAAAAAATATTGTCGGAAATTTTGGTGGTATCGAACCCGTAACATAAAAACCCTAGATATATACGGTTAGCTTATGCCAGGTACTCTAACCACTGAGCCATTTCAGACACAACAAAGGCGGCTTTTTAAATATTATGTGTGACTAAGGTCACGAATTACCGGACTTGTATTATTTTTTCAATATGTTCAGTTGTTGGGATACAAAATGATATTTTTAATGTATAGTGGGTCATCTCTCCACGTTTTTGTTGATTGAAATCGGTTTGTTTTTCATTAGACCTTAATTAGACTATGAGACAAATGTGGAGCACAGACCCACTCTATAAAAGAAAATGCTTTGAAGTTCTAAAAAATGACAATATTTGCAGGGTTTGATACGTATACGCCTGTTTGAGTCAACATATTCCAAGTATTGAACATACCTACAGGTTACAAATCAATGATTCGTTAAATATGTATTGTTTTAAATGATTTAAAAAAAACCCGTCAGATTTGTTGATACTTTGATTTTTTAGTAGCCTGTCCGACCGCGTATGGGCATTTTACACGCCTTATCCACCCATCTTCTTTTAATAATAAAAAAAATGATAAGATATATAAAACCTAATATTATTATTTTTTTTTTTTTGGGGGGGGGGGGTAAATTTATATCCTTTGTTATGTTTCATCATTTAGTGCAACCGTACTCCGCAAACACCATGGCTCTTGCCAACCACGAGAAGCAGTCGCCAGTTTAGTTTGACTTACATTTTGCAAGAAACTTAGACAGAATTTGAAATATGTGTTAAACATTTTCAAGGAAAACAGAAATGCAAGTTACTTAATGAAACATCCTGAGCATCAATCGGTTTTAATATCTATTAATAAGACCGGTTTTAATATCTATTAATAAGACTATAATTATGAAACATATGCTTACATTTTCAAAGGAAAAAAAATAAAAGTAAAGAGTGGAGATTCAGGAAAATTGTCTAGATCTCTACTTTCGATTATAAACTTTCCATTTTTTTCGTTTTTGTTTTATTGTGTTTTGTTTATTTAATTTGAAAGTCAAATAAGGACCTGTGAATATTTGTTCAGACCGGTAAATTTCATGAAATCACCGGTCCACTTGATCAGTGATATTTTTTTAATTTCAAAAACTCTGGTTATACGTTTATTTAAGACTATTTATGCCCTGTCTATTGTTAATTAAATTCGTTTATCTGTAAGTGTATAAATACGACCGTCATTGGTCATTCGAGAGACTTTTCTTGTTGGTCTAGGGACCAAGCTCTCCCCTCTCCCCTTTTACGGCATTCATTAAGGTAAATTTTCATTACGGAATCACACAATATTATTTATGTTCCATATTATTTAATTTTGTTAAAAAATACGTAAATCTGTGTTATCTTTGCTATTTTGTAATTCAGAGGCAAACTGAAAAGAATGAACCTGGGTTTATGTTGAAAGACGTTTTTGTCTTGTTTTACTATACTTCAATATTTAAAACTGTTACCTGTGTGCTCTAGGCTCTGAGATACGAGTTTGCAGAGCAAACCAGACCACTGGAGTATATCAAACAGGAACTGGTAATGAAAGCAAGGCTCTTGTGAAAATTTCTGTTGAAAGAAACTCTCACATTAACGATCATGCAACATTACTTAAACAGAATGGCATTCGATGATTTATGAAAATGAGTATAAGGTTTAAATGATGACAAATTTATATCGTATTCGGTGATAGCTATCTAAACATACACGGAAAAATTAACACAAATATATACGGATACGAATATAAATTTATATCCTTTGTTATGTTTCATCATTTAGTGCAACCGTACTCCGTAAACACAATGGCTCTTGCCAACCACGAGAAGCAGTCGCCAGTTTAGTTTGACTTACATTTTACGAGAAACTTAAACAGAATTTGAAATATGTGTTAAACATTTGCAAGGAAAACAGAAATGCAAGTTACTTAATGAAACAATCTGCGCATCAATCGGTTTTAATATCTATTAAAAAGACCGGTTTTAATATCTATTAATAAGACTATTATGAAACATATGCTTACGTTTTCAAAGAAAAATAAAATAAAAGTAAAGAGTGGAGATTCAGGAAAATTGTCTCTACTTTCGATTATAAACTTTCCATTTTTTTCGTTTTTGTTTTATTGTGTTTTGTTTATTTAATTTGAAAGTCAAATAAGGACCTGTGAATATTTGTTTAGACCGGTAAATTTCATGAAATCACCGGTCCACTTGATCAGTGATATTTTTTTTAATTTCAAAAACTCTGGTTATACGTTTATTTAAGACTATTTATGCCCTGTCTATTGTTATTTAAATTCGTTTATCTGTAAGTGTATAAATACGACCGTCATTGGTCATTCGAGAGACTTTTCTTGTTGGTCTAGGGACCAAGCTCTCCCCTCTCCCCTTTTACGGCATTCATTAAGGTAAATTTTCATTACGGAATCACACAATGTTATTTATGTTCCATATTATTTAATTTTGTTAAAATAATACGTAAATCTGTGTTATCTTTGCTATTTTGTAATTCAGAGGCAAACTGAAAAGAATGAACCTGGGTTTATGTTGAAAGACGTTTTTGTCTTGTTTTACTATACTTCAATATTTAAAACTGTTACCTGTGTGCTCTAGGCTCTGAGATACGAGTTTGCAGAGCAAACCAGACCACTGGAGTATATCAAACAGGAACTGGTAATGAAAGCAAGGCTCTTGTGAAAATTTCTGTTGAAAGAAACTCTCACATTAACGATCATGCAACATTACTTAAACAGAATGCCATTCGATGATTTATGAAAATGAGTATAAGGTTTAAATGATGACAAATTTATATCGTATTCGGTGATAGCTATCTAAACATACAAGGAAAAATTAACACAAACGGAGAAAGAAAATCAGTTGTTTGTACATGTAAGAATATTTGTCGGACCAGCTGTGTGTTTCTTGATTTCTTAAATCTTTTTATAAACATGCTAATAATTAACATTATAATTTAATTAAGATTATCAACGTGACCTACATGTACTAACACTACAGCAGGGGCGGATCCAGGAGTTGAAGCTAGAGGGGGGGGGGGGGGGCAGTTGTAGGCAGTGGATCTAGTGATTCTTGGTATTCTAGAGAATCCTCTGAATTCTAGAGATTTTGTAGGGTAAAACTGAAGTCTCTAAAGTCACACTTTTGTGGCATTTCTTTTCGAGATTATAATTTACGAAATGATAAAATTACAAACTTTTAAAGGTTTGTACCAGCACTAAACCCACCAAAAGCTCCTGCCTTGCAGGGAATGTAGTATACGATATAGATCGTTTACATCAAGTTTGTCTGAGGAATTCTTGTGATCAGTTAAAAAAATTAAGTTCGATGTAACATAGTAATTATAGTTTAAAAAAAAGATAACAATGCCAGCTTGTAATATAATAAAATTGGAAGAGTGCTAGTATAACCATGCAATTACTCAAAGGGTGCAGCACCCCCCCCCCCCAATAATCCGCCACTGCACTACAGCCAAACTAACACCAAATGTTCACTTTGTGTAACCGAATGGCGATGTAAATGAAAAAAGCAATAAGTTCATCAAAAATTTCTTTTCAAAGAGATTAAAAAGAAACTTATTTTCGGCATAAATCACTGAGTTAAAATTCGGTGACACGATATGAAGTGGACTGTACAGTGTATAATGTACAGTGTATAATGTACAGTTTAAATATTGTAGTTTTGTAACCAAAATGGTGGTGGGGAGAATTGTTGAGGTTCATCGTTGTTGTTTTGTTTTTGTTTTGTTGTGGTGTTATGTTGTTGTAAATTCTATGACTAAAGCAACTCCGGCGACCACCTTGCTAACGTACATATGACTTTGAATGTACTTAAATCCACAAAGATCAATATCGGGCACAGATAGAAGGGATTAAGGGATAATCGTATAAAGTAAAAGTATTCAGCATCCATTGCCCCTGTCCTTCACAACAATCAGGTCATGGGTAGTCGCATTATGGGGGGGGGGGGGGTTGCAAGGTCGATTTGAAGGAAAACTTCAATGTGGTAGGGATATCTTAGTACAATTGACCAGTAAAACTCAACAGGGGATTGGTAAAAAAATAACATATTCACATTATATACATGTAATATATAAATAGAACATGTAAATACATCGTGTTGTAAATGCCTTATCACCAGAAACCGATCGAGAAAGAGTAAATACAAAATAAACCGTGTCCAAAAAAAATTTCCGGATGTTTGATGCATCCTTGTCATTAGTCACAGGATCTTGTTCCTGCGATGATGTTTACATCATTTTGAAATAACAACACAAGGTTCTAGTATCTAATCGCCCGTATACAATCCCTAACGCGGGGGAGTCGACAAAAAGTAAAGGGGAGCTGATTTTCCGGCTCCGCTCGCAGACGGGAGAACCGTTTGCAACGGGACCGTCTAGGGGCTATCGTGCTATCAAAAGTCGTTTTTTTTCCCTGGATTTTGATTGGGGTTTACTGAAACCGTTCGACCAATCAAAAAAATGCAAAACATATCTGATTTAATCCACAATGTTTTCCCACTGTTTATTCACGAGTGTCTTTTATTAAGAATAGCTCAAACCATTATTTTTCTAGTCTTTCTGTTTTAGCAGGGACGTATAATTATACTATACTTAGTATATATACGTCCCTGGTTTTAGCCTTCATGAATGTATCATTCAATGGTGCAATAACAAGAACACCAGATTGTGTATCAACAGAGGCATGCACTATTTACCGCTCCCAGTCTTACACATGCAGTTGTTACACCTTTCAAATGAATCTACAATCTATATGTAACATTTCAAATTATTCCTATTTATTGAATACACTAGGCATTAAAACGTTCTTTCAACTTGTCAATATCATTGTCTATAGAGGCTGCCATTTCTGCACCAGCAGGTACGTTAAACTACGGCATCTTTCATTATTTGGCTGATTTAAAAATATGATAGGAGATCACGTGATTAAAAAAAACCCCGACTTTTGATAGCACGATATGCCAAGGGTTCGTTAGGAGCGGTGTGGATCAGAAACCCTTGGCTAGCGAAGATGATTTATAATATGCTGCATTTATGAAAAAAATGTAATAAATAAATAATATATTCATTAATATATTCATTAATGATATAAAATATTTGAAATATGTAAGGAATGCAAACAAACGGCATCCATACATTCTGAAAAGGTCAGTGATTGTGTTGTTACAAGGACCCGTTTTTTTTAATTCTGGCGATCATTTCATTTCGATGAAATTAAATAACATTTAAATTGTATGAACTATTTTTACTTATTATATCTTATTCTAGATAAAAATTGAGTTAAAACTAAATTGTTAATTTATCTTCATTCCTTGGCGTATCTTAGAGCGTGTGAATGACGGAGTTAGGTTCATTATGATATGCACGTCTGATGAACGTGGTATTCAGTGGGCCAATTTGAACAATAATAAAACTATTTTTGATGATAATTTTATAAATCATAATGTTTCAGGTTATACTTAGTGATTGCAAACGATAAAAACCACAAAAAATAATTTACATAGAAACGCGGGATGTTTTCTGCTTATGGTGACGGAGTTTGGGTACTCGGGGATATATATGTATGTGATCCGGGTTCCAAAGGATAACGAGTATATTCAGTGTTTAAAAATAAGTATGTTCTGTAATAAATAACAGACATAAACAAATATAAACGTAACAGGTATGAAACAGTATCACAAAGGGTCGATTTTAAAAAATGTCTGACTTTGGGATATTATAAAAGTTCAACATTTTCATGTGTATATGTTGTTGTAAGCATGTTCATAGTAAAGACTGATTTATAAACTGCATTAAAGAACAAAAATTCAAAAAAACAAACGACTTCATTCCGTAGATACGGATGATTTTACATCGGATGACCGAAAAGTTTGTGTCCGGTGTTACCACAACAAAATCAAAATTAATTCAGAAGTGGACTTAGTTTTTCTTCATTTTAGAGAGCTCTATAACATCCTAGTAATTACGTTAAAAACATTAAAAATTATGACATATCAAAAAGGGTTTATATTGTTACAAGCAGTATGTCAGATTTTTTTTCTAGAACTGACTCTGGTTCGAAATATGCAAAATATTACTTCATAGTATTTTGAATTTATAGCCTTCCAGTGAACTCGCACAGTGGAGCTTCGCATTAATATGTCAAAAAGTTTACATCCTGATCAACAAAGCGTGACATCATAAACACTATACATCCTGATCAACAAAGCATGACATCATAAACACTATACATCCTGATCAACAAAGCATGACATCATAAACACTATACATCCTGATCAACAAAGCATGACATCATAAACACTATACATCCTGATCAACAAAGCGTGACATCATAAACACTATACATCCTGAAAAACAATGCGTGACATCATAAACACTATACATCCAGATCAACAAAGTATGACAAAAACACTATACATCCTGATCAACAAAGCATGACATCAAAAACACTATACATCCTGATCAACAAAGCATGACATTATAAACACTATACATCCTGATCAACAAAGCATGACATCATAAACACTATACATCCTGATCAACAAAGTATGACATCATAAACACTATACATCCTGAGGCTTGTTCAACAGAGCAAGCCCTCGTGATCCCAACATCCAGATCAACAAAGCATGACATTCCAGACACCAACATCCAGCTCAACAAAGCGTGACATTCTAGACTGAAAATAATTACATCCTGCTTTCTTTTTATCTTTTTGATTGATCAGGACATCAGGGCAAAACAATTTGTCTGATGAATTGTTGATTGAATCAATACCATATCGAAGAACTGCAAAACCAAGGAGGGATGTGTTATAAATTATTTTGTCTTGTTGTGTACTGTATATCTGTAACATTCTGTATAGCCATTATACTGTATGGAAATTATACTGTATGGACATTATAAGCAGGCAACAACCCAACAATGGAGTGATCACTGAATAAAACATCTCTCCATCTGAACATTGCTAGACTAAAACATCTCTCCATCTGAACATTACTAGACTAAAACATCTCTCCATCTGAACATTACTAGAATAAAACATCTCTCCATCTGAACATTACTAGACTAAAACATCTCTCCAACTTAACATTACTAGACTAAACATCTCTCCATCTTAACATTACTAGACTAAAACATCTCTCCATCTGAACATTACTAGAATAAAACATCTCTCCATCTGAACATTACTAGACTAAAACATCTCTCCATCTGAACATTACTAGACTAAAACATCTCTCCATCTTAACATTACTAGACTAAAACATCTCTCCATCTTAACATTACTAGAATAAAACATCTCTCCATCTGAACATTACTAGACTAAAACATCTCTCCATCTGAACATTACTAGACTAAAACATCTCTCCATCTGAACATTACTAGACTAAAACATCTCTCCATCTGAACATTACTAGACTAAAACATCTCTCCATGTGAACATTACTAGACTAACACATCTCTCCATCTGAACATTACTAGACTAAAACATCCCTCCATCTGAACATTACTAGAATAAAACATCTCTCCATCTGAACATTACTAGACTAACACATCTCTCCATCTGAACATTACTAGACTAAAACATCTCTCCAACTGAACATTACTAGTCAGACTAAAACATCTCTCCATCTGAACATTACTAGACTAAAACATCTCTCCATCTGAACATTACTAGACTAAAACATCTCTCCATCTGAACAATACTAGACTAGTGTGCTGGCAGGATTAGGATCCTCTGTCAAAGACTGGACCAAAAGCCCTCACCTAGGTTTAACTTCTGAAGTCATTCACTGGTACAGTGTGGTAGGGAAGAAGTCATATGTGCCTCAATCAAGTTCAAATACCCTCCATGGCGACCTCATGCTGATACATTTAAAACAACAAAGTGTAGCCTCAAATGAATATAACCAGCTTAAATCAATATAAGCTGCATTTAAAGAATTGTATTTTGTTATAATTTAATTTTGGTTGTAACGCGCAGTCTGATTGGCTAAAACAATTATTTTATATCGTATAAAGAATGTTGCCTACGTCATAGTACGACTAACGTCAAAAAACGTATCAATCCGCCTGACGTTACGTTTGAATTTTGCACAATTTGATGTCATTTTAAGGGTCAAATGACCGTTTTTATCTACAGTTAATATCAAAAAATTAAATTATAAGCAATGAATTCAAATATTTATTAGTTTTGTACGATATAAAATGGTTTGGAACAGTTTATGCTTTTTTATAAAACGCTTCGCAATGTAAGCTTCTACATAGCTTTTCCCACAAAACATATGGCTAACAGAGATTGTTAAACCATCATCATTTTTCAGTTGAAATAAAAATAACAATTTTGCAAAAAAAAAAAAAGTTAAAAATGCAGCTCATATTGCTTTAATTCTGACCTCCATTTGTAAATACAAATACAAATTAATTTTCAATTTTTTATTCAGGTGTGTTCCTTTCAACATGACAATCACAGAACATGTGTGGCCAAATGTGACTCAGGTAAATTTCGGGTAACTGACCATTGAATATGTTTTGAGGCCAAAAGATATATTCAGAATATTCAAAAATATATAGTCTTACCTAATGTTCACATACACACATCAGAGTAAGATTGAAATTTGCAATTTGCTTTATCTTGAATATGTAAAAATACATTAAGAAAGATGAAATCAACAACAACTAGCAGCAATGCTTGATTGCATGTACTGGCGTGTTATCCACCAGCCTCAGTTCCCTCATATAATCCATTATCTTCAGTACTGCTCTCCTTTCCTAAGCAGGAGTTTTGGTTTATTCCGTTTATACTTTAGAGTGTTCTTAACCCTCTTCAAGTGGAAAACGTGGGCATTTTTTAGCATTGCTGGTCGGACGTAAATCCCGCGGGCCCCAGGGGTGTAGACTCTGAGGGTGACGTCTAGTTCAGCAGAGCGTGACATCCCAACCACTGACACCCATCCTGTGGGAGAGTCAAGTACATTGGTACAGTTAACAGTCAACATCAAAACACCAGTACAGTTAATAGTCAACATCAAAACACCAGTCAATTAACAGTCGACATCAAAACACCAGTATGGTTAACAGTCAACATCAACACACCAGTTCAGTTAACAGTCAACATCAAAACATCAGTACGGTTAACAGTCAACATCAAAACACCAGTACAGTTAACAGTCAACATCAAAACACTAGTACAGTTAACAGTCAACATCAACACACCAGTACAGTTAACAGTCAACATCAACACACCAGTACGGTTAACAGTCAACATCAAAACACCAGTACGGTTAACAGTCAACATCAACACACCAGTACAGTTACCAGTCAACATCAAAACACCAGTACAGTTAACAGTCAACATCAAAACACCAGTACAGTTAACAGTCAACATCAACACACCAGTACAGTTAACAATCAACACACCAGTACGGTTAACAGTCAACATCAAAACACCAGTACAGTTAACAGTCAACATCAACACACCAGGACAGTTAACAGTCGACATCAACACACCAGGACAGTTAACAGTCAACATCAAAACACCAGTACAGTTAACAGTCAACATAAAAAAGGGGGAAAAGACACAAAAATAACACACCTGTACAGGTAACTGTTAACATGTAAACAAAATTTATATTGTCTGAAGAATTAGACAAACCACAAGATAACCCATTATTAGAGAGTGTCTTTACCAAAAATACTAAGTAAACATAAACAATAATTGGATGGTTACAGTTCATGCACTACAAATTGTTTGCTTAGTAACAAAACAGGTAAGAATTAACTGCCCATACCCACGTCCCATCTACACAGAGTGGGACCGGCTATGTGGATACCAATCAGCTGAATGTTTACATAAATGATTAACAAAGTATTTTCAGATGATTTAATCTGTATTTCATTTAATCTTAACTAAAGATAATCTACATATAATATCAATACCAGTGCACAAAACTAGAGTGATCATACTCACTATACTTATATTACTATAGAATGATACCTAATGAAACGCTAGGAGTTAATATCAGCAAAAAATTGCCAGAAGAACATCTTTGCTTAAGTTTATTTTTATTTTTAGGACATATCTAAACTAAATGAAACTATGCTAAAAATTTGGCATTTGTGATTTTGTATTCTTGCGATTTGGTGCAAACAATTTGAATTGCGAGATTACGTACTTGCATAAAATAAGGAATCTAGAGCAATCTATCCTGTCCAAAATAAAGAAACCTATATGCTTACATACACTCAACTCATGATCACAGTGCTAGGTAGGGAAATTTCTTACCCTGGATCAAAATCATGTACCAACTATCCTAGATAGGGAAATTCCTTACACTAGATCAAAATCACGTACCAACTATCCTTATCAAATATCATTTCACAGCAATACGAGGATGCCTCGGACGATACACACCTAGAGACGATAGTTGAATGTCTGCTGCCGCTGTGTTGTATGTCTGATCCTCGGGGCGGATCCGGAGGTTTCTTCCCTTCAGGGGTGGAAGCTTGGCTAGCCTGGATTCATCACCAAGAGGAAGCTACAACAACATCAACAGTAGTTCAGTCATACATCTAAAGATTTAACATTTTCTTGCCTGTATATTATTTTTCACAAATCTTTCTTAAAGGACTATGTGAGGTATGGTCAAATACATGTATCTGCCCCCAATTTTAATCAATTTTTAAATAGTATTGTAAAAAAATCATATCTTCATAAACCAATGTACAGTGGACGCCTATCACTTTAATCTTGATTTTAGTCATCATTGCTCATTCGCTCTTTATCTATGACATCACCTAAATGACCTAATTCCAGCAAATTTGCAAACAAATGAAAATATTCTCATTTTTGCTTTATATTTTGCATTCGGAAGTATAGAGCGCAGGTCTGCTCAAGTACGATTTTAACACGTTTTTCTTCAGATAATTATACACATTATACTAAAACATGGTACTTGAGCAAGCCTGTGCTCGATGTTACCCAGTCGAAAAACCATCATAAAACACCCATATTTTGCTACAAAACATCAATTAATCAAAATAAGGCAATCTTCATGATGTCATTTCTACATTATGACGTCACTGTGGTGATAACCTTTTACAACCTTATTTTCAATATTATTTTAACTATCTTCCACCTTATTTTTAAAGCTCTTTATAAAACTTTAATTTTTGGGGCGAAAAATGCATAAAACAGCACATAGTCCTTTGTTTGTGTTTTCAAAAGATGTATAATTTGCAGGCTGAATCAACCAATCAAACGTAAGATGAAAAGAACCAGTTCCTTTTTTGCTAACATGCTCATTATGTATGAGCTTTGCTTTTTTTGCGTTCGCATTCAGCCATTCACAAAGTATTTTTATTTACTTCGAATATTTCTATCTTTGAAAAGTGACCAATTATAGCCAAAAAATCAAACCAAGTAGTTTTAATTTACTTTGATTTCTGAACCATGAGTTTAAAAAAGCATGTTTCATTTATTTGTTGTACATTCTATTAATTGCACTTCATCTCGGTTAGCTGTCTGGACATGTTTGATGGTTTTTCTTACATGCACCCGATAAAATCTTTTTCTTTGCTCTTCTAGAGCATTTTCACTTGAATTTGATTTTATTTCGTGCATCTAATGCATTAAATTTTCATTCAAGTTATATAAATACAACATAATTGCTGTTCATAAATGTTTGCTGATTTTGATTAGAACTGTATCGCCTTGGGATTACCTACAGTACCGATCAGACCCAACCTAACACCAGAGCATACCCCAACTCAGTCTGATTAGAACCGTTTTAACAAGAGCTTGGACTTTGGGTAGTATGTGACAAACTCCGATTTGATGAAGGCGGGGTCTACTCGTTGTTTACTGTCCAGTCATTGGCTAATAGATATGAATACATTGAACGCAGTGACACTCGTCCGACCTTATCCAGGGATGTATATTTCGCTGAAACAGCGTCAATTTCACACAGCAGAGCAGATCTTGGCAAACAGCTTTCCGGTTTTGACAGTCTATGAATATTAATGAGCTTCTCTTAGCGAATTAGAAGAAAGGAGGTCAATATTTGAAAGCTTGTTTTGATGAGTAAACTAGATAGTAACATCCCACCGAAAGTCCAAGCTCTTGTTAAAACGGTTCTAAAATCAAACCTTCCACTAGCTCCTTTATTTTGATGGTCGTGCGACCATCAAAATAAAGGAGCTAGTGGAAGGTTTGATTTTAATCAGACTGACCCCAACTAAACCCCGGGTTTACTTTCGGGGTTTACTGAGGGTTTACTCGGGGTCTGCTTTTTAAAAATTTCATCCATTCGGGGTTTACTTTTGGGCCCACTCAGGGTTTACTTTGAAATTACTCAGGGTTTGCTTTTGGGGTCTACTTTACGCACAAAAGTGTGAAGCAGACCCTTCTTTTATCTTACCATCTTACCGCCTGCAATTGAGATATATAAATCGCTTTCTATAAAACAAAGCCATTTAAGATGTATTGTGTGTCATTATTTTTTTATGACAGCCCATTTCAATATTTTTTACATCAATGCTTTCTTTGATTATAATGTGGTTGCAAAATGGTGATTTAAAGATAATGTCTTGTAAAATGTTCTTCATGACTGCAGCTGTCATCTAGTTTAAATTATGACAGATTCAAGCATCCTAAAGAGTTTTATTATCTTTATCCACTGAGTTAAATACATTAATACCATTAAGAGGGAGTGATGGTCGTGGCCATTTATAGATTTATTGATCTCTCTAGACTGAAGAGCTCTGTATAAAGATACAGGAAAATACCCAAGTTTTAAAGGAAACATTACTAGGTTATTTCTTTACTAAATAACCGTCTATAGCTAAACAAATCATATCTTAAAGTTTTGGTAGATCTGATGGTTAATTTGTTGACCATATCTGCAAGCATCTGTTTATGTTTGGATTTCTGACAAGCATCTCTTTATGTTTGGATTTCATTTCAAACATTGCACATTTCCTTTGGTCCCAAAGCAAAACTTTCCTTTTTACACCTTTACACCTCTAGAATCCTACTACAGGTATATGTATATCACAGCTTTAGTCACTGTGTTAATGTCGGACTCCTATTTGATTCTAAATGAATTCAAAATGGAATATTGATCTCCTCATTTTAATACCTTCATATAATGTATTCCATTGGTTATTTCTAATTTAAAATTCAAACTAAAAATAATTAATAGTTAATGATAAACACTCCTTTGATAGTATGAAGTAATTTACATGCATATATTTTTGTAAAAATATCAAAAAGGTTTATGCATATGAAATGCTTAAAATTAAGGAAGAATTATTTCATATTTAATGGCAAAGCTCGGGTATTTTTATCATAGATTTTGTAAACTGATCTTGGGACAGCATTCTGTATTAATTGCACATTAGGTGGCACGTACAGGACAGTTTTTTGATACAATTCATTGTAACCAGGGGATGTGTGTTTTCGGAACTCTGTAACTAGAATTTTCTCAGTTCCCATTGAGCACAGATACCTTTAATTCACTTGTTATAGGGCAAATCACCAATTTCTAAAGAAAATTACTCGTCAAAACCTGTAAAATTTTCTACATACTGGATTTTATGAGATTTTGACCCTTTCATTTTTTGCTACTTTTTCATGATTTTTTAGCTTTTTAGACCTCCCCCAGCTAATTCCCTGCAAAGGGTTGACCTTCTGTACCATGTGCATGTTGCACCATCACATGTCAGAAACTTACCGGTGTATAGTTAACAATGTCCCATCCACCTACTTTTCGTGTTATTTTACCTCCCGTCTGTCACTTGCAATTTCACTGTGTAAAGTCAACACAACAGTCATAGCCGCGGTTTCGCATTTTACTTCTGATTCTCAGGTATCTAACATATGGGGCCTGCATATTGCATGTCAATTTCAACAAGAGACATCTCTCTAACTAATGATAATCATTAAAAATAATTTCATGAATTTTAGTGACACTCATAAGCCTTCAAGTACAGCAACTCTCAATTTTACAAAAATATTGACGGGTACTTTATCCGAAACTGTCCCTTGCTACCTTTAAGTGAAAATTGACATAATGAAAAATTATGTCAACAATTAAAGCATATGTACAATTTAGCCACTTTCCTACTAGAAACTAAAATACACAACATCTGATACAATTTAGCCACTATCTTACTAGAAACTAAAATACACAACATCTGATTCAAAGAACTCATTAAAGACATTGAAAATAAGGTGAATTTTGCAGTCAAAATAGCAGCTTAAACTGGATCTTGTTTTTTTTGTTTGGGTTAGGATGGTTTTAATTTCACACACTCACTGTTTTATTATTCAAGATTTCAGGTAGCCTCACTGTCTCAATATTTAGGGAGGCTTAGGTGGTCAATAAATTGCCCAATCAGATTTACTAAAAGTTTTGGGAGAAGATTTCGTTGACCATAAACTATCATTAAAAGTAGACAAAATCCAAATACATGTGTTTTAGCTTTTTAAGGTAGTCCTATTCTTGGCACTAAATGGGCTCAATCATTAAAAGCTTAGCTTTAAATGATAGATATACATTCAAAACAAAGAAGATATAAGCATAACTGAGATCCTGGTTAATCAGAAACTTCGTTTTTCATTTTACTTTAACAGAATCAAGTTTCTCAACATTAATCATTTCTAATTCTCATAGAATACATATATTTCCGTTCTGTTTACAACAGCGATGTAGAGCAAAACCAATACCGGGTATATAAAATGCTATGTAAAAGTCGAATCAATATTGTAAAATCCATATTATGACGTAGTGCGATACTCGGACTACTTTAAATATTTGAATATTGTTCTATATCATTATACGGAGCTCTTCTTCCCAAGGAGACAGATACAGTCTAAAAATAGCCACGACTATCCAGCACTCTTAAATCACTGTCACTGACTTTTACATCATGGCAGTAAGTACTGTACTGTACAGTAGATTTCTAATTAAACGCGAGGAATTATTATCACATAAAATCATGAGGAGCACATCCTGCGGATTTTAAAATCTTGCTTTTATTTTTCGGACAGATGTAAACTAAATGAAACTATGATAAAAATTTGGCATTCTTGCAATTTGATGCAAAACAGTTGAATCGCGGAATTAAGTACTCGCGTAAAATAAGGAATCAACAGTAATCATGACCTGACCCTTGAACTTCAGTCCCAATGTTACACACCTACCCCTAGAACTTCGGTCCCAATGTTACAGCTGTAGAACTCCTCGGCCTCTGGCCTTGGGACGACGTGGACTGGCAGCTTAGAACTGATGTAGATCACCAGCATCACATCCTGGTTACCCTGTCAATGAAAGAGTCCCCTGTATAACAACTCCTTAACACAACCACACCTTGAGGAAAATAGGGTTATCTATACGTCACAGTTAATTTCAACCACAGATACTGTAAACCAACTTTTATTCACGACAACTTTATTTCAATTACTTCTGATATAATAGTATAATAATAGGAGAAGGACACAATGGGACACTTACCTCTACATAGTCCAGTCTGACTAGTCCTGTCATAAACACTGTGTAGTCCTGTTTCAGTAAGACACAATAGGATACTTACCTCTACATAGTCCAGTCTGCCTAGTCCTGTCATAAACACTGTGTAGTCCTGTTTTAGTAAGACACAATGGTACACTTACCTCTACATAGTCCAGTCTGCCTAGTCCTGTCACAAACACTGTGTAGTCCTGTTTTAGTAAGACACAATAGGATACTTACCTCTACATAGTCCAGTCTGACTAGTCCTGTCATAAACACTGTGTAGTCATGTTTCAGTAAGACACAATAGGATACTTACCTCTACATAGTCCAGTCTGCCTAGTCCTGTCACAAACACTGTGTAGTCCTGTTTTAGTAGAACACAATGGAACACTTACCTCTACATAGTCCAGTCTGCCTAATCCTGTCACAAACACTGTGTAGTTCTGTTTTAGTAGAACACAATGGTACACTTACCTCTACATAGTCCAGTCTGCCTAGTCCTGTCACAAACACTGTGTAGTCCTGTTTTAGTAGAACACAATGGTACACTTACCTCTACATAGTCCAGTCTGCCTAGTCCTGTCACAAACACTGTGTAGTTTTGTTTTAGTAGAACACAATGGAACACTTACCTCTACATAGTCCAGTCTGCCTAGTCCTGTCACAAACACTGTGTAGTTTTGTTTTAGTAGAACACAATGGAAAACTTACCTCTACATAGTCCAGTCTACCTAGCCCTGTCACAAACACTGTGTAGTCCTGCTTCAGTAGGACACAGTGAGGGACAATCTTCTTGGCTGGGGAAATCAGCTTCAGCTCCTCTGGTAGAAGGTCCATATAGATCTACAAAAATCAAAACAACTATTTATATATTATTTACAAATTACCAAAAGAAAAGAATTGACATAATACACATTAAATTTGTGAGAGAAATAGAGGAAGACAAAACATGAAGAGAAAGATAGGAACAGAGTGAGAGAGAGAGTGAAAAGAGGGATATAATGTAGACATAAGGAAAAAACCATATACCCATGTTTTTTCAGCGTAGATCATAATACAAATACTTGGACTTCTTTATACAACTACCTGTAGTACAATTAGCTAGACTTCTCTTTTTAATCTGCTCTAAGTTCAAGAGCTATATGTAGAAAGACCTTGATCACTGACCTGGGAGTCGCACAGAAGACCGGGCGTGTCATACAAAAATCGGGAGTTTTTGAATCGGTGTTCATTGTATGTCGCCCGTTTTTCAGCAATGAATTCCTTGCCGTCGTTGGTCAGAACTTTGTCTTGCTTATAATCGTATGCCGTCAGATCGAAACCTGAATACTGAGTTCTTCTATCCTCATCCTCAGCAAAATCTGTCTTCTCCACTTTCTCTGCAAATGCAATGAATTTTTATACAAGAATGCATGCAGATCTGTTGAATTTATACACCAGTGAAAGAAGGTTGAAAATAATCTGTAACCATATTAACAGCTATAGAAAACATTATGAGTATATAATGAGTAATTTCTGTAGATTTGATTTTTTTAAATAAATTACATATCTGTAGATTTCATTCCCCAGTGAAAGAGAGGTTTAAAAAAAAGCTAAATCAGTAATAAATCAAGAAACATGTAGACCTATGTAAGAATTTTAATACATGTACATATGAAATTGATTCCCTTCAATCAATATTCTGAGGCATAGTAGTTTAGTCCTTATACTATAGATTAATAAGGCCACAAAAAGTTAATGCATTGATTCTCAAGCCAAAAAAAATCAAAAATATAATGTGGCAGGCAAGCAATTTATTTATTTATTGCAGGATTTGCAAAGAGAAAAATACTGAATTTTCATATCATAGCTTATAAATATTAAATATTCTTTCTGATATGGAAATAGAATATATCAATTTATGCATCAGCATTTGACCTGATGTAGAAGTGCCTGAGAGACAATACATTAAATCTTTTTGGCCTAATGTAGTATCGTACCTCGGAGAGTGGTCAGGATTGACGACGCCATCAGCTTCTTGGATTTTTTGGTTTCCTCTATTACTTTTATTCGCTTCACCATTTCCTTTGCTTTTGTAAGCTGGAGTCTGTCCTGACGCATCTTCATCAACCAGTTTGTTTTGGCGTTCATTATTGGGAACTTGAGAGTGTTCATTGTTGTACCTAAAGCAACAAAAAACCCAGATTTAACAATATACCTCAGCACACAAGTAATTAAAGCACACATAGATGCTATTGTAAACTATGATATACGTACAGTACCCGCAACGTTATTTTTTACAAGATAAACGATAGGATAGGATTCACGCACGATAGGATAGAATTAACGCACGATAGAATAGTATACACGCACGATACGATAGCATTAACGCACGATAGAACAGTATTCACGCACGATAGGATAGGATTGATACACGATAGGAAAGGATAAACGATGTTCATGATAAACGTATGATCGCTTTAAACGATCTTCATGAATAACCTGATAATGGCATATTTTGGGAAATAACACGTACGAATAGAGATTTACGTGGGATTTGTTTTTTGTAACAATTGCCGAGTTGTTAAATATCGCCGCATCATCTATAGAATGTAATAAAAAGAACAGTTAATTTTTTCAAACAAAATTATGAGCTTAAATGATCAATAAAATTTTCTGTATTATTAAGTTAATATGTTAAACATTGCTTTCATTACCGAACAGCCTAGCCGATATCCGCGAATATTGCAGACCGAGATCAAATCACAAAGAAAATAGCGGGTTCAATTATAAAAATCCAACTCTTGTTTAAAGTAAATATAAATCTATTATAAATACATTTTTTTCTGTATAAAAAAATGATGTATTAAAAACGAATTATATAACATATAAGTTAAATAAATATTTACGCAGATATACATTCCGCATACGATTTGTTAACATTGTTTTCATTACCACACACCCTAGCCGATTGCCAAGAACATTTCAGCCCAAAATCAAATATCATACGGAAAATAACGGTTTCAATTAAAATACAACTCAAGTTTGAATTAAATATAAATTATATCATAAATACTTTTGTTTCTGTAAAATATGATGCATAAAAAACGAATTATATTGAATAACAGTTAATGTTTACGCAGGAATACACTTCGCGTACGATTTAATATATTCGATATACAGGTAAATATGTTATCTCGTCTCTAAGAACTTCGATAGTTAACATTATTTTTTTAATTTCCAATGCTTACAGATATGATTTACATGTAATATTGGTCAATTTTGATCTAAAAAAATTAAGAAATTAGTATCATGATAGAATGCTGAATAGGATTTTACAATTCTTGTTCGATAATTTTTCTTATACGGCGCACTGAACGACTTGCAACTTTGAAATAAATTTACTTGCTTGCCGAAAGTCATGAAACGATAAACACGATAGGATAAACAGAAAAACTGTTAAAATTGAACGATAAACCTGATAGGATTAACGCACGATAGAACAGTATACACGCACGATACGATAGCATTTACGCATGATAGAACAGTATACACGCACGATACGATAGGATTGATACACGATACGATAGGATAGGATTGTAAAAAATAACGTTGCGGGTACTGTATAAACATTAACATTTACCATGGAAAAAAGAGCCTCCTTTAAATACTCAATCATTTGTGTGTCCTTTTAGGATATAACATTTACCGGTAGTAATGGAGGTACATAAACCAATTATACAAATATTAATCTGTGTAATCTGATTATGATGTACTAATGTACATGTATTCCTTTGTTTTTAACTTATTACAAACGAAAACTTGAAATCTCTACAGAAGAACTTTTTTATCTCTGGTAAAAAACCCCAATCCTTTCCTCTTTAATGTGTTTCTTACTTTCTACTAACAAGTAACACTTACTTCTGAAGCCAGTAGTCATTCATAATTACCTGGAAGCTCGGACACGGTGGCCTGAGTAATGACGTCCCTGACGTGGTGATTACAGTAGTCCGAGTTGAGCAGTGAGTTGTAGAGAGTCGACTTCCCGCTGTTAGCCGTACCGATCATGTACACATCACCTACAGGGGAGAATAAAAACACAACCAGTAGGTAAGGATAAAAACACGACCAGAAGGATAACACAATCTTATTAAAATTAGAATGTCTCCATTTGCTCACCAATTTTTGATACATCGCATGATGTATTAAAAAACCTGGGAGCAGATGGAAGTTTTAATTCTAATCAGATTGTAACATAGAAAGTGTTTTCTTATTTTTTAATACATATATAATTATGTATTTACTGTGCAATCTAAACTTGTGTGTGGAGAAGGCCAGAGGGGAGGGGGTCATCATGTGTTGTTAATTTGTATATGAGGAAGCTACATAATTATTTAATTGTATGAATGATGAATAATAATTTCATTTAATTTCAAAATGCAAAATTAATTTGTTGCTGATGGGTACCAAGGAAATCAATGACTTGGCCCATCATAGATCCTATTTGGCAATTAATTAAATGAATTTGGTTTGCAACTCATTTTTTATGACACACCAGTAATTTTGTGAAATGAAAATTGCACTATGTTCTTGTTTGCATTTCCTTACAGTTATCAAAAGGTATAAATAAAAAAAAAACACATGTATAATCTATAATATTACTTGACAGCTAGTTTACCTGACATGCCCCAATCTTGTAGAAGTTTTGATATCAGAGTCTCAACACCGAATCCAGTTTTGGCACTTATTAAGGTCACATGTTTAACGTTATGTTGTTCCAGTCCACAATTAATGCAAGCGTCCACAAGAGTCTGGTGCACAGAGTCGAGATAATCAGGATGGTCCTGAGGAATAATGTCAACCTTATTCCCGATCACAAAGATGGGCTTCTTGGATGGTATCAATTGACGGAACAAGTCCGGAATACTGTTCTCTATGTCCAACAAATCAACTATAAGCATCACCATGCATCTCCAATTATCTTGAATCTCCTTCATAATTTCATGTGCTCTATCATCCGTTGCACGAATGTCAATCAAGGTTTTGTGATATTGCATCTTGTGGCACTTTTGACACTTTGAGTCCCTCAGTTCCTCTTTCGTCATCTCCTTGAATACCTCACTCGGAATATAACCAGGGACAGTATGGTCCTGACAGTGCAGCAATGCGCCACACCCCCCACAGGGAATTTCACTGATTGCTATAGATTTGTCTGATGTACCGTAATTAACCTTTGGCTTTGAGTTGATTAAGGAATCGTCTGAATTGATCGGATCTTTCTCGATAGTACGAGGTTTCCGTTTTACGTTAAAATCTAAATCTTTTGTGATCTCTTTGATCTTTTCATTTATATCTGAGAGAAAGTCAACATTAAAAGCTCCTGTATTACCCGGTTTATTCAAGAGATACTGATTATTACCTAATTCAACAATCGCTGGTTTTACAGAAAAGAACTTAGATGTGTCCTGTTGTTTTACACGGGTCTTTTTCCTATTTTTAACTTTGTATGATGAAGAAGCATGATTATGAGAACTAGAAACTATCAAGCGATGTGTTTTATGTAAAGATCTATAGATATCACACGGCAAAAGAAACCTTCTTGTCGTGAACATGTTGTTGGTCAACACGAGTTTCCCTGTTATTCCTGCTCTTCGCTTTTAAATTATAACACAAGCAGTAACAAAACGCACTTCAGGCTACGATTGCAGGCGGTTACTAGACAAATCGTTGCAATTTAATTTGCCCCCCCCCCTCGTTTTTATAACACACGTCCCCACTTTGATTTCAGTGGAACTATAATTAAGGAATAAGGAATCATTCTTTTAGTATTATGAGGTTAATATGTTTTACGGTGCGACCGTTGGAGCGAGCGCAGCATGTGATCAAACAATGAATTATGATAAATCAATAAAAATGAAATGAACAACGTAAATAAATTTGATTGCAAGATAAAATAAAACATACCTATTTTTTAAGGAAATTTCCATTATCTATAGTTTATAAGATTTCATATGTTATAAGATTTGTTATTTATTTATTTATAAGTAGAACAATAGTTTAATCTCAGATGAGATAAAATGTTGTTGAATAATAAAGATTTTAATATAAATGTTCATTGCACTGTATCTCCTCTTTTAAAGTGATTGTAACGTCAGTTCATCTCCTTTTTTGCAGTCGACATTGTTTCTTATTAATTATTATTTTTTTTAAATTTACGCTTAAAAATATTTGCTTATCATATTAAAGGGACATGGAGTTGCCCCCCCCCCCTCCCCCCACTTGGGATTGGGAGCATGTAATAAATGGAAGTGAAAATACAGAAACCATTGAACTGCTAAAGAGCTGAAGGATGAGAATTTTCAGAATTTTGAGAATTATCTTTTTTTTTCTTTTTGCTTGTAAAGATTTTTTGGATGAGGCTGCCATCCACCCCCCTTTTAAAAAAACCGATGCTACGTGTACGTTCCTGGAAATTACCGTAATTATAGTGAATAAAATAAATGTGAGCATTCATCCAAACGAGTGCAAGTTACAACTGTTTCCTATATCTGAAGAAATGTCCTCATTCTTTAGGTTTGCAAGATTTTGAGAGGATTTTGGTAATTTCAGCAGATTTACAATAACTTCAGTTAGAGTAATTTCCCCTTATTGTGACGTCAAAGTTCACGTTGGTTAAGTGTCGTCTGACTCTTTAAAACTCCCCTGAGAAATAAAAGTAAGCGAAGTATACTGTTTTATTTACTTAAAAAGCATGTCAGATGTTCTTAAAATTACACATCTTATATGCTTCTCAAAAGTTTTACTTTGATTCTCGCGAGAACGTGAGGACTTGGAAACCATTGGTACTATGAATTGTGGGTCCAAATTTACTGACGCCGAAAAAATCTATCGGACAAGTTTAGCTTTTTAAAAAAGCTTACCGTCTTTAGAGCAAACTTTAAACAGCATTAAATTATCAAAAGAAATTCTCCTTTTTTTATATATAAGGTCGCCTTCCTCTACATGGCTTTTGAAACTTTTTTTATGTACATGTACCTTAAGCGTGCGTGCCTTAAATTGAGAAATGCGTACCACGTGCTTGTGAGTTGAGATCGACTATAGTAAGGAAAAAGAGATCTTAGGAGGGCCGTATTATTTTAATAAAATCAAACCTAAAACCACAGCATTTAGCACTTGTTTTACTGATATTAGAACCATTTTAACAAGACCTTGGACTTTCAGTAGGACGTAACTATCTATTCTTGCGTAAAAAAAAGTTTCAAGCGAAATATACACCGATTGCGTAGTCTTAGCTCCGAAGCCAGACAAATCTAGTTGTTTTCAAAGAGCCATGGTTGTATAGCCAGCAATGAAATAGACAGGCCTATGTCACAATGCTGTTTGCCGCAACTACCCAAAGTCCAAGCTCCTGTTAAAATGGTTCTAGTTTTACCCGATACCATATCGTTTTTACTGATATTAGACATACCGTATCAAATTTTCACATTTTTGTACTTGCATAAACAATCCAAAAAAAAAGAACAAAAAATTTCAATAGATAATATAGAACATTGCTTTCAACTAGTTGAACTGAAAAATTGAAGTCTGAATTTCATTGATAGCTAATTTTATTGCTTTTTTCGTTTTCTCACTTTTTAAGATTTAAAATCTACGAAAATTGTTAAGTCGTACGTAAAAAAGACCATCAGAAAATTATCTCCCTTGCGCCGAACAGTTTTTCAACCAATGAAATAAATGTAAATTTTCACATCATGTGTTTTCTACCAATCACAAAGGAGAGGAAGTACACAACCCGGAGACTGTAAATTATTTCAACTCTTTATACCGTCTTCCAAGGAAGACGGTAATCAATGTGCAAACCTTTGTGACGTCACTCGATTATTTATTTTTTTTTTTTGATTGAGAGTGTACTGAGGTGAACTTTAGAGGTAATATTGACTGTATGTCGTATACATCGTTATTGTTTTGATTGTCTTGCTGATTCTCGTGAGAGTGTGAAGTGATAAAAATTGCCATGATTACAGGGAACTACTGGGACGATTAAAACAATGCATTACTGGTCCGATTTACTGACGCCAAAAAAATCCGTTGAATGAATGTGCAACTGGTCCGAATTTTCTATTCACACACGCCTTGCCGTTAGAGCTCGCTTCGCGCCGGCGCTGCGCGCCGGCGAGCTGCGCTCGCTATAATTTCGGTTGGGGCGTGGTCAAATCCAATAAAGCCCGAAGGGCTTTATGATAGATTTGACCACGCTCCGACCGAAATAATCACCTCAGTGATTTTTTCGTGTAGCACATGCTATGTATTACTGCGCGGCGCAGCCAATACCGTCTCTCGGTTATGCTATAAGACACGCCCATTTTGTGTCACTCATGTTTTATGAAGTTATTGGGTTTTAGGGTTCAAAATTTATTCGTAATGTTATCACAGACAAAGACAGTTGAAAATGTAAATATTACACTATATGATATACCAGAAGACAAGATATTAACGGTCGACGAATGACACACGAAGACGCAGTGGGGACACCTAACTCAAGCCCTATTTACACGATGTGCTTTTTCAGATCTGACTCGCCACATCTTACAAATCACACCGTGTAAATAGGAAAATCATAAGACAGATATGAAGTCAGATGAAGTCAGATAAAATAGAGACATGCTCTTTTCTGTCTGGCAAGTCAGACGGTTAAACAGGTCGGGTACACTACCTTATATGGATAGCATTATTTAACATGTGACAATGTTTACGTCAAACAGATTCTCCAATCCATTGAATGAGTCGCAAAGCATGACAGTCTACAACGTGTTTACTTTTCAACACATACACGTGGTTTGTGGCTGTTTTATACCCAATATTTAATTGCTTGCCGGAATATTTGTACATCTTGATTTTTACTTTAGAAGGTAAAGGAAATATTACGTACCATTAACTTTGTTCCATGCTCACATTGAAAAATACTATTGTTTTAGTTGAGCAATTGTTGCTTCAAAAACCGATCAGTATCAAAAGACTGGCTAACATACGCATACAAGTACAAACAGATTTTGATAAGAAAAAAATGCATAATTGTTTATTGGTGACTTAATCATTGTGCACTAGAAATAAATTCTAGTAACTGTACATTTTTAACATACATGTACGTAAAAAGCCACCGTAAAAGAAATGCACAAATACACAGATACAGAAGCGCAAGCTATGTAGCATGTAGTATTTTGTACGTTAAGCATTCTGATGAGTGTCCCTGAAAAAAATATTATTGCGCATTCTACTAATGTTGTCCCAAATCTGGGGTATCACGTGAAACAACGGTACTCACTGCTTCTAATTCACTAGGGCGTACCTCTCTTTTGATAATTGACAATTGGGGATTTAAGTAGGTTGGCCTCATAAGGCCTCATATGCAATATTTTTTTAATGTGAGCATGGAAATGATAGCTCAGACATAATTGTCCATATTTATTTCATAAATTCTGAAAAATCATCAGTCAAAATGAGTTTCCAATGGACAATTCAAAATGGTGTACATTTTCAATACGCTTTGTATTCACTGAAACTTGTAGTAGGCCACAATGCCTTGCAACTCAATCACCTGATTGGTTTGTCGATAAAAATAAACAGATGGCTAATTTAGTATGCAAATTTATGCCGACATCAAAAAATCTAGTGGTCTCGACCTGTTAAGGTAAGGGTTTCCGGTTACAGGGAGATAACTCACACATTTTTCATTGTGACGTAACACCAACTACCCTTTATTTCAGCTATGACGTCAAAATTTATATGACGTTATAATTGATTTCATTTTTTTTTTATTTCGCGGGGTTTTGTAGTTTCAATGAAACACAGGACACAAGCATTTTATCAATTTCCACAAAAACGAAGTCCGCATCATATGGTTTTGAATAGTGTTTTAGGAACATCAGATTACACATAATCTAAGATACATTTTTCCTGAAATCGGTGGACCCGAAAAGGTTTCAAATAAGATGTTTTCGTTTACATAATAGTTGTCCAAAATTAAGACTTTGTTGTAGTTTATTCTATTTTTAGATAGTTCATTAGAAATTTTAAAAATGAATCATGATATAAATAGTGACATTATTTTCGAACATTAAAGCATTAATAACCCCCAAAATAGTCCCATATAAAATATACATTTTTTCACGAAATTGTTTACATTTCATCAACATGAAAATTGAAAATCATGAACTTTGACCTTTTGTACTTATAAAACGGGACGGTCAATATCATTTGAATTTCATGAGTAAAAAGACTTTAGTGTAGTGAACAAAATGGTATGTAACTTTAGTACAATTCCTAAAAAATGCAAACCGCAAACCTTACCTTAAATAACCAATCATTAACAAGGTCAGAAAGGTTGATCTAAATACAGTACAATTAAAACGTGGATCTAAAAATGGGAACGTATCTGCTTGAACAAAATAAAATAAATGGATTTAAAAAAAAACCCCACTCCCTACTTTTTCATAATAAAATACAGGGTAAATCTCAAGTGAAAGGCAGGCTAAAATTGTTATCACAACACAATTTACACCTCTTGCTCTAAACTTAATAAAACGCCAGTAGGGCTGCAAGGGCTCCTTAATAATTGGTAAATAAACATCCTAAACAACAAAGCACGTTATCCTGAGAGTGCATGTATAAATGAAAACACTGTTGCAATGGGTTTTTATAAATTTCATATTTCGATTCTTGTATAGGTTATGATTAATTTCAGAGAAACAATAACACAAGAAAAATATCTAATTACATGAGATGTTCGCTCGGAGGCCGGTGCGAAACATCGAGGTGCGAACCATATCAGGGCGAAACAGAATAGGTGCGAACCATCCCGGATTCATTTTTCACTCATTTCTTTTAACATACATGTAGGTTAAGTTATGTTTAATATTTTTTGCAATCAAATATTCATGTACTTATATAGAAACTATTCTAGAAATGTTGTTTATTTAACGTCATTGATTCGGTGATTATCAATTTCATTGCTGTAATTATGGATAGCCTCTCTCTTTATGCCTTTGTGATATGTTTTGAAAACAGAATAGGGGCGTTATATAAACTTAGCTAAATAAGGAGAGCTTAATTAAGTTTACTTTTTAATATATAGAATGATTTTATATAAAGCAATTTACTCATAATCAATAATTTATCATTTGAGTAACGTTAGGCCATGTAGCTAGTTATCTGATATGTGTTCAGAATATGCAGATATTTATTTGATATGGTGCTCAGAATATGATTATGTTGATTCGTTGCATAATATGATTTTATCTAATTTTATTTTTATTTAAGGAATGAATTCAATATTTATTAGTTTTGATACGATATAAAATGGTTTGGGGCAGTTTACGCTTTATAAACCGTGTATATCGTATAAAACTAATAAATATTTGAATTCATTGCTTATAATTTAATTTTTTGCTATTAACTGTAGATAAAAACGGTCGTTTGACCCTTAAAATGACATCAAATTGTACAAAATTCAAACGCAACATCAGGCGGATTGATACGTTTTTTTGACGTTAGTCTTACTATGACGTAGGCAACATTCTTTATACGATATAACACATTTTTTTAGCCAATCAGAAAGCGCGTTACAACCAAAATTAAATTATTTTTTCTATGTAACACAAAAAATCATTTGTAATTTAATATTTAAAATTTATGACGATCAAACTTTTGGCAAACAAATTTAGGGCGAACGGACTCTGGGCGTCAAGGAAAATTATTTTATTTAGGGGAAAGGAACATTTAACATTGTGCGAGGTGTCCAAGGTACTTCTGATGGAGAAAAAATGTAAACATTTTTCATTTTGAATCTCCGTATGATGTTTTTTTGTTCCTGTGATTTTCTTCGGGTAAAAACAGATGATGTAATGATGAAGATATCTTGGAATGTTTCCCCAATGAAAGTTGCACTTCATTGACAGATATGTTTATTTAATTAAAAGTTATCAAAAAGTGATAGAAGCAATTTAAACATGGGGTGAAATTTATCTAAATAACGTATCTTTAATTATATTCTGCCTTCTGAAATAGTTTCCCTACATAAAAGAATAAGTTATATAAATATGGATCAATTATTGTCACCCCTTACAAAAGTACCACTGTTAACATTATATAAATAGTGCCTGCTTGCTTCCCAAACAGGCACTATTTATTTTGTTATACTGAATGTCTTAATTTTATAGCAAATTGTACTGCTTTTATATAGAAAAGACGCGAGTTCTACGGCGAACCGTACGCGCATTAATATTATTTACGCGCATGAAACAATTCGTTCTATCGGCCCGTTGCCATGTGTGTTGCTAACGCTGAGAGTATGAGAACGGATTGTCAACTGCGCCTCAACCAATCAGATTTCAGTATTTAACATGAAAGTATAATAAATGTATATATTCTTCCATTTCTCAATTGCTTCGTTAACGTTTACAACAATTTTGAATTATATTTCCGTACGTGAGGTCAATTATACGAAAAGAGAAGGTTTAAGCAAACAACTTCGCATTGAGGTAGTCATCAAAACTTGAAAAATATAAAAATATAAAGAAGTGCTTTTAATTTGAGAGTTTTTAACTGCTATGAAGAATTAATTTGAGCATGGACCCTGAGTACAGCCCCCAGGATGTGGTACGGTGTCATCTCTGTGAGACTCAAGACGCTCCGCTACACTGTGTCATATGTTTGAAGACTATGAAGGAAACATCTCTCTGATAAATCCAAACAACACAAAGTGGTGCCATTCAAATATCGGGGATCTTTTCCTAATTGTCAAAAGCATTCCACAAATATATGTGACCATTATAACTGTGAACAATGAACATTCCTACTTGTGAACTTTGTGTTTCGTGTAAGGAACACCAGAATCATGATGTAGTAGACAATGTGAAAAGATTCGAAAGCAAAAAAAAAAAAAAAACCAAACCCCCCCCCCCAAAACAACCCTGCATTACAGATAGATTTTAAAGATTTTCAAAAACCATTTATCCAATATATCAAGAGATTACATCCATGCAGCATTTCAGAGCAAATAGCTGATCTAAATAAAAACTGTAAGAAATTGACAACAGCCATCGACAAACGTGGAGTAGACTTGCACAGAGAAATATAGACATATGTATTCAAAAAATGAAACCTGACCTTGGTGAAATGGACTCCAAAAACCTGGCTATCCTAATTAAACAGGAAAATGAAGTCAAACGCACCATTTCTGAAATCGCACAGAGCATCGCTGATCTGAAGAAGTTACTGGGCTCCAATGATGTCAACCTTGTCTCTGCCTACACATCCAGAAATGCTGAATTCAAGAGATTGCCTCCTAAACTCACAGTTTCCTTACCAAGTTTTACCCCTCAGAGGATCAACAAATAACAGCTTTATCAACAGTTTGGTTCTCTGTCAGTGTCATCTATCAAAACAGAAGAACATGGCTATACAATAGATTCTCCCCCGGACAGACCGCTCATTAACGTACCATGGATCATCACAGAGATAAACACCAAATATAGATTTCCCAATGTTTTTCACAATGTTTTCTGTTTGAAGGATAAAAATATCTGGACGTGTGGTACTGACAACATGATGACACGTTCACTTTACGACCTGCAGGGTAAACTCGTGAAGTCAGTCCAAACCAAGTCAGGGAACGAACCATGGAAACTAGCAGTGACAAGGAATGGGGTTTATATTGATAACAGTGATAGAACTGTGAACATAGTGAAGAATACACAGATACAGACAGTGATCAGACTACTGGGATGGAGACCTCGCGGTGTCACGGTGTCTGTAGTACCTCCTCTGGTGACCTCCTGGTTGTCATGGACAGTGATGATGATAAACAATCAAAAGTTGTGTGTTACTCTGGCTCCACAAAGAAACGAAGTATTCAGTACAACGACAAAAGACAACCTCTCTATTCATCTGGTTACTTTAAATACATCAGTGGGAACTGGAACCTAGATATATGTGTGTCAGACTTTGGGGCAGTAGCTAGTGGTGGTCAATCAGGCCGGGAAACTCCGGTTTACCTACACTAGTCCTCTACTACCAATAGATCATTCTATCCTTGCGGCATCACAGCAGACAGCGAGGGTCGGATCCTGACAGTATACTGTGACAAACACCTTATCCACACCCTTGATCAGGACGGTCAGTTCCTCCGCTACATTGACAACTGTCATTTACTCAATCCATGAGGCTTTTGTGTGGACACCATGACAACCTCTTTGTGGCCGAGGCTATCACAAGTATAGTAAAGAAAATCCCATATTAGATGTGTAATAGATAAGATTGCTTTCTATTTTTCAAGTTCTTTATTTCAATTTAATATTAGATTTATTGGCAAAAAGCTACTGTATAAACAAAATAACTCATATTACAAATAGGCACATAAGAAACACAAATAATTCATAATACACAATTTGCATTTAATTCAAAATATGACATATTAACGAACCTCCAATATATGGCGGCGGTGTCACACCCAGTCAATAAGTAGTAGACTACGCACTTGCATAAGGTATTGACTATATAAAAACAGCATATATATTTAAGTTTAAATCTATAAACACTACAGACAAAGTTATCTAAAAATGCTAATTCATTTCTCTAAAGTAGTCTGTATATTAAACAATTTTATTATTCTCACATAAAGGATATTTGTATTACTATGTATTGAATAAAATACAAATGAATAGTTATTCCAGAACATGAAAATAACTTTCTTACCGTAAATAATGCAAGGTATCACGCACACAAGTTTCACACCTGAACACTCCGTATAAACTTGTCAAACTAGTTTAAATCTCAAACATTATAATAAGTAAATAAATAATTTCTCAAATTAGTCTCACTTTGCTGATTATCATAATAAAATAGAAAACAACTAGATAAATGTTCAGAAGATATTTTTAATAAGTTTTAAGAAACATAATCTCTAAAAAAAAAAGGAATTTGCGCTGAACAGTAACTCTATAAATAGAATAAACACAGGTAAAATATACGGTACCCGATTCGCGCAAATAACACGTATAATTTTAACCATTACAGATGTAATAAACTGCTTGTATAAATATGAATAAATATGTAAAAAGTGTTTCTTTATAACATTGAGATAAAATGTATGAACATGTATCATGTATCTTTTATTGCAATAGTATATAAATATATTATAGATCTATGTGATAACAAACTGTACATCTGTGTAGATTTGAAGGTATGATGTACATATTTTTCTTGTAATTGAAGATAGCTATTCTAAATAAACTATTATTACAGTAACCAAATTGATTGTAATGAGATATCATAAGGATACAGTATTGATATGCAGCTTGTAACAGATTATCTTGCTTTATCTTAAATCTACTGCAGCGTCGTCAGATTATTACATGCCTTTCCTTTAACTTTAATTTTTTAGAATATCGAATGTCAACTTTAATTCAAGTAGATATAATAAATGGTTTTAAATCGTTCTTTAATGTCTTCTGTGTTTTTAAAATTGTTTGTATTTTTATTTTGTTTGTTTCTTTTTGTTTTACTATGCAAGGATTACTTCTTGATTTATGAAATTAAAGCTACTTTATCTCACTTTAAGTGAACAACTTATTTAATATTGATTAATTCAAACATCGATCAAAATGTAAAAAGAATTCCTTAGAGTTTCATATGGGTCTTTATTACCCATAAAGTTTAAGGGACTTCACTAGTTTGGCCTTGTACAACTCAGGAATTTTTACACTCAGGCGCTTGTTTCTGAAATAAATGTTTACCATAAATGCTAATGATAACAAAATAAAGCTAGTTCTGAATTCCATGAAAAGTGTCTTCCAGCATAGCAAACATGTTTATAAAAAAAATGCAGGTAAAATACAGGTAGATTTGTGTTGGCTAAGTGGGAATGGGATGGAGGTGGATAACAAACAAATTCAATTTAAAGCAATGTATAAAATTTTACAATAGGATTAGGGTTTTCTTACTTGTGAAAATGTCACAAATATTTAACTTTTTAAATTAGAAATAATTAAACAAAAAAACTGTAAAAATAACCTTTTCCCAAAACGATTGTTCTAGAAGAGCTGAATAATAACAATATCTTTCTAGTAATACAGGAGATGCATTTGACTGGGTTTTATGTGCAATCTTGTCCATTATGCCAGATCTATGCAGAAATTAATTCCTCTCAACAAAATAAATTTCATTTACCTTATTTGTACTGGATTCCAAAGCTTCACAAAAGTCCTTACAAACAGATATATATAGCAGGTTCCAGTAAATGTTCTACCAAACCTCTGTCTTTACTCCATACTAAAATTCTTACAGTAGTGAAGGAGAAACTTCAAGAATATTGTACAACAATATACTCCAGAAGTGGTGTGAATCAGATGTGGATACTAAAAAACTCTAAAGAACTTTTAGAAATTTTGAGGTCACAAAATCTTACCAAAATCAATAGCATCAAAACGTACGATTTTTCAACGCTTTATACAACCATTCCCCACGACAAATTAAAATCTAGACTTTTTGATATCATCGACAGTTATTTCTTCAATAAAAATGGAAGTCGTAAAAATGCTTACCTTGTCATTAGAAATCCAAAAAATTATTTTGTTAAAAACCATTCTGATTGCACACACAAGTACTCTGAAGTTGACATTAAAGGATGCTTGAGTTTCTGATAGACAACATCTATGTAGTTTTTGGAAATCAAATCTTCCAACAATCTCTTGGAATTCCCATGGGTTTCAATTCGGTCCCTTTGTGAGCAGACCTATTTTTGTATTCTTATGAAGCAGAATTTATTAAAAAACTTGTACAAGCTAAAAATAAATCATTCGCTGTGGCCTTCAACTCAACATTCAGGTATATCGACGACGTATTATCAATTAACAATTGTTATTTCCATACTTACGTCGACTCGATAAATCCGAGTGAACTTGAAATAAAAGATACCACAAAGTCTGCATCATCTGTTTCATATTTGGATATTTTACTGGAAATGGACATTGATGGTTAACCTAACAATAAAACTTTATGATAAACGCGATGACTTCAATTTTTAGGTCACCTGAGTAAACTCAGGTGACCTATTGCTATCTGTTTTCGTCCGTCGTCGTGCGTTAACAATTTACATTTTTAACTTCTTCTTAAAAACTACAAAGCCAATTGTTCCCATTTTTGGTGTGAAGCATCTCTATGGTAAGAGGAATGTAAATTGTGAAATTGGTGGCTCTACCACCCCCAGGGTGCAACAGGTCGGGTTTAATATGCAAAAAAACAGCCAAATTTTCAAAAATCTTCTTCTCTACTCCCACACATGTGAGGAAAAAACTGATTGCATGGTTATGATGTCCATGAAGCCCTCTACCAAAATTGTGAAATTCATGGCCCCTGGGTCAGGGGTTCAGGCTCTAGGGTGGGGCCAATATGGTCATATAGTAAAAATGTATTAAATCTTAGAAAATCTTCTTCTCTACTCCCATAGATATTTGTTAAAAACTAAATGCATGGACATGATGTCCATGAAACTCTCTACCAAAATTGTGAAATTTATGGTCTCTGGGTCAAGGGGTCAGGGTCTAGGGTATGGCCAATATGGCCATATAGTAAAAATGTATTAAATCTTAGAAAATCTTCTTCTTTACTCCCATAGAATTTTGTTAAAGACTAAATGCATGGATATGATGTCCATGAAGCCCTCTACCAAAATTGTGAAATTCATGGTCCCTGGGTCAGGGGTTCGGGCTCTAGGGTGGGGGTCAATATGGTCATATAGTAAAAATGTATTAAATCTTAGAAAATCTTCTTCTCTACTCCCATAGATATTTGTTAAAAACTAAATGCATTGTTATGATGTCCATGAAGCCCTTTACCAAAATTGTGAAATTTATGGTCTCTGGGTCAAGGGTTCAGGCTCTAGGGTGGGGTCAATATGGCCATATAGTAAAAATATATAAAATCTTAGAAAATCTTCTTCTCTACTCCCATAGATATTTGTTAAAAACTAAATGCATGGATATGATGTCCATGAAGCCCTCTACCAAAATTGTGAATTAATGGTCCCTGGGTCAGGGGTCAGGCTCAAGGGTGGGGCCAAAATGGCCATATAGTAAAAATGTATTCAATTTTAGAAAATCTTCTTCTCTACTCCCATATACAGTGGAGCCTCAGTTATCCGGACGCTTTCGTTCCTAAGTCCAATCGTCCGGATAGGTGAAGCGTCCGGATATCTGAAATGTGTCTATTGCTGTCATTAATGATAATGTATTTGTATACAATGGCCCCCAGTGTTGATACTGGTTTGGTTTTTTTTTGGCCATTCATACTAAATAGCAACACATAATAGAGTTGTCCGTTGATATGAACATTTTTAAATATAAAGAACCCCGCTTTATATTATTATTTTGTCATGAAATATTAACCAGACTATAATGATAACCGAATCTAGCTAAATTCTTTGTGTCCAAGTGTGATATGTGTCCAGGCCTTTACACGTACGTAATGTTTCCAACTATCTATTTCTAGAAATGCCAATTTCCTCAATAATTGATTTATTTTTAAAATTATTTCTATTCTTAAAATAAAGTAAATTTTACTGATAAAATTAACGTTTACTAGTTGGAAAATTACAAGATCCTCCAATGCACCGATGAGTTGACATGCTTTTACTTCGTTTTCTTCTTTTACTTCCGGTTTTGACTTAATCTAACAAGGCATTCATGAGACAATTCGTTTTAAAATACGATTTAAATAGGTAGATAAAACACAAAGCTTTCTAAAACTTTCCGGTTTTCTTGATTAATAAGCATATTTTTTATTCGAAATACAGGGATGTTTGAAAAAGCGATGGCACTTGACAGGTGCACAGGTTAAGATATCCAAGCCACGTGCTGTGAGGCGTGACTAATCCTGTCTGGCCAGCTTTGTCGGTAAATTTGAAAGTTATTAAGGAAGGCAGTGTTTATACAAGCTACTCATAGGGGGCTAGCACGTAAAAAAGGTGTGAAACTCAATTGACAGGCGTAATCTTTTGTATTGAACGGGGTATCATCAAATTTTACCGTCCGGTTAAATGAAGCAAGATTAGTAGTAAATCAGTGTTTTGTGGTAAAAACAGACCGTCCGGATCCGGAACGCGGAATTCCGGATAAATGAGACAAAATAACGTATAAAAAATCCGTTCCCAAATAAAACCGTCCGTAAACTGAAGCGTCCGGTTATCTGGCGTCCGGATATCTGAGGCCCCACTGTATATATTTGTGAAAAAAGGCCTGGATATGATGTACATGAAGTCTTCTACCTAAATTGTGAAATTTATGACCCAGGGACAGGTATTTAGGCACTAGGGTGGGGCCAATATGGCCATATAGTAAAAATGTATTAAATTTTAGAAAATCTTCTTCTCTACTCCTGTATATATTTGTGAAAAACTAAAGGCATGGATATGATGTCCTTGTGTTAAGTGGCATCAAATAGTATGTAGGTCATTGGCCCCGGGGATGGTCCTGTCCCACCTCAAACAGGAAGTGCCAGAATATCTTATAATAGGTTAAGAACCCTACCTCTAAACCATATATATTCTTGTTTCCTGTGTTAAGGGCCATCAAATGGTATGAAGGTCATGAGCCCTGGGGCTGGTCCTGACCCCCTATCAAACAGGAAGTGCACAAATATCTTGAAAACGGTTAATATCCCCACCCCTAAACCATATATATTCTTGTTCCTTGTGTTAAGGGCCATCAAATGGTATGTAGGTCATGGGCCTCAAGGGTGGTCCTGACCCCCCTCAAACAGGAAAGGCTCAAATATCTTGAAAACGGTTAAGAACCCCACCCCTAAACCATATATATTCTTGTTCCTTGTGTCAAGGGGCATCATATGGTATGTAGGTCATGGGCCCCGGGGATGGTCCTGATCCCCCTCAAACAGGAAGTGCATAAATAACTTGAAAACGGTTGAGATCCCCACCCCTAAACCATATATATTCTTGTTCCTTGGGTCATGTAAGTTCACCTGATATATACTAAAAGACCCATGGGAACATCATGAAACTTTGTGGGTCATCCCTACTCTATATGATCGTTCGTTTAGAAGACTTTATAATCTCCCCGATTATAATTACATCTTGTTTTCCCTTGCTTCTTCCTAATGGAGTTATCTTCCTTTGCTTGTTCATATTTAGTAATTATTCATTGAATATAATGTAATTATAAAAAAGTCGTATGATCAAAAGAGTTGTGCAAGGCTTTTTATCATTTGAAACAAAAACAGTTTTTGAACTTTCAAAATAAACAAATAGACTTGTTAAGAGTAAAGTAATAATTGGCTAACTAAAATCACTGATATAAAGGTAAAATGATTTTGGTATATATGCCAGATGGTGATTCTCAACGAAGGTTGAATATTCAAAAACTGGAACAGGAGAAGTGAGTAACTCATGATGGCTTTTATCGATAAAGCTGTTTGTTTAAATGCCCACAGGGAGAGTTTCTGTCTGCCCCGGGGGGATGGGGGATGGGAGGTTGTTTTAGATAAAACATGAATAATAGCCACCTTGTTATTATTATCAAATTATTTTCGATCAGAGTCTTGCACCTTTTCAATTTCAGGTCATGCACTCTTTTATGATCTTTTAAGTTTTTCGCTAAAATTATAGGTTTAATAGTCCTTTTTGAAAGATTTCAGGCAGGGAGGTGGTCGTCATTACAAATTAAAAAATTTTCTATTCCAGAATAAAACTTAATAAAATGCATATATGAGACTCCTTGACAAGTTTGTGTAAGGGTTATGCTACTCAGGTGACCGTTAAGGCCAATTGGCCTCTTGTTCTATAGTCAACTTTCCTTACTTATGTAGCAATATACCTTCATCACCTGCATATGGTGTTTTTGTCTCTCAATTAATTCGATACGCAAGGGCAAGCTCTTCGTATGAACAGTTTCTAAGGCGAGTCAAGCTACTGACAAACAAGTCGATAAAACAGTACTATCAACAATCTCGTTTGAAGTCATCTTTTCGTAAGTTCAATGGTCGATACAACGACCTTGTCAGCAAATACAATCTTCCACTGGGTCGCATGCTGACTGACGTTTTTCATGCTAAGTGTTAGACTATAATTAATCACCTAATTGTCTACGGACTTTTCCGTTTTTCCCGATTACGACAAAGAGCACACGGCGGATGTGACCGGTCAGCAGAGGATGCTCACTCCTCCATGGCACCTGACCCTACCTCTATCTTGGAGGTCCGTGTTGCTCAGCTTTGAATTTGTATTTCGTTTTATGGATTTTTGAGATGGTGGACGGTTTGTTATTATCATTTTTTCAATAGCATTAGCAATGTTCTGACTTTCATCCTTTATGATTTTAGACAAAATGTCTAACTATATAGTCTATCAAAGCAATTAAAACTAGAAAAAGCTCTTAAGTCTGAAAAATCATGCCTTTTCCCAAATCTATTGAAGAGCCCAGAGTAAAGCAAAATTTAACTTTTTCGAATTCACCATGAATCCCAATTTTAGAATTTGTTTTATTTTTTATTCTTGTTCTACCGAAAGTTGGTAATAATGATTTTTGACAATTGTCTAAGTTAGCAAGAAAATGGGATCCCCTTTGATAATAGTTGCTTAGCAAAAATGACACTTCTTTGTAAATTTTTGTGCAAGGCGCATCAGAAATCACATTGGGAAGTGGTGAGCTTGTTTGAAATAATCTTAAAAGTTTGAATTTAAATTATAATATTATAAAATTTTTGACACTAAAAGATAAAGTACTTTAAAAAAAACCAATGACTATAATATTCAATACAAAGGAAAGCGCTCTCTCGATATGACGGATGATTCAATTTTTCGTCATAACATGTATATTAAAACAAACAAGTATATCGTAAATGCGGAGCTAATATTTGATTTTACACGCAACTGGGATCCGCAGTGCAATCCGTGCCTTTGTAACTAAGCACGTGACCACAACAAAAAAAAAAAAAACCAAAGAGAGAAAAGTCATTGACGCTTTGTCGGAATGAGGTTTGTACTTTTATTGATTGGCTTCCTCTAAAGTTTAATTATTTTATCACGTAAACAGCGCTGTGCTTACTTAGGTATTGAAAGTTGAAAAATATTTAAATATAAAGAAGTGCTTTAATATCTAAATTTTTAAACAGCTGTAAAGAAGTCTATGGCCCAGTTTCAGAATACAGTTGTGAAGAATTCGTTTTACCATGAACCTTGAGAAGAGCCTCCAGGATGTAGTACGTTGTCATCTCTGTGAGACCCCGGTCCCCCCTTTACACTGTGCCATTTGTTACATACATCTGTGTGAAGACTGTAAGGGGAAACATATCTCTGATGAATATAAAGAACACATTGTGATACCATTCAAATATCGAGGATCTATTTCTAAATGTCGAAAACATTCCACAAAACTATGTGAACAATACTGTGAACAATGTAACATTCCTATTTGTGAACTCTGTGTTTCCTCTAAAGAACATCAAATGCATGTTTATAATGTTGAAGGAATTTTTAAATGTTTGGAAAGAAAAAAACAAAACTTGCAGAGAGATTTACAATATTTAGAAAAAACAATTTCCTCTAAATATCAAGATATCTTATCTAAACTCTCGGACAAAAAATCTTTTCTGATCGAAAACTCTCAGAAATTATCTACTAAAATCAACAAGCATGGAGAAGAGTGGCACAGAGAAATAGACACCATTATACAGAAACTGAAATCTGATCTTGATGAAATAGACTCTAAACATCTTGCTGCCCTAACTAAACAGGAAGCTGAAATAACAAGTACCATTTCTGAAATCACACAGAGCATTGCTGATCTGAAAATATTACTGGATTCAAATGATATCAGCATTGTCTCTTCCTACAAATCCAGGCTTGATGAATACAAAATACTGCCTCATAAACTGAAAATTTCCATACCACGTTTTACTCGTAAGAAGATCAACAAAACACATATTTACACACAGTTTGGTTCTCTGTCAGCGTCATCTATAAAAAAAGAAGAACATGGCTACACAATGGATTCTCCCCCCAAGAAACCGCTCATTGATGAACCACGGATGATCACTGAAATAAACACTAAGTATAAAGAATCAAATAAATTACTATACAATGTTGTTTGTGCGAATAAAGAAGATATCTGGACAAGTGGCTGTGATGGCAAGATGATAAGACTCTACAATCTCCGGGGAGAACTAAAGGAATCAGTTCAAACCAAGTCAGGGAACTATCCACGGGACATAGCATTGACAAAGAGCGGGGATCTAGTTTATACTGATTACAGTGATGGAACTGTGAACATAGTGAAGAATGCACATATACGGCCATTGATCAGACTACGTGGGTGGAGACCTCACGGTGTATGTAGTACATCCTCTGGTGACCTCCTGGTTGTCATGGAAAGTAATGATGCTAAACAAACAAAAGTTGTGCGTTACTCAGACTCCACAGAGAAACAATGTATTCAGTTCAATAGCAAAGGACAGCCTCTCTACTCATCTGGTCAATGTTTGTACAATAAATACATCTGTGAGAATAGAAACCTAGATATCTGTGTGTCAGACAGGACAGCTCGTGCAGTTGTCGTAGTCAATCGGGCCGGGAAACTCCGGTTTAGCTACACTGGTCCTCCCTCTACTACCGAGACAATGTTTGATCCATACGGCATCACAACAGATAGTCAGGGTCTTATTCTGATAATAGACAGTTACAACGACTGTATCCACATCCTGGATCAAGACGGACAGTTCCTTCGCTACATTGACAACTGTCATTTACATCATCCATGGGGTTTATGTGTGGACACCAGGGACAACCTCTTTGTGGCTGAGATGGCCACAGGTAAAGTGAAGAAAATTCAATACTACCAGTAAACAATCTGAATTAATGCAAACGATTTCTCTGATTGATATAAAGTGTATGTACATGTACCATGTACTTTTAATCAAAATGTATATATGATAGATCTATGTATTAACAAATTGTACGTGTGTGTATGTACATATATGTAGGCCTAAAGTCCGACGCTGTAATGTTAAGGTGTCCCGAAGCTAACAAAAATGGCTCTTAAATGGTATTGCTTAAAATATATTTTGACCGGGTGTATTTCTTTAAACTTTTATCATATAATTTACAACGATGTTCAACGCTGTATTTTATGCAATTTTGTTACGTCATATATATTCCTTCATCACATGACAAACGTTTCCTAACATTGCAAACGATCTAATATAATCACATCGGCGCAAGTGTTTAATGGCTTTAAATTATAAATAATTTAAATCAAATATTTGTAAATTTAGCATGTTTTGCACTTCTTGCTTGGAATCCATGGTTAATTTGTTTATTTATGATATTATTAAAACACTTTGTCTCATCCATAAAATAAGACATATCCTTTACTATAATCAAGAGATATTTATTTTTTGTTAAAGTCTTGGGTTTCCCAAGAATTATTCACATGCGTACTGTTTTTACACGCATTTAAAAATCTTCTCTTATTTGGTTACACGAAGCAGGAAGACTCTTTAAACCCATAATTTGAAAATAGTAATATATACTTCATACGAATATTAAATGTTGCCAAATATTTAATACTTATTATTGGTAAAAGTGATTTGACGATTTGAAGTGATAATAACGGCAATAATCGATGAATTGTTTTGTACAAAAAGGTGTACGGTAAACATATATATATGATTAGTTACATGGTTTGTCATTGACATACTGTGGTTTATGCGTGGTCAGTAAATTCCAAGCTCGAGCCCACATATGGAATTTACTGACCATGTATAAACCATATTAGGTCAACTACAAGCAATGTAGCGATTCTAACGCATTGGCTCTCTTTGTTTTAATGATAAAAGGCAAATAAAGCAATGAAACTCAGGCGTTTTTAACAGTATTACAAGTTTCAATTTGAGTACGAAACCTGACGATAAATACTCTTAGAATGACGTCATGATGCTCAGGGGGAGATAATTATACTTCCTATTGACTATGTATGGGATACACATGGTTTCCACTTGACTGCTGTTAACTAATGATTTCCATACAGTTTAGATAAATTAAGATAAGATAAAAAGCTAAATAAAAATTTAAGTTATTAACACTTCAAAATAACTTGTGCGATTTGTTGGTGTACAAAATCGCGGGATCCACAGTAAAAGATATTCATAATTGACCAGTTTTATAGCAATTGTGACACAACAGAGGAGATCAGAATGTAGTTTATAGTTTTATAGTTTATAGTTTAAATATAATTGAATGACAACATAAATAAAGATGATAACAGGTCCAGTAATAGAAAAGATTAAGTCAATCTCTAGTGTGAACACCGTCGTTATCGTATAGCTTTCACAAAGATAATGATTGAAAAGTTCACAATAAAATAAACTTAAAATCGTCTCTGAAATACTGTTGAGAAATAGCGACAATTTAACTCCTTGAAGGTCAGTGGAGTTCTGTCTTCACTCGGCTGGGGCAGGTCACTATATAGGTTATCACTGACACTAATCCCTGGAAATGTATGGAACCATTGACTTCTGTCCCCTTGTAGTTGATAGTAAATGTATGGAACTATGGAATTTGGTTCCTCTTGTAGATACATCAGGGAGAAGTACGGACTAAGTCTCTGGTCAATGACCTTCCAGCGTTGTCTTTAAGATGCAAGATACCATGATCCACGGAGTTGATAAGTTATCCAAGTTTGTGGGTTCTAGTTCTCCAGTCTTTTGAGGACTTTGGGCGTTGTTTTCTGATGCGAGATACTAGGCTTCATTGGTTAAATAATAAAGGTACGAGTAAATATGTCAAACAGAATATATCACGTTTCTAATGTACGCGCAAATAAGTCTAAAAGAATATATGACGTTTCTGTTCAGGTAAAGATAATTCAGATAAGGAGAATTATACAATTATCAAATGACGTTAATTGTGTTACACAATAGACATGGTTTTATTTCATAAAATTAACCAATGAGAATATTGACCAAATGGAAGAGTAAAGAGAGTGTTAAAAAACTCAATCCACCTACGCAGAGGAATTAGCGTCACTTATGAATAAATATTATAAAATTCTTTAAATTTAATCGATCTTATATTTATTAGAATATCAAATTGTTGTGATATATAATAGAATCACTATAAATCTTCTCACATTGAATTCAGTATCACTGATATTAATGACAACATATGAGTAAAAGGAACGGCGATTATTTTTACTGTTTCAATAAAATACATTTTTCACATTAGGATATATTCTCTGAGAAATATTATAAGGAATGCAGATCGTGACGTCAAAGTTCATTATGACGTCATATCGTATTAAGCACAGACAAGTTAATTTTTACACATTGCTCACGCCAAAGTCCGATGGTCTGCGACAAACCTCAATGGTTCGACATGCAAAAGTCTAATGGTCTGCATGCAGTTGCCAAAGTCCAGTGATGTGATATGCCAAAGCTCGATGGTTTTGAATAGACTCGTGGCACACACGTTCTTATTCTTAATCTTCTTACTCATCATTTTTCACAATTGCGAACGCAAAATTTAACTGAATCGAGAATAAAGAAGAAATAAAATGAAAACAACTATTTTATCAGATTGTAATAGTCACACCTGGTTTGATTGATTTGATTTTACCATTGACTTATTTATTCATGAATTACAAATTGATAACTATTTTGGCCAACACTTATTTGAATACAACATGAACATTTTGTTCTCGCAGTCTTTAACTGAAAAGACCTTAAACTTATTTTACCATTGATGTTTACTTTTCGTTTGTCCATAATGAATGTTTGGTTGTTGATTTTGAATAAATAGCAGCGAATTTACCAAAAATGTCATCATAACATGGCTTAACAAACGTATTCTGACAAAATTGGACTTTAGCGTGACAATCGGACGTTTGACTCTTACATTTGTGTATGTCATATATCATGATTGTCATAGTGTTAGAAGAATATCATCGTAGTTGCAGGAAATAGATGCCAAGCAACAAAGAAATTGTCTGCTGTCGTTAATTTGACATGATAATTCAGAATATAGGGAATTTTGAATATATTTTAGAATATCCCGATTACAATTATCAGATTTTTTAATTAGTTGAACTTCGGTTAGAATTTTTTAAACAAATAGAAAAACGGCTGCCATTTATCCAATAAAATTGTACAGTTTATACCCGTATATGTTATATTCTTTAGATTTACATGTGACCATGAACACCATTATTAATTTTTTTTAAGTTAATTACTTGAGAAACAAAAAGGCATAATCCAAAGCACCATGTAAATTGTATAGGGAATCCCAAACCGGAATAAATGGTGTGACGTAAAAATAATTTAAAATGTTTAAAGTTTTTCATATGAATAAATAGACCAAGTTTGTTTATATATCATTCTTGTCCTGGAGTTATATCAAGTGTCTTGCCCCAATTGCACAATCGAAAGGCCCCCAAAGGATGCAGACAAAGTTACAATAGTGGCACCCTTTTGTTTTAATTTTTTAAAAATTTTGCATCTGGATAATTTATTTTAACTTTATCCATACTCTTCTCATGATCTTTGCCCATTATTCCGATGTATGACAAGCTTTTTGCATGCTACATGTATGTTATCAACGGAGTATCTACGATTTTAAAACCTGTTTACACTGAATATAAAGTGCGGAAAACATTAAGGTTACTGAAGTACCAGATGCACTTTTGACGGTTAAATCGAATGAAATATATGCATATTTAGACTATATGCAGTTTAAGACACGTCAACACTTTTTGATTATATCAATTATAAAATTGCATTACTGATTTGAGGAGTACTTTTGATAATTTTAAATTGTGCATGTATCGTTTCCATTTTTGACGTTGGTTTTTAATTCTGAAGTCTGGATTTATTTACTATTCATCCATTTAAATGTCAAGAAAATATGTTTGTATTGTCATATCTTAACTTAATATTTACTATGCAAAATCTAACCAGCCCACAATTTATTTTTCAAAGCTTGAGAGCTCCACCAAAGATATACCTAGCCCGGTATTTGACGACCATTGAATGTATGCATTGCAGCTTTATTGAAAGATGTCTGTTTTGTCCTATTTTAAAAAACGATGATCGTAGTGAAATCTTACAACAAATAATTATAAATGCTTTTAACACTGGAACATTTAAACTATTTAGATGAAGCCTGGTAAATACATTTCTATAATAATAAATTGAAAAATTTTAAAGATCGCTATTGTACGAATCAATTAGAGGTTCAGTCACTCGCCAACAACCATTTATGACGACTAGTGTACGTGTTCATAGATTGCCATTAAGATGACGCACTTCTTCCATTTAATTAACTTTGTAAATTACACCTTTCAATGGCCAGGTAATATATGCATGTTTTTATGTAAAGGGATGATCGGCTCCTAATTTAAGTGCACTTTAATAAGCGTCTGAATAAATTCTTATTAAAATCTTATTAAATATCAGTTTATTATATTTTTTTAAATTCTGAATTTAATTAACGTTAAAAGAAAAATTGCTATTAATTTTCAAAGTTCATTGAAATACTATTAAATAATTAGAGAAATACTTGATTGGGATTGGCCGGGAACCTTCTTGCTCAATCCACCAATTTGTAAAGTCAGACAATACTCCCAACCATGGCATTTTAATAGTATCATGGTAAATGTTTTATATGCAAGTATTCTCATGGTATCATTAGAATGTTTTACGTGTTGTTTACCTCATTCCGATGTTCAATTCTCAATAGATCACACAATACTACTTCATAAGATTTCTTAGATTTCTAATAGTTTGAATCTGTTTACAGTGCTTTCCGATCAAATTTACACGACAATCCACTTTCATTCATGACGTCATCGATGTGTAAATCTACGTAAAAAGTTTTCTCTGGAATTTTTTTATTTATTTTTGGTCTTCGTTTTATTGTTTTATTATCTCAATAGAATATAATAACTAATAGATGCTATTTTGTGGAATTACATGTAAATTCTATTCCATATGCTTCCTTACAGGGACTTGGACACGATTTGAGTAAAAATTGTCATATTATAGTTTTCCCTTTTTTAAAGTCAAGAATGATTAATATGGATATTTATAACGCTTCCCCACAATTTGAAAGAAAAAATATCGAGTTACAAACAGGATATAAAGTTTAATAAATTCTTTGTTTTGTAAACAGAGCTCAGGTCTTGTTACTGTTTATATATGTGTTGTATTAGTATACGTTTCAATTGTATGATGCATTCTTTTGTTGATAATGCCATTTATGAACACATTGAATCAGTTTATCGTGTTTGTTACGAAATAATCTGAAATTGTCTGAAATAATTTTGATTTTGAAAACTGTGTGAAATTGTCTTATATCTGATTTTGTTTTTCATTCTGTTTTTCTGCAGTCAATGGTTTGAATAGTATGCAATTCATATCCATTTTAGTGGCCAAGACCAATAAACTAAGCTAATTTTTGTTTTGACATTTGGTGTTGTTTGTACTGTGATTTATCATTATGTGTTAATCATCTTTTTACTTTTATTTTTCTGCACATACGCATTTTTAACAAATCTATACTTATAAATTAAGGCATTTTGCCAATAAACTTCGAAATGCCCGCACCCGAGTAACTGCTCACACCTTTGGCATTTCAACATGTGTGAGTTGATGTCCGTAAGCTATAATTGAATTTTACCTGATAAGTAATTATTATAAGATAAATTAAAAACCTACTTTCATTTTCGATAAACCAGCCCGAAATAGCAAATATGTGAGTAAGGTGGTGGACACGCTTTGGCGGATCCAAGTCAGTGGGAGTTTGCATAAAAAAATATACTTACAATGAAATACTATTGAATGATTATATAAAGAGTGAATATATATCCTGGGAACCTATTTCGGGTATACATGAGAATTAAGATTTGACAAATGTTTAATAAATAAAATGAGCCAATTCGTTTCTTGAATGTGCGATTTTTGTTTTGATGAATAGAACTTTCCAGAACGGGGTAACCAAGAACGCGGTTTGACTAATTAACGTCATGTTGGAGAATGTAGGATGAGTCACCATGCTTTGTGGGCAGATCGGACATATGGTTAATACAAAAAAGTTAATAAATAAAATGGGCCAATAGAAGCGATTTTATTTTTGATGGAAAGAACTTTACTGAACGGGATGCCAAAAAATGGTGTTGACTAATTAACACTATGGCGAAAAGTGCGTACACGTTTTTAAATAACATATACATTTTTTATACCACGACAGATTGGTAGTAAACCTTATAAATTAATTTGTTGACAGTGTTTTATCTAAATTTCTTATTTTGGGCAATAATAAGTAAATTTGACATAAAGAACAAAGTTCTAAAAAGAGATACCACGCACTATACACCCACACTCTGGTTTGAAATAAGATAATAGTCTATTTTTTTCCAGTCAGCTGCAACAAAAAGAATTAAGGCCATGTACATGTTCATGTGTATATACTCCATTTCAGCTTAGATTTCATCACTGTCCTCTCCTCTAAATTTTCAGCCACGCAGTTGCTTTTTTATTTCAATTTTATAGAATATTTTAGGAAAAGCAATTAAGAAAAATTTCGAACACAATACATAGAAAAATGAACAAAAAAACCCTGGTTCAACATATTAAGCATTGTATTATAATATAATGTGTAAATATAATATAATATGTGAATTATTGTTAATCCCCGCGCTTGCGCGGGATATCATCTAGTTGTACAGGATTTCAATAACAAATTTGTAACGACAGGGGAAAGTTGGATGTTCTTATAAGAAAACAATCAATACTTTTAGGAATAAACATTGTTTATATATTTTCCCCAATATAGATTTTCTTTTTTTCCTTGAACCTCCACAATTAAACAAAAAAAAAAAACTTTCACTGAGAAGTGTCCTCACATCATGCAAATGACCCAATCCGACAGACATGATTGCAAATCGACCGCACAATTGTAGACCTCGGGTCTATTCCACACAAATAATGTCATTAGGAGTCTAAACCTTTGTTTTCGAGGATATTTTTAAAACTAAAACCTTGACAAAGTTCAACACTGTAGTTTTGCATTTTTATGACGTCATATGTATTTTTTTATCACCTGAGGAGCGTTTCCTAACATTGCAAACGATCTAATTAAATCGAATCGGAGTAGGTAATTAGTGTCATCAGATTATAAATATTTTTCTATAAATATCCATTAATATGTCATATACTTTGTAGTTCCTGCCATACCCGATGGAAAACGTATCAGAATTTATCGGTTTTTACAACAGTATAGACATGATTTGATTAGATACTATTAAATTAAGCAATGAATTTAACAAACAACGGAATAGGAAAAAAATTGTGTAAAAATTCAATCCATCTGTGCGCAATGGATATTGCAAATTTTAAATTTTATGCATTTGAAATATGTTATAATTAAAATTTTGCTTTATTATATATGATTGATTAATTCTAAATCTCCCCACATTGAAATCAATATCACCGGTAGTAATGGCAACATCTAAGTAAAAGAAAAAACCCTGATTTATAACTGTTTCAAAGAGATACTTTTAACCATACGATATATTAACTGAGAAATATGAAAAGGAATGCATATAAAAGTAAAAGTTGACTATGAAGTACAGGCAAATAACTTCTTACACATCGTTAGGAAATCAGTCCCGGGAAGCCTAACATTCCTGCGGATGGTCACTCCAAAATCTGATGGACTGCACCAAACCCATTAGATCAACATGTCAAAATCTGATAGTCCGCGTGCAGTCGCCAAAGTACAAGGTGCGATACACCAAAGTCCGATTGTTTTAAACAGACTCGTTGTACTAATATTGTCTTCCTTAATCATCATTCTTCACAAAATTAATTAACTCGAGAATAAAGAAGAAATGAAATGAAAATAACTATTTCATTAATAACCCCACCTGGTTTGATTGCTTAGATTTGACCATCTTTGACCTATTAATTCATAAATTACACATTGATAATTACATAGTTTGGCGCAACACATATTTAAATATAACAATAACTTTTATTTCTCCTCTCAGACCTATTTTACTCTTACTGTTATGTTTTAACAAGATTCAGGTTGTCAATTATCTATGTCTGGTTGTTGATTTTGAGTATAGAGCAGCAAAATTACCAGAAAACGCCACTATTACGTAAACTAACAAACGTTTTCTAACAACATCGGACTCTGTCGTGACCATCTGACTTTGGACTCTTACATACGTATGTGTATGTCATGTAAACATGTCTTTTAAATAAAGAAAGAGAGCTATTTTAAAAACGGACTGTGTTGATAGTTAACATGAATAAAGAGACAAATAGTTTTAAGATTTAATTTTTATACAGTGTCAATTTGCAACACGTAACAATTTATTATTTTTCTTTACGACGCATTTATTTCAATCAATGCGTTCAATGTTTTCATTAATGTATTGTTTTAAATGATAAATTGAGCAATAAGTATGACATAAACATGACAATATGAAGATTAAGGAACTGAAACACCACATTGATTTCTGTATAAACTTGTTTCAGACTTGCGGAATAACAAGTATAATACGTAACACGGGTACACGTTATGAAAAAAAAACTCAGAACATTAATATTAGACTAGTCTTTGCCAAATCCGATATAAACAAATGATCAAATAAAACCTATTCCATAATGATTGATTTAACATCTTACAAACGAATGATTTATTTATGAATTTAACATTTAAAATTTCTCTCCAAGTCCAGGTTAAAAATCTTTTTAATTAATATAATAATAAAAGAATATTTGAAGATCGAACTGCTTCTTTTATAATAAACAATATGAACTGATTGTTTCAAATATATTATTGTGAGCTTTAACACGGGTGTTAGCTTTTTCAAAATCGAAATGTTTAAATGGCTTCAATACAACAAATGTATACTAGCGGAAAAAAGAAACTGTGCATTATAAAATTTAGTATAATTTTTCTATATCTATTGTTTGTATTTATAAAATTTAAACAATCCATAATGGTATTGTTTTTGACAATATCGGATGGTAACCGTCCGGGTGCACGGACTTTTTCATGGTTAGTTAGCACCTGTTGTTTATTGAAGAATTTGTACGCACGAGTTTTACGGGCCAATACTGTTTAGAATAAGAACTGTAAAGGATTTGTTTGAACTTTTTTTGTTAAGGAAATCACTTTAGTTTCTACAAAATTTACCCCTATGTCATGCCACGACTCAACGAAAACCAACGTAATCGTGCTGTTGGGATGCTGCAAGCTGGAATGGCACAAAATACTGTAGCAAGACACTTTGGAGTTCATCGGAACACCATCCAGTCATTATGGAGACGTTTTCAACAATCTGGCAACACCCAGGATCGACCGCGCTCTGGGCGACCTCGTGTGACGTCACGTCAACAGGACAACCACATTAGACTTGCATGTGCATCTGAGAAATCTTTTCCAGACAGCAAGTTTGACTGCCCGTAGTATTCAGGGCTTCGACCAATTAGTCCAAGAACTGTGCGTAATCGTCTGCGCGAGCAAAACATCAGACCAAGACGTCCAGCGGTGCGCCCAGTACTGCTTCAACGTCATCGTATCGCCAGACTAGCGAGGTGCACACGACATCTGCGATTCAGAATACAGGACTGGGCCAATACTCTGTTCACTGATGAATCCAGATTTCATTTGGATAGCAGTGACGGCCGTTGTAGGGTGTATCGTCGCGTTGAGGAGCGTTACCAGGACGCTTGTGTTGTGCAACGTCAGCGTTATGGTGTGGGGTGGAATATCAGCACGTGGAAGGACCCCTCTACAAATTGTCAATATCTCACCGGCGTACGCTATTGAGATGAAATTTTTCAGCGTCATGTGATACCCCTCATACAGAGACATCAAAATCACATCACTCTGCAGCAAGACAACGCAAGGCCACACGTTGCACGTGTAGTCAGGGACTTGTTTGTTCAACAGAATGTCGATGTCTTGCCTTGGCCAGCGGTTTCCCCCGATTTGTCGCCGATCAAGCACGTCTGGGATGAAATGGAAAGACGTTTACGCCGTTTACCAAATCAGCCAGTGACATTGGCTGATTTAGGCCAGGCTTTAACCAACATCTGGAACAACATCCCTCAAGCATTTCTGAACACTTTAGTGGCATCAATGAGGCGTCGCTGTCAAGCATGCGTGAACGCAAATGGTGGTCACACGCGTTATTATTTTTTTAAATTCAATTTCAAATAACAGTGACTTTCGAGTGTGCTGAAATTGACGTTATTCGACGTTGACATTATTGTGTTATGAGATGTTGTTACGAATACATGTGTTAACAGTATTACAAAAAATAAAATTTGTTCATTGTAATTTTTAAATGTTTTTTCATATATTAAATAATGCACAGTTTCTTTTTTCCGCTAGTATACCTTAAGCTTATTGTACCGTTAGACTGCCAAACGATCCTCCTGGCCTCTTCCGTGGTGTAGTGTTAAAGGGACCTAGGCACGATTTGAATCAAATTTTTATTTCTTCTTTTTATGAATAAATTGGTAACTAATGGATTTTAAATAGTTGACTAAATTTTTAATGTTAGAAATCACGTACTAAGAGGGATAATAAGGTAAGGATTCATTGTTATGTAATAAGCTTCCGTCCAGTGTGTTTTCAGCACAGTATATCTTTATTGCGAACCTTAACAATATTGTGTATGGGTTTGTGCGCTGTTTGCTTTACTGATGATTTACATGGTCACCAATAACTGCAGTGGCAAGATGTTATTGACATAACTTTCTGACTATCTTCATAGGCACGGGCGAACCGCGTAAATACTGCAAAAACAGCCTTCACTTTGGTTACATTTTATCATTCACTGAATAATACAATTGGTATATTGGGCTTGATCAACAGTTCTGTTCCACCCCCAAAGATTTACAGGGGTCTTAACTAGGAAGCATTTGTATACCTCTGGATTTCCATTACACTGACGTTTAACCAACGATTATCTTTAACCTTTTCATGAAAAAAAGAGCAAAGAAAATTTCAAGGTTTGAATCAAACCCGTTTCAGGTTTAAAAAAAAAATACATTTCTCTCTACTAATAAATCAACGCATAAAAAAGAAAAAATGTTTCGATTTCAAAATCCAAGCTGTGTGCAACGTTTTAAGCATTCAATACAAAAGACAGTCTACCGATCAGACGGTATTTAACAAAACAAATCAAGTTCATTGTCATAATAGTTGCATTTCAGTAGAATGTACGTGCAGCGCGGATCCTCTAAGCAATTTGCATTTAACGACTGACATGTGTGATTATAAAATTTGCATACTGAAGCGTGGTTAACAATAAAAACGGAAAAATAACTTTTGATTAAAACGTGACCATGCCCCTTGAAAATATAAATAAAATGAAGGACCATCCACCCTCCTTAAATATCAAGACCGAACTGTGTTAACCGTTCAATTTTTTCTAGCACTAAATATGTACTCTGTGAGCTGTACAGTTATGTCCTGAATATTAAATACACAGGTAAAAACAATTCACCCTTTTCCTTAATGTACTGCCTATATGTGTATGTGATAAAGGCAGAAAGGTTAAAAAAAAACAGGGGGATAGACATGTCTGATGTAACACTAAACAAGCGTATAATGAAAGGTGTAACTTAGATTAAGTGTCTTATCAAATATGATACTGAGATTTGTAAATAATAATCAAGACATGATTATTTATCTTTTTATTCAAATACATAAAATAACATTTTATTTTTTTTGCAAGATGTTTATTGATAGAATCTGCAGTTATTTTAAATTTTTTAAACGCTCAGGATAAATCTTATAATTAAAGTATTCATTGATAAAAACTGTTTGACACGATCAAACAGTCACTATAAATTTTATGATATACTATAACATTGTACATGTATACGAATTCATAACGAAATACTTACAATGTAATGATACAGTGAGCTATGCTTTGAATTTGAAGAATAACTATCCCTTAAATTCCCAGCATGTAATAGAGTAAACAATTTTAAATCCTTATAATTTTTTGATAATCTTTAACAAACAAATATTAGGAAATAGGTGAATTCATATCACTGATAACGTTTTTAATCTACAGTATTGTGCCATAGGTTTTTGAACAAACGTCGACAACGTCAGGCAAAGGCACGTAAACGGAAGTGTTCATGTAAAATTTATAACCATCATAGGATACGTAATTTTGATAATAAATGATAAAACTCACCTTAGTATTTAGTAATATTGCCCTTGGCTCTGATTACTCTAATCAGACGTCTTGGAATGGAACCATAAAGGTTTTGTATGTAGGTTGTAGGGATGACCGTCCAAATATGGCGGATTTCTCGTTTTAGGTCGGAAGTGTTGTTATGTGTAAAGTTCGTTGCTTCAATTTGTTTTTCTGAATTACTGAATAAATACTGTTCCGAGGAATCTTCAAATCACGACCAATATCTGCATATTTTTCTCCTGACAGATATTTGTCAACAATGACTTGTTTCACAGGAGTAGAAAACTCTTTACATTTACCTATGTTTACATTCACGAGATCTTCTCTAACTGAGCTGACGTCATATTTTACAAATGACGTCATTGATCGATGAAAAAATGACAAAAACAAACCGTCAACCATCTCAAAAATCCATAAAACGAAATACAAATTCAAAGCAGAGCAACACGGACCTTCAAGATAGGTAGTAGAAATTGTCAGCCATTCAAATAGGTAGGACAATAGTATGGTATGACGTACAAAACGCGTAATTTTAACAATTATGTCAACATTCATAACGCTATTTTTACGTTTGTCATAAATAAATTGCACAATACTGTACATGTATCATTATATTAAAATTAGTATTGACGGTTTGTTATTGTCATTTTTTCATCTTAACCACCGAACATGTATCTCTGCTGGTGGACAGTCTGTCCCCGAGGATACTTGTCGTTCGGTTCTACCTCTTTCATGAGCAGTGCGACACATAACACTACCATACTGGCAGACGCGTCGCCCAGTTAAATAAGGCGTCACTCCTCAGAGTCTATAAGGGACACAGTCTCTAGGAGTTCACTTGGTGTCCCTCGGATTGTCCTTAGGGGTATTAAAGATATGTCATATGTACAGTCAACAGATTCCCAGGTTTGGTACAAAATCAACAGCTCCTTCAATGTATTAAAACAATGCCAAGTTTCTCTCACAGATATATTTACAGATTCTGATCCTATGTGTTCTATTTCTAAATGTTCTGCCAAAAACTGTAAAACCTGTGACATTTTGATCACAAAAACCTCTTTTACAAGTAATCTAACTGGGAAAAGTTTTAATAGCAAGACGTGGGAAAATTTGAACCGTATAACCTCTAATGTTGTCTACGGAATTGAATGTACCCTTTGTGGACTCATCTATGTTGGTGAAACCAAAGGTTCACTGAACAAACGAATATCAGGTCATAGATTTCAAATCAATAACGGCGGTCAGCAACTTTTATACAAACATTTTAATTCCCCTGATCATTCTGTTTTGTCTATGAAAGTTAGAATTCTAGAAAAAATTTACATTTACCATCATACCAATAGCCCATCGCTGAGTACGCCATTCCGTAGACAACAAGAAGAACTTTGGATAAGAAAACTAGGTACAGCCTTTCCGTATGGATGCAACGATAATGTTGAAAGTGTGGGGAATACTCAAGTTAATGTAATGGGACTTTTTAACAACACAAAGATACGTCGGCGTACTCATGGACATCGGTCTTATAACAATCCAATTATACACGATGTTTCCTTTGATTCATTATTACCTTATGTTGATAAACAATTGGGTCTCCATTACATTCACACCAAACTGTACTCTGTCCCTTTGAAAAAGTTAAACAATCTTCTTGAAAAAGTTAAGGAAAAGCCGCTTTTTGATTTTTCTACACCTGAATACAGACTCGGATCCATGATTATGGATATTGCTTATCATCGGCTTTTTAAACCTACACAAACAGAAAATACTGCTCATGCACCACGTCATTTTTTTAAATGCAGTATGCCAACAAGGGAATCGATGCCGTTAATATAAGCAATATTCTTAATCACAAAAAAGTTCAGTCCTGCATTCCGCCATATTTCAAGATAAAGTCAACTCCTTGTATTTCCTACAATTATACTTCAACCTTTGCTTCCAAACTCTTCAATTACAAACAAACTCTACAAGACCTTGATATCGAACATCTGAAAGATAATCCTCCAACGTGTTCATGTTCTTCTTCACCCTACAACTATAGTCCTGCCGGACACGTCATAACTAATGATGTTAATTTAGTTAATAACGATGACCTAAAATAACTTATTATGAAAGGACCAAAATTTAGGGAACCTAGATCCTTCACATGGTGTCGTAATTTTATACATATCATGAATGCTGTTGAAGATTACGCCAAGCGATGGGCAAAATCTGAAAAAGAAGACCTTGATACCTTGTCAGAGTGGGTTAAAAGCATCAGATGTATATTAAAATCTCGTATTAAATGACTGAGAGGTCAAATGAAAACCATTTATCATTCTGATTTTAATAATGCAGAAGTGAGAAAAGAACTAGGTAACTGATAAGGCAAGTAACAACATTGTCTTTGTTTGTAAGGCACATTATATTAATTGCATTTTCAAAGAACTAGGTTTCGATTCTACACATGGTAATCCTACTTACACCCATAGCAGCCTTTCCACGCAGGAAATACTTCAAAATCATAAATCGGTTATGAATACCTTTAATATCCCCAATAAACAAAATGAATTTGATTTACCTTATTTGTACTGGATTCCAAAGCTTCACAAAAGTCCTTACAAACAGAGATATATAGCAGGTTCCAGTAAATGTTCTACCAAACCTCTCTCTTTACTCCTTACTAAAATTCTTACAGAAATTAAGGAGAAGCTTCAAGAGTATTGTACAACAATCTACTCCAGAAGTGGTGTGAATCTGATGTGGATACTAAAAAACTCTAAAGAATTATTAGAAACTTTGAAGTCACAAAATCTTACCAAAATCAATAGCATCAAAACGTACGATTTTTCAACGCTTTAGACAACCATTCCCAACGACAATTTAAAATCTAGACTTTTTGATATCATCGACAGTTGTTTCTTCAATAAAAATGGAAGTCGTAAAAATGCTTACCTTGTCATTGGAAATCTAAAAAACTATTTTGTTAAAAACCATTCTGATTGCACACACAAGTACTCTGAAGTTGACATTAAAAAGATGCTCGAATTTCTGATAGACAACATCTATGTATTTTTTGGAAATCAAGTCTTCCAACAATCTGTTGGAATTCCCATGGGTACTAATTGTGCCCTATTGTTAGCAGACCTATTTTTGTATTCTTATGAAGCAGAATTTATTAAAAAACGTGTACGTGAAAAAAAAAATCACTCGCTGTGGCCTTCAACTCTTCATTTAGGTATATCGACGGCGTATTATCAATTAACAATCGTTATTTCCATACTTACGTCGACTCGATATATCCCAGTGAACTTGAAATAAAAGATACCACAGAGTCAGCGTCATCTGTTTCATATTTGGATATTTTACTGGAAATGGACATTGATGGTAACCTAACAACAAAACTTTATGATAAACGCGATGACTTCATTTTTCTATAGTCAACTTTCCTTACTTATGTAGCAAAATACCTTCATCACCTGCATATTGTGTTTTTGTCTCTCAGTTAATTCGATACGCAAGGGCATGCTCTTCGTATGAACAGTTTCTAAGACGAGGCAAGCTACTGACAAACAAGTTGATAAAACAGGACTATCAAGTCTCGTTTAAAGTCATCTTTTCGTAAGATCTATGGTCGATACGACGACCTTGTCAGCAAATACAATCTTCCACTGAGTCGCATGCTGACTGACGTTTTTCATACTAATTGTTAGAACATAATTAATTACCTATTTGTCTACGGACTTTTGCGGTTTTTATTTTCACGATTACGACAAAGAGCACACGGCGGATGTGACCGGTCAGCAGAGGATGCTCACTCCTCCATGGCACCTGATCCTACCTCTATCTTGGAGGTCCGTGTTCCTCTGCTTTGAATTTGTATTTCGTTTTACGGATTTTTGAGATGGTTGACGGTTTGTTATAGTCATTTTTTCATCATAAATGAGCACATAGCGGGTCCGACCGGTCGTCAGGGGATGCATACTCTTCCTTGGCACCTGATCCATTATATATCATTTTAGAGGTCCGTGTTGCTCTGCTTTGAATTTGTATTTTGCCATATGGACTTTTGAGATGGTTGACAGTTTGTTATTGTCATTTTTCATCTACATGTACAGTTCCTATATGTGTTTAAAGAAAATGTAGTAAAGTATGAGATGTTATGATAAATGGAAATTCAAAGATATGTTAAATGGAGTACAAAGGTTTGTGTGGTTAAAGATGCGCATAACATGATGGGTTCTAAAAATAAGACCCTGTTTGGTATCAAGACGCTAAGAAGACCAAAAATACGAATTATCATAGTATCTATACAGGACGCAAAACAAAGTGGGATCAAAATCTTAGAAGATCAGTAACCCGGCAGGCTTTATACAATGAACCATATATACATTTAAGGACGTCATTCTGTTGATTATGACTTGTTTAAAGTTTAACCCTTAATTAAAATAATTTGTGAAATACCATGAATATTTTTTAAACTTCAAACCAGCAGGGAAAAGATTAGGGGGACTAAAGAAGAAAAAGAAGAATTTTCTAATCCTTATTCATCTAAATAACACCTCAGCAATGATCAAGTGATATTTAAACGGTGATTTAGGCTTTTGATATGACCCACTTTCATGTTTCAGAACATTTTGCACAGTGATACACCTTTGATTTTTTGTATTATGTCGAAGAATGTATGATCGATACATGTATGAAATGGTTACCTAAAAACATCCATGCAATCACAATAACATACATTACAATAGTCACAACAACAATAAATCAAAATAAATCAATTCTCTCTTGTTATTTTTAAAATAAAGATTAGCTAGATTGCATGTAACTATTAGGATTTAAAATACTAATTATTTCTACATTATTTACTCTGCACATTGATAATGTGTGATCATGTGTGTTCCCAATTCAAGTAAGCTTGTTATATCACCAATGAAAAAATACACAACAATGATATATGTATGTAACAAAAATATACATTAATATATAACGCCTTTACTATATTGGTTTTGAACATAGATTATACTTAATGCATAATGAGGTAAAACAGACACTATTTTGCTTATTGAGGAGACATGTTGATCAAATCATTTATAAGCAATGAAGTTGTTTCATTATAATTCCAGTGTGTCACAAAGGGGTCAACATCGAGTTTTAAACAGAAAAGGTGAGAACAAATAATAGAATTACGAAATGAAGAAAATGTCAAAGGAAATGAATCCGATATTATTTCAGACAGTTTTAGTTTCAAACCACATTTCAGCCTTCTAGATCAGAGATACGCAATTATTTTGGGGTAATAGGGTCAATGACTGTGATTATTTGAACGTTATCAAATGAGCAATATGACACGTAACGTTATGTTTGATAACCATGATATCTCACACTTCATTTCAACAAAATGATAGTCAGACCAGGACGAACTGAATTGATTCTCTGTATCAAGGTTTGTTATTAAATTCATCGGCAACTTATTACAATATAAAATAATATGTTTTGAAAATCATAATTTTTCATTTTTCAGAACATAAGCATGTTGTGTTTTCCTAAACTGTTTTAAAGAAACTTTTCACGAAGTTTGGAAACTGAGAAATGTTTGGGCGAATATACTCTGTTTTTTATGTTAGCATGTTCAACTCTGATCTCGAAAATTTTCTATTCAGTAAATATATTATTTCGTCAGTATTCTTTTATTGATTTATCATTAAAGTACATGTATAGCAATATAAATCACCACAGTGAATTAACCTCTGGTCTTACCTAGAATAAAGAAAATACGAATAACGGTCAACTTGTACCTTTAGTCTGTCCCAAATAATTGCTTCCATCACTTTTTGATGATTTTTTTATAAAAATGCACATACCTGTGAAAGAAATACAGTTGAAATCGATAAAAGAAAAAAAAATAAACAAGATATGTTCATTGACAATATTATTATTTTTCACTCATAAAAGTTCACAGGAACGAAAACAAATTTCTAATGGAGATTTATAATGGGAAATGTTTACATCTTTTCTCCATTCGGAACTCACTGGGAATACCTCGCACAATTTTTCAACGTTATTATCCAGGCTATTTCATGGCTGATACAATACAAAATCCCCGTAGACTTCCTTTTTCGGGATGTGTATTGAAACCTGAAGCGGTAGAGGGGGCGTTTCAAAACAGTTAACCTGGACATTTTTCAAATTAGTGGATGAACTTAGTTTGAACACAGAGATATTTATGATTATCGAAATATCAAGCGAAAAGTGGTGGAAGTAAAAACTCGGGACAGAGTATAGATCCTTATTAACGTAGAACTTGAAATGGTAACGGTGAAATCTTTCCTGATACAGAGAACCTTATAATATATTAAATCTAAACCTCACCGGGTTTTTTATATTATATTTTTATTTGTCTTCCTGTAAGATGCTGACATATCTATAGAACTAGTTTGTCCGTCAATAAAGGAGTGTCCAAGCCAATTCGCTTGAACAAAACTCAGAAGATCTGGCGATTTTGACTAACCGTTTGAAATTACGGTATGTAGTGATTAACTTGCTAAAGCAATTGTCATAACATTAGTAAAAAAAACTAATTTGAGATAATAATCTCCTTTAATCAAATGCAGGGTTTCAAAGTCCTTTCAACAGAGAAGATATATTATATGTAGATCAGTAACTTGTTCATGTTGGTGACAATCTATATCAATACAGTATGTGTAGGTCCAAGGTCTTGTACATTTGATAGATAATTTAGTTATCATACCATAATGTATTCATATTTTTATTACAGTAAACTATTATTTATCAAAAGATACAACTACACTTATCAATACAAGAGAATCATTGGAGTTGTTGGTTAGATAATTGGTCAAACTCAGCCAAGGACCGTATTTACAGGTATATATTTATCATACGTGGTACAATGTAACTATTCATTATTTGATCAAAAATCATGTACACAAAATTTTCATTCAGTATTTTCTTTTCATTTCAATAAATCAATGTGTAATGGAATCAAATAATGTCAAAATACTAATTAAAAACTAAATAAACAGACTAATTTCAGATAATATTATCCTATTATGAAGTGCAAGTTTTCAAAGTGTTCACAACAGAGAAGATGCGGTTCAGCAATTATATGTAGATCAGAAGCTTGATCATGTGGGCGCTATTATGGTGTAATATCTTAATATGAATTTGTACGTTTTGCTGTGTGTAGTTATCATTGTTATTATTCGTAAATTATGAAATTAATCACTTCTATAAGACAAATCATTCAGTAATTATAAAACACAATGTAATTTATTGGAGTTGTGGATAACTAAAAGAATTAACAGTATACATGTACATTTATTATTAATAGTCTTAAGACCTCGGATTTTTCAGTATGCACATACGGGTATCTGTTAGATGCGAAACGTAACGAAACGAAACGAAACCGAACGAAACGAAACCTAACCAATTGAAACGAAACGATACGAAACCAAAAATCGAAACGAAACGAAACCAACAAAACGGAATTAAACAAAAGTAAAACTCAATTATGACTACACAAAAGTAAAAATAAATTCATTGAAATAAAATTTTAAACCATAAATATAACAGCAATGTATGTTTCAAATTGTCGTTGTAAATTTTTAAGCTGCTTACCCGGTAAGTTATTTACATTATTATATGATTTTTGCAAGTACCGGATAGGTGGCTTAAGAATTTACAACGGCAATCTGAAACACACAGACTGTTACATTAATGGTTTAAAATTTTATTTCAATGAATGCATTTTCACTTTTGTGTGTAGTCCTAATTGATTTTTAGTTTTGTTTAATTCCGTTTCGTTTTGTTTCGTTTCGCTGGTTTTAGTTCGTTTCGACTTCTGGTTTTGTTTGGTTTCCTTTTGTTTCGAATGGTTTCGTTTCGTTTCGATTTCGTTTCGCTTAGATTTCGTTTCGTATCGATTTCGTTTCGCACTCTACAGGTACCCTGCACATACATGTATTTGACATTCACTGAATATTTTTGCCTCTTCTGAAGAAAATCAATTGTATTTGCCCTGCTACTTTATGTAAACCAACTTTAGATTCAGCGACTTATAGCAATTTTTCGTACGGTGAGTTATTATACAATTATTATGAACGAAGTTGATGTACAGTATGGATTTTTGAATTTGTATTTCGTTTTATGGATTTTTGAGATGGTTGACGGTCTGTTGTTGTCATTTTTTTCATGGACCAGAAACAACATAATTTCAGAACGGACCCGAACAGCAGACACTTTCAAATTTGCGCTTGGTTTGGGTCCGCAAGGTTGCCTCTCAGAGTTCTGCTAAAAGTCGCGGTGCGCTAAAGCGATATTGAACTAAGCATTCGGATTTTGAGTTCTCTTTATCCACTCAAGCGAAAGCGAGCCAACCTTTTATTCTTACCGTCGTTATCTCCTACTCAATGTTCATTCTAATCATAATAGACATACATTGTGTACGTACACTTCAGTTATGCCGCTCCTTTTCCTAATACTGAAAAGAAAGAAGTGCCCCGATACACCAGGGAAATTACTAAATAATCCAATGGATATTCTTGTCAAAAGTATGTCTTAAAGGAAATTATCTAGATCGTCTGAATTGCTCGGATCTTTCTCGATAATACGAGGTTTCCGTTTTACGTTAAAATCTACATCGTTGGTTATCTCTTTGATATTTTCATTTATATCTGAGAGAAAGTCAACATTAAAAGTTCCTGTATTACCCGGTTTGTTCAAGAGATACTGATTATTACCTAATTCAACAATTATTATAGATGAGAACTTAGATGTGTCCTGTTGTTTTAAACTGGCCTTTTCCCTATTTATAACTTTTTATGATGAAGAAGCATGATTTTAAGAGCTAGAAACTATCATGCTATGTGGTTTTTTTTAAAGATCTACAAGTGTCACATGGCAGATTACTTCTTGTTGTAAACATTTTCAACTTGTTCTTCAACACGAGTTTCCTTATGAAATTCCTGCTTCTTGCTTTCATATTATAAAGTAGTTATATAAAACGCACTTGAGAGAGAAAGCGTGTGTGTGTGTGTGTGTGTGTGTGAGAGAGAGAGAGAGAGAGAGAGAGAGAGAGAGAGAGAGAGAGAGAGAGAGAGAGAGAGAGCAGAAAGGGGTTCATTAATAAAGCTAACTATACCTTTCTCGCAAAAATGGGGTCTAACACATAACCTGGCGAAACATATTTATTGGAGTAATTTTTTTGTATTTTTTTGTTTGTTTTGGTTTGGGTTTGTTTAATGGTAAGAGAGAGAACTCTTATTTTATATTCATTTAAATACGAATCAAAGGATATGATTTCAAAGCAGATTGGCATTTTATTTTATTTTAATATAATACAAAGAAAAAGGGGGGTCATTATCCATTCATTCGTTTAATGTTATATGTTATATAGTAAACTGTGAAAGTGGGCCTGGGCGCCACTTTGTAACTCACAGGTGCTTGTGTAAAAAAAAATCATTAAAAAGAGGTACCTCCAAGGATAAGTTATTTATCCTCCTAGGTATCCAGTATTCCATGCGCGGATCCAGATAATTTTTCAAAGGTGGGGGGTCCGATAGTTATTTGAGTTTGCCAAGTGGGGTCCGAAGCATTTATTTGGTAATTTTATAATGTAATTTAAAGAATTTTGAGGGGGGGGGGGGTGTCCGGTCCTCATTTACCCCCCCCCCCCTGTAGATCCGCGCATGTATTTTAACGATGTTTTTCTAACACACGCCCTTGTGGTAACTAAGCATGTAATAACAACAACAACAAAAAACCAGGAAGAAAATTCCGTTGTGCTGGAATGAGGTGTGCATTTGTATTAATTAACTCTCTGAAACATTTATCAAATTCCTATGCTATAAATATCTCAAATTTTATTCTGCCTTTATGTAACCATGTAAAATAGTTGTCCCTATATAAATGGTATTGTAAATGTAGGTTATTTACTGTCATGTAAAGTTTGTAAGGTGGGTACGTATACACTCAATAAAACGTCTAAGTGTTTACCATGAAAAATAAATAATTCTAAAACTACTCAATAAAATAATATGAAATATTCACTGTTTCGTAACCGATTGTTTCCTTAACAATGACACAGATAAAATAAGACGCTGCCGAATAAAATCAATTACCCGTGACGAAACCTCAATAGAAGCAATTGGGCTTTTGCAGCACGTGCTTCGTGTAACTGGCAACTCTTTGCGATATCTTTCATTCCTTAGTAACAGTTTCAAATGAAAACCACTTGAAATGGGTCGAATCACGTTTGAGGAAAAAGCCAGAGCTGTTAGAATGTAGGTGTCTAGATTGTTTTTACGGCAGGTTGTACTGACCTTCAATCCACTGACCATATCTTCATTGACATTGCATTCAATATCTAGCAATTTGAATTAAAATTATTTTAACATTATTTTCCGCTATTATGGGTTGCACGTATTTTCCATCGGCAACTCACAACAATCAGAAAGCTCTGGGCAAAATTTAACAGAACCAGAAGTGTTCGTGATCTTCAGCAAAGGCCAATGTCACGTGTTATACCAGATGTCAAGGCCGATACATCGCCTTAAACCATTTGAGAGATATGTGGAAAACAGCTACCTCAACAGCAAGACTAACGAATGTTATCAATGGCCGTCCAATATTACCGCAAACCGTCCGCAACCCCTTTATGGAAGTTAACATTCGAGCTAAACGTCCGAAAAGAGGATTTGTTCTAAATCAGAGAGTCTGGCATGGGCACAACGGCATTGCAGATTCACGAGAGCTAACTTGGCGAATTTTCTTTTTGTTGACGAACCAAAATAAATCTACAAAGTCACGACGATAGGAGGCGGGTATATCGCTGACGAGGAGAACGCAACAACGCCGTTTGTATTGAGGAAATTGAAGATTTGGTGGAGGCGGAAATATTATGATAATGGCGGGAGTCTCTATGCACACAAAAACTCCGCTTATTCGTGTCATCAATTGTCTTACAGCAAGAAGGTATCAAGATATGACATTTTCCAGCCAGTTCTTGTCCCTCATATCATAGCTAACAGAAACATGATTCTAGCACAAGATAATGTTCCATGTCGTACCTCTAGAAGAAGATAATGCTTCACAACAGTTTCTGGAAGCAAACAATATCCGTGTTTTTCCCTGGCCCGCTAAATCTCCTGATCTCACTCCTATTGAACACATTTGGGATTTGGTAAAAAGAAATGTCAGAGTCAGAGGCACTGTTGGCGATTTGGCGAAAGATCTGTACATCAGGTTTGGCAGCAAATAGGTCAACCTTCCAACAACGGCAACGTTGTCTGGCAATGATTTGAGCCAGAGGTGATCATACACCTAATGATTTGTGTGTGTTTAAGGGTGTGATATGTCAGGGGTCATTGCTTTAAAGTGTTTTGAGATATGAATCAGAATTTCACACATTATTTATGTGAAACTTGTCTCATTAATTGTTCTCGATATGAACAATAATTCCATTTTAATCAAGAAGAAACCAGCACATGTCAACAACGAATACACAACGTTGAATATAATAATTTACATTCCAAACCCGATGTATTTTGTTATCTCCGGAACATTCTTCCCTCTTTGATTGTTTGCACATCAACAAATTTGCCTTATTTAATTATTACAATACAAAAACATTAAACTTTTTCATTTAACAATAATAAGTAATGTGCATGTTTGATAGTCATTTTTGACAACAAAGTTTGAAACAAATTTTGTTTAGTCACTGAACTCCTTAAAACATTTGCATGGGCAGAATATGTTCATTATTCAGGTTTTGATTACATAATATCACTTCACACGCTAATGATCCGAGACAATGACACAGGTAAACAGGTAAACTAACTACTGCTCCAGACACGTGTATATCTGGGGTATGTATATACATGGTACACATGCATGTCTGGTGAACAAAAGGGGGTTTCACACCTCTAGACTGGTAAATTGATTTGTGTATAATAAGCTACTCAAAACAGAAAAATATATTAGACTGTGTAAAATCAAGCGTTCATAAGCTAATACATGTGTATAGTCTGTCAATCAGACTATCAATCGTAACCACTAGCCTGCTAACGTTAAAAATAAATGTCTTAATTGTTACTTAACTATTTACTCACATTTAAAATGATAGAATGACCATTCAGCCGTTTTAATCTTTTAAAAAATGTAATTAAGTAATTATTTCGGAAGTAATTATACGTTGATCATTAATTTAGTCTCAATTTCTTATCTTATATTAATTGAAAGTGCAACCTTCTTTCGAGCTCTATGGTCAGCAGTTAAATACTCAAAATAGCTTAATTAAGTTGTTATACAGACGCCGAATCATTATAAAATCTTTAAAAAAATTAGACAAAGTATGTAAATAAGACTTAAATAAAATTCCACTATCGTATTTTTAAAGAATACAAGACAGACTTCATCATGCAGCCATCTTGCATGGACTTTCGCCCTGATCCGTTTATAATCAATCCCGTTGTTATTCTATATGCATGCTGTTTTGATTGTAATTGGTTTGAAATTAGTATAAAGGAATAATCGGGCGACATAGTGGTAATTATATGTCTCATACGAGGAATCAGAGACATAAACAGTTATTTATGTCTCTGGAGAAATAGACCCCGCGTTATAATACCTTTTACAAAATATGTACTATTATCAATATCATTTATAATGTCATGGAAAAATCGTCCCAGAAAAATACGAAAAAATATGTTTCTTATAACAATAGTGCTTTGATTGATTGTCATTTTGCTACATAGACTGTGAATTTATATGAAAAGTGTGTTACAAATTTGACTTAATTCATCAATCAAACAATTTTCCGAATTCGGCATTTTTGTACGGTAAAATTCGCGTTTAAATTCAAACAACATTTTATTTAGTCATCCTGGGTTGAAAAGGAAATAAAAGTACAGAAACAACTGTTCATATATCGATAAAATAATGCAAGAAAACGAACAGTTTTCATACGATTCTCTTGTTTCTCCTGTAGCGGCGTTGACCCCGTGACGTCACAGTTTATCTCGCGCCAAATCGGCTTGATTCAAAAACCGTTCAGGTGTGAAAATGGGTTTTCCCCAAATATCTCGAAAAGTACTTAATATGCAATCGCAGTAAAATTTTCAGGATGACGTTTTTTCACATAGATCCCCATAATATCAAAAAATGACAGGCACTGCAGGTACCCTTTAAGGGAAATCACCACATAAAACTAAATCATATAGGAGCTAATCCTTTAATCATATATTCTAGTACATAACCCAAAATATTGGCTAAAACAACTATTCTACACTCAAGCCTTTGGCAATGTACCTTTGCACAACACATGAAGCCTTCCTAAGTAAAAAGATTGTAGCAACTACATAGGATTAAAGTCACTACAATTTCAAACATACTCGGCATGATACATATATCCAGTGCATATCGTACTAAAACAAACAAACTCTGAATCTAGTCTTAAATACTTGAATCCTTTATATTTGTGACATTTTATATACCATTTCCTCCAGCTATATAAACACTGAACTTTAATTTTCCGCACGCTAATGAAGCTATAGACTATTAAGCCCTGACACAACTGAAGCTCTGACACTGTTGTAATACTTAGGGTATCCCTGAGTCTCATTCAAATGTACACCATCCTTACAGTACACCTTAGCTTTATTTTTAGGTGACCAAAAACCAGCATGGCGCCAGAATCTGATCCCTGACAAAAAATCTCTTCCTAATTTCTCATCCAAAAGCCTGTTAACTATATCTACCCTAGAATTGAACCACTCTGAGTCAACTGAAAATCTACCTGGTTTAGTGGGGGGCTTCCTGTGTAGAATTTGGTATACGCAAACTCTGCGCACTCCCCGACCTCTAAGCATCTCTGCGAATTCAACTTTTTTATCAACTAAATCATTTACCTGTACATCAATATTACAGAGATCGTTAGACCCTATTTGTAAACAAACCAAAGCTGGTTTAAACTTATCTACCTCCCGGATACCTCTCAGAGAAAGTCTATCAATAGTGCAGCCCGAATAACCTCTGTACACAACGTGTTCACGGTTCAGACCTAAGTAAGTTCTAAAATTCACTGATTGATTCAAAAACCTATGAAAGCGCACGATAAATGAATGTCCGAGAAACAAAATTGTATTCTGCATGACACCAATAATCATAGATACTCACAACAAAGAACAACACAGTGCACTTTCCAAAACTTCGAATCACACCGATTTGGAGCCAAATTTGATATATTTAGGATCGGGCTAATATACGGAAAATGCTCTTAGCGGGAAAAGTATAAAAACCCTAAAAGACCCCCCCCCCCCCCCCATATCCTCATACTATCATAATTTGAATAATTGTTACATAATAAAAATATGATACATAAAAACTGTAAGTATTTCGATCACATAAATTCCTTTATATACATGTACATAAATACCCCAATTCTCAATGCCAACAGTAAATCTCTGTAAATCTTAGTAACTATCAGACCTCACAGCAAAAATGCCAGTAAATATCAGTACCAACAACAATTATCAGTAACAACAGTACATGTAAACCTATCAGTAAATATCAGCAATTCTTAGCAATAACACCAAATATCAGAAATTTATAGTAAAATGTTACATTTTCAGTTCTGTTTAAAGCCAGTTGTGTTTTGATTTTATCGCATCTGTGACGTAACGTTTAGATCAACCCACAAATTTATGATAGCTTACTCGATTAATTGTGTTACTAAAGTGTTTGTGTTTGTTTATATTGTGTATTCCCTCGATCTTCAATGAATGTAACTATGACAGGAAAACAAATTACGAGACTACATCGTGTGAAAAGAGAGATAAGTCTTCCTTTTTTTGTTAAATAATGTTTTGCTCGCCAGAATGATCATAATCACAGTAGTAACATGCAGTCATGCAGCTAATAAACTAAAATAGACCGAATTTAGCAAAAAGTGTTCAAATTTACAAAAATTATTTAATTAAAAAATATTAAAAATTGCTTAAAATTTTAAGATTTCAAATAGCTATAAATAAATTATGTAACAATACACCCTGAATAGAGCCTCCAAGATGTGGTGCAGTGTCATCTCTGAGAAAGTATATCTGAATGAAAACTAAGTAATTGACAACGGAAATCAACAGACCCGGATAAGACTTGCACAAAGAAAAAGACATTATATTAAAGAACTGAAATCTGATCTTGATGAAATGAACTACAAACATTTGGGTGCCCTGGAACACCGAAAAATTAAATCATATGCATCAGTTCTTCAATTAAACAAAGTATTTTGATATGAATAAATTACTTGACTCCAATGATGCCATCCTTTTTTCTGCCAACAAGTCTAGGATAGCAGTATTATAAATTGCCTCCTAAAGTCACAGTTTCCTTTCCAAGTTCTACTTCACAGATTATCAAAAAAAAAAAAAAACCCAGCCTTTTCAACAGTTGGTTCTTTTCTCTTTTAATAATAGAAAAAAACATTGCTACAAAAAGGATTCTCCAGGTACTTAGTCCTCTCCCCCGGAGTGATCTTTCCTTGATATACCACGGATCATAACAGATATAAAAATCGAATATGAAAACTCTTATAAAACAAGGAGCGTGTCCTGTCTGAGTGATGAAAAAAGTGTGGTTTGGACAACATGATGAGACTCTACAACATCTGGAGCGAACAAGTGATGTCAATTCAAACCATGTCCAGATACTCACCATGGTACATAGCAGTGGCACAGAGTGGTGACTTGGTTTATACTGATTACAAAAATAGAACTGTAAACATAGTAAAGGATACAAAAATACAGACATTGAGAAAACTACTGGGATGGAGTCCCCTTAACAGATGTAGTACCTCCTCTGGGGACCTTCTGGTTGTCATTATTAGTGATGATGAACAAACAAAAGTTGTGCGTTACTCTGGCTCCACAAAGATACAAAATATTCAGTACAATGACAAAGGACAGGCTCTCTATTCACCTGGAGGTAACATTAAATGCATCAGTGAAAACAGGAACCTAGATGTTTGTGTGTCAAAATGTTGGATCCCGTATAGTAGTGGTTGTTAATCAGGCCGGGAAACTCCGGTTTACCTACACTGGCCCTCCGTATTATTTGGGAACATTTAATCCGCGCTGCGTTACTACAGACAACGTTAACCATAGTCGGATTCTAATTGCAGACTGTTGGCTCAATCGTGTTCAAATCATAGATCGGGACGGACAGTTCATATGTTATTATTATTATTATTATTGGTTAAATATCCATGGTTTATTTCTGTGGACACCAGACACAACCTCTTTGTTGCTGAGTTTACGGGTAAAGTGAAGAAAATCCAATATTACGCATAAACAAATTGTTAACACATAAATAAACATCGGCTTTCGCACTTATGTCCATATGAGGCATCCGGCACCCTCTTTATTTGCGCAGACATTACGCTTCGCACTATACTTTGTTAACTATGCAGTGACAGCTTCATGTAAATCTTAAATTAATAGTTTTATAACTAAGGAACAATATTTTGATGTATTTAACTTAAGATTTAACAATTTATACAGTAACACAATTATTAAAATCACGTTTTGGTTTTCTTTAAAAGTGTAAGAATTTCGTTCGGAAGTACACTTTGTACTAAACGTAAAGTTAATTTGTTCCTTGCTATAACGGAATGCAACAAACAACGCGATTTATCCTATTTAATGCATGTTGTACTTCCAGCAAATGTTACATTAAAACATTCCATGTTGACAACTGATATTACATGCCGATCATTCCTTAAAAAGGAATATTTGTTTAAGATTGATAAAGATTACTAGTACATGCGTATATCCCATTGAAATAGTTTACATTCAATCTACATAGCATGTATATGTATATGTTTTAAAAAAAATATGCATGGGTACATGTAATACCAGGTCCTGTGTAATAAATTGGGTTCTTTTTTAAACAGAGGCATATCATCTAAACAATCTATTTCAACTACATGTTAAAACAATCTGATAAGATATCATTTGGGTAGAGTGTTGGTGTTCAACATGTTAAATTTTTTATGTCAATCATCTCTTTTTTGATGTATTATTGCTTCATTTTATCGATGAATAATAGGTCGATCAATAAATATAAAGCAAGCATGAAATAATTTGTTGACAACACCAGGAGTCGGTATGCGTTACATAACATCGATATCTGTATATACTTTTGACAGTCAGAGTTACCAGATACAAATATTATAATGGTATACTCGGACTTAGTCTTTACACTACAGATTAGGACGTCAATTTTATACCAATAACCCATATTAAGTCGTTTATTGCATAAGAAACCTTTTATAATTTTCAATATTTTTCACATTAACTTCCTACAAATATCAATTTTACATTTAATAGATATACTAAATTAATTAATGTTAAAATTGTACTCCTTACTCGTTATAATTTTTCATCTAAGTGGAATGGATTAACTTTAAAAGTCTTTATTCTAGGTCGCCCCATTTCAACCTAAATAATTCTGTAAATAAATGTTTCACTTGATAGTCCTCGGGAAAACGAAACACTTATTAGATTTGATACTAACAGACGACGAAAACAAATCGGGTTGCTCAATTTCCTGGACGGCGAGGCTTTAAGTTATATTATTAGTTCATCAGTTCATCGTCTATCCACTGTTCCCATACATCTACTTTGATTTTTGAAGAATAAATCATAAGTTTAATGGAGATGCGGATATTCAGCCTACATCGGAGCTGAATGATAGTTTGATTTTTCTTTTCACCAATGTTTACTATAGTCTGGATCTCCTCTTCCAAAGTTGTTTGGATATGTACATGCAGTTTCATTTATTGCAGACCAAATTACAACATTGTTAGTATTGAAGTTTAAGTAAAATATAGAAAGAGAGTAAGAGTTGAGGAGAGGCAATGAAATATCGCTTATAACCATAAACAAATAGCGACAGAAGCAAATAAATGAAAATTAGTGAATACAGGTGTTAGATACATAATGCAATAAATTTCAGGTAAAATTTACTCTAATGTTCAAACAAGCAAATTACTACTAATTACGCACAGGAATGGAGTATTGATCTACACTGAAATTGGTGACGTCATACACATATACACATAAGGTGTACAACACGGGAAACATTCAGGGGTACATCATGCACACATAACAATTAATACTACTATTTTAGAAATGAATTTAATAATTTTTCTATTGATCGACGTATCAAAGGAACAATTGACTGGAAAACTTCATCAATGCGCTACGCGCATTGATGAAAAAGTTTTCCGGTCAATTTTTCCTTTGATACATCGATCAATAGGAAAAATATTAAATTCTTTTCTTATCATTTAATAATGCATTTTCAAATCATAAGTTATAAAGTGTCATTGATCAAAAATGTAAATGAAGCGTCGCGTATGAATACAAAACAACAACAGCAACAATATTCGAAATTGATACGCCTTCAGCTGATGCAGAGCTTTTGTGATAAATGTAATGGATTTAAACAAAAATAGAGAGTTGAAATCTGAACCGACTGAATTGAAAACGAAAGGGAAATACATGCGATGGATTGTGATGTTATTCACTGTGCAGCAAGATTCGTTCATACGGGTTTTAATGTGAGTTAGATTGCTGGAATATGCAACTAGGAATGACCATGATGCAAGGAGATGCGATCGAGGACGAAAATAGTTGATATGTCTACAAATAATAGTACGTATGTGCGACTTTTGTAAATGATGTAATGTTAACTGATAGCCAGTTAGGTACTTATATGATATATTTGCCGCTTGGAATACGCCGAAGGAGTTGATGTACTACCCATAGCTTTGCTTTACGATGCTTATCCAGATAACCGATCATTTACGTGTGTTAATTTAAAACTCATCGTTACCAAATTTGAACAGCAGTGTTACTGTGAAAGTGTATAGGTCTATATGTTCGTTATAATTATTCCTGGAATTGGAACAGCCAGCCTTGCCGTAAATGTTGATTGTTGATCTCAAGCAGACGAAATCGTAAGAAGACGCTTAATTTTCTATTAAGTGAATTAAATAATGTCTATTGTTTATGTTTTAAGGTTAAACTTTTAATTTTTTATATTTATAAAGATGTATTTTGTTTGCTGACAATTAAACAGACACAACTTTACATTTTGTTGACAGTGTTTATTTTGGAAATTCCTGTTCTATAAATAGTGTTAATTAAGAACAGATGAGAAAAGTAGATCTGGTAACATTTTATTGATACAGGTATCAAAGAAATTTTTCGACCACTCAGAAGCGCCAATATCTTATCAAACTAATAAATATTAAATTATATGAGTAGTAAACGACAATGTTAAAAAGTTCATCATGATATGAACTTAGTTCCTACGTGATCTAATCTTTTGAGGAGACTTTTGGGCTTTGCAAGATTTGATCACATGGGCTTATTTTTTTATACAAATATTGAAACGTTGTAATTGATTTGGCTACGTGCTGATGTTTCCAATATATTATGCAAACAAATATTCTTATCTCACGAATCGCACATAAAAAACTTGAAAAATCGATTTCTTCTCGGTTAAAATCAATTTAGTATTATCTTTGTCCTTACATGTTTTAAACCGAACAAAAACCTGTTGCAAAGAGTGTTTTGTAGGGGTACTACAGAGGACTTTCTTCTACGAAACGGCATTTAATTTCAACAAACAATTCTCCTTGCATAGAGGTTAGTCTAATATACGTAACTTTATATTTTGATAATTATATTGTTTATTTAAGATCAAAAAGAAACTTAAATGAAAGAAAGTGAATATCTTATGCCAGTTACTATCTGAATGATTTATAGAGCTTATTGCCAATTATTTTCGCCAAAAAAGTCATTACCTGAAATGTTAAGAGGATTTAAAGTATAAGAATTAAGTATATTTAATTAAACTAAACATTTCATCGTACAATTGCTGAAAATTATATAAATATAAGTAATAACTAATCTTTCTTTGAATACTATGAAGTAATACTGTAAACGTATTACATTTGCCAGTAAATTCTATTCAGCGTTTTTGGCGAAATGCGGCTTCCGCTAAATCAAGTACATATGTATAAGACTAGTCACATTTAGGATTACGCTAATTCAAATCCACGCCAACTAGTTCAAAAGTATTTCCGCCAAATATCGTACACGCCAAATATAATACGTTTACAGTAATTTCGGTCGAGGCGTGATCAAATTTATCATAAAGCCCTTTATTTGGGCTTCGTTGGATTTGATCACGACCAGACCGATATGATCACCTCATAATACTCAAAGAATGATTCCTTATTCTTGTTCTTTGGTGTCTTGTTTTTGTTTAATAAAATTAAAACGTTCATTGGTGTCTATTTTGTTTGCTTGTTTGGTTTGTGTTTGCGAGGATTATAATATAAAAACGAGATTGAGAGCATGAACTCAGTGGACTTACCTTACCATGGTATTTTTAACAAATGCTTAATCGAAAACTTTCTTTATGTGTCTTTGTGCCAAAGATAATTTACGAACTATGTCTCACTTTTTATGAATACTTTATTAAATATTAAATAAATCAAATATTAATGTAAATGAAAAAGTGTTACTTGGAGTACTAGTTTATATGGTCTATCTATTAAGGTAGCTTTTATTGCAGAAAAAAGACTTGACTTGCTAACGCATACAAAAATGGCCTAAATTTGCCTTTGAACCTCACCACGCAAACACCCCCCCCTAATTGGGAAGTGCCCTGTGCAGATCATGCAATGGACCCACTCCGGCAGACACTATCACAGATCGTGCGCACTTTAATAGAGCGTGGTTCTTAAAGGTGTCACATATCCTTTTGTAGTCCTTTTAACGTCATAAATTTTAAAGCGTCTGAACCTTGGTTTCGGAGAATATTTTTAAAGCCTTATAATATTGACTTAGTGCTTTAATCATTGTAAAACATATAATTTGTTTGAATGAAGTAGCGTTTATTATTTATTAAAATACAAACAAACTAGAGCCGAGCTCGTTGCAAGCAACGAGAAGGTCTTCCGTTACAGCTTCAAGTCGAGACAATCTGATTAAAATCATATCCTTGATCCCCTCCTTGTTTTTCTTTTTTCGCTACAAGAGGATCTGAAGAAACCCCTCTTGAGATCACCCCCTGTTGAACGTTTGTTTATAAATATACATGAGTTATTCTAGCAATCAGAGCAAGTGTTAGAAACGGAAATTTTGGGTTACAAACAAAAATGGAGTTGTACGACGAAATGATGTCACATGTTCGTGAACCTTTCGGTATCAGCAAGTAAGAGATGGAGCATAAGTTGATATTAGACGCCCTTAGGGAATCTAAAGAATGTATTGGCATAACTTCCAAATCATGTAACTGAGGAATGGAACCGACGATTCCATTGGTCAAAGCAAAGTTATCCAGGAGGTGACCTCAAGTGGGGTTTCTTCAAATCATCGTATAGCGACTATAGAAATTTTAATCAGATTGCAAGTCAAGAAAGGATTGTCATTCAGTCTTAATAAAACCACCCCTCTTCTTCTTACACTTGTCAGGGTCTGACAGTTATTGATATGAAGTCATCTTCACACTACCTTAACTTCTGACCAATCAGGGCTTTAGAAAATCAATTTGAACTCTTCAAAAGGAGACAGAAAAATTAATTCATGCCTATTTTCTATATATTACTGCAACCTCCAGACTGCATAGTATTGAAGAGTTACACTTCTCATAAAACAGATAAAGGCATGTCTGTAATAAGTTAGGGGTATATATTTAGATTGTATGCAAATTTAAAGGTCATAGAAAGGTGACCTCTTATTGATACCTATCCGACCCCGTTGAGTGTAAGGAGAAAATGGTGGGCTGTCATTAAACTGGATTGTCAATATGATAATAGTAAGTTCAGAAAACGAGGCTCACTTTCAAAGTATTATTTTCCTACCAGACAAACTCTCCTTTTAACTCATTTCACGGTTATATCAATTTATGATAACTTAAAACACATCACTTATATGTACATGTATTTAATTATTCCAACCAGAAAATCGATAAATACGTTTACATGTATGTACAACTGATGACAGGATTCAAACTACTGGTATGCCTATATCATAGTGTAAAAACACAAAATCCACTGCGCTGATGCATGGAAAAAAGTGTTATGTTTCATAAACATTTTGATTCCCTATATTCATACTTAAACCTCTACCGCTAAAACATGGAATAGTTTATGTAAAGTGCAGTGTTAAAAGAACACCAATTGTAAATAAACAATAATGCCTTCTCCCATCTGAGGGTGCGCTATTAGTATACGAGACTGAGGTGCTCAGTGGTAGGGATAACTATCCGTATAATGTTTGGCCATACAGGTCTCAGTTTTGTTTTTTAAAGGATGAGTATATTTATCTGAAATCTTCACAAGCAAGTAAAAGAAATTCACAAATCTTCAAAATCATAATCCGCGGCAGTGGTAGGGGTTGTGAGGCATCTCTAACTTCATTTTCTTTCAAATAGGGTTTTGTTTTAAATATCCCAATATTTTTTTTTGCCTTTAACGCTCATCTAGAAAGTGTGTGGGGGTGGGGGTGTCAATACCCCAAAATTTAATTTTCTAAATATAAATTTCAGAAAATGTTGGCAGGGGTGGGGGCAGAACTCCAACTGAATCAAAAATCCTTTTTGTCACTTTTGTGTGACAGGAAGAGAGACCTCTGGTTTACAATTATTTTTATCATGTCACATATACATGTTTTAGTTATAATATTTTGGAATTTTTTAAAGATACAATGTCATTTATTTGATAAAAATCATATATTTATGCATACATGTATTAACATGTGACGTGTAAACCTAAAAGTATTCAATTTTGTTCAGTTTTTTACTTGAGTAACAGAAAGGCATAAACCAGCGTTTTGTTCAGAGCACTGTGTACATTGTATATTTAAACCAAACCAAAAGAGATGGTGTGACGTCAAAGCAATTTGTTTTTGTTTTTTAAACAAAAGAGTTCTACATAATGTCAACCTCCAGAAAATACGATTTCTCTAACTTTAACATTTACAACACATGCGCGGATCCAGAAATTTTTTCCAGGGGTGATCCGAATTGAATGTAGGGGGGGGGGGCTACACTATTCATCAGAAATGTTGACAAGCAAAAATAAAAAAAAAGCAACAAAAAAAACTTATTTCCCAAAATCATGAAATTCCTAATCCGTGGAGGTAACGTAGTATGCCTTTAACTTGAAAAAATTGTACATGTCAAAATTTTTTTCTCCCATATTCATGATATGCCTAATCCGATTCATGAAATGCCTATTCCGTGGGGAGGTGGGGGTGCGAATATGCTTATTACTGCATTTTTTTCAATATCACACTTAATATTTCCGCTTCCGACGCCTTTCCAAAACATATATGTGTTTTCCAGGGGGGGGGGGGGGTCCAAGTCGTATTTGCGATAATTTCACTATGTAAATTTAATAACTTCTCATTTTTCGGGGGGGGGGGGGGGGCGGACCGCATGCAACAATTAATAAAATCCGTTGAACAACACATATCTATACCATTTAATTGTAACTTTGAGAAGTGCATACATTTTTGGGAGGCAACTGTGTCGCTAGTCTGTAAGTCAAGTGAATTATGTCCTAAGGTCTTTTAAAGAAATAAGAAACTGTCAACACTTGCAGTACTCTGATGATTTCTATGGCGACCGACTGCATTGAATAACGTATTTCATAACTTCTAAACGTGAGAACAAATAATTATTATTTAACATCTTTGACTTAAAACTTTTAACTTATATTCAACAATTGACCACTACAGTGATAACTCACTTCCAAGTGTATTTTAATTACATAACAATTGATGATCTGCATCCATAAATTACCTATGGCTATCTGTGTCCAGGGTTGTATGCACTTAAAAGGCCGAGGTTTTTAACCGGTCTGTTTACCTTAGGTAAGTTTAGGTGGGGGTGGAGCCTATATTAAAAGAGGTGTGAAACCCCGAGGGAAACACGCTCGCTTGTGTATACATGTCTATATACACGGAGTATTACAGTGCTCTCAAAAGAGTTTTTCCGTTTATTTAAAAAGAATATCGTATTTACATGTATATGTACTTATAAAACAAATTGTTCTTCGTTGAAATGAATATAAACGCATGAAAAACCGCGTGCGACATGTGCAAAATCTTTCGTTTGATTGAACAAGTTTCTGTTATGGATTAACTGAGAATATATCCTGATGTTTTGTGAATTATACAATTACCCCACCGTACTCAAATACTAATGCAAATTTGCAACCAATGCTTGTAAATCTTTTCCGATCAGCTGCTAAATTAAAGTGCACAATAATTATACCAGCTGCGCATGCACCAGAGCTGTCTGTACTTGTTTCTCTTCCGGTTTCAGCTCGTGAAATTTCTCAAAGAAATGTGATAACTAACGATATATATCGTGAACGCAATATTTGATTTCATTTAATTATTTATTCTCAATTATTCACAAACATCTTTATTGATAAACGACGTCTTTCATGGATACATGATCGGCACCACATGATTGGTGATCAGCGCATTTAGTGTGGTACATAACCAAGTACGAGTAAATTTTTAATTCATATCTTTTAATATTTCTTTTGTTTAAAGTGCTAAAAGATAGCGATTTATCGTCACGGTATGCATCAAATCAAAAGAAAAAAGTTTATTGCACCGTCGTCGCGAGCGCTGGGCATGGTACACAGGACGAGTAAACAAATGCCAATCATTTTCTAACATCCAAACTGGGGACTCGATTTAGTTGATTAACAAGGGTTACACTGACCAGGTAAATTTGAAGGCGGTGCTTATTTTTCGGTCGCACGGGGTGATTGAATTAACACGCAGACTGGCCGAATAAACACACAGATTGCAAAGTGAAACACATTAGGAAGTACGTTAACAAATAAGGAGTCACCAAAAATTGATTTTCGCCAATCACTGGGGGGTGGGGGGTGGAGCAGCACAGAGATGACTGTTTTTAAACTTCCTAGAACGCTTCGAAAATTAATGATTTTTTTTACTATGTCAACCCTCTTAAAATTTGGTACAACTCTTAAGAAAACTTATTTTACTTTCTACACTATTTAATTTTTGTGTTGGTCGAATATTAATTCTTACACCAGTATATGTGCATATATGACTCGATGGCCAGGAAAGTTTGAATATTGTCTTAAAAGTGTTAAAGTCTGTAAAAAGTAAAAAAAAAAAGCAATAATTAACGGAAATGATCATGAGTAACTACAGTCTATTCGTCGTCGGACCCCACGGGTTTTACATCCGTTAAATTGCTTGAAATCAGTGTAACGGGTAGAAAACCCGTGGGTTCCGACGATGCAGTATATTAATCTTACATGTAAGTTAAACACATATCAATTTTACATATGCCGGTAAATATCTCGGAATTTCATTATATTTAATCTTTTATTTATATAATCGGCCTTGCATATTTAGAATCGAATTGATAGATTACTTTTATTCAATTAATGATAGGTTTTTATAAGATTTTTCGCTCTGACGTTTAAATCAACGCTAAATGAACTGAATAAGGGAGATAAATTCATCTTTCATCTAAAACCAATATAAATGAAAATAAAATAAACAAATAGTTTTGTGTTCGTACAAAATATCAATAAACATACACGTGTGATAAGGTACATGTAGATGTCCCCTCTCGCGCGATCTTCTCGGCCATGTGCGAGCGTGCGAGGGATGATCATCATTTAAAGGGGTAATCTTTGTGGGTTTTTGTTGTTGATCTAAAACATTATTAGTACAGTTCTTATACAAACCCACCATTGATTTATGTCTGACGATGTTTTGGATTAGGAATAATATCGGATTTTATAATTTTCAGAATGACTTCTTAATTTTCATTTTAAATAAAACATTAATAACTTAAAATTAAAACAGTTCCTGTATTTGCGGCTATATAAACTCAAAACAAGTACATGAAAGACGCGAATCTGGTGTATTAGGTAACCGCTGACCGCTTGGTAGTGCACCCGCGGCCGAGGAGCCCGCGATCTCCTCGGCCGCGGGCGAGGAATAGGTTACGTAAAGTTACAACACACACAGCTCAGAACCCAGCAGATTTGAAATGTTTGCAGTATAATAATGACTAAAATCTACCAAATAGAAATTGTTATTTTTTTTTTACTTAAAATCCACATTTGATCTATGCCTGATATTACTTCCGATTGAGAATGACATTTCTTTTATTAATTAACAGAACGTTTTCTTATTTGACACTCTATCATTTAATTCAATTTGAGAAGAATAAACGTGTATGTGTGATCAAAATTAAAACAATTCTTGTTTTCGGCTAAATGAACTCATAAATTGAGATACGTGACTCCGGTGTATTAGATAACCGCTGACCGCTAGGTAGTCCAGCCGCGACTATGGCGACCGACTTTCTCGGCCGCAAGCGAGGGATAGCTTACGTAATGGTTCACACACACAGCTCTGATTCCAGATATATTTTAAATGCACGCAGCATGATAACTAAAATGTATCACATAGATTTATTTTTTTTCCGTTAGTCTGTGTGATTTACTAGAAAAGAAAAAGAATGTTTATATTTTCTATTTCTCGTTTTTTAGGATTGTGCAGAATTTACGAAGATGACTTAAACTCCTCACATAAAAGCATGTATCCTAATTTTTTTTTTTTTTTTTTTTTTTTTTTTTTTTGTGAATTAAAGCCTCCTTTTTAAACAGGCATACTGTCTGTCGTAACTTAATGTCAGTTGTACGCACAATGACTTTCATTAACTTGCCAAATAAACACAGGTATATGTTAACATGTAGAGCTTTTTACACTCATACTACACAACTCACCAACAAAATAACATTGTAACGACATTTATAGGATCCCAACAAACAACTTTTCCAGCGACAGCTATATCAAAATCCTAGCCGTTTTTTAGTTATTTAGCAAAAACTTTCAAGGACCCTTGGCCCTTAATTTAAGGGGCCAGCCCTTTTTTATTGGTGTCAAATGAAAGTCCTTGACATTCTGCACAACTTTTATTCTACATGTCTTAACAAAATATTTTTCGTTTAAAATTTACAAAGGAAAATATGTCTAAATTTTCGCACTTTTTGGAACCCTGTTTTTTGACCCCCTACCTTTTTCTAAATAAAGAAAGTAATCCAAAAACAAAAACCGATGTGCAAAACTTCAATGTCTCTGTTATTCAAATTCGTTGGATTCCCATTCCCTGCTATCATAGTCTCGGAGCCTTTGTCTGGAATCGAAAGGCCCTAAATTTTTTAAAAAGGGGAATAACTCGTTAACGGAAGAGGATTTTAAAAATTTATGAAATGGTTTAGATAGTGTTTTGTAAAGTCTATAAGCCCTGAAAATTTGAGCAAAAACCGTTCAGAAATGAGCAAGATATGAAGCCTCAAAGTTCGCGTCTAGGAAGAAAAAAAAAAAAAGAAAAATAAGAACTAGAGCAAAGCTCGTTGCAAAGCAACGAGTGGGTCTTCCGTTAATGTCGAAAGTAGAGCTTAAAGTTCCCGTAAAGAGCAGAGTTCTTAAACCAATAATATAAGTAACTAAAAAAAAGGTAAAAAAAATCGAATAATTCTTGGTACGACTTAATAAAACCGAATGATTTTAAGTACGAATCAACAAAAACATTTGCGATTTTAAGAATGACTTAACAAAAAAAATCCGAATGTGTTCAAGTACGACTTAGCAATTTTTCGAAATATTTTAGGTACGAGTTAATTTAACTTTAAACATAAGACTATTTTTTTAACCAAGAACGCGGAATCAAAATTTCCGGAAAAATCTATTTTTAAACGCTTATATCTCAGCGATGCATCGTCCGATTTTAAAACGGATTTCAGTGTTAGATTCAGCTAAATAAGCTCTACAAAAGACGTTCACGTTTTTGAATTGATCAAAAAATTTATTTTTTCGAAAAATTTTATTCACTTCCGGTTTCGACCGGAAGTGACGGATTCTGATTTTTTGTCAAAATGCCCTAAGTAAATCGAGAAATATACAATCACTGAAAATTTCAAATCTCTATATATAACCGTTTAAAAGAAAATGCCTGGACAAAATCGGTTTTTGAAAAATTTAAAATTGACGTAATAAGAAAACGGAAGTGACGTCATCTTCCAGCTTTTAAAGTCTTTGAGGGACAAGAATTTCTCATAATCCCTGAAAATTTCATGAAAATCGGTTGAGTAGTTTTTGAGATATAAAGCCAAAACGGAGTCAGAAGAAAAAAGAAAAAGAATAATAATAATAAAAAAAAACTAGAGCAAAGCTCGTTGCAAAGCAACGAGTGGGTCTTCCGTTAATGTCGAAAGAAAAGCTAGATGTTCCTGTAAGAAGCAGAGCTCTAAAACCAATACCAGGAGTTTAAAAACAAAAAGATATAAAAAATCGAATAATTCTTGGTACGACTTAACAAAATCCGAATGACTTTAAGTACGAATTAACAAAAACCTTAACGATTTCAAGAACGACTTGACAAAAAAATCCGAATGTGTTTAAGAACGACTTAACAAATACCGAATCATTCTATGTCCGAGTTAATTTAACTTTGAACATAACACTATTTTCTTAAACAAGAATGTGGAATCAAAATTTCCGGAAAATCAATTTTTAAACCCCTATATCTCTGTAATGCATCGTCCGATTTTAAAACGGATTTCAGATTTAAATTAAGCTTAATGAGGTGAACATTTTTGCTTCAATAATATATAACAAATTATTTTTCAGTAAATAGTAATTATTAAAAGACTTTGTAGCCCTCCTGACCCCTAATTTGAGGGGCCAGCCGCTTTTTCTTGATATCAAATGAACGGTCTCGCAAATATAAACATATTTTGTTCAACAACTGTTCACGAATTGTTAACCATTCTAGAGATATCTGAACAACTGTGTTTTAGGGGCCGACCCTTAAACTCCTTAACAGGGCCAAAGACAAAAAATTTAAAGGTAGCATAAGGTTGACAACATTATTTTGAGCAACTTTTCTTCTACAATGTTTCACAAAATATTTCTCCTTTTTCAGATATAAATGATCAAAGTTTTGGACTTCTGGCCCCTTAAAACCCCTAATTACGTAACATATGATTTCAGTATGGTACTATGTAGATAAACAGCTGCACAATAAACATTTTTGCTTCTATACTTAATAACAAATTATTTTTCAGTAAAGAGTTATTAATTAAATTCTTTAGAGCCCTCTTAGCCCCTTATGTGAGGGGCCAGCCCCTTTTTTATGATATCAAATGAAAGAACGTGTAAACCTGAACAACTTTTGCATTACATGTCTTAACAAATTATTTACACATTCAGAAATAATTTAGAAAATGTGCAAAAATTTTGTGAAAAAATTTGGTGCCAATTTTCGAGCTCGGGCGAGCTTCGGCGCCTTGCGCATTTTCCACAATATCAAACCCAGAGAATCATCTACAGACTGTCATCTACTATCCCTGAAAGTTTCATGTTTTTATCTTTATTAGTTTTGGAGGAGTTAGGTGGACAAAATGGTCCTTAAAAATTCACTAAATCCTCAAAATCTCAAACCGGAAGTGACGTCATCATCCCAAAATTTTATAAACTCAAGTACTTTTGATGTTCTATCAGTCCTGCAAATTTTATGCAAATCGGTCCAGTAGTTCACGAGTAATAGCGTCCGGAAAAAGTCAGAAAAAAAATAATAATAATAAAAACTAGAGCAAAGCTCGTTGCAAAGCAACGAGTGGGTCTTCCGTTAATGTCGAAAGTAAAGCTAGAAGTTCCTGTAAGAAGTAGAATTCTTAAACCAATATACATGAAAAACAAAAAGAAAAAATCGAATTATTCTTGGTACGAGTTAACAAAATCCGAATGATTCTAAGTACGAATTAACACAAACCTTATCAATATCAAGAACGACTTTGCAAGTAAAAATCCGAATGTGTTTAAGTACATTTAACAATCATCGAATTATTTTAGGTAAGAATTAATTTAACTTTGAACATAACACTATTTTCTTAACCAAGAATGTGGAATCAAAATTTCCGGAAAAATCAATTTTTTAAACCCCTATATCTCTGTAATGCATCGTCCGATTTTAAAACGGATTTCAGATTTATATTAAGCCTTATGAGTTGAACATTTTTGCTTCTATAGTTATTAACAAATTATTTTTCAGTAAAAAGTCATTATTTAAAGACTTTGTAGCCCTCCTGGCCCCTAATTTGAGGGTCAGCCCTTTTTCCTAGATATCAAATGAAAGGTCTTGCAAATATAAACATATTTTGTTCAACAACTGTTCACGAATTGTTAACCGTTCTAGACATATCTGAACAACTATGTTTTAGGGGCCGACCCTTAAACTCCTGACTGGGGCCACCAACAAAAAAGTTTTAGGTGTTATATTATTAAAAACATTATTTTGAGCAACTTTTCTTCTACAATGCTTTTCAAAATATTTCTCCTTTGCTAGATATTAATAATCAGAGTTTTGGACTTCTGGCCCCTTGAAACCCCTAATTACGTAACAAATGACTTAGGTATGGTACTGTATAGATAAATAACTGTACAAAGAATATTTTTGCTTCTATAATATATAACAAATTATTTTTCAGTAAAAAGTTATTATTAATGGACTTAAGAGCCCTATTGGCCCCTAATGTGAGGGGCCAGCCCTTTTTTCTTGATATCAAATGAAAGATCTTGCAAATATAAACATATTTTGTTCAACAAGTGTTCAGGAATTGTTGACCGTTCTAGAGATATCTGAACTAATGTGTTTTAGGGGCCGACCCTTAAACTCCTTACTGGGGCCACCAACAAATTTTTTTTAGGTAGCATATTGTTGAGAACATTATTGTAAGCATTTTTTGTTCTACAATGCTTTTCAAAATATTTCTCCTTTTCTAGATATTAATGATCAAAGTTTTGGACTTCTGGCCCCTTGTAACCCCTAATTACGTAACATAGGATTAAGGTGTGGTACTGTATAGATAACCAGCTGTACAATGAACATTTTTGCTTCTACAATTGATAACAAATTATTGTTCAGTAAAGAGTTATTGCAAAATGACTTTAGAGACCTCTTGGCCCCTAATTTGAGGGGCCAGCCCCTTTTTCTTGATATCAAATGAAAGCCCGTGGAAATTTAAGCAACTTTTGCGTTACATGTTTTAACAAAATATTTACAGTTTTAAAAATATTTCAGAAAATGTGCAAAATTTTTGTGAAAAAAATTGGTGCCAATTTTCGACCTCAGGCGAGCTTCAACGCCTTGCGTATTATCCATATTTTAAAACAATGCGGTACATCTACAGACTTTCATCTACAATTCCTGTAAATTTCAACTTTCTATCATGAATAGTTTCAGAGGAGTTGCGTGGACAAAATGACCCTTAAAATTTCATTAAATCGTCAATATCTTAAACCGGAAGTGACGTCATCAAAAAATTTAACTGAAAACATTTATCCCCTTCGATGCTCTATAAGTCCTGAAAATTTGGTGCAAATCGAGTGAATAGTTTTCGAGAAATAAAGCTTTAAAGAAGGCAGAAAAAGAATATTAAGAATAATAATAATAATAGAAAGAAACAGTAGAAAAACAAGAGGGTCTTCCGTTGGAAACGGAAGACCCTAATAATCAATAGAATAACAAGAGGGTCTTCCGTTGGAAACGGAAGACCCTAACAATAGAATAACAAGAGGGTCTTCCGTTGGAAACGGAAGACCCTAATAATCTTAATCTGCACAATAATATAAAGGTCTTCCGTTGGAAACGGAAGACCTTAATTAATTAAAAATACAAACAAAGCCGTATAATATTGACTGAGGGTCTTAATCATTGTAGAACAATGAGGGAAATTATAAAGTTTGTTTGAACGAAGATGCGTTTATTATCTTTTGAAAATACAAATAAACAAATTGAACATACAGAGAAAAAACAATTTGACATAAAATTAACAAAAATTTGGATCCCCCTACACACAAAATTATCTACCAGTCCTCCCACCTCGAAAACATATATTTTTATCCAGTGGATACAAATATATTTCTTCGAGGTGGGAGGACTGGTAGATAATTTTGGATACCATCCACGCCGCATGTAGAAAAGCCTGATTAAGATAATCTAAATATTTTATGGTCGTTTCTGCTTGTTATATACATACAGTAACCCAATTTGTATTTGCGACGACTTTATTTCGCGATGTATCGGACATAAACTGGTTTGCGACGACTATTTTTTGCGACGACGCGTTATTCACACTCGTTTTAATATAACATTCACTTAGTAAAGTCTATTTTGTGTCGAGAAATATTCGCGAGGAAGAGTCTTTTGCATTTCTTGTGAATATTTATCGCAAGCGAAAAAAAGTTTTTTAAGAATATATAATTTGATGCAAATTGGTAATAAATATTTAATTTTTCTTATCTTGTACAATTGCTCTATTAGTTTTTGACATTTTGTTTCGCTTCATTTCTTTGTGAAGATGATAACACAATTTATGCTTTACCGCATTCAGAAAAACGAGTCTTCGTTTACGCACCTACCCCAAACTAAAGATGCATAATTCTATTCGTCGCCGTTTTGATATATTAATAATCCTTACAAACGAAGATACACAGCGGGTTCCAGTAAATGTTCTACCAAGCCTTTTTCTTTACCCCCTACGAAAATATTAACAACAGTAAATGAGAAATTTAAAGAGTACTGCGCAACAGTATATTCAAGAAGCGGTGTAAATTAAATGTGGATACTTAAAAATTCTAAAGAACTCTTTTAAAAATTTAAAAATCACAAATATTTACCTAAATCAATAGCATCAAATCTTACGACTTTTCTACACTTATAATTGACTACCGTCACGAGAAAAGGGCCCTTAAGGTCAAAATTTCACAAACTCACTTTTTTCTCAATTAAGACTAGTCAACTCTTTCTGAATACAAATATACACAGATATCCAAGATCTTGTGTGTTTTAAGCATTTTATGACAATTTTAGTAAGACATGTTAACTTACACGACTTTGACGTAGCTGGTCGAAAACGACACGACGTCACGAACGTCAATTATTATTTTGTTATTAAATATTATTAATTATTTTTTAATTATTTATTATAAATTATTTAGTTATCAATTATTATTATCGGTATTTAAACAAGGCCATACTCCAATTATTCAAAAAACACAACACAGACGCAGAAAAAAAAAAGAAACAGAAAATAAAAACAAATGCGTTTACAATGCCGCTACTATGACGTCGTTTTCTGAGCATTGTGACGTCAAAAGATAAGGGCCCTTTTCTCATGACGGCAGTCATATAACAATTCCCTACAATAAAATAAAGTCCAGGTTTTTTACATCATTGATAGATGCTTCTTCAATAAAATGGATCTCGTAATTTAACTTACCTTGTCATCGGTCCTTTAGAAAACTATTTTATTAAAAACCATTCGGATAATGTACAAATTGTACTTTAAAGATATTACAAATATGCTTGCCTATCTGTTGAAAATATTAACGTAGTTTTTGGAAATCGGGTTTTCCAACAATTTGTGGCATCCCCATTGATACCATTTGCGCTCCATTAAGAGCAGACCTATTTCTATATTCATGAAACAATCACAATAACAAACCGTCAACCATCTCAGAAATCCATAAACGAAATACAAATTCAAAGCAGAGAAACACGGACCTCCAAGATAGAGGTAGGATCAGGTGCCAAGGAGGAGTGAACATCCTCTGCTGACCGGTCACACCCGCCGTGTGCTCTTTGTCGTAATCGGGAAAATAAAAATCGCAAAAGTCCGTAGACAATGAGGTAATTAATTATGCTCTAACAATTAGTATGAAAAACGTCAGTCAGCATGCGACTCAGTGGAAGATTGTATTTGCTGACAAAGGCGTCGTATCGACCATAGAACTTACGAAAAGATGACTTTAAACGATACTGTTGAAAGTTCTGTTTTATCAACTTGTTTGTCAGTAGCTTGCCTCGTCTTAGAAACTGTTCATACGAAGAGCATGCCCTTGCGTATCGCATTAACTGAGAGACAATAACACCATATGCAGGTGATGAAGGTATATTGCTACATAAGTAAGGAAAGTTGACTATAGAAAAATTGAAGTCATCGCGATTATCATAAAGTTTTGTTGTTAGGTTACCATCAATGTCCATTTCCAGTAAAATATCCAAATATGAAACAGATGACGCTGACTCTGTGGTATCTTTTATTTCAAGTTCACTGGGATATATCGAGTCGATGTAAGTATGGAAATAACAATTGTTAATTGCTAATACGTCGTCGATATACCTAAATGTTGAGTTGAAGGCCACAGCGAGTGTTTTTTTTTTTCAAGTACAAGTTTTTGAATAAATTCTGCTTCATAAGAATACAAAAATAGGTCTGCTAACAATGGGGTACAATTGGTACCCATGGGAATTCCAACAGATTGTTGGAAGACTTGATTTCCAAAAACTACATAGATGTTGTCTATCAGAAATTAAAGCATCTTCTTAATGTCAGCTTCAGAGTACTTGTGTGTGCAATCAGAATGGTTTTTAATAAAATAGTTTTTTTAGATTTCCAATGACAAGGTAAGCATTTTTACGACTTCCATTTTTATTGAAGAAACAACTGTCGATGATATCAAAAAGTCTAGATTTTAATTTGTCGTTGGGAATGGTTGTATAAAGCGTTGAAAAATCGTACGTTTTGATGCTATTGATTTTGGTAAGATTTTGTGACCTCAAAGTTTCTAATAATTCTTTAGAGTTTTTTAGTATCCACATCTGAGTCACACCACTTCTGGAGTAGATTGTTGTACAGTACTCTTGAAGCTTCTCCTTAACTTCTGTAAGAATTTTAGTTTAGTAAGGAGTAAAGAGAGAGGTTTGGTAGAACATTTACTGGACCCTGTTATATATCTCTGTTTGTAAGGACTTTTGTGAAGCTTTGGAATCCAGTACAAATAAGGTAAATCAAATTCATTTTTTTTATTGAGGATATTAAAGGGTATTCATAACCGATTTCTGATTTTGAAGTATTTCCTGCTTGGAAAGGCTGCTATGAGTAGGATAACCATGTGTAGAATCGAAACTTAGTTCTTTGAAAATGCAATTAATATAATGTGCCAAACAAAGACAATGTTGTTACTTGCCTTATCAGCAGGGACCAGTACATACTGATCATGCAATCTACCTAGTTCTTTTCTCATTTCTGCATTATTAAAAACAGAATGATAAATGGTTTTCATTTGACCTCTCAGTCGTTTAATACGAGATTTTAATATACATCTGATGCCTTTAACCCACTCTGACAAGGTATCAAGGTCTTCTTTCTCAGATTTTGCCCATATAAAGCCCATATAAAGCAAAATCTATTCAAAAATTTGTACATGAAAATAACATAGATACATGTAATCATAGATTACACACCGCACCGAGACAAGGAATCGCCTTTATGAGACAATCTATATCATATTATATGAAAATATAGACAATAATCTTAGATGTTCATGGATACTGTAGTGTTGTTTGACACAATATCGTATATCATATGTAAAAAAAATTGTTGGATAATTATATGTCAATTTCACACAGTATTATTTATTCCATGTTTATCAATACACTACTATAAAATCATGACATTGCATCCAATGATATTTTACAATATTATGTAAACTGATATCATAACAAAATGCATGATACAATAGTATATAATATGATACAATATCAAATCACATAAAACATCATAATATTGTTACATATGATATTATATAGTATGATATAGTATGAAATCGTTTTATAAATTATGTTATTGTGTTATTGTATCATGTGATATTGTATTGTATGATATTGTATCATATATGGTTTATACTATTATATTGTATCATATATCACGATATTATTTGATACAACAATGTATCCTATCAACTGATACAATATTATATGATACAATATCATGATACAATCACATATCATACACTTTATTAAAAATACAATATTATATGAGACACTATATATCATTTTGATATCATATGGTTCAATACATAGTTTATAATACAATGCCATAACACATGTACAACATCGTATCATATGATACAATATTATATAAAACAAGATACTATCATATAAAACAATATTGTACGAGGGTTGTTCGGAAATTATTGAGACATTTGCTCTTACTCACTTTAGAAAAAAGATAAACCATTGAAATTTCACTAAACGATTAACCAGGATACCATGTATTAATGTATAAATTGTCCAGTCAATAGCTGTATAAGATCATTTGTGTTAAGCTGACAAACTTGCTTACGTCCAGTGACATGGATTAACCCGAAACTCATCGCAACGTAATTTTAACTCGTTTCTATGCTCTTTTCTTTTAAACGCCCTAGAAACAAACAGAAAACATGAATTATTCTTCATTTCCCATCTATTTTTTTTTTATTTCAAGAAATCAACATTTTAGTATCTCCTTCATTCTTGATCCTTTTTTGTAAAAAAATCTAGTTATTTCAACCCAAAATGCAACTTTCTATGAAACGCCTGTTAAAGTTCTATACATTTTAAAGAACTGTTGACATCAGTTTTTGTGTAAAAAGTAGTAGATATTTAGACCCTTTGTTTTAATTCTTGTTAAAAAGTAAGTTAAAAATCCAATAAAATGAAGTTCTTGACTCCTTTATATTGCATAGTTCATGTTTAAGCAAGTATTTGGCCTGTAAAGGTATTCTTCCGTGTTTCTCACCAATTTGGTATATATTTGCTGTGCCGCCTTGAGATCAAACTTCAAAAAACCGTCGTGATAAGATTTCCATTGCTGGTACATACATTTGTACTATCTCCGTTTTCAACTCGAAAACTAATGAATTTTGCACACAAGTTTTTCACAATAAATAGCAAAATGAACATATATAATTTGATTTCCTTTACTAGTAATTGTTGGTCCACCGACAATCAGTAAGTAATAGTTAGGTTTAATAATCTACGTTGACTCGATATATACCAGTGAACTTGAAATAAAAGATACCAAAAAGTCTGCGTCATCTGTTTCATATTTGGATATTTTACTGGAAATGAACATTGATGGTAACCTAACAACAAAACTTTATGATAAACGTGATGACTTTAATTTTTCTATAGTCAACTATCCTTACTTATGTAGCAATATACCTTCATCACCTGCATATGGTGTTTTGTCTCTCAGTTAATTCGATACGCAATGGCATGCTCTTTGTATGAACAGTTATCAACAGTCTCGTTTGAACTCATCTTTTCGTACGTTCTATGGTCGATACAACGACCTTGTCAGCAAATACAATCTTCCACTGGATCGCATGCTGACTGACGTTTTTCATACTAATTGTTAGACTATAATTAATAACCTAATTGTCAACGAACTTTTCCGTTTTTCCCCGATTACGACAAAGAGCACAATGCGGGTGTGACCGGTCAGCAGAGGATGCTCACTCCTCCTAGGCACCTGATCCTACCTCTATCTTTTTGGAGGTCCGTGTTTCTCTGCTTTGAATTTTTATTTCGTTTTATGGATTTTTGAGATGGTTGACGGTTTGTTATTGTTATTTTATTATTAAAGCAACAATGCAAGTTTGAAATAGTACTATTATCTTTTAAACGTGTAGCATGTTCCAAAAAACTAAACCTTCTTCAGTATATGAAATCTTTGGCTCTGATTCAGCATCAATGCCTGTGGGGTACATTAAAATCACAAGATGCATTATGAATTCAAATTTCATAAAAATTGAACCAGTAATAACTAATATTCGTCAATCAAAGGGCATCTGCTCTAAAACTTTTAACCAGCTTAAAACCTTAACCTCTTCCAGCGTCCGAAACCTACGGTTCAGATCCAGCATTCATGCCTGTCAAGTGCATAAGTATCATAAGATACACCATCCTTACACATTTTGTTAAGTTAGGACCAGTAATAACTGAGATATAATCAACAGAGGACACCTGCTTCAAACACTTAAACAACACCAAAAACCTTATCCTTCTCGGGCATCTGAAAGCGATGGCTCAAATTCAGCATTCAAGCCTGTCATGTGCATCAGAATCATTATCATTAGACGCAAATTTAGTGAAATTAGGACCAGTAGTAACTTAGAAATGGCTATCAAAGTGCACCTGCTCCCAAAAAAACCTGCTCCAAAAACCTTAACCTCCTCCAGCATCTGAGATTAATGGCCCAGATTCAGCATCCAAGTCTTTTAAGTCCATAAGTAGGTCCAAATGCATCATCCATGCAAGTTTGGTGAAGGTAGAATAGGTAATAGCTTAGATACTTGACCTGTACAAAAACTTTAACAAGGTCCAGACGCCGACGCCGTGGGTATAGTAAAATCATTTCCCCTTGACTTCGACTCGGTGAGCTAAAACCCTCGCTGTGGTATTTTACTCGACATTTAGGTAAATTGACGACGAATTATCAACGAACAATTGTTACTTCCATTCTTACGTTATGTAGTGCTATTAGCTGCTTCCATGTATAACAAGGCCCATTCATTTCCATTCTGTATATTTTGTCGAAAAGTAGGAAAAGTTTGACTCCAATAAACAAAAAGCACATGGGCCACATCGTTCACCACAATTTTTCCCCTGGATATTCTAAATTTTATCATTTAACCCCTTTTGTAGCAGAGTGATTTTATAGTCATATCTAATACTGAACATTGCAGGTTTCAAGAGGAACTTAAAACTGTTTATATATAAGATATAAACCTATAAATAAAACTTTGAACCCCTGGTGAGGCCAATGAATTGTCCAGAGGCCAAAGTCTAAACAATTTTAAAGATTTAACAATTTTTCAAAATGCTTGAGTAAAACCATATATCAACAAAATTGATTTTTTAAAATAATTTAAAATGGTTTCCTTTGTAAAATTGGACCCCCCCCCCCGAAAAAAAGGACTCTACCCTACTCCTTAAAATTTTGACAAATTTAAATTTACACTATTTAAGGTGGCTTTCACTCATGTTTCCGTTATCTAGGCAAATGGTTTTTCAGAAAAAGATTTTAAAGAGTTTATTCAGTATATTCCTATGTAAAACTTGGACCCCCATTGTGAATCCACCCAATTCCTTGGGATCATGACTTTAACAAACTACAATCTACCTTACCAGAGGATGCTTCCACAAAGGTTTCAGCTTTTGGTGGTCGATTGGATTGGTTTCTGAGAAGATTTTATTCTATATATTCCTACGTAAAAATTTTACCACCATTGTGGCCCCACCCTGTCCAAAGGGATGATGATTTTAACAAACTACAATCTATCCTACCTGAGAATGATTCCATACAAGTTTAACTTTCCTGATCGATCAGTTTCTGAGAAGATGATTTTTAAAGATTTTTCTCTATATATTCCTATGTAAAAATTGGATCCCCCTTTGTGACTCCAATTTTTCCCCCAGGATCATGATTTGAGCAAACTTGAATTTACACTACCTGAGGATGCCTTCACTTAAGTTTTAGATTTTCTGGTCAAATGGTTTTTGAGAAGATTTTTAAAGATTTATCTCTATATATTCCTAGGTGAAAATTTGACCCCCCCCCTTTGTGGCCTCACCCTTCCCCCGGGGATCATGATTCGAACAAACTTGCATCTAACTAATCTGAGGTAGATTCCACAAAAGTTCAGCTTTCCCGTTCAAATGAATTTTAAGAAGAAGAGTTTTGAAAATACGAACAAATAAATTTTAATGATCTCCCCCTTAAAGAGAATATTGCTCTTCATTAAAACAAACTAAACCCCCTTTTACAAATTAATTGTTTGCCAAGTTTGGTAAAAATTGGCCCAGTGGCTTTGGAGAAGAAGTAAAAAGTTTACAGACAGACAACCAGACGGACAGACAGACAGAGAGAGGACAGACAGACAGGCGGACGCTGGAAGAAAATAATCAGAAAAGCTCACTTGAGATTTCAGCTCAGGTGAGCTAAAAAGCAAATTGACATCATTTACTATGTTGATAATGTATTAATCTTACAAAAAATTAGCAGTGATGATAATTATGCCTGACCTGATGATACTGCGTCTAAGTGTTTAGACCTTATGTCTTAAACAAATTATCTACGAAAGTGTTAGCTAAGAAAATATGACATTTAGACCTGACTTTTTTGTTTATGTACCTACACCTGTATAAACAAAGAAAACAATACTATATAGAAACACAGAAAGGTTTATACTGCGTAAAAACAACTATGCAATAGATTATTACCGTGATTATTTTCTGATACACATCTTTAGTAATTCAATAAACAGTTCAAACTCACTACAGTTCTTAAAACAAACTCGTGCGTAAGTATGGCGGACTTGCATCACATTACAAAATATAATGTCCTAATAAAATTGGAAACTTGTTCTGATAAATTTGGAAACTATCAGATCATTTTAATACGTCGACTCGATATAACACAGTGAAATTGAAAGAAAAGAGTCTGAGTCATCTGTTACATATTTAGATATTAGAATAGAAAAAGTTTCTGATAAATATGATGACTTCAATTTTTCTACCGTCAACGTTCCTTACTTATGGAGCAATATACCTACATCACCTGAATATGGAGTTTTTGTCTCTCAGTTGATTTGATATACAAGAGATTGCTCTACGTGTAAACAATCTTTATTGTCCGTGAATTAGTTTATCCATTTAATTTGTTATATCACTATTCATGTTCTTTTTAAAAGCATTGTCTTGAATTGACTAATCTATAAATAATTGGTTTAAATTATAATGCACACACTACACAAGTAATAATGTCAACATGATTTTACGACCAAGGAGTGGATTCTGACTAAAATTGAAATGCAGGATGCATTTACAGATAATGTACAATGAACAAGTAACGAAATGATAGCAAAATGCGTTTTATTAACCCGATTGTTTAGAAATGTAACACAGCATTATTAACAAACATTTGTCATGAATCACAGACCTGTTAGCAAGATCAGATCAGGTTTTGAAATACGGCAATCTAGATAGTCCTTAGTTCCAGCTCTATTTTTTTTGGGGGGGGGGGGATTGTCATATATCTTGAGCTCTTTATTGTTTGGACGACCATGTAATGTGCATATCACTGAAAGGCAGGTGAGACTTTTCAAAGTTTACATGTATATACTTAACTAGTTGCAAGGGAACTACTTACTTTTATGGTCATACAAAGCTCATACGAACTTTTCCTCATTTTCTCCTATACGTGAAAAAAGCTGCAATTAGATTTCATTTGATCGTAACGATGTTAATACAAAAAAATATAGTATTTTTTGGTTCTTTATTATTTCCAAATTTGCAATCGTTGATAAAAACTGTTGTACATTTATTGCTTACAACAAGACAAGGGAAAAATTAAAAATGACTGCTTTGTCAGAATGAAGGTTGTATTTCTAATAGTACAGTATTACATGTTGTGCTGTCTCCTATCCTCAAAACAGCTAGCTAACGCATGTATGAATATCAACGTTAACATTTTTTGTTTAGCATGGGGAAAGCCTACAAAAAAGAAATATAAATAAATGTGATGTACAATACTAAAACGTTCGCAGGTAAGTTAAGGCAACTCCGAGTTTAGTGACCGTCGATATTATGATAAATTTAAAAATTGTTTATTTTTATGAAAACAGTGCTGAATATTAATATCAATTTAAAGTGTTCACCAAGATATTATTTTTCTACTTCGAAATAGAGTCGATCGTGGAAGCTGCCGTGTCATGGTATAATGTGACAGTTAAAAATAGATCACACATTTACTTTAACAAAAAAATCAAAAAGTGTAACACTACCCCGAAGTTCAGTTGTATGTATGATACAATAATTCGATCGGCAATTAGTTCATGTTTATTAGTAATACTGCTAGAATCCTATCGTTAATCGCATAAAATAAATATTGTCATAATTTATCGGAAACCCCCTCAACTTCTTCAATTTCATTGAAAATACTACGTATTTTTTATTTACAACAACAAAGCACAGGATTCTAGAAGCATGTCTGTGACGTCACCAATGAAAATTATACGTAATACAGAGGAATCGATGATATATTCAGTTAGAAAAGTTTCTAGTGACATTTTATGCCTGTAGTTTTCATAATTTAAACCAGAGATATGGTTAAAATTGACATGTTTCTGATTAAATATAACATCATGCTGCTTATTGTGACGTCATATTGATCAGAGCAATTTTTACTCAATCGATCGCCGAGAGTTGCCTTATCATATCCGCGTTGTAAAGGTCGTGAAAATGGTAAAATATATATAATACTGCTTATATTTTATCAGAATATTAACGTTACATTACCAAGAACACTTAAATGTATTATCATTCCATATCTGATGAAAAGTGCTACCAGTACTAAAGTCTCATACATTCATATTAATGAAATGGACATGAGCTCCTCCAACCACTAAATGAATGCAATTAATATTTTATCATGTTATACCCCTGTTATTACCCGTCAAACCTTAGGTTATCCTCTTATTTAAAAGTTTTCAGAAAGTTTCGTTGGTAGAGTACCTAACAATAATGATTCAGAGGACCCGAGCTCGAGTCTAGACCGGCCCGTCAATCAGTCTACCATCCAGTTATGTTTGGTGTTGTGACCAAACTCTAGAAATGATAAAAAAATCAAACGTTAGTGGAGTAACCTTGGATGTTCATTATTCCATCCATTTAAGCTAGTTATTTTTATTTCAGAATTCTTAGCAGCTTTACATATGTTGTCTGACTATGGACCCTAATTACAGCCTCCAGGATGTGGTAAGGTGCAATCTCTGTGAGACATCAATCCCAACTTTACACTGTGTATTTTGTATTATACATCTGTGTGAAGACTGTAAAGGGAAACATCTCTCTGATAAATCCAAACAGCACAAAGTGGTGCAATTCAAAGACCGGTTATCTATTCCTAGATGTCAGAAACATTCCACCAAAAAATGTAGACTTTTTTGTGATCAATGTGACATTCCTATATGTGCAGTTTGTGTTTCCTCTAAAGAACATCAAACGCACGATGCTGTGAACATTTTTATTGCTTTAGAAAGCAAGTCACGAGCCGTACAGAAAGATTTACAAGATTTAGAGACCTTAATTTATCCTAAATATCAAGAAATTGCATCTTATCTCTCGGTTCAGAAAGCAAATCTGAAGGAAAATTCCCAAAAAATAATTAAAGAAATCAACAAACAAGGAGATGACTTGCACAAAGAAATAAATGCCATTATCAAGAAACTAAAATCTGATCTTGATGAAGATGCTTCCAAATACCTGTCTGTCCTAAATAAACAGGAAACAAAAATCACACGCACAATTTCTGCAATCAAACTGAGCATTGTTGACCTGAAGAAGTTACTGGACTCCAATGATGTTGTCAGCATTGTCTCTGCTTACAAATCCAAGAATGCTGAACTCAGAAGATTGCCTCCTAAACTCATCGTTTCCTTACCAAGTTTTATTCCTCAAAAGATTAACAAGGAACAGATAAATCAACAATTTGGTTATTTGTCAGCGTCATCTATCAAAACAGTAAAAGATTTCTACACAAAGGAGACTCCTGGTGCTGAGTCTTCTCCTTCGGACAAACCACCCCGAAAGCTGAGTTCTGTACCACATATCATCACAGAAATAATCACAGAATATGGAGCATTTAAACTTAGCAATGTGTCCTGTCTGAGAGATAAAGATATCTGGATTTGTGGAAATGACAACATGATGAGACTATATAACCTGCAAGGAGAACTACTTAACTCAATTCAAACCAAGTCTAAAAACGAACCTTACGACATAGCAGTGGCGGAGAATGGGTATCTTGTTTATACTGATTATCAAGATAGAACTGTTAACATTGTGAAGAATGCACAGATACATACAGTGATCAAACTACAGCGGTGGATACCTCTTAATATATGTATTGCCTTTTCTGGCGACGTTCTGGTTGTCATGAGCAGTGATGATGATAAACAAACAAAAGTTGTGCGTTATTCTGGCTCCACAGTTATACAGAGTATTCAATTCAATGACAAAGGACTACCTCTGTATTCATCTGGGGGAGCGTTATTAAACAGGGAAAGAATGATTTTCCTTAACAACTATAAATTCATCAGTGAGAACAGGAACCAAGATATTTGTGTGTCTGACTGTTTAGCCTGTGCAGTGGTGGTGGTCAATCAGGCCGGGAAACTCCGGTTTACCTACACCGGAGTTCCTTCTTCTACCAAGGAATCATTTTTACCTTTTGGCACCACTACAGACAGCCAGAGTCGGATTCTTACGGCATGTTATAACAATAACCGTATCCACATCCTGGATCAGGACGGACAGTTCCTCCGCTACATTGACAACTGTAATTTACGCGGTCCATATGGTTTATGTGTGGATACCAGAGACAACCTCTTTGTAACTGAGTGCCACACTGGTAAAGTGAAGAAAATACAATATTACATGTAATCTAGTTGTTTTATTCTGGGGATAACGTCTATGATTATTAATAAGTGTAGATACGTATCATTGATATAAACTTTATATAACTGCATTTTTCTTATCAAAATTGTATACATAAGATCAGGTGTTAAGAAGATTATTGTAATTTTGCGGAATAACAATATGTAGTTATTTTGTTACTGAAGAAATATTTACTAAACCAAGCCAGGCGAACACAAACTAAAACAATCAGAAATATGTTTGCAATAAATAAGGTTTTTTTTTCGAAGTTTAAAAAAAATGACATCATGACCGAGAGTTGAATGTCGTTTAAAGAACTAGATTCAGTTTTAATCATGTTTTGCCCTGTTTCTAAGTGATTTTTAAAAATATCACAAAAAGTTGAAATGGAACATTTATTATCACAAGAATTACTAAGACAGTAAAATTCTGTAAATATTTTTTTGATAAGACTTTCACGAGGGTAATTGTGATGTCATAAAAAGTGCATTTTCCCGTATTTTTTTTAAACTAAGCATGACACCAGTTTTCGGACGTACATGTATTTTAGATAGAAATTTATGTCCGCAGCCGTCGCCCACGATGAAATTTATTTTATAACTTTATCATGTGATATCACATGAAATATATTAATTTCAGTCTGAGCGACCGCTTTGGACATTTTTTTCATTTTGACAAAACTAACGAAGGTGACATTTTTATCATTTTTGACTACATCTTAAAAATATAACATAATGTTGAAGTCATTATTATCTTTTAAAACATTCATGAAATTTAAACAGCTTTTGAATTTCAGGTAATATATTGAAGAAACTGTTCCTTCTTCTTTAAACGGAAAATATTGTAAATAAATTATAATGCAAGAAAATTCAACTTCAACTTAAACTGAAATAAATTACGTTATTTATTAAGAAGTGAACAAAAACATACCCGAGCAGATATAAACATATCAAATATTTGCTAAAAAGTATGCAATAATGCTTTTTATTTTCGGCCAGTCTTTCCCTTTCCTTATTTTTGATGAAAAAATCTGACAAGAACAATCACACCCGCATATTTTTTTTAATTCACATGTAACATGACTCTGCAGATTTAAAGTTCATTTTCTTGAAAAGAGCTGCTATAAATCCATTTTCTGTGCAAAATGCATAGAATTTAGGTAGTTTTTTCTCACTTGAGCTGAAGTGAGCTTTTCTGATCACATTTTGTCCGTCGTCCGTCTGTCCGTCCGTCTGTAAACTTTTCACATTTTGAACTTTTTCTCTAAAACCACTTGGCTAATTTCAACCAAATTTGGCACAAAGCATCCTTATTGTACATTGAATATAAATTGCAGAAATAAAAGACCGATCTTTATTCAAAGCGGAGAAAAGTTCGAAACTGTAGAAAAAGAGGGGTGCATTTTCAAAAAATCTTCTTCTCAAGAACCACTGGGTCAAATTCAACGTAATATAGCATATAGATAATCCTTGTGGTAAGGAAAATATAAATTGCAAAAGTTATGGGCTAATTCTGTTTCAAATTTGAGTAATTAACGAAAATAATAAATAAGACTCGATTTCGGAAACGAAAGTAGACTGGTCCTCTGTCTCTATCGTATCGTTCATATCAGACAGGCAATGCCAGTCTAAAACGAAAGTTCTGTTTCAAGCAGGCATGTTCGACGCATGATAAACGAGTCAAGCTGACAAAGATGAATTTACTTGTTGGGCAACAGTTTACGTTCGAAGGGAATGTTTGCAACATCCAATATATATTTGTGCCGTTTTTGTGAAGTAAATTGAGGTTAAATATTTCAATGAGTTGACATTTTAACTTGTGACGGTGGTTTTAGCTTGTTTTGATTTACGTTTCGATGATTTGTATGAAATTTACACCAACTTTGATGGTTTTTCAGACAGAATTAAATAAAACGACCTCTTTAAAACAGTTTAAAACATTACTGTTACGGGGATAAATGTATTATCGCTTTTGAATAAATATGAAAATAAAGGGTGGACCTTAGTGAAATAGAGTGATATGCCTGTCAAAACATTGAGTGTCGTCAGAAGCTAATTAAAAGTGGGTGAGAGAAGGGGGGCTAGACCTTATCAGAAATCTAGACAAGCTAAAATAAGGATTTTGAGTATGGTTATGTCTACCTTTACAAAATAGTGGGGGGGCTTAGCCCCATCCCCGGTTCCGACGTCTATGCATTGATTATAATAGTTCTTTAACATATCACATGACAACATTTTTCATTCGAGTGTATTCATCGATCAAGTGAGTATTATGTTATAAAACGTCACACGAGTTCACGCCTGGTAAACAACGATCGTTTATAATGCAAAAGACCAATTAAAATTTTGAATGTTTTTAATTTGAGTGCATTGAGGTACAATTTTCTTCTTTCACATATAGGATTATTTTAAAGAATAAAATACAATAACTAGTTAGTAGTTGAAGAAGAAAATGTACCTATATGCATGATCTCATATATTTTGATCGCTTTATAAAGTGAGGGGGGTGAACTAAAATAAAGGGAATCGGAAGTTAACATTGTACCCCTACCAAACGTTAAGCTCAAAATATTGCATAGGATCTTGTTTTTTGGTAAAAATGGTATTTCATAAAGGTACAATGTCAAAGATTAAGTGTATGAAAATAATGTAAAATTTGGATACTTTATGGTATTCTTTTTTTGTTAATCTACCGAGGGGCCATATGGCACAATATCCTTTGAACACCCATATCAAGCCACTGTTGCTCAGGTGAGCGATGTGGCCCCATGGGCCTCTTGTTCGAATAAGTGTGCGAATATTTGCTTAATCGAGAAGAATATAGGTTTCTAGCGGTAGTAAATATAAACTGAGATGATGTATATGTTTATTATTATGTAGAGACACCGTGGTATTGTTCTTTTTCTCTATATTTCGCATTAAAAAATATAGTTGTAGTTGTAATGTGTTGCTTTAATTTTATTGCATTGACTTTTGCAAAATGGGGAAAAATCTGAATATTTCGTCTAAATCATAGCCATGATTTAACTTTAACTTTAAGATTGTTGTTGTAATAGTCTGATGCTGAATTGCTTATAAGCTTTCATATGCTTTCATATACATGTAACATGTAAACAAATAGTTTTATATAAATAAAATATAGTTCATTTAAACAATATATGTTTATAGTTTTTTATGAAGTGATACACTCAGTTTATCTATATATTTATCCTGTCCTGGATTTATTTAAGTATTGAATCCTTATTTTTTGAAAGATGTAGTCTCATAACTGCAACGGTGTGTGCATACAAATTGAATAACGCGCTTTAGCGCATTATGAAAATGTGTTTGCACACACCGTTGCAGTTATGAGACTATATCTTTCAAAAAAGAAGGATTTAATGCTTATATTTACATTTTTTTATCTTCTTGCCTTGTATGCAAATGTGAATGATACCTCAAAATTACTGTATTATCCTATGGGAAAGTTCATATTAATGGAAGAGCCACAGTAACAGCCACAAGCGTGATCTTTGATTTTCACTTGTGACGTTGTATTTATCAGCGTTCAACGTTTGTGACGTCACAATTAAAACTCGTGATTTAACCTTTTAGTACCCTGTCTGTGTTATGGTGCTTTATCTGCAGTAGCTTTACATGCAAAATATATGTGGAATATGAATATTAGGAAGTAATGCCCCTTTTGCATAATCAAAAGGCGTCGGAAGAATGCAGAAAAAATAATACTAATAGTGACTCACCTTTTTTCTTAAATTTTCATTAATGCATCTGGGTAATTAATTTTAACTTTTTCATTCTAACTTTTTAATTTATATTTTTATAACTAAAAAAATAAATGAATATAAGAATATATAAAACAATATTAGAAAAACAAGTGTCTGAAATTAAAAAAGACAATAAAATACTCAATAGGAACTAAAACACTGATTTTCTATGGTTGTGTTTTCGTTTCTGAACAATATGATTTTTTTGCGAGGTTGATTGAGAAGCAATGTCTCTATGAAGAATATTATTTTTTTTTTCATAAGCTGTTATGTGGTATCGAAAATTCAAAAATTCACAAAAATGTTCATGCATTAGATAGTTTTTAAAGTTTACAAACAACAAATAAGACAAGCTCGAAATTTAACTTAGAAATCCCACAGCCAGATAGGGTCTAGTCATCTCCTCACCATCTTCCTTTGCCCATTCTTCCACGGTATGACAAGCGTAAACATGCTATGTTATCAAAATAGTATATACGATTTGAAAACGTTTTCAAACTTAATATAAAGTACTATTCGGAGAACAGTTGGTTTTTGCTGCATAAATAGATCCACTTTTGACGGTTATTTTTAATGAAATATATGCATGTTTAAACAATATGTAATTTGAGACACGTTAAGATTTTAAAATTATTTAAATTATTAAATTACATCTACTGAATTTGATATATCGAAGTTTCAACCCTGGTATGACCTACCCCTTTCCATGTTCTGTGACAAATATTAAGTCGTACCTGATATTATATATTTTGTTCATCACTTTGCTATAAATTGTACATACTTTGGCTATTAAGTTTTTATTTAAAATTCAATTTATTTCCATGGCTCTTAAACAAAACAATACCTTTAAACTTCTAAAAACATAATAAGATATGTATCAAAACCAAACAGAGAGTATCAAATTTGAAAACGTACGCGGGAAGGTAAAGACAACTCTGAGTTTAATTGTCGTCGAAATTATGGTCATTTTAAAAATTGTTTATTTTTATGAAAACAGTGCTGAACATTAATATCAAGTTAATGTATTCAGGAAGATATTATATTTCTACTTCGGAATCGAGTCGGTCTTTGAAGCTGCCGTGCCATTGTATCACGTTGCAGTTAAAATAGATCATTTTTACCTTAACAAAAAATAAGAAAGTGTAACACTACCCCGAAGCTTATTTGCATATATGATACAATAATACGATCGGCGATTATTTCATGTATATTAGTATTAGTGCTAGAATCCTATTGTAAACATAAAATAAATATTGTCATTATTTATAACCCCCTAAACTTCTTCAATTTAATTTAAAATACTACGTTTTTCATTTAAAACAACAAAGCAAAGGATTCTAGCAGCACTTTTTAAGAATTTAAGGTCATATGCTTTTGATATTTTCCGAATTTATCTTTTATAATATCTTGGGTTGTGTTACTCTTTTGTCTTTTTTGCTTACTTTGTCATCGGAAATCTAAAAAAAAAATATTTTGTTGAAAACCATTCTGATTGCACACAAGTATTCTGAAGTTGAAATTAAAAAATTGCTTGAGTTTCTGATAGACAACATCTATGTAGCTTTTGGAAATCAAGTCTTCCAACAATCTGTTGGAATTCCCATTGGTACCAATTGTACCCTATTGTTAGCAGGCCTATTTTTGTATTCTTATGAAGCAAAATTTATTAAAAAACTTGTACGTGAACAAAATAAATCACTCGCTGTGGCCTTCAACCCAACCTTCAGATATATCGACGATGTATTATCAATTTACAATTTTTTGTTTCCATACTTACGTCGACTCGATATATCCCGGTGAACCTGAAATAAAAGATACCACAGAGTCTGCGTCATTTGTTTCATATTTGGATATTTTACTGGAAATGGACATTGATGGTAACCTAACAATAAAACTTTATGATAAACGTGATGACTTCAATTTTTTCTATAGTCAACTTTCCTTACTTATGCAGCAATATACCTTCATCACCTGCATATGGTGTTTTTGTTAATTCGATACGCAAGGACATGCTTTTTGTATGAACAGTTTCTAAGGCGAGGCAAGCTAGTGACAAACAAGTTGATAAAACAGGACTATCAACAGTCTCGTTTGAACTCATCTTTTCGTAAGTTCTATGGTCGATACAACGACCTTGTCAACAAATACAATCTTCCACTGGATCGCATGCTGCCTGACGTTTTTCATACTAATTGTTAGACCATAACTTAACACCCAATTGTCTAACGACTTTTCCTTTTTTTCCCGATTACGACAAAGAGCACACGGCGGGTGTGACCGGTCAGCAGAGGATGCTCACTCCTCTTAGGCACCTTATCCTACCTCTATCTTTTTAGAGGTCCGTGTTGATCTGCTTTGGATTTGCATTTCGTTTTATGGATTTTTGAGATGGTTGACAGTTTGTTATTGTCTGTAGCGTTTTTATTTTCTCAACCTTTTTACGAGCATGTTATTTCATTTCATTTCACCAAATCCTCATTCCTTTCTCCTTTTTAATGATAAGTCAGCTTGAGTTCACAACTTTAATAAAGGTAATAATCCAAGTAACATAATTATAAACACAGCAAATATATACATCCAATTCAATCAAAAACTTGTGCAATTCAACTTTGAAAATGCTACTACTCTGTCCAAAAAAACCACCCGCACTGAACTTAAGTCAATCTCCCTTTATATATAACATCTCTTAATTAACTCCTTAATCACGTGCATAATTTACTCCTATAGTATAATAATAAAATCAACTCCTCTCTTTAAAATAACTCCTCACTATGTTTCATAACAAATACAATTTAGGTCAGAGATGAGGAGTTAATATCAATTAGTAAACAAAGTTCATACGTTAAAGAAAATAATAAACCAGATAATATTAAAATGAATAATATAACTTTGCTTCACTCCCCCCTACACAAGTTTTGACTCCGACAAAACAATAATAGACATTAATAAACAAAGCAAAACAAAATATTATACAATTAATAAAAGTAGTCTGATATATATATATATACATATATATACAAAAAGTCACTCGGGATTTAAACTTTGTTTCTGTAGTTCCGCGAGGAAAATTGAAATTTCTTCCAAAGTTCTTTGCGCAAAAATGTTCGCACTTTGTCTATCCATGTTTTCACAAACATTAATTTCCATCGTTCTCTGTTCGTTAATCACATCACCATCTTTTACAACCAAAACACTGGACATATTTAGTCGGATTGATCGTGTCACAACAAGTTCACGAGTATCTTCGTACACTTCCTGTTTAACGTCTCCTTCGTCGTCTGATATCATGATGAAATCGGTAGATTTTTCATCGGTTGAATAAACAATAGTGTCACTATCTCCTTTAAATTCATCTTCATCCTCGTCTGACGAAATGTCACTATAATCCGGGTTCTTAATAATACTATCGTAAAAATCCATGATTTTTCGAATAAACAGTTCAAAAACATAAGTTAAAGTCACTTATCAATTGTTCATCGTAATCATAATGTCTATTGTGAAAATGTCGCCGTAATTTTTCTCTTCGTTTAAAAACTTTATCACAGAACATACACTGAAATAGGATTACATTTCCTTTGTGTTGTTGGTTGAAATGTCTTTTAAAATTGTCCAATCTGGTAAATAAAATTCCACATTTATTACATAATATAGTCTTCATTATATCGTTGTGGTTTTCGAATGACTCTTCCCCGCTTGGTTTTCTCAGGCATACCCAAGTTCTGGGTGTCACGTGACTGGTCAATCCGAGGAGGATCTGAAGTTGGAATACACAACTCTCGGTTTGTCTTTGGCGCATAAGCTTTTCTCACGCGCGGTGTTTCGGCGGCATCTTTTGAATTTGAGGAGGGATCCAGCTCAGGCGTGTTAGTAGTTTTGTTTGGCATCTCTTTGAATTTGATGAGGTATTTGAGTTTCGACTCTGCTGTTTTTCGTATCTGGAATGATTTTATATTGTCAGCAAGGACAATGACGGGATTAGATTTTCTTGAATGTTTAATTTCAAACAACACATCACTTAATTTTTTCGTAATAATCCATGGTCCAGTCCAGTTTCGAGCTAATTTAAGTTTTGTGCCGACAATTTGTTTGGGCTGAAATCTCCGTACAATATCACCTTCGGTATAATTTTTCCGCACAGCTGTTTTATTATAATGTTTCTTTTGTCTATAAACTGCTCCCGAAGTTTTCTCTCTAGCAAATTTGTGTACAATCTCCAAATTTTTGCACAAATTTTTCACATATTTTGTTTCCGATATTTTCTCTCCTTTTCCGATTTCCAGAGATTCCGTTTGTAAGTCTACGGGTATAGTCATCTCCGAACCAAACATCATGCGAAAAGGCGTAATTCCAGTCGTTTCGTGAACTGATGAGTTATATGCCATCACAACACAATCAAAATAATCGTCCCAATCAGTTTGTTTCACATTAATATACTTAGACAACATATCCTTAATTGTTCGATTTAGTCGTTCTACCATTCCGGCAGATCTTGGATGGAATGCGGTTGTTCTTGTTTTCGCTATGTCAAATATCGAGCATAAATGTTTAAACACTAAACTTTCAAACTGTACACCTTGATCACTGTGAAATTCGTATGGGCATCCGTATCTTTTTATCCAGTCCCGGAAAAATACAATAGCTATCGTTTTTGCTTCCATATTTGGTATTGGAAATATTTCCGCAAATTTACTGAAATAATCCGATATGACTAAAATGTACACATTATCATTTGCGGTTTTAGGAAACGGTCCTGCTATGTCTGCTGCAACTCTTTCAAATCTTCCACCAGCAATATAGGTTTCCATATAATTACGTCTCTTTCTTCCAGGATTTTTCCGTTATTCACATATTTCACAGGACTTCACATAATCACGAACATTTTGTTTCATTCCCGGCCAATAATATGATGAAAATGAAGCTCTTTGCTGCGTTCTGTAAATTCCCCGAGGTAGGTAGGCGCGTCGTGCAAATACCACATTACATCCTCGCGAAGTCTATTCGGAGTACAAATACACAATCTATTTTCACCCTTTTCTGTCCACAGAATACACAAAACATCATTATGAATTCGTAGCAATTCCCAACGTGCATGCCAAAATTTACACTCTGGGTGTAAATGTGAAATGTCCTGGTACGAAGGTTTGTCTTTTCCCATTTTAAGCAACTTTAAAATAGGAAATATTCCATCATCATTCTCTTGTGCGTTACGTATGTTCTCGTACGATAACTCGTTTACTGGCATCTCAACACTTTTGGCTCGCTTTGGTCTATTTTCCGTGCGTCCTTTCTTCTTGTTTCTCACTTCAGAACAATGGTCCTCAATGAATAAATTCACAATATTACAAATTACATTTTCTTTGTCACATATCCCATGTTCACCGATATTTTTCCTTAATTCGTTCACATGCGATTGTTGCTTTCCGTCATAAATGTCACTTATTTTTCGATTGCACTGTCTACAAACTTCTTCACTGTCTTTAGCACAATTTGACGGTAAACGCGATAAAGCGTCAGCATTACTGTGACGTTTTCCCGGTCGGTGAATAATTTTGAAATCAAATGCTGATAACTGTTGTAGCCACCGACAGACTTGGCCATCTGGATCTCTAAACCTATGTAACAGGTTAAGGAACCATGATCAGTACGTAAGATAAATTCCCGTCCAAGAAGATAATGTTTAAAATGTTTTATAAAGAAAACAACAGCCAACATTTCTTTTCTCGTTACACAGTAGTTTTTCTCATGGGAATTTAATGTTCGACTGGCATACTGCATCACTTTTTCTTCACCATTTTGAATTTGTGACAAATTACAACCGATCGCATCATTACTAGCATCTGTATCTAGCACAAATGGTCCACCATCTACATCTGGATATCCAAGTATATGAGAATGTATAAGCTTATCTCGAAGTTCGTGAAAAGCATGATCACATTCCGGCGTCCAGTTCCATACTCCATTTTTCTTTGTTAAAGCATGAAGGCACTTCGCTGTTTCTGCAAATCCTTTGACAAACTTCCGGTAATATGACATAATTCCTAAAAATCTTCGTAAATCTGTTACGTTTTTAGGAATTTGTATGTTCTTAATTGGCTTCTATTTTCTTCGGGTCTGTGTGCACACCATATCTTGAAACTACATGTCCAAGAAATTCTACTTCCTGTCTGAAGAAAAAGCATTTCGATGGCTTTAATTTTAGGTTTGCTGAGTCCAGTCTGTCACAGACTTGATTAAGATTTTCTAGATGTTCTTGAAAACTTTTTCCAAAAACAATAATGTCATTAAGATATAAAACAGCTATGTTCCACTGTAATCCACAAAAAGATTTTTCTATTATCCTTTGGAATGTCGCCGGCGCGTTGCACAACCCAAACGGCATGACGCTATATTGATAAAGTCCTCCTCTGGGAGTCGCAAATGCTGTTTTCTCCTTATCTCTCTCCGACATCGGTACTTGATGATACGCCATGTTTAAGTCTAGGGAGGTAAACCACATTGATCCAACTAAAGCGTCCAAATTGTCATCTAATCTTGGTATTGGATATGCGTCCTTTATCGTTCTCGAATTGAGTCTCCGATAATCCACACATACGCGCCATGTTTTGTCTTTCTTTTGCACCAAAACAAGCTGAGATGACCATGGACTATGGGATTTTTCTATTATCCCCATGTCCTCCAATTTCTGAATCTCGTTATCCAGAATATCACGCTTGAATAAAGGCATGTTCCGCGATGCCTCTTTAAAAGATCGTTCGTCATCCAGAACAATATGATGTTCTCCTAAAGTTGTCTGTCCTAAGCGTCCATTAGGATCAGCAAATGTAGAAACGCGTTTCTGCAGAAACTTCTTAAACAAACTTGCCTCTTGATCAGAGAGGTAAATCCGACCTTTTTCAAACACAGGATTAAATGAGCAGGTAATTCCTTTGGATTCTCTTCCTCCACTAAATAAACTTCTGAATTTAGGCGTTCACTGTTAGAAACTTTAATAACAGGAGAAAATGTTGCTATTCTAGCATTGCGTTTAACAGTCACTACTGCTCTTCCCAGATTAAATAATTTTTAATATCCCTCAAATGTTCTTGCGTTTAACAGAGTTCTTGCAACCAGTAACTTATGTTTTCGCATAAAATCCGATAACACAACTGGTATTCCTTCACTGTTCTCCGGGTAAGTGAATTCCGTTTGGATAACAACTTCGTGTCCTGGTGGCACAGAAATGTCCTGACTTGCTATTATCCAGTTGGTACGTCTAAGACAAGCATTATTACCAGCAGGAACTTTAAGAAACAATCCCCCTTTCTCATGATCCCAATTACATCTAAAATGTGAGTAAAAATCTGCTCCTAATAAATTCTGAGAAACTCTACCAACGAATACACTTAAATCTGTTTCAAAATCATCAAAGGTTAACGTCATATGCGCTGTTCCTAGTACATATAAATCTTGGCCACTCGCAGTTACAAACTTCTTTCTAGCTGGCTCCAGCACTGGTCGATTTTCGGGAGGAATTTCATTGAATATATCTTCTGTTATGAAGGTATTTTTCGCTCCAGTGTCTACCTTCCACGTTACAGATGTACCTTGTATCAGTCCATCAACGTAGAATCCTGTCTTGTTTTTGCTTGCATTTATTTTAAAACAAGATGGGAAATCTTCAGATTCCTCTGTCACGTCTCTTCCATTTTCATTATCAAATCCCCTCTCAATGAATTTATCATCAGTTTTGGTTCCTTGATGATTAGAAGATGAAGAATCGTTATTCGAATCAACACCAGGCCAGTCTATGTAGCCGTCCGACGCATGGCCTACTGCCTCGGCGGCGCGTCTTTTCCCTGGGGAACTGCTCCGCCATTCTCTCTCCTTACACCTGATTTTGTACTAGGACATCGATTTCTCAAATGACCTGATGATCCACATGTACAACATTTCTTTCTGGTGTTATAATTTCTTGCATTTTGATAATTTTTATCAATTCCACGAGATAACTGTGTTGCGTTCACTGCATAGATATCCCTTCTAACTGTCTTAGAATTTTTCAGTGACCGTTCCTCACCTAACCGAATACATTCTTCTTGCATGGCTGATGTAACTGCCTCCTGAATTGTTTTCGGCCTATTCCTTTTAACTGACATTCGAAACTGCTCATTTTCAGAACAGTTGTCCAGAAACGTTTTTAAACTATTTTCATCAACGCAAGCTCTGTTTCCAGGATAAGCTCTTCTGAGCAAATCTTTAATCGCTTGCCCATAATCTCTAAATGTCTCATTAACATGTTTTCGACGCAATTTTGCTTCAGCAATGTAACTATCCTTCAGGGCTGTATATCCAAACCTCTGATTTAAAGCTTCTGTCAAATGCTGATAATTTCCCATGGTGTTGTCTGGAAGTCCGTAAGTATATGTCTCTGCTTGGCCACGTAAGGTACTTAACAGCACACCCCTCTTTCTTTGTACAGTCCACTGGTTCAAATTAGCAACGTTCTCAAAATATCTGAAGAATTCAGTCCAGGTGGTCGATCCATCTCCGGAAAATGTCCTTTTGACTGGAATGTTGACACTACTTTCGGTCTGGTTATTAATTTCTGGAGTCGCCAGCAAATCACCTCTACCTTTTGGAGTCGCACTCCGCACGGAACGTTGTCGATATCCTCCACCTGTTCTTCCAGCTGATTTCCACAATCTATACAACACACTTATTAATATCACAAAAAAAATCACACACATTAACAGAATTATCAGTTCTCGTGTAGCCCACATCACTATTTCTCCAGGAAAGAATCGATAGGCGGCATACAACAGAGTTGTACAAATAGGAATCACGCCGAACCAAAATCCTATTAGTTGTCCCCATCCTGTTGAATTGATCGCATAAGCAGTGCCTTCGGTTGTTGCTAGTTCTGTTTCTGCAATAAGGGTATTCAAGTCTTCTCTGTACATCGGACACACAGGAGAATCAGCTTCATTGAATTCCGTTAACAAGTTCCGACTCACAGCAGTACGCGGTGAAGATTGCGGAATATTGGTTGTTCCTCGAGGCGTAGTCATCATGTCACTATTTTCTGGTTGCATATGCAACAAATAAAGTAACACAACATGTGTCACTAGAACAGCACTTACAAAAATATCCAGCTTGCTAAGTTCCACTACTATTTAAACAACTAAATCTAGAAGAATTCACAGAAAGTTTATCGGTACGCCACACGTGTTTCCGTAAATGCTTTAATTCTGCAGCCACAGAACGGATATTTGTAAAATTCACTTTTCTTTCCGATTGCTGTAATATTGCAGTGACGATTCTCGTTTTTCTTGAACATAACAAAACAATTGGGACACTCTCGGCGTTCACTTACGTTAATTTGTCCAAGGAGAATAAGACTTCCATTTTCTTCAATGCCATAATAGTTTACAAATCTTTGTCGTCCTTGATAATCCATCACTATGCATTAATAAATTCCCCCAAAATAATTATAATTCCACACGTCAAAAGTTAATCAAATAATTTAAAGATTTTCACTTTAATCCATAATCACCAATAATAAGAATTGTATCCCACCGCTGCCACCACTTGTAGCGTTTTTATTTTCTCAACCTTTTTACGAGCATGTTATTTCATTTCATTTCACCAAATCCTCGTTCCTTTCTCCTTTTTAATGATAAGTCAGCTTGAGTTCACAGTTTTAATAAAGGTGATAATCCAAGTAACATAATTATAAACACAGCAAATATATACATCCAATTCAATCAAAAACTTGTGCAATTCAACTTTGAAAATGCTACTACTCTGTCCAATAAAACCACCCGCACTGAACTTAAGTCAATCTCCCTTTATATATAACATCTCTAAATTACTCATAATAATTTACTCCTATAGTATAATAATGTATAATAATAAAATCAACTCCTCTCTTTAAAATAACTCCTCACTATGTTTCATAACAAATACAATTTAGGTCAGAGATGAGGAGTTAATATCAATTAGTAAACAAAGTTCATACGTTAAAGAAAATAATAAACCAGATAATATTAAAATGAATAATATAACTTTGCTTCATGTCATTTTTTTTTTGTACACACTCTGACAGAGGAAAGGCCGGTCAAGCCACATAAATATTATAGTATTTATTGCCGAGGAGACAACATAAAAATATACATAAAGCATGGGTTTATCAACGCCATGCACTGGGTCACGTCCGTCCTCGACCAGGGAGCCCGGGAGATAGAGGTCCGTGCACAATTTACGTCCTCTGACGTCACGCCTTAGTTAGGTCGTACGTATAACAAGTCCACATACACCACACTCTTCTCTGTTCCTTTTGATGGGCGTAGGTCCACGGCTTGCATACGTTGTATAGACGACATCTCGCCATGTGAAATTACCTCCAGATTCCTTCCAGGCATATAAAAATAAACTTCACAAAACCTCTGGATGGGTTCGCAGAGAACTTGGTCACAACACTAAAGGAGGAGCTTGTAGCTGGCTCCAACTCCAACAAGCCTTTGGGGTTCCAGTTCAGCCTGAACTCTACCAACTCCTGCATCATATCCACCATAAGCGCCACCGATTGGAAGTTCAGCTGGTGCATCTGAGAATGTTCGGAAGATTCAAATCGCCATCCAAACTTGCACAGGATGTCCTTCAGGCTGATATCCCGGTTTGTTTCCATTAATAGGGTTTAGTAGTCACTCACTGCTCCTTCAAGATATAAAATGTTATCAAAGTTGTGCTTTTTATTATATTTGAAAACATCTTAGAAACAATAGATGCCCACAGTTTTCATTCACCCAAATGTTCTGAAGAGGATAGTTCTATCTTAAATTATTCTGTTTATTTTTTCATTTACCTCTGTTGTCCCATATTGATCCATGCAGGTCTTCAGGTTTTAATCTGCTAAAAGATTGAAATATTTTCATGCATACTTATTTGATGTCATTTAAGCGTCCATAAATTTCGTCAGATTTTTGTCTTGTAAATTTAGACCTCTTCCAGCAATTGTGCACCTCTTTGACTCTTTTTGGTTATTGTATGAATTACCATACATCTTTATGCCCGCGTTTATTTATATCAAAATTAACTTTATTATTAAATCATGGTTACATGATAATATAAGGAGTAGCTTGTAATCATTCAACTGTTAATTGACAAGCCTGAAATCTACGCTATCTACGCGATCTAAACAATGTTAGCTACGGTAGAGCCGGTTTTTTTCGCGGGAGACAAATTTGCCGGATTTGGATCTACATGGTATACCATTAATTTTGGCGGATATAATTTTGGTGAATCCTATACCCTTGATTAAAAATCAGATGTCAGTTTATTTTCAATAGCTGAGAAATTAATGAACTCAAGCAAAAATCCTTTATCATCATTACAAGATGGTAAAATTTGACGTCCGACCCAGGCTTCACACACTTAAATATTTTAAACACAAGTAACTAAATAGTACTTAATATATGCATTAAAAATATATCTTCTCAACAATCAACTTTAATTTCATTGTTAGGAAAGAACCTTTCATCAGACAATTATCTGTACCTGAGTCGATAATGGATCTGACATGTCTCCTTAACCAACACAAGCTAACAACCCTGTCACTGGGATTAATTACGCATCTGAACAGGATTTTTGATTAGTTTTTATTTATTTACATTAGTTTTATACTGATTATGACAACTTGTACATTTGTATCTGTAACACTTCTTTGATGTAACAATTGTCCTTTTTTATCATGCAGATGATGCTAACTGACTTTGAAAATTATTTGAATAAATCATCCACAAAAATTACATAGTTGTCAACAAAATTAACTAGAAAGTTCTGAAATTTAGTGATTTTTATTTTGGTGAATTTTCAAAAATCGCCAAAAAAGGCCAAACTTATATCCCCGTCAAAAAACAGCGATACGGTATAATAGATAATTTAAAAATCATTCATGGATATCTTTTTTGTATTTTTAGGTCACCTGAGTAAACTCAGGTGACCTGTTGCTATCTGTTTTCGTCCGTCGTCGTGCATTAACAATTTACATTTTTAACTTCTTCTTAAAAACTACAACTACAAGGCCAATTGTTCCCATTTTTGGTGTTAAGCATCTCTATGGTAAGAGAAATGTAATTTGTGAAATTGGTGGCTCTACCATCCCCAGGGTGCCACAGGTGGGGCCAAATATGCAAAAAACAGCCACATTTTCAAAAATCTTCTTCTCTACTCCCACACATGTGAGGAAGAAACTGGTTGCATGGTTATGATGTCCACGAAGCCCTCTACCAAAATTGTGAAATTCATGACCCCTGGGTCAGGGGTTCAGGCTCTAGGGTGGGGCCAATATGGCCATATAGTAAAAATGTATTAAATCTTAGAAAATCTTCTTCTCTAATCCCATAGATATTTGTTAAAAACTAAATACATGGTTATGATGTCCATGAAGCCGATTACCAAAATTGTGAAATTTATGGTCCCTTGGGCCAGGGGTTCAGGCTCTAGGGTGGGACCAATATGGCCATATAGTAAAAATGTATTAAATCTTTAAAGAAAATCTTCTTCTCTACTCCCATAGATATTTGTTAAAAACTAAATGCATGGATATGATGTCCATGAAGCCCTCTACCAAAATTGTAAACTTTATGGTCCCAGGGTCAGGGGTTCAGGCTCAGGGGTGGGACCAAAATGGCCATATAGTAAAAATGTATTAAATTTTAGAAAATCTTCTATACTCCTGTATATATATTTGTGAAAAACTAAAGGCATGGATATGATGTCCATGAAGTCTTCAACCTAAATTTTGAAATTCATGACCCCTTGGAAGGGGTTAAGGCCCTAGGGTGGGGCCAATACAGCCATATAGTAAAAACATATTAAATCTTTAAAATCTTTACTCCCACATATGTGGGCAAAAAACTGAATGCATGGTTATGAACTCCTCTACCTAAATTCTGAAATTCATGACCCCTAAGTCAGGGTTAAGGACTTAGCATTTGAAGAGCATTTGGAAAGAGTTGAAAGGGGGTGGTAAACAGTTTATGGAGTTATTAAGTCTCCCAAACGAAGTTTGGAGACTTATTGTTTTTGTACGGTTCTTCTTCTTCTTCTTCTTCTTCTTCTTCTTCTTCTTCTTCTTCTTCTTTCTTGCTCTGAACTTGTCCGTCGTGTTTCTCAGAGATGGCTGAACAGAATTGTACAAAACTCTAGGATACGATAGGCCTGCATATTTAGATGTGCATGCTGGTTTGATTTTTTCATATGGGGTTAGTTATCCACTTTTCTGGCGGGTCAAAAGGGTGTGGGGTCTAACATTGAACCTTATGGGAAAGATCGACGACTCTATTGTAAATGGTTATAACTTAAAAACGGACATAGATAAAAATATAGGGTTTTCAGACTCATATATTGACAGTTACAGGCAATATTTAGGGTTTATAAGATCTGAACCCTGGGGTCATCCCCATCCCCAAGGAATTGGAAATGACCATATATCTCAGAAACTGTTAGAATCTTGACCCCTAAACCATATAAATTCTTGTTTCATGTGTTAAGGAGCATCAAATGGTATGTAGGTCATGGGCCACGGGGGTGGTCCTGACCCCCTTAAACTGGAAAGGGCCCAAATATCTTAAAAACGGTCGAGATCCCAACCCCTAAACCATATATATTCTTGTTCCTTGTGTTAAGTGGCATCAAATAGTATGTAGGTCATGGGCCCCGGGGGTGGTCCTGTTCCACCTCAAACAGGAAATACCAGAATATCTTCAAAAAGGTTAAGAACCCTACCCCTAAACCATATATATTCTTGTTCCCTGTGTTAAGGGCCATCAAATGGTATGAAGGTCATGGACCCTGGGGCTGGATTTGGACCCCCTCTCAAACAGGAAGTGCACAAATATCTTGAAAACGGTTAATATTCCCACCCCTAAACCATATATATTCTTGTTCCTTGTGTTAAGGGCCATCAAATGGTACGTAGGTCATTGGACTCAAGGGTGGTCCTGACCCCCCTCAAACAAGAAGGGCCCAAATATCTTGAAAACGGTTCAGAACCCCACCCCTAAACTATATATATTCTTGTTCCTTGTGTCAAGGGGCATCATATGGTATGGAGGTCATGGGACTTGGGGATGGTTCTGACCCCCCTTAAACAGGAAGTGCATAAATAACTTGAAAACGGTTGAGATCCGCATCTCTAAACCATATATATTATTGTTCCTTGTGTCAAGGGGCATCATATGGTATGTAGGTCATGGGCCCTGGAGGTGGTCCTGACCCCCCTCAAACAGGTATTACCCGAATATCTTGAAAACGGTTAACCATATATATTCTTGTTTCTTTGGTCATGTTAGTTCAACTGATATATAGTAAAGGACCCCTGGGAACATCGTGAAACTTTGTGGGTCATCCCTACTCTATATGATAGCCTCATTCGTTTGGGAGCCTTTATAATTGCCCCGATTATAATTACATCTTGTTTTCCCTTGCTTCTTCCTAATGGAGTTATCTTCCTTTGCTTGTTCATATTTAGTAATTAATCATTGAATATAATGTAATTATAAAGAATTTGTATGATCAAAAGAGGCTTTTTATCATTTGAAACAAAAACAGTTTTTGAACTTTCAAAATAAAGAAATAGACTTGTTAATAGTAAAGTAATGATTGGCTTACTAAAATCACTGATATAAAGGTAAAATGATTTTGGTATATATGCCAGATGGTGATTCTCAACGAATGTTGAATATTCAAAAACTGGAGCAGGAGAAGTGAGTAACTCATGATGGCTTTTATCAATAAAGCTGTTGAGGTTTTTTTTCGTTTGTTTAAATGCCCACAGGGAGAGTTTGTGTCTGCCCCTGGGGGATGGGGGATGGGAGGTTGTTTTAGATAAAACATGAATAATAGCCACCTTGTTATTATTACTAAATTATGTTCTATCAGAGTCTTGCACCTTTTCAATATCAGGTCATGCACTCTTTTATGATCTTTTTTGTTTTTCGCAAAAATTATAGGTTTAATAGTCCTTTTTGTAAGATTTCAGGCAGGGAGGTGGTCGTCATTACAAATTTAAAAAATTTCTATTCCAGAATAAAACTTAATTAAATGCATATATGAGACTCCTTGACAAGTTTGTGTATGGGTTATGCTACTCAGGTGACCGTTAAAGCCTATTGGACTCTTGTTTTGTGTTAACTTTGGAAGGATTATTTCTTGATCTATCAATTTAAAGCTACAATTTAAAACTCCACGAACTTGCCTTGCCATAGTAACCTTCACAAATGCATGATTGAAAAATTGGTTGTTCCTTCTGTAATAATAATAGTGAGAGAAGATGAGAGTTCTATGAAGTGTGTTGGTTCAGTTATACACTGAGAGATGCCGTACATGCGAAAAACTGTCAAGTAAATAAAAAAAAACTACAATGTGTTCAAAATGAAAAGTCCAAAGGAAAAATACAAATATTTGTCCTTGGACGACAAAATTAACCTAAACGCATTTAAACGTAGGTACATTATGATCATTTGAATGTCAAATACGTGATCTTTGACATATACACCTACTCTAACAACCAGAGAACTAGCGTCTCTACAGTAACTGAAAGGTGGATAAAATTAGTTATGTATATTTCCAAAGTAATCATAACGTGATCTGAAAGACGAGTCTTTGTAAATGCTGTAGCTGAATATTTCTTTCTTTGTAATAAACCGAACTGAAAGATTATGCTAAGTAGGTAAAACGTGATAAAACAGAAGGTGTTAGTGAGTGTTTATATGGCAATACACATATCACATTACCAAATGTAATATTTTTTCTTCAGCACCAAGTAAAGAACTGCAATAACCTACGACCGAGCACCTGTGAGATAAAAGTTTTAAACGATTAAAAAGCTTTTAAAAAGGATCGGTTGCTTTTATTTTAGCTTCCTCCGCCCCTTTTAAATCGCCAACGATAAACTGAAATCAATATTATTTATCTATTACTTAAAACACAAAAAATATTTTCCATATTTATTGTTTTCTAATATAAACTGTTTAAAGCGTCATTTAAAAGTTATTCTTTGTTGTTTATTTTAAAAAAATCGAATGGGTTGGCGATTTGTCAATTTAAAAAATCAAACAATACTTTTCACTTTCTTTTATACTTAAAATGAAAAAAGAGAAAACGAAAGAAAGAAAGAAATAAGACCGGGGTTCTCCACGCCACTTTGTAACTAAGCACATGATCACAACAAAGACCATGTAGGAAGAAAATTCATGATTGTTGGGCGCTTTAGCATGAGGTTAGTGTTTATATTAATAAAAGTCAAAATTTTATAAGAATATATTAACATACCATCTCTGGAATAATATTATAGTTTTTTTTCTTAATCAAATAAAGGTTTTTGTGCCTTTTCTATAGTCATAATGCTGCAATGCAAATGTAGGTCAGTAACTGTCAGGCAAGGTTAAATTATAAATCAATGAATTTTGCTAATAAACTAGGAAATGTTGCCCCAAATACATTTGAGATGATGTTCGTAATTTATTTAATTTAATTCATTTGATTTTAATTGATAAGCAAAGTGATAGACACCCTTTGGCGGATCTAAGTCACTGGAAGTTCGTACAAAGTGACAATTTGCAATGATACGATACATAATAGTTAGTTACGTAAATAGTGAATATTATTTTTTATATATATATATATATATATATATATATATATATATATATATATATATATATATATATATATATATATATATATATATATATCCAAATAAAATAAAAAGTCAGTGTCCGGCAATATATATTAAAATGAAAAAAAAAATTAACAACACTAATCGTAAAACGTAACCGCTTTCATTTCTTCCTCATACGTTTTACAATACATTTAAAAACAAGTTTTTAAATGTATTGAAAAACGTCTGAGGAAGAAATGAAAGCGCTTACGTTTTACGATTAGTGTTGTTAATTTTTTTCATTTTAATATATATATATATATATATATATATATATATATATATATATATATATGGTAGAACAGATTTATTACTATTTATTTCATATGTATTTATTCGTTTTTGGATTTTTCTATTTTCGTTTTGTGCAGTATATTCTTAAATATTATTCATCTAAAGTTTTATTGCGCGCGTATGGTTCTTTAATTTCATTGGTTCATATTAATATCCAATAAATTTGATTCTCTATTAGTATAAGCAACCGTTCAAACTAAGAAAAATTGGGCAGAACTTCATTTTCAACGACGTCGATCAATCCAGCGTATATCAGCTGCATCTTGTGGTATGTTAATATTATATTTAGTTATATATTTCTTTACTACCATGATAGTGATTAGGGCATATTATTTTAATTGCAAGGTTTATACTTTATTGTATTTTTGCAGTTAAACTTGCCATAGTAATTTCTAAAACTTGTTTGTAGTTCAAATATTAAATTGTTACAAAACATGTTTTTATCATATAAATGAATACTGGAGTAACAGTTGCTTATTGTCAACGAAATATCGAAACTAAAACATTAAACGTACATGTAAGATTGTATTTTTTCTAATGTATTTTCCTTTGTTTATAGGCCAATCCTTTAAAACGTTTAATAAATCTATTAAACAAAACGGCTGTCTTTTGGATTTCCTTACTGCTCGGTTACACATGGCGCTGCGAGCAAACATCTCCAAGCATTGACCACCGTAGGAATTTATTTTCCAAATATGCAGCTAAGTTTCTATTATTATAGTGAATTTATCAGAAAGAGCTTGTTCGACTTGCGGCAGTGAGTAGATATCACGCTATGATTTCCTATCCGAGTTAAAGTCCTAGTACTTTCCGCGGTGTGAATTGTTTTTGTGAGTACTGTTGATACCATTGTTGTACGTATTATCACCATGAAGAAAGCTGAATTGCAACATCGCGTCCATGAACTAGAAATGGAACTATTAGAAGCAAAACATAGATCACAATCGAAACAAGTAATTGAAAAACAAACTTTTATACCCGAAACAAGAAAAATAAAAACTTTTTGTGGCCACCCTATGTCAAAATCCGATGTATCTATTGATGATTGGATAGATGAAATTGAAATTGTATTCTCAGCACGAAAATATACAGATTTGCAGAAAGTGGACCTTATCTATTCACACTTAGAAGGCCAAGCGAAAGAAGAAGTTAAATTCCGCCCAGATATTCGGCAGGACCCGTACGCCATGTTGGACTGTCTCCGTTCGGCATTTGGCAATCCGGAATCAGTTACCTCGTTACAACAGAAATTCTTTGAAAGAAATCAACAGGATTCAGAAACTATTAGACATTATTCGTACGCATTACTGGAGTTATACCAAAACGTAGTCAGAAAGGACAGTAGTGTTTTTCCGAACAAACACCTTACTTTGTGTGAGAAATTCGCTAATGGCTTACGTGATTCGTCTTTAAGAAAAGAAGCAAAGAAACTACTCAGAAAAAAACCTACAGAATTTCACATCTTCCGAGACGAAATCATCGTATTCAGCGAAGAAGAGGAAACCGCAGACAATAGAATCGCTACGTCAACTAAACCGAACACGACCAACGATCAACAGAATTTAAATACCCAGACGACCGACTCACCTACAACTGACCAGTTATTGAAAATCATCGAAGCGCAACAAAAGCAAATTGACTCTCTAACCGGTTTGATCAGAGACTGCGGGACCAGCCAGCAAACAAGGGAAAATCGTAACTATTCTCGTTCCCCACCTTTGTGTTATCAGTGCGGTAGAGTTGGCCATATTCAAAGAAATTGCCGTTCTACTAAACACCGTGAAACAACAACCGGATCGTCGGAAACTTTCTTGATGATGTTAAAGATTACTGTAAACATCTTTGAGGAGGTGTAGGAAAAACTTACATCATGCATAGAACGAATATCTGGACCTGACAATTTTTGTTTAAATATATAGAAAAATACGCGTCTGCGTGAGTATTTAGATTACATATATTAGCATTAAATTTACTTACTCTTTGTGCCCCGTAGGACGCATAAGACTATGCAACAAAACACACCACTTACGGTGTTCACTGGCAAGAAACTGTACTTTTTTTCAACTGTGCCACCCTCCTCCACCGTTCTTCTTTTACGTAAAGGCAGTAAACCTTATAAATTATTTGTGAACCATGGACAGATTCTGTTGAGAACTTCACGATATATATAATATAGCTTTTCTGTTTACAGTTTAAAAATCATTCAAATTGTTACCTTTAATGAGTTTAAAGATATTTGTGTTCAGACATTTAATAACTCAACAATTGAAAGTGTATTGAATACATCATTTAAACCGTGTAAAAGATCTCATTCTGATTTACTAAAAAAGCATAAGGCGGTTAGTTGGATCTTTAAATTTCTTTCATTTCATTCAAAATGTCTAGTTTACTTTTTTTTTATACAAGTACCATTGTTCTAAAAATTGCCTTTTTTTTACGGGTGCACAAACACCTTTCATTTTTTGCCATTATTTAAGAAAGATGGCGTTAACAAAACAATGACCATAATATGCCAGTATGTCTGACATACATTGATTGGTAAACTCGAATGGGAAACTACCATCTGTATGGATGAAGTTTTGAATAGATGATGCCATGTACGCACAAAACGGGGAAGTAACATTAGGGTGTGGGAAGGTAGGGCCTGACCCCTCCTCTTCTCACATACTATTTTCTTTATTTAACATATGGAAATATGAATTTTAAACGAAATGCCACCCCCACGGTTTTTTTAAAACAGTGCTAAAATTAACTTCAAATTTCAGATATATATAGAACACAATTTAAAAGTGTACAATATATTATCATAATGCATTTTCTTTTACTATTGCAGTTTTACATTTATTACAATTGATAAAAAAAAAACCCAAAATAAACGGTACATATTACAAATGTTCAAAAGCCGAAAACGTTTGTAAGTATTCAGTCGGCAGCAAACATTATGCTACAGTCACATGTGATATCATTTTAGAACTCATCTCTGCTCATCCTTTGAAATACCCCGCCATTGGTATTTTTACATTGGTTTATTAAAGGGGCATGGTCACGATTTGGTCAAACTTTATTTTTCTGTTCGTATTAATTACAATGATTCAGTAATATATTTCTAATGATCAATCAAAATTTGAATGTCAGTCGTAAAGTTAAAAGCAAGAGACAGCGCATACAATTCTTTGTAATGTAAACAAGGCTCGTACCATATTTTTTGTTTACATTGCTTCAATATATCGGGGAAAACACTTCTTTAAGCTGACTTTTTTAATCTGCTAACTCGTTTTAAACAAAAATAACAGTTTTAAGAATTTGTCAATTTCATTATAGGTTTAAATCTGGGGTTTTTTAATCAACATTCAACATGTAAAGAAAATATTTGTGTACATTATAAAAGATTGTGAGTTTTGTATCTCTGTATCTATCTATATGTTCTGTATATCGACTACTGACACTCACATTTTGGTTGGCTATTATAAATATCCTACTGAAGAATTGTAAATCATTAAAACTGAAAAAAAAATTGACAAAAATCGTCACCCCCCCCCCTCTAATAATAGAAAAACATTACTAAAATCGTGACTAAGCCCGTTTAAATTGGTAAAAAATGAATAAATGTCAAGATCTAGTAAATCATTCAAGAACGTATTTTTGGTGCTAGAACCATTTTGACGTCATTATTAATTTGATGAATCTTTTTTCCGTACTTTACGGATTTAAAGGAATAACTTAAAAAATGAAACAATTTCTTCACATTATGTATTAAATTATGATTAAAGTCTCAATAAACCTATATTCAATTTGAGGTCATTTTAAAGAGGAGACCAATAGCTTATTTATTTCCGTTTTAGGAGAGACTGTGTGCTTTCTAGACATATATTTCATTAGTTGAAAATAGACAAAACTCTGGAATTTATTTCTTATGTCCTTCATATTTCAAAGAAAATGACAGTTTTAAACATGATTTGTCCTTGCTTTCACCACAAATTTAAGCCCAAATACACACTATCAAACACAGCTATTGTTTTAAAGCATCATTGATAGAGTTTTTATCTTAAATTTCATAAGCCTGTAGGCACCTTTCATTTACTAGATACTGACCTTAAGATAATATTCTGCGATAGTATTTTAAATAATGATATGGAAAGAAATCAGTTTCAACATGGAGAGCCTATTAATGTGTAAAGTGTTATTTCACGTACTCACGTGGGTTATCATCTGGCCCCGGGGCCATAAAACTTAGACGAGCTTACTTTTAATCTAAGTCTCACTTTTACAAAAGGAACATATTGTGGAAAAGTGAGACTGATATCAAAATTGAGCTCGTCAAAGTTTTATGTCCCCGGGGCCTGGTGTTATGAATGTAGTCTCTTACATCGTTCATTTGCAATTTTATGAATCATGTTGTATATTTAATACATGTATATGGAATAAAATAGCCTCTTAATCACTAATTTATTACTCTACAGACAACAAAACTGTAAAATATGGATTTTTTCGGGGGTCATCTCAAAAGTTTATAATTTTCACTATTGTACTCCATGGGAATTTCTTTGAAATGCACACAAATTTCACATGTTTTTATACTTTTCCGTGACAGGTATTTCTTTCAGATGATATTAAAAATTCTTTTAATTACAGGAATTTCAACAGCTATAAATGAAAGGTTTGACCATGGACCCTGAGTACAGCCTCCAGGATGTGGTACGGTGCCATCTCTGTGAGACCCCGGTCCCACCTTTACACTGTGTCATTTGTAACATACATCTGTGTAAAAAATGTGAAGAGAATCATCTGTCTGATAAATCCAAAGAACACAAAGTGGTTATATATGAATATCGGGGTTTTGATTGCATTTCCTCTAAAGAACACCAGGTTCATGATGTATTAGATTTGGATCCTGAGTACAGCCTCCAGGATGTGGTACGGTGTCATCTCTGTGAGACCCCGGTTCCCCCTTTACACTGTGTCATTTGTAACGTACATTTGTGTGAAGACTGTGAGGGAAAACATCTCTCTGATAATTCCAAAGAACACAAAGTGGTGCCATTCAAATACCGGGGATCTTTTTCTAAATGTCAATTACATTTCACAAAAATTAGTGAACTTTTCTGTGAACAATGTGACATTCCCGTCTGTGCTCTTTGTGTTTCCTCTGATAAACATCAAAAACATACTGTTGAAGAAATTTTAAAAAGTTTTGAAAGCAAAAATCATTTACAGAAACACCAGGCCCGTGACGTAGAAAATGTTGACCCTAATTATAACCTCCAGGATGTGGTAAGGTGTCATATCTGTGAGACCCCGGGTCCATCTTTGCACTGTGAAGTTTGTTACGTACGCCTGTGTGAAGATTGCGAAGAGAAACATCTTTCTGATAATACCAAAGAACACAAAGTGGTGCATTTGAAATATCAGGAATGCATTACAAAGTGTTCGATACATTCCTCCAAAATATGTGAACGTTATTGTGAAAAATGCAATATTCCTGTTTCTGCACTTTGTGTTTCCTCTAAGAAACACCAAACCCATGATGTAGTGGATATATCAAAGAGTTTAAAATGCAAACAAATTGCCTTAACAAGGGATTTACAAGGTTTAAGGAAAAATAATTATTCTAAATATCCAGGGATTGCATCTCACATTCCAGTTAAAAAAGCTGAACAGAATGAAACCTCCCAAAAACTTACAACATCAATCAACAAACATAAAGAAGATTTTCAAAGAGATATGTACATCAATATCCAAAATCTGAAAGCTGATCGTTATAAAATAAACTCAAAACAGAAGATCAACAGGCAACATATTTATCAACAATTTGGTTATATCTCGGAGTCAGACATCAAAACAGAAGAACATTGCTACTCTATGGATTCTACAGGCGATCAGACGTCTCCTCCGAACAGACCGCTTATTGATAAACCAAGGATCATCACAAAAATAAACACTAGGTATAAAAGATACAAACTACGCAGTGTGTCCTGTGAGAATGATAACAATATCTGGACGTGTGGTAGAGACAAGGTGATTAAACTCTATAACCTCGAGGGCGAACTAGTGAAGTCAATCCTAACCGAGCCAGTATGCAATCCACTGGACATAGCAGTGACAAGGAGTGGTAATGTTGTTTATACTGATTATAAAAATAAAACTGTGAACATAGTGAATAATACACAGATACAGACATTGATCAGACTGCAGGGTTAGAGACCTCGTGGTGTCTGCAGATCCTCCTCTTGGGACCTACTCGTTTTCATGTACAGTGACGATGATAAACAAACAAAAGTTGTGTGTTACTCTGGCTCCACTGAGAGGCAAAGTATTCAGTACGGCGACAAAGGACAACCTCTCTATTCATCTGGTAGTTACTATAAATACATCTGTGAGAACACAAACCTAGATATCTGTGTATCAGACAACGGATTGCGTGCAGTAGTGGTGGTCAATCAGGCCGGGAAACTCCGGTTTACCTACACTGGTTCTCCCTCCACTACCAAGGAATCACTTAGACTGGTCGGAATTGCTACAGACAGCCTGGGACGGATCCTAACATCAGACTTGAACAACCGTTGCATCCACATCCTGGATCAGGACGGACAGTTCCTCCACTACATTGACAACTGTGATTTACGGTGTCCACGGGGTTTATGTGTGGACACCAGAGACAACCTCTTTGTGACTGAGTACTTCACAGGTAGAGTAAAGAAAATCCAATATTAAATATAAAAAATCTGTTTGTATTCAAATACATGTGTTATATACACAAAAATGTAAATAGTGTGTCTGAAAAATTTTAAATTAACTGTTTGTAATTAATTAAATTCTAATAAGTAGTTTAAATAATTACATGTATTAAAATAGTTTTACCAATTGAACATGTGTTTATATATAACTTGTAAAATATGTTATTGTTAAACATAAATTATATTTGTCAATTATATTAATGGATTTTGAAACTTGCTTGGTGGTTATAAAATGAAACAAAACAGAACAAGATTTATTTTAGCTGGAGACTTTCATATAAAATGTCCTCTAAATCAGTAGGTGCCAATGATGGACCAAAAACAATGAAACCTTTTGGTCAAAGGTAATTATAGATTTTGGATACAAGTACATGTATCTTAAGACAAATTATTCGTCTATCAACAGAACACATTTAAACAGCATCATCAGTCTTTTCCCCAATGTTGTTCTATATAGGTTTTGCATACAATACCAAGACTTTTCTTTTAAATACATAAAAAATTGTTTGTAATGCACATACAATAACATTCTCTACAAACGATTACACAAATACGTGTAAATTTTTAATTGGAAAGGATGACTCACTTAGCGCCGGGTTTTGGGCCCTTTTCGGTCGCTTCTTTTGCGTTTATTTCTTAACTTAATATCACTTTTGTTAAATTTTTTAAAGAGTCTAGTCAATTTCCAAAATGAATTAAGATTTAGACTCTGATACAATAAGCTCATTCTATGTTTTTCTCCTTACAACTTTCGAAAAAAGGAGAATAAGATTGATATCAATATGCATGAGAGGTGGAGCTGACATTACACGGGGGTGTTAAGGAAGCATATGGGCAATTTAGCGTCTTATTTTGACTCTTATATTCAAAATCGTGAGATTAAATAACTGTTTTGAATCAGTTAAAAAACTTAGTATTATCCTTTGAAATAGATGTCAATGCAATAAAATCGGGTAGTACATCACTGCCACATCGGTGCATTATCACGTGACAGCTATAAATAGCTTACGTATATTCCTTAACATAAAATGAGATAGAACAACACTACCCTGTGGTTTTCACAAAACAATAAAAATATTAAGTGAAGGCGAAACATCTCAGTTTTATCAAAACCGCTGCTAGAATCCTATAGTCTCCTTAAATAAATAGTTATTCATCCGGTTCTCAAAAAACCCTCCCAACTTTTATTCAGTTTGTACGGAAAACGGTATGTTGCATCAAAACAACACATAACACAGGATTCTAGCAGCACTTTTCAATTTAAGCATTGATCAAACTATCGATACATGTAAAATTTGAAGTTCAATATATACGGATTAGTGTTGTTCTAGTCGGATTTTTATATCATAAACAACGATAGAGGAAAGCCTGGCCGAGAAATAAAAGCAAATTTACATACCTTTTAGCGAATAATTGATAAAACTAACATCTCTCCCAGTATTCTTTTGTTCCACTCTAAATAAATCACACTAAACTACTTTATTAGAGTTCTTAGATTACTTATATTTTGAATCTGTTTACAATGCTTTCCGATCAAATTTACACGACATTCAACTTTCAGTCATGACGTCATCAATGTGTAAATCTACGTAATACAATTTAATTTGTGACAAAAAATTGTCTTCAGTATTTTTCATTTGTTTTTGGTCCACGTTTCGTTGCATAAATATTTGAATATGTACAGAATAACTAAGATTTGTGATTTCACGAAATTACATGTAACTCATATTCCATATGCCTCCTTAACACCCGTATCAGAATAGTACTAAGATTAGACTAGCATGAATAACAATGCCATGTATAAAAATTTATGTGATCACTCTTTCACCATAACCCTATCTATTCTATATGGTACAAGTATACTATTTACTATGGTTTCAACAATTAGACCACGCCCATGTAAGTACAGAAGACTTTAAATCAATGCTTGACAACTTAACGTGTTCGAAAACATTGTCCTAGTTAGCACATAACATGCTATCTTACACGTCACGTGATATAATTTTGTATTCACAAAGATGCCTGAGGTGAGAAATCACGTTGTGAGTTATAATATTTAACATCCATCAACCCTTGGTTACAACAGGGAAAGCGAAAGTAAAAAGAAGCAGTTTTTTTTTCATTTAAACCATGAGCGCATGTTTGTCTATTAATCTCCCTTTGACATATCTTTGATAATGCAAATATAAAACTACTGTTAAACGGAGAACAATAGACAAACATGCGCTGACTATGTATGAAGTCAGTATAAAAGTGGGCGTCCTCATTATCGTATGGAGATTCAAAAATTCGCGATGACCTCGGCCTATGAAAACAAATTTGTACTTGGTAACAACATACTTCTATTTAACGCAATTACGAAAAGTTGCAGTTTAGATGTTGACCATTTCTGTAATTGAAAGAACAAATCTTGTTTTAAAAGTTTATTTTCTCGCAAATATCGCATGCCATTAAGTGCAGTCATCCTTTGCTATAAATTCTGTTCATAAAAAAAAATACGGGAGATAACCCTAAGACAGTGCATTTACTATGAAAAATCCCGTGAGTTCCGAATGTCAACATGGTGTGTAAATTTGAAGCAAGTGAAACACAGTGGTGAAAAAGTGTTGAATTCTTCAATAATATGAATTAAATTTTTAGTTGAAAGGTATTTACAGCCTCGAAATGGTTTGTTATGAATAATTTGACTGTATTTTCAATTCTCCAAAATCGTTTCGGAGCGTTTCTGCAATTTTCTGGTATATTACGGGTATATGAGAGGCGTTACCATGTGTCGATGTATCTATTTCGTAAATGTCCGATATCATATGCAATGTCAACCCGTGCACGCACGGGTCAAAGTCTAGTTCATTTGCAATATCTTTTGTTGAACAAAAAAAGGTGTCAGTTTTTACGACACTGAACTATCATAAACCAAATTGAATTTAACACCATAAAAATGTCTGCCTGTTTTGTTCCTGCATCTCTTTTCATATAAGTTTTTTAACCATTTCTCTTTCAAATGGCTCGCTCCTAAAACACACATCTCCGTGGTTTAAATTTTATTGCTATTCCACATGGTATCTCTTAGATTCTAAAATTTGCAAGAACTAAAATATCAATTATTACAAGATTCATATGATTTATACAAACATCGTGGGATCTTTTAATATGAATATAAAAAAAATTTCTTATATAAAATAAGAAGGTTTCCCCACGGGATTTTTAATTTAAATCTTTTACACATGACTTTCGTTCTTTCTATCCTATTTTCTCACTACACGAACCATCGATCTTTTTCTAAATAAAATGTGGTGATAACGAACAGTGTTTAAAATCAAAAGTCCAAAGATAAAATTCAAAACAGGAGCAGAGCAAAGACGGACCTCTACAAAAATTAGAGGTCGGATCAGATGCCGTGGAGAAGTGTGCATCCCTACTAAGCGGTCTCACCCGCCGTGTTCTCTTTCCAAAACTTCATACATTATTACATTGAAAACCTTTGTATAAATGTACAGAATTTTTGTGATCGGCTTCGGCCGATCACAGTTGTGTCCATATGAGGCATCCGGCAAATTTTTACTATTTGCGCACGCATTGCGCCTTGCACTTTACTTTATTTACAAGCAATGACAACCTCATTTAAATCTTTAATTATACGTAGATTTACTAAAAACGTTACTTTTATCTGTTTGCCTTAAAATTAAAACCTTTACACAGTTACATACATAATGATTCAAATCATGTTTTTCATATGCGTTAGAATATTTATCGGAAGTATAATTCGTCTACTGAAAGTAAAGCTTATTCATGCCTTGCTATTTCGGAAATCAACAAACGATGCTATATATAGCATAATGCATGTAGCGTAATGATTTCGTATTACATTAACATAGCTGACCAATGATATTAAATGCCGATCATTCCTTTAAAAGGAATACTTGTTTTCACATCCCTCTGTTGATTCTGTGCTGTTTTTATTGATGCTAAAATAGTCTTCTTATTGTATTATGATTTATCTCTCTTTTTGTCGATGTTGAATTAGTCTTCTTCTTAAATTCTTAATGATTTCTCATCTAAATTTGTTTTGTATTTCTGGATTATTTTGGGTATTTTTTAATTGATTGCAAATAATTTGTGTTAATATATACAGTAAAAGTTGAATATTTGTATATAGAATTAGGACTAAAACAGAATTGTAAGGTTGAGCATGATAGTTGATTTTGTAAAGTGAACTCTGGTCTGCCTTTGATTGGAATAATAAATTTTGACTTTAGACTAAAATTTTCGACTTTTACTTTTCCCCTTCTAATTGCCTTAATTTTGTTGATTCCCGTTTGTTTTATATAGATACATAAGTCCTTCTAAATTATTTTTCATTGAATTTATCACAAAGTAAAACTTATCTCACACAGTCATTCGTAGCAGTAAAGATGGCTAATTTTGCACAACTATACCCTATATTAGAGCTACAGTACTTTGAAAGATAATATCTTCGGATAAAGGTACGTGTCGTCTTGTAGTCTTTTTAACAACGTTTTAATTAATGTAAAATATAGAATCAATCATCTGGATAACTGATTGTAGATTTACAAATCCTGAAATAGTACAGCATGCGTACTCAAATAAACAACAACGTTATCAGAAACAGATTTTGAGAAACGCCTTGTTCTCTTTATAACCTTGTGTCCAAGTTTCAGATTTACAAGATACATACCTTTTACTGGACAATCAAGAACTCATAGTTTGTATATCATGATAATGAAACGCGTGTATAAGATGATGCTACATATTTGAAAATTATGAAAAAGGTAATATATTATTTTCAAATTTATTTTGATTTTTTTCATTTCACAAGAAACCTATTGTATAATATAGCAGTTTTATTGAATAAATCCAATTGTCAATGTGAACAATATATATATACATTTAAAGGAACGTGAATAAAAGCGTTTTTATATAACATTTATGTAAACTGTAAGTACAATTATATTTTTTCAAAAAACTGTATATATGTATGTTTTATATATAAAGAAAACTGTTAATGTTTACATGTATTGCAAATTAACCAATTGTTTTGTCTGTATTCTATAACAAAGAAACATGTGATCTAAATAAACTATGATTTATACATTTGTATTCCCTATATATAACATAATATAACATTTTAAATAAGTTTTTTTTTGTCCCAAATGAGATGATTTTATTAATACACCCCGAAAACTTCCCAACCAAGCTGGAAACAGTTATATTGCTCTCCCAGAAACAGTTAATTTACCGAAAATAGTTATATTGCCCTCCCGAAACTGTTATATCACTCTTGCGTGCATCTATTATGCATTTTAATTACATTGGGTTCAAAATCAAAGAGTCAGATGCTAAACACACTTAAACAAATCCCTGAAAATCAAAATGTCTGGAAAACATCTAGAATTCGTTTTAAATTCAGAGATACTTTAATTTTTTAATCGATAAGAAAAAATTGGATATACACAATGAGAGTAATCAACTCAAGCGTGAGTGTTCTGAAAACAACAAACGTCAATCTCGCCTTTACCGGGAAACAGCCTTTAAAAATTTCAGGCAGCCCAATACAGCACATTAAATAAATGCACATTATCATTATTTGATTTATTGAAACTAACAAGCATCAATCGATATTTTACGAAACAGTTTACGCTGATTTGTAAAATATGAACATATTTTTTAAAAATTCACTTATTACTGAAATCAAAAAGTTATTTCACTTATTACTGAAATCAAAAAGTTATTTAACCGCTTTTATTTTTTTAAATGTTATATAACACATATTACACGTATTTTGGACGACAATACCAGAATATTTGTCCCTCGGTGAGATGACAGGAAAGCCCTCGAATACCATGTGAATTATAACCAGTAATGTGAAATATTTATTGAAGTCATTCCCGTTAAAATAAAAATTAATCTGCTTATATGTTAGTGTATACAAATACCCATCAGAACAGATCATTTGATTCGTGTCATATGAGTTATACATCTAAATACAAAACTCTTTTTTATGTGAATTTTGCGCGTGGAAAAACAATTCTATACGATTGGCGGTTGTATTAGTAGCAATGCTATTCAGCATTTCTGACCCTCATTATCACATCACCGTGTTTTATTTTCTTTCTGTATTTCGTTATATTTACATTTGCATATTATTTTTTAATGTAAAGTGTGTAAAGGCACTGCAGATATAGCACCATTACACAAACAGGATACTTAAATGTTAAATGTTGAGAGTTTTAATATTACGTCACAAACGTTGAGAGCTGTAAAATGCAACGTTGAAAGCTAAAATAAAATTCAGGCTTGAGGCTATTACAGTGGCTCTTTCATTCGTTGAGGATTACCCTTGGAATAAAACTAACTAATAAATCTCACATGCAGACAAGAAAAGGAGCTCAAAAAATGAAAATAAAAGCATTAAATCACTGTTTTTTCAAAGATAAAGTTTCATCACTGCCGTGGTGTGTGCATACAAATTGAGTAACTTGCATTATGAAAATTTGTATGCACACACCGCTGCAGTGATGAGACTACATCTAATAATAATTCAATACTCATAAAGTAATAACATTTGATATACACTTTTTTATCAAATTTAATTTTTCCATTTTTATTACATTGATTATAATGCCTTGGTAATGTATTTCTAATTTGAGTGTCAGTCGTAGAGTAATAAGCAAGATGCAGAGATCACAAAGCTCACATGTAAAAAATTTTTTCAAGCTACTTCTTTTATGATTCGTTTCTAAAATTAAAAAACAGTTTCAAGTGATTGCTACAATCGGTCTAAACCTGATTTTTTTTTCAATATTCAAAATGTAAACAAACTATGGTCTGAGCTTTGTGGGCATTGTTTCTTGCTTATAATTCGACCATCGACACACGCATTTTGGTTGACTAGAATAAGAAATACCTCACTGAAACATTGTAAACATTTAACAGAAACATAAATTTTGACGAAAATTTTTACCATACAATTTCAACTTGCATGTTTTGATTTTTGTAAATATTTTTAGTTTGTGCTTCTTTTTAACCATATGGAAGACGATCATTATTGATTAAATGCACTGTTAATGATGCATTTAACATCTACGTTACATGTTATTCTGCAAAATAACACATCGCATGCAGTTCTTATTCACATCATAATCTATACAACCTAAAATTAAATCAGCCCGAGTCCACTGTATATCAACCTGAAAGCCGTAAAATTTATTGTTATAAGTTTAAAAGATATTATCTAAAACCATTGTTGACATGATTACCTGTTCATTCTTAGAACAAAAGAAGTAATGTTTTACGTCCAATATTAGCCTAAACCGGGCCCCTACCATCAGCTCTTGTTTGCACAGAATCAACAGGTTTTGGCTTTTATTCTTTTACAAAATATTTGGAAAGCAACTTAAATAAATCTTTTTAATCCTTTTTTGTAAATGAAAGAAAGTGAATTTTAAGTACAATGTAGAAAGGTTAAACAAAGAGAAAAGTAAGTTTTACATAAAAACCTTGTAAGTTAGAAGACTTGAACTTGTAACAATTCACAAAAACGTTGGTAAATATGTTGTATGATTAAGTTGCTATGGTAACTGGCGCCTGAAAAAACCCAAACGTCATTCATTTTAGCAATTTGTAGGCTCCTTTTATCAACTAGAAGATTCTTTTTTTTTTTATTTCGACCATAAAGTAAATAAATTGATTATTCATTAAGTTTTCTGTTAAATTGAAATACCTTAAAGAAGATGAGAGAGAGAGAGAGAGAGAGAGAGAGAGAGAGAGAGAGAGAGAGAGAGAGAGAAAAGTGGATGAAGTACACCAAGGTATACTGAAATTTTAAATGTGCAATGGGTTGATACCGTTCCCACAAATTGTATTGAGTTGGCTATTTTTATTGGATTTTAAAGAAAAGACAAAACACTGGTATCATTTAAGGTCTCTTTTGTTATGAAATGTTTGAATATCTGCCATTTAAATTGTTTATAAAACGTTTAAGTGCATGAACACAGAACGAACCCAGATACGATACATACCTGTCTTTTTGTTTGCATTTGTGATATATTTTTATGAATGAAAAAATGACAATAACAAACTGTCAACCATCTCAAAAATGAATAAAATGTACTGTGAAATCATTAGAATTCTTTGAAGCTCACTTTTCGTGGTATTCGTGGGTAATCCTCCCCAAAGAATCACATCCTGAACGAAAACAAATTTAGAAAGTGTTTTCTTTCTTACTTAAAATGAAAAGCGACGCATCCACGAAATAGCATTACCACAAATATGCAAAAAACCGACAGACAACGAAAATTATATCATGATTATTATTATTATTATAAAATTTGTATAGCGCTAAATATAATAAAATTATCTAAAGCGCTTTACATAAAATAATGATGAACAATTACATTACATGATTTAATTAGACAACAGGCATAAAAACACGATTAAAATATATTGAGCAGTGATAAAAATTACATCACTTTAAAATGTAGAATCAGGAGTCCTGAACACAGATATCAAAAAATGGATTACGATGTCAATTATAAAAAAGTCTATTTAAACAGATGAGTCTGATGTGATTTTTTTAAACCGCACAGATGTTGTTCGTGTCTTAGATCTGCCGGGAGACCGTTTTACAGTACAGCAACACTAACGTCAAACCGCCAATCTCCATTTTGTTTTGTGCGGACACGAGGTTGGGCAAGAAATATTGAATTTTTGGATCGCAATGTCCGCATTGGAACATATAATTTTGCAAGGTGCTGTATGTAAGATGGTGATGGTCGTCTAAATGGAAGTTAAAATCACCAGTGATGAGCAGTTCCCCATGAAGGATAACAAGATTGTCAAGATAACATGACCACTCCTCAAAAAACACAGAGTTTAGGAATCCATTAGCCTTAGATGCTGGTGGACGGTATACCACACAGTCTTACATTGTTATTTAATGAACTAACCGTACATTCCATATGTTCAAAATAAGTGAAATTGAAGTAGAAATTGGTTTGATATTGCATATTATTTTTTTTTGTGGATCACTGCTGGTCCACCACCTCGGCGATCTTTCCTAGGTTTTTGTTAAAAAAAACCCAGTAATCCCTGGAGTAAGTTCGGATAAGATGACATTGTCTGTTTCTTTTCCAAACCATGTTTCTGTAAGGACTAAAAAGTCAATATCATTTGAAACGATGTAATCGTTGATTGCAACAGTTTTGTTTACAGCAGATCTGCAATTCAAAGTAACAAGGGAGTATGGTGTTTAAACTTTGGCACTGGTTTTTGGTTCAACATTCCTGACAATGATTCGCTTTGACCCTCTTGATCGATTTCTAATGCAGGTTGATATATGACATGGATAATTTGATTCACATTCGCTGTCAAACGTTACATGATGTCAATCAGCAGCTTTTTCAGTAGGTATGAGACTGCTTGAAATCACTACATGATTGTCCATGTTGACCCCAAGTTATTGTTCTCTAAATCTAAACTACCTAACACAGACTGTGTTGATACGTCTGATAAGTCTGCAACGCGTTTTTCTACCTCTTCGCACACGAATATGTTCGGTAAGACCTGCATAATAGAGGTCACTTGATGTTATAAAGTACATTGTACCTTGTGTACGACAAATTCATGGAACGCTTTATCACTAAATCTCAAGACGGACCAAAAAAAGTCGGATAATTATAAGAACAAGTCATAATAAACTTCCGAAAGACAATTCATAGTACGCCTCATCAAAAACTTTAAGAACGGCAATAATCAATTTGTACAAATAAAAGTGTGAAAAATGTCACGGATGAGAGAACACAGTTTTATAATTTTAAACTAAAACTTTGTTGAAATTGCAAGTTTTGATACTGAAATACTTTACAGATTGTATTCTACAAAGTCTTAGACAATATCTCATCAAATCTTTGATTAAAATGACCCCACAGTATTCTGTTTTTGGCTGTAGATAGATACACTGCAATTATTTTTTGAAAATGTAATAAGTGAGAACCTATCAAATGGTGCCTAGTCAACAGCTGATAAGTTACATTCCTTTTTAATTAGCATAAATACCCTTACGTAGCACCTCTACACTCCAACGTCAAACCTTCAACAATTCTCAGTGGTGTGTATGCAGTTAAACTTGCTGGATTATTGATTTTTTTGTGAGATAAGCTAATACGTTTCCTTTTTATAAATATATATTCAGGTTTGTTTCTCATTTTCTTTGAATTTTGCAAAGAATTATTTATCTATCGATTATGACTCATAAGTGTTATACGAGTATATAGGAAATCAATACAACGTTTTAAATATCTTCGTGATTCACCATAACAATGGCATATATGTGAATTAATTGTCAGATACAATCAGTGTTCGTAGGGGTGTTGCTGAATACTAACTGGCGCACATATTTAAATCAAATCTATTTAAAATTTTAAATATCAGATGGAATACAGTAAAATGTGGTTTGGCGGCTTATTGTTCTGGCTTAAGCTTGTCCTCAATCTAGTTTGACCCTAAAACGGTCATAATACAATCTATGTTCTCATTAAAAACTTTGTTCTCAATTGACTTTTGTATGTTAAATTGAAAGTACATTAATATCTATAACTATACACGAACATATTGATTTCTGACCAATGCTGAATCAAAATATTTATTCACAGCTGTTTTTCAATATACAATAAACGAAATGAAAAAAATCGGCTTTAAATTTCGACTGTTTAATTCCGTAACCTAGCACTATTAACATACATGTAGGTCATAAGTGTTATCGTTTCTTGAGGTCCCCAGTACAGAAAGACCAAACCATACCAGGTTTTATAATATGCCAATCTTGATAGTCCCTAGTGCCAGCTATATCTTTGAATTGTAATTACATATCAAGCTCCTAATTATCTGGACGACCTTGTGAGAAAATGTACGGCATTTATGAGGCAGGTAAAACTTTACAAAATGACGTATAATTTGATTTGCTCCAAAATGTTTTAATTTAGGCCTATGACAGGCAAATTTCATTTTAATCTTTTTCTCATTTTTGTAAGTATATAAGTTAAAAACAAAAAACCTTATATTAAAATCTAACTGTATACCTAAAATTTCTATACACCATCTGCTTTTAACGATTGTTATTTGACTTTAGTTAGCTTACTATCATATTCTAAGCGTTTCCATAATTGTAATATTTCCAACAATTGATACGAACTGTGTACATATAATGCTTGCTGTATAATTCATAAAGATTCATTTTCTAAAACCCAAATATGTTCAACATCAACATCTGGCTGGTGCTATAAACCATAACTGGTAGAGCACATAACTAAAGATTCATGGGGCTTGGGTTAGAAATCCCAGTCTGGTTTGTCATTGTTTCTTCTTCCAGTTGCATTTGGTACCATGCCAACCCCAGAAACCTGCCAGGGTAAAACAAATAGAATGCTTGAAACATTTTATGTATTTTTGCAAATTATTAAACAGCGTTTTATTTTTTTATTCATGAAAACCTGCAAAATATCAGGAATGAAATATAAATAAGTTTGTTCTTTTTATTTCAGGATTTCAAACAGTATAAATAAATTGTCTGACAATGGACCCTGAATTTAGTCTCCAGGATGTGGTACGGTGTCATCTCTGTGAGACCCCGGTCCCCCCTTTACACTGTGCCATTTGTAACATACATCTGTGTGAAGGCTGTGAGGGGAAACATCTCTCTGATGAATCCAAAGAACACAAAATGGTGCCATTCAAATACCGGAGATCTATTCCTAAATGTCAAAATCATTCCACAAAAATATGTGAACTTTATTGCAAACAGTGCAACACTCCTATTTGTGCATATTGTGTTTCCTCTGAGGAACATCAAGGACATGCTGTTGAAAAAGTTTTAACAATAATCGAAAAGAAAAAAACAAGACTTACTGAAAGATTTAAAAGGTTTAGAAAAAACCATTTATCCAAAATATCAAGAGATTACACATAATCTCTCAGATCAGAAAGCTGATCTGAATAAAAACTCCCTGAAATCGAGAACAGCAATAAACAAACATGGAGAAGATTTGCACATAGAAATAGACACCATTATACAGAAACTGAAATCTGATCTTGATGAAATGGACAACAAACACCTGTTTGTCTTAAACAAACAGGAAGATGAAATCAAACACACGATATCTGAAATCACACAGACCATTGCTGATCTGAAGAAGTTACTGGACTCCAATGATGTCAGTCTTATCTCTGCCTACAAATCTAGGAATGCTGAATTCAGAAAGCTGCCCCCTAAACTCACAGTTTCCTTACCAAGTTTTAACCCTCCGAATATCAACAAAGAAAAGCTTTATCCACATGTTGGTTCTCTGTCAGCGTCTTCTATCAAAACAGAAGAAAATGGTTACACAATAGGTTCTTCAGACGTGGATTCGTCCCTTTCAAACAAACCCCTCGTTGATGTACCACGGATTGTCACAGAAATAAACACTAGGTATGGAGTATCAAATTATCTGTTATTAAATGTGTCCTGTGTGAGTGATGACAATATATGGACATGTAGTTTTCATGACAACATGATGAGACTCTACAACCTGGAGGGAGAACTAGTGAAGTCAATGAAAACTACATCAGGGAACGTGCCGCCATGGGACATAACAGTGACAACAAGGAGTGGCGATCTAGTTTATACTGATAACATTGATAGAACTGTAAACATAGTTAAGAATACATTTATACAGACAGTGATCAGACTACAGGGATGGAAACCTTGGGGTATCTGTAGTACCTCCATTGATGACCTCCTAGTTGTTATGGACAGCGATGATGATAAGCAAACAAAAGTTGCCCGTTACTTTGGTTCTACAGAAAAACAAAGTATACAGTATGATGACAAAGGACAACCTCTATTTTTATCTAATGGCATTAAATACATTAGTGAGAACAGGAACCTAGATATCTGTGTATCAGAACCATCAGCCCGCGCGGTAGTAGTGGTCACTCAGGCCGGGAAACTCCGGTTTACCTACACTGGTCCTCCGTCTAATACCAAAGTATCATTTATACCATACGGCATCACTACAGACAGCCAGGGTCGGATCCTGATAGCAGATTATAGCAGCCACTGTATCCACATCCTGGATCAGGACGGACATTTCCTCCGCTACATTGACAATTGTCGATTACAACGTCCATGGGGGTTATGTCTAGACACCAAAGACAATCTCTTTGTGGCTGAGTATACAGGTAAAGTGAAGAAAATTGAATATTAATTGTAAACAAGCTTGTATGTGTATGCATATGAATAAATATGCAAAACGTCCTTACATAACATTGATATAAATTTTATAAATGTATACATGTATCTATCAAAATAATCATATATCATGGATCTACATATGTGTAAACAGACTTTGCATGTGTGTGTGTTAGAGTGTATATGTGCATATATGTATATAAATAAAATAAACAGCTATGACGCCGACACATGCTACCTTAGTGTTGGGAGTTTTAGAAAATATCCTTTTTAAAAAGAATATCAGGAGTGTTTGATGACGAGCTTATTACGTCTATAGGAACTATCTTGAATCGTTTTCTGTGCTAAACGTGGATAGGACTTAGTATAGCACGCCAAATCCACAAAAATGAGTTAAACATAGTTTCACATTTGATAAGTTAGGTTTATCGATTGCTAACTATAGTTTCCGATCGACAAGAGTTTACAATTCGTTCAATGTAGTTTTCATCTGAAAAACTATATTTAACAGTTGTAAACTATTGTTTATGAATGATAATCTAAGTTTATATGTCTGCAAATAACGTAAACAATAGATTTTGGTCAAAATATAAATTCACATATGTAAACTATAATTTGTTAACTATAGTTAAAAGTTGTTAATAATATTTTCACAATCGTGAATCTATATTTTTCAGATAAGCTATTGTTTGCAATCGCAAATGGTTGTTTTCAATGTTTATTTTATTTTTACACATCTGAAACATTGATGATCTCGTTAATTGTGGTTTACAGATGTGAAATATATAATACAGGGTTAACTAAAGTTAATAGATAATAAACTAGGTTTATCGAAGACTAACCATAGTTTACGAATCATAAACAGTTGTTAACGATTCGTTCGCTGTAGTTAACGATTTGTTAACTATAGTTTTTTCTGTAAAACTATATTTAATGGTTGTAAACTATAGTTTACGAAGGATAATCTAATTTTATTCGTCTGCAAATAACGCCAACAATAGATGTTGCTGATAAATGTAAATTCACATGTGTAAGCTAGAGTATACATTCGTTAACTAAGGTTTATAGATGAAAAAAGGACAATAACAAACCGCCAACCATCTCAAAAATCCATAAAACAAAATACAATTTCAAAGCAGAGCAACACGGACCTCCAAGATAGAGGTAGGATCAGGTGCCATGGATGAGTGAGCATCCTCTGCTGACCGGTCACACCCGCCGTGTGCTCTTTGTCGTAATCGGGAAAATACTGCTCATGAAAGAGGTAGTACCGAACGACAATTATCCTCGGGGACAGACTGTCCACCAGCAGAGATACATGTTCAGTGATGTGAAATATAGATTAAGTTCGTTTACTATAGTTTTTCTGTCCGTAAACTATATTTTACAACCGTTCAATTTAAAATATCGACTGTGAATCAATCATTAGCACATTTTTAGTGAATTTGGCGTGCCATAACTTAGAGATATTCCATTCATTGTTCAATACCTTAAATAAATCAATACAACTTTCGATGGAAAAAACGTCACAAGGAATTTCAATTTTAGACCTACGTATCATGAAAAATGATACGATAATAAAATTATTATTTGTTGGTATTTATCAAAAATAGTGCTCTATACGCACATAATAATGTTTAACAGGATCCTGACTTGATTAACAGCATTTGTCATAATTATTTGAAGTGGACCCTGATCCACAATCAGGTATTACAATATTTTGTTACGTAAATATATCTATAAACTGTTGTTATTTTGGAGATGCATATATATGCATATATATGATATATCTCTGAATGTATAAATACATGATTTAGCAATATTGCATATGTACGTGTAGAAATTGCATGGATGAAGTATTTGTTTATGTAAGAGCAATAACTCATATAATTATGAACATCGTGTAATTGCTGTGTATAAATTGTTTATATCATTATCATGTTATGCATATTATAAGGCATACTCTCATTGTATATTTCAAGGTTTTCGTTTTAATACAGAATTAAAATTCGAACCATCAGTATTGTCATTATTGGTACAACGCCCAATTGTAACGCTACTTCATATACATGACTGATGATTCATTGAAATGTCAACATGTTCTAATAATGATAAAGTTATGAAATAGAATTTTCACTTTATCAGTTTTAGAAGTATCTTTTACAATAATCATGATGACGACACGCGATTTAACCCTAACAACCACTCCTCAGAGTCTATAAGGGACAAAGATTCTATGAGTTCACTTGGTGTCCCTCGGATTGTCCTTAGGGATATTAAAGATATGTCATATGTACAGTAAACAGATTCCCAGTTTTGGTACAAAAACAACAGCTTCTTCAATGTATTAAAACAATGCCATGTTTCTCTCACAGATATATTTTCCGATTCTGATCCTATGTATTCTATTTCTAAATGTTCTGCCAAAAACGGTAAAACCTGTGACATTTCGATCACAACGACCTCTTTTACAAGTAATCTAACTGGGAAAAGTTTTAATACCAAAACGTGGGAAAATTTGAACTGTAAAACCTCTAATGTTGTCTACGGCATTGAATGTACCCTTTGTGGACTCATCTATGTTGGTGAAACCAAAGGTTCATTGAACAAACGAATATCAGGTCATAGATTTCAAATCAATAACGGCGGTCAGCAACTTTTATACAAACATTTTAATTCCCCTGATCATTCTGTTTTGTCTATGAAAGTTAGAATTCTAGAAAAAATTTACCATCATACCAATAGCCCATTGCTTAGTACGCCACAAGAAGAACTTTGGATAAGAAAACTAGGTACAGCCTTTCCGTATGGATGCAACGATAATGTTAAAAGTGTGGGGAATCTTTCAAGTCCACAGTGTACTCAAGTTAATGTATTGGGACTTTTTAACAACTCAAATAGTCGTCGGCGTAGTCATGGACATCGGTCTTATAACACACCAATTATACACGATGTTTCCTTTCATTCATTATTACCTTATGTTAATAAACAATTGGGTCTCCATTACATTTGCACCAAACTGTGCTCTGTCCTTTTGTAAAAATCTTCTTGAAATAGTCTAGGAAAAGCCGCTTTTTGATTTTTGATTTTTCTACACCGGAATACAGACTTGGATCCATGATTATGGATATTGCTTATCATCGGCTTTTTAAACCTACACAAACAGAAAATACTGATCATGCACCACGTCATTTTGTCAAACTGCAGCATGCCAACAAGGGAATCGATGCCGTTAATATAAGCAATATTCTTAATCACAAAAAAGTTCATCCTGCATTCTGCCATATTTCAAGATAAAGTCAACTCCTTGTATTTCCTACAATTATACTTCAACCGTTGCTTCCAAACTATTCAATTACAAACAAACTCTACAAGACCTTGATATTGAACATCTGAAAGATAATCCTCCAACGTGTTCATGTTCTTCTTCACCCTACAACTATAGTCCTGCCAGACACGTCATTACTGGTGATGTTAATTTAGTTAATAACGATGACCTAAAATCACTTATTATGAAAGGACCAAAATTTAGGGAACCTAAATCCTTCACATGGCGTCGTAATTTTATACATATCATGAATGCTGTTGAAGATTACTCCAAGCGATGGGCAAAATCTGAAAAAGAAGACCTTGATACCTTGTCAGAGTGGGTTAAAAGCATCAGATGTATATTAAAATCTCGTATTAAACGACTGAGAGGTCAAATGAAAACCATATATCATTCTGTTTTCAATAATGCAGAAGTGAGAAAAGAACTAGGTAGATTGCATTAGCAGTATGTACTGGTTCCTGCTGATAAGGCATGTAACAACATTGTCTTTGTTTGTAAGGCACATTATATTAATTGCATTTTCAAAGAACTAGGTTTTAATTCTACATATGGTAATCCTACTTACACCCACAGCAGCCTTTCCAAGCAGGAAATACGTAGTACAGTTAAGGCGGCCAATAAAAATATCGGCGAATTTTTGTAATGAAAACACGTATACTTTAGTTCATCGGATATGTCCTTTTTAAAATCAATAACAGTCGCTCAAATGCAATATATTTCTGAAATATATATATAATAGTACAATATTTTATGTTCATAGTGGTCACGTGATATGGCAGTCGCATGGTAAAAGCAGATGTATTTGTGGTTTTGAGGTCATTTAAAAATGTGAATATTGCAAGGGCATAATCATGTCAAAATTCACAACTGAATTATAAAATAACTTTATGTAATATAGTAGATTTTAAAAAATGCTGTGAACTTTGTAAGATAATATTATTTGTTAGAAAAAACCATAATTTATAATGCATATGTTGAATAATTTTGAAGGTCACAGTGTTAATTTCATTAAAAAATAATTAATTTGTGAGATTTCACAAGGATCGCAGAAGTTTTTAAATTACATAGCATATTTCAAATTTACATGTAAAAGTTTGTCATGATCAGATAAGTGTATGCCCTTGCAATAAAGTGATTTATTTAGGCACCCAGCTTTAAAATATACGATATTTTATACAAAACCGAGGTTGCCTCTTAATACGATGCATAATTATAGCAAATTGAAAATAAGACTATATAGGTAGCATTCTACTAATAATAATGTTAAACAAAATAATCATTTATACTTTTCCGTTAATCTATGGAATTTATTTTTCATCGCTAAAAAACCGCATGATAGCCTTCAATGACTTAACTTAATGCGTCATTTTGAAGCATATGACGTCATATTTTGTAGTACAGCGAGAACGACCTCTCGCTTATTTTTCAGTGTGTACGATATAACAGACATCGAAATTGTAAGTAATAGCATTCGTTGTTCTTAATTAAAGGAATAGTATAAATTAATTTTGCTAATAAATGAATTAATAAGTACTTTCGAGGTTTGTAATATTCTGTGATGTCATAATGCACATTTCCCGTACTTTTTGTCTGAACGGAATTTATTGACAGCCTTAACTGTGCTGCGTAATTCAAGATCATAAATCGGTTATGAATACCTTTTATATCCCCAATAAACAAAATGAATTTGATTTACCTTATTTGTACTGGATTCCAAAGCTTCACAAAAGTCCTTACAAACAGAGATATATAGCAGGGTCCAGTAAATGTTCTACCAAACCTCTCTCTTTACTCCTTACTAAAATTCTTACAGAAGTTAAGGAGAAGCTTCAAGAGTACTGTACAACAATATACTCCAGAAGTGGTGTGAATCAGATGTGAATACTAAAAAACTCTAAAGAATTATTAGAAACTTTGAGGTCACAAAATCTTACCAAAATCAATAGCATCAAAACGTACGATTTTTCAACGCTTTATACAACCATTCCCCACGACAAATTAAAATCTAGACTTTTTGATATCATCGACAGTTGTTTCTTCAACAAAAATGGAAGTCGTAAAAATGCTTACCTTGTCATTGGAAATCTAAAAAACTATTTTGTTAAAAACCATTCTGATTGCACACACAAGTACTCTGAAGTTGACATTAAAAAGATGCTTGAGTTTTTGATAGACAACATCTATGTTGTTTTTGGAAATCAAGTCTTCCAACAATCTGTTGGAATTCCCATGGGTACCAATTGTGCTCAATTGTTAGCAGACCTATTTTTGTATTCTTATGAAGCAGAATTTATTCAAAAACTTGTACGTGAAAAAAATAAATCACTCGCTGTGGCCTTCAACTCAACATTTAGGTATATTGACGACGTATTATCAATTAACAATTGTTATTTCCATACTTACGTCAACTCAATATATCCCAGTGAACTTGAAATAAAAGATACCACAGAGTCAGCGTCATGTTTCATATTTGGATATTTTACTGGAAATGGACATTGATTGTAACCTAACAAGAAAACTTTATGATAAACGCGATGACTTCAATTTTTCTATAGTGAACTTTTCTTACTTATGTAGCAATATACCTTCATCACCTGCATATGGTGTTTTTGTCTCTCAGTTAATTCGATACGCAAGGGCATGCTCTTCGTATGAACAGTTTCTAAGACGAGGCAAGCTACTGACAAACAAGTTGATAAAACAGGACTATCAACAGTCTCGTTTAAAGTCATCTTTTCGTAAGTTCTATGGTCGATACGACGACCTTGTCAGCAAATACAATCTTCCACTGAGTCGCATGCTGACTGACGTTTTTCATACTAATTGTTAGACCATAATTAATTACCTAATTGTCTACGGACTTTTGCGGTTTTTATTTTCCCGATTACGACAAAGAGCACACGGCGGGTGTGACCGGTCAGCAGAGGATGCTCACTCCTCCATGGCACCTGATCCTGCCTCTGAGATTTTCCAGAGGTCCGTGATTGCTCTGCTCTTAACTGTTGTTTGAATACCAAATTGTCCACGGATTTGTGCGTTTTTCCGATTATGACATTTTCCCCAAATTACGACATGTTTCCCGATTATGACATTTTTACCGAAATGACATTGGGCGCACGGCGGGTGTGACCGGTCAGCAGAGGATGCTTACTCCTCCTAGGCACCTGATCCTACCTCTATATTGGAGGTCTGTGTTGCTCTGCTTTGAATTTGTATTTCGTTTTATGGATTTTTGAGATGGTTGACGGTTTGTATTGTCATTTTTTCACTGTTACATTGCTTTCAAAGCAGTGAAACGGATAGAAAACGCGTGGGTTCCGACTATGATGAAGAGAGTGCAAATGTGCATACAAAACATTGATCAATACATGCTTAGACGACACACACTTCCCTATAGCAATGTTCAGAGATACCGACTTTTGACTAATTACTAAATTTTGACAGCACGCAACAATATCAAACTTGCACATAGTCTTCAAAAAATTAGAAAGATTTAAAAATAGAAGTTATCTTAAAGAAACGGTTACGTGTTTTGTAGATGGTTTTTTTTTTAAATACAATTCCTGACATGATTCATGTGTACATGTATATAACAATGCTTGCTACTCTTTAAAAATTTAATTCGCCATCAAACTTCTTATTGTATGTTTAAAGAATTTTTAAACGATTACACAAACTGTGTTTGACAAATAGTTTTCCTAAAACATTTTCTTCCTGTCTTTTTCAATACAAGTTTTTATACAGTCTTTCAATCACAACACGTTTTCATAACAAAAGCAGAACTGAAAGTTTAGTCATTAAAATCGTTTAACACCAAATCATATATATTTTCAACTCGCAGCAACAACGGAAGACCTACTCGTGGCTTTGCCACGAGCTCTGCTCTAGTTCCTTATACAACTTCGAAAGGCTATGTACAGGTTTGAACAAAAATTGACTACTCAAACTATGTTATGTTGAGAGTAGAAGATCATGCCTACTCCGACTGCACGTTTATATTCACTTATCCAGGACGAAACCAGTAAGCCACGCGAGTCTTTACAATATGCGGTATAAAGTACTGTAGTGTTTGAAACAACATTGACATAATTATGGACTTTGTTTTTCATCCTAAAAAAATATTTTGAAAAAACACATAGTTAGTCATCTCTGGGTCATCTCTCCATATTTTTTAACAAGAGGCCAATATGCCTTGACGGTCACCTGAGTAGCATAACCCATACACAAACCTGTCAAGGAGTCTCATATATGCATTTAATTAAGTTTCATTCTAGAATAGAAAATTTTTTAATTTGTAATGACGACCACCTCCCTGCCTGCAATCTTTCAAAAAGGACTATTAAACCTATAATTTTAGCGAAAAACTTAAAAAGATCATAAAAGAGTGCATGACCTGATATTGAAAAGGTGCAAGACTCTGATAGAAAATAATTTAATAATAATAACAAGGTGGCTATTATTCATGTTTTATCTAAAACAACCTCCCATCCCCCCGGGGCAGACAGAAACTCTCCCTGTGGGCATTTAAACAAACGAAAAAAAACAACAGCTTTATCGATAAAAGCCATCATAAGTTACTCACTTCTCCTGTTCCAGTTTTTTGAATATTCAACATTCGTTGAGAATCACCATCTGGCATATATACCAAAATCATTTTACCTTTATATCAGTGATTTTAGTTAGCCAATTATTACTTTACTATTAACAAGCCTATTTGTTTATTTTGAAAGTTCAAAAACTGTTTTTGTTTCAAATGATAAAAAGCCTTGCATAACTCTTTTGATCATACAACTTCTTTATAATTACATTATATTCAATTATTAATTACTAAATATGAACAAGCAAAGAAAGATAACTCCATTCGGAAGAAGCAAGGGAAAACAAGATGTAATTATAATCGGGTGATTATAAAGTCTCCCAAACGAACGAGGCTATCATATAGAGTAGGTATGACCCACAAAGTTTCATGATGTTCCCAGGGGTCCTTTACTATATATCAGGTGAACTAACATGACCCAAGGAACAAGAATATATATGGTTTAGGGGTGGGGATATTAACCGTTTTCAAGTTATTTGTGAACTTCCTGTTTGAGGGGAGTCAGGACCACCCCCAGGGCCCATGACCTACACACCATATGATGCCCCTTGACACAAGGAACATGAATATATATGGTTTAGGGGTGGGGATCTCAACCGTTTTCAAGTTATTTGTGAACTTCCTGTTTGAGGGGGGTCAGGACCATCCCCGGGGCCCATGACCTACATACCATTTGATGCCCCTTGACACAAGGAACAAGAATATATATGGTTTAGGGGTGGGGTTCTTAATCATTTTCAAGATATTTGGGCCCTTCCTGTTTGAGGGGGGTCAGGACCACCCCCAGGGCCCATGACTACATACCATTTGATGGCCTATAACACAAGGAACAAGAATATATATGGTTTAGGGGTGGGGATCTCAACCGTTTTCAAGTTATTTGTGCACTTCCTGTTTGAGGGGGGTCAGGACCATCCCCGGGGCCCATGACCTACATACCATTTGATGCCCCTTGACACAAGGAACAAGAATATATATGGTTTAGGGGTGGGGTTCTTAACCGTTATTTTGGCACTTCCTGTTTGAGGAGGGACAGGACCATCCCCGGGGCTCATGACCTACATACTATTTGATGCCACTTAACACAAGGACATCATATCCATGCCTTTAGTTTTTCACAAATATATACAGGAGTAGAGAAGAAGATTTTCTAAGATTTAATACATTACTATATAGCCATATTGGCCCCACCCTTGAGCCTGAACCCCTGACCCAGGGACCATAAATTTCACAATTTAGGTAGAAGACTTTATGTACATCATATCCAGGCCTTTAGTTTTTAACAAATGTATATGGGAGTAGAGAAAAAGATTTTCTATAATTTAATACATTTTTACTATATGACCATTTTGGCCCCACCCTTGAGCCTGAACCCCTGACCCAGGGACCATAAATTTCACAATTTTGGTAAAGGGCTTCATGGACACCATATCCATGCATTTAGTTTTTAACAAATATCTATGGGAGTAGAGAAGAAGATTTTCTAAGATTTAATACATTTTTACTATATGACCATTTTGGCCCCACCCTTGTGCCTGAACCCCTGACCCAGGGACCATAAATTTCACAATTTAGGGAGAGGGCTTCGTGGACATCATATCCATGCATTTAGTTTTTAACAAATATCTATGGGAGTAGAGAAGAAGATTTTCTAAGATTTAATACATTTTTACTATATGGCCATATTGGCCCCACCCTAGAGCCTGAACCCCTGACCCAGAGACCATAAATTTCACAATTTGGGTAAAGGGCTTCATTGACATCATATCCATGCATTTAGTTTTTAACAAATATCTATGGGAGTAGAGAAGAAGATTTTCTAAGATTTAATACATTTTTACTATATGGCCATATTGGCCCCACCCTTGAGCCTGAACCCCTGACCCAGAGACCATAAATTTCACAATTTTGGTAAAGGGCTTCATGGACATCATATCCATGCATTTAGTTTTTAACAAATATCTATGGGAGTAGAGAAGAAGATTTTCTAAGATTTAATACATTTTTACTATATGGCCATATTGGCCCCACCCTAGAGCCTGAACCCGACCCAGGGACCATAAATTTCACAATTTGGGTAGAGGGCTTCATGGACATCTTATCCATGCATTTAGTTTTTAACAAATATCTATGTGAGTAGAGAAGAAGATTTTCTATAATTTAATACATTTTTACTATATGACCATTTTCGCCCCACCCTTGAGCCTGAACCCCTGACCCAGGGACCATACATTTCACAATTTAGGTAGAGGGCTTCATGGACATCATATCCATGCATTTAGTTTTTAACAAATATCTATGGGAGTAAAGAAGAAGATTTTCTATAATTTAATACATTTTTACTATATGGCCATATTGGCCCTACCCTAGAGCCTGAACCCCTGACCCAGGGGCCATGAATTTCACAATTTTGGTAGAGGGCTTCATGGACATCATATCCATGCATTTAGTTTTTAACAAATATCTATGGTATTAGAGAAGAAGATTTTCTAAGATTTAATACATTTTTACTATATGACCATATAGGCCCCACCCTAGAGTCTGAACCCCTGACCCAGGGGCCATGAATTTCACAATTTAGGTAGAGGGCTTCATGGACATCATAACCATGCAATCAGTTTTTTCCTCACATGTGTGGGAGTAGAGAAGAAGATTTTTGAAAAAATTGCTGTTTTTTGCATATTTGGCCCCACCTGTGGCACCCTGGGGGTGGTAGAGCCACCAATTTCACAATTTACATTCCTCTTACCATAGAGATGCTTCACACCAAAAATGGGAACATTTGGCCTTGTAGTTTTTAAGAAGAAGTTAAAAATGTAAATTGTTAACGCACGACGCACGACGACGGACGAAAACAGATAGCAATTGGTCACCTGAGTTTACTCAGGTGACCTAAAAAGCGACATTTTTAATGTATATGTCATCTTTACACGTTCTAAATTTGTGGAGGGAAGACACAGAGACAACAAAATCATTTAAAAACAGCTGTAAATAAGAAGGATTTTGCATGAATTACATCGTGCTGCTATATTTAGGCTCATGGTATAATAAAACTTTTTGCATTACAGACATTCTATTACCCATTCCACGTCTACCAGAAAACAAATAACAGTTATAATTCGAAAATGTGCAAAATTAATCGATGAAATTTCCACTCTCCTTGTGCTCCCAGATTCCTACCGAATCTACATCTTCAGCGCCCACTCTCTTTATAGTGTGTAAGTGTTAAGTGTAACGTACCGGTATACATACACGTTAAAGCCAGAAGCATAAAAATGCCAAGAAAGTTACGTGATTACGAGAAATGTTTATTCCTTTTTTCATTGTTTATCAATTTTGATAAGACATACATAGAACTAGTCGTGTTTCTTGATTGAGACACCATTGAAACTTATTTGGTTTCCACTTGAATTTCTTTTAATTTAATTAACCTTTAATTGAAACATTGGAAAATTTTAATTCGAGTAAAGGGGCAATAAATATCGATATATGCCAGTCAATCAAGAATCAAACTAACATTTTAAAAACAAAGGGACGGCCAATTTGGCGGCGCTCACAGCTGGAAGAAAATTTCTTAGCTCATAGTACCCCAGATTCAACTCTCATTTTTCACTGATGTGTTATATATATATATATATATATATATATATATATATATATATATATATATATATATATATATATATATATATATATATCTGTGTATATACATATATATATATCTGTGTGTGTGTGTGTGTGTGTGTGTGTGTGTGTGTGTGTGTGTTACCATTAATTCTCGCTGCGCTCGGTAATAAATGTTTTTATTCGGACAAAGCAACCTAAAATAAATCAGTAACGTTCTCATATAAGTGTATCGGACAAAATGAAAGTTTTAAAACTGAAACTTTCAAGTATATACATTAAACCGTGTAGAGCAAGTTCCAGTTCAGTTCAAAGACAGTTCAAAACATTTTCAACAGGGTCCATTTTGCTCTACATTAAACCGTGTAGAGCAAGTTCCAGTTCAGTTCAAAGACAGTTCAAAACATTTTCAACAGGGTTCATTTTCAACGTGTCGAGGTCATCAGAGTTTAGAAAAATCTTGTTCACGCTATTTAAAAATGTCCTCGGGTATGAATTTTACGTTGAAAATGACCCCTAGGTTGATATTCAACGTTGAAATGACACCTGGGTCAATTTTCAACCCGGATCAATACTCTTCGTTACAGCTGCTAGCTTCTACACTACAGGTTTAAAGGCTTTTGTTTGTGGCTTCTAGCTACAGCTTGGTAACACAGCTTGATAGTTTACTGTGCCGTCTACCAGCACAGGTGTTCTTAAAAAGGTTAGGATTTAATGATTTTCGACGTAGATATATTTTTAAAAAGTGCACAATCCTAATGCCCAACGTATATCGAGAGTTAAATGACAACTAGACTAGGAAGAAGAAACTTGTGTCTTTGTATAAGGTTTGTTATAATTTATTAAATTCTATTGACTTTTAATTATAATAAAAAAAGGATGGTTTATTTTCATTTTTTAAAGAGAACTTCAATCGTTTTAAAATGTTTTAAGATACGTTTTGTACATTAAAGGAAGGTCGGCACCTGCGAAATGTAAAAGGGGTATATACTGTAGCTGTGCTTTGTTATGCTTGTATGTTCGTCCGTGATCTTTTAAATTTGTTATTCAGCTAAATATACTTTCATTGTTTATTCATTAAATTATAACAACAAAAAACCTACATTGCTCCGCCAATTCTATTTTAATTATAGGATCTGTTGAGATAAATATCAATTTGTTCCAAAAATTGTATCTATGTTATAATATATACACTGCTAACTGGTAAGGTCTTTCGTTGTGATATACGAAAGAATGTTATGTTAATCTATTTAAAAAGTTGGTAGTTTTATTTTTTTTATTCGTCTAGGTCTGACTTTTATCCGTAGTGCTAACTTTTTGCTAGTTTGTCGATTGTTTAGGAAAACAAAAGAAAAACATTTCATTTCATTATATAAACCATAACTGAATGCATTATAATTATGAATATTTGAACATATGTTATGTTTTTCGCGTACTATTATAAAATGCTTGTGCTATGACGTCATAAGGAACTCTGAATAGGGCAACATATACTTGGTGTGATATGACATCACATTGATCATTTGAAATGTATGTACCTCTGTATCTATGGTTATTGCTAAAAACTTCTGAAGATTACAATGAAACCGGTAGAGTTTTGAATCGGTTTTCCGTTTTGCGTTATTTTTAATTCTTTACTACTTGTGTGCATTTTCTTTTTCTTTTTTTGATTATTTATACTGTGTGATATCATATTTCACTCTTTTTGGATTATATATATATATATATATATATATATATATATATATATATATATATATATATATATATATATATATAATCCAAAAAGAGTGAAAGATGATATCACACGGTATAAATTAAAAAAAAGGAAAAGAAAATGCACAGTTCCAATGTTTCTATTCACATATAGAATAGAAACATTGGAACTGTGCATTTTCTTTTTTTGATATATATATATATATATATATATATATATATATATATATATATATATATATATATATATATATATATATATATATATACAATGAATAACTCAAGGAAATATACAATGAATACAATGAATAACTCAAGGAAATCGATCGCTGCCATTGAACTTAAACCTATGACGTCACACCATCTAAGTATTAGCAAATCGTGATATTCGCTCTAAATGTCAAGTTCTGGAAATTTTAAACAATATGGATTTGATCGTAGAAATTGTCTGCGGACGTGATTCCGAAATGATTATTCCGACTTAGAGAATGTATTTTAAACATCCCGATTACAATTATAACATACTTATTCAGCTAGCGAAGAACCTGACGTGGAATAATAATTTATACGAGGTCATTTTCAACTTTGAATGACAGCAGATTAACAGCTGTCATTTATTTAATAAAAATGCATATATTTATGCATACATGTATGAATTTTTTAGTTTGATGTGTGAACTTACAAATTATAAAGAGAGTGTTGCAAATAAGCGGGAATACTCCCTAAAGTGGAAAGGACCTTTAAATATACGTATCGCTTGAAGAGTGCATATCTAAATATAGACACATTACATAGACGACTATATTTACATTGCAGGTATGTTCCATATTTAGGCACTATACACTAATACACATTCAAATATTTTACGCGCATTTCTATCGAACACGGCAACCACCAAATACAGTTAGAAAGATGGCCATGTATTCTGTATTTTGATGCTAACATATATCAATTTGATTTTTACTGCCCAGCGTGTTTTAAATATTATTCTTTGGAGCTACTTGAATAACTCTAATTCTGGCTTTTTAAAAAAGTCAAAGTTGTAACTACAATCATACCATGTTTCTATCGTATCTAGATACACGCAGAGTCCAGATTAAAAGGTCGAACTTTATACGTTCATATTTTTATTAACCTATTGCTTCGATTCATCGCGGATTCATGAATACTTTTTTGATGATTTTTTTTTTTGGCTTTTAACAACTTCTACGTGTATTAAAAATCAACTTCCTACATTGATGCGTACATTGTTTAACAATCTCTTGTTTAGAAGAAAATGTTTATAATTCAAGATTATAACGGGGACTTACCACAGTAAGTAATGTTGAAAAATAAGCACGCATGCAGAGTTTTACATTAACAAGCTTTTAAATAACTTGTTCTGACATTTATTAAAGTGTCTATATACATTACCTTTTCATGCGATTAAAAGAAAAATGTATATAAAAAATCAAATAAAGCCCGAAGGGCTTTATGATAGATTTGATCAAGCTCCGACCAAAATTATCACCTCATAATATTCAAAGAATGATTTCTTATTACTTATATTTATATAATTTTAAGCCAATGTGCAATTAAATATTTGAATATAAATAAGCAAACCCCTCTGGCGCCCCAATTTTACGTCATTTGAAGTTATGGGACTGTATAGTACAAAATCAATACGTAGTGTTATCACAGGCAAAGACATTGAAAAATGTAAATATTTCATTTTATCTGCAACTCCTTTAGGGAAAATTAGCAATAAATAAAATACCTTGAAGAACACATTCCTATGTTACTTAATTGTAACTTTGAGAAGTGCATATATTTTTGGGAGGCAACTGTGTCGCTAGTCTGTTAGTCAAGTTAATTATGTTCCTAGATCTTTCAAAGAAGTAAGAAAACTGTTTACACTTGCAGTACTCTGATGATTTCTATGGCGACCGACTGTATTTCAATTACATAACAATTGATGATCTCCAGCCATAAATTACCTAAGGCTATCTGTGTCCAAGGCTGTGTGAACTAAAGCGACACGTGATTTTCATTCGCACGGGACAGACTTGCCGAATACACAAACAGATTGCAAAGTGAAACACATTATGAGGATCTTATACACATAAGGAGTCACCAAAACTTGATTTTCGACACATTTTGAAGAAAAAAATTCAGCTCGAGCACTGGGGTTGGGGGGAGCACAGCAATGAGTTTGTTTTTCTAATGAGTGATCAAGTGACCGCTAGAATGAAAATAAAACTTGTTTAAAAATTCATGTGAATATGCTTAAAAATAATCACTGAGTCCCTCAGCTCTGCACAATTCTGTTATCGTGCCAGCACCTACCGCATACATGTAATATTGAAACACGGAACTTTGATTTGATTTTTAAACTGCCTTGAACGTCTGGCGAATGTATGATTTTTACTTAGTAAACCCTGCGAAATTTTTGTACAACTCTTAAGAAAACTTCTTTTACTTTCTACACTATTTTATGTTGGTCGAATATCAATTCCCACAGCAGTTTATATATATATATATATATATATATATATATATATATATATATATATATATATATATATATATGACTGGCTGGCCAGGGAAAGTTTGAAAATTGTTTTTCAAGTGTTGAAGTCTGTAAAAAGTCTAAGCATTAATTAACGGAAATAATCATGGGTAACTATAACAGTATATTAACCTTAGGTTAAACACATGTCAATTTTACACATGCTGGGTAATATATCCGGTGATTTATAATTAAAACTCAAGTTCTCAATTTACACCCTAATGTTTAATTAAATAAATTTAGGATGAATAAACTTAAATAACATAAAATAAAAACTTTTCTTGTATTTGCGGCTAATAAACTCAAACAAGTACATGAAAGACGCGAATCTTGTGTATGAGAAAAGCGCTGACCGTTTGGTAGTGCATCCGCTGCCGATCTCCTCGGCCACGGGCAAGAAATAGGTTACCGTACGTAAAGGTACAACACACACAGCTCAGAACCCAGGAAGATTTGAACTGTTTGGAGTAAAATCTATCAAATAGAAGGGTTTTTTTTAACTTAAAACCCACAATTGATCTATGCCTGATATTACTTCAGATTGAGAATGACATTGCTTTTATTAATTACCGAATGATTTCTTAATTGATTTTCTATCGTTTAATTCAATTTGAGAAGAATAAACTTTTATGTGGGATCAAAATTAAAACAACTATTGTGTTTGCAACTAAATAAACTTCTATATGAGAAACGCAACTTTTGTGTATTAGATAACCGTTGACCGCTAGGTAGTCTAGCCGCGACAATGGCGACCGATTTTCTCGGCCGCAAGCGAGGGATAGCTTACATAACGGTACAAACACACAGCTCTGATTCCAGATAGATTTTAAATGCATGCAGTATGATAACTTTAATGCATTACATAGATTTTTTAAATCTGCAATTTGTTTATTACTAGAAAAGAAAAAGATTGTTTATATTTTTTGTTTCTCATTTTTTTTAAGGATTGTGCACTATGAGACCTTAACAAATACGGCTTAAACTCCTCACATTAAAGCATGTATACTGAAAAATAATTGTTGTTATGAATGAAAGCCTCTTGTATAAACTGGCATACTTTCTGTGGTATCTTAAGGGCAATTGTACGCAGAAATACTTTCGTTAAGTTGCCAAATGAAAACAGGTACATGTTAACATGTAAAGCTTTTTACACTCATATTACACAAAACACAAACAATATAACATTGTAACGACATTTATAAGATCCCAACAAACAATTTTTCCAGCGACAACCGTTTTTGAGTTATATTAAGCAAAAACTTTCAAGGACTATTAGCCCTTAATTCTAGAAGCCAGCCCTTTTTATTGGTTAATGAAAGTCCTTGACATTCTGCAAAACTTTTATTCTTTATGCTTCAACAAAATATTTTTCGTTTAAAAGATACAAAGAAAAATATGTCTTAATTTTCGCACTTTTTGGAATCCTGTTTTTTGACCCACTACCTTTTCCAAAAAAAAAAACGTTATCCATAAACAAAAACCGATGTGCACAACTACAATGTCTCTGTTATCCAAATTCGTTGGATTCCCATTCCCTGCTATCATAGTCTCGGAGCCTTTGTCTGGAAACCAAAGGCTCTAAATTTTTTAAAAAGAGGAATAACTCGTTAACGGAAGAGGGATTTTATGTGTGTATGAAATGTTATATGTTTTGGAAAGTCTAGTTCAATACTAGAAGACATTTATCAGCAATGAAAGATTCTATATCGTCCCAGCTAGCACCTACGCGTACTTGTAAATAGGTAAACGAGACTTTAGTATTAAATTAAAAATGTTTCATCTTGAACGCTTAAAGAAAATGTATTTTTTAAAGACATTTTAGTTTGTATCTTATTCTTATTCTTCGTAGTACAGATTGCTTATTCGCATACTATACACAAACAGGTTGATCAGGCAAGTCTCCTCAATCAAGGTACAATACCGATCAGACCCAACCTAACAGAAAGTAAACCCCAACAAAACCCTGGGTTTACTTTCTGGGTTTACTCTGGGTTTACTCCGAGTTTACTAGAGTGGACCCAGAGTAAACCCAAAGTAAACCCAGAGTGGACACAGAGAGTAAACCCGGTCAGAAGCATACCCCTGAAAGCAGACGCTAACTGTGTATTCGGAATATACAAGGGGCAGGAATTACAGGCTGTAGGATGGTAAGATAAAAGACGGGTCTGCTTTTAATTAACCTCAAAAGCAATATCCAAGTAAACCCAAAGTAAACCCCGAGTAAACCCAAAGTAAACCCCGAGGACACCCAAATTTTCAAAAAAATAAACCCCAAGTAAACCCCAAAAGTAAACCCGGGGTTTAGTTTGGGTTTACTCTGGTGTTATGTCTGATCGGTACTGTATATATGTATTTTTTGTTTTAATTTATTTGTTTACAAAATAGATTCGAATCATGTTCATCATAGTGGATTTGGTCTAAATTCCAACTTAAATATTACGCCAAAAATAAGTAAATAAATAAATAAATAAATAAATATACTTTCGTACCCAACTATATTGATAATTTAAAAGTTACTAGCAATTCAGATGAATAAAATCTTCGAAGTCGATTCTCCATACATAAGAAATATGATATTAAATATGCAGGACCTACCTACCTACCTAGTCCTTGTTGCACCCGGAGGCACATAGGGCAAGGACTAGGGATTTCCACTCTTCTCTGTTCTTGGCTATCCTTTCTGCTTCTCCCCAGGTAAGGTTCATGTCCTTTAGTTCTTTTTCGACAGTACGCCTCCATGTTGTTCTTGGACGGCCTTTTATTCTTTTTCCTTCTGGAGTCCATGTTAGTGCCACTCTTGTGATGTCATTTGTTGGTTTTCTTAGTACATGACCTATCCATCTCCAACTGTATTTTCTAAGTAATGTCCTCATGTCTGTTCTTGTTATTTTATGCAGATTTTTGTTGGAAATTTTTGCTGGCCAAAATATCTTCAACATCTTTCTGAGGCAGCCATTATGGAAACTTGATAGTTTATTTATGTCCCTTTCTGTCATCCTCCAGCATTCAGCACCATACAAAAGGACAGATAGTACACAGCTGTTATATATCTTAATCTTAGTGCGTCTGCTGATGATGCTTGATTTCCATAAATTCTTAAGCTTGACAAAGGCTCCTCTGGCTTTACCTAATCTTCCTACTATATCCTTGTCAGCACCTCCCTCTGATGTCACTACACTTCCAAGGTATGTAAAATGGGATGTGTTTTTAATATCCTTTCCAGTTGTATTTTTGTTGACCTTTTTGTAAAAAAATTATGAGGCATTACTTCAGTTTTCGTTTTGTTGATGTTCAGACCGATTTTGCTGGCATTACTTTGTTAATTACATGTTTTTCCAGATGGGATAGTAAAGCTAGGTCATCTGCATAATCTAAGTCCTCTAGATTGCTGAAAATGGTCCACCTGATACCTGTGTTGTCTTCACTGAGGGGTGATCTCATTACCCAGTCTCGTGCTATGATGAATAATAAGGCTGACATCACACATCCTTGTCTCACTCCTGATTTCACAAGAAAACTTGTGTTTGTGGAGCTACCTATGGTGCATTCAAATTCTGTGTAGAATGATTTTATTAGGTCAACTATTTTGGATGGTATACATTAGTGCCTCAGGATTTTCCATAAATTATCTATGTGATTACTACCAAAAGCTTTTTCAAAGTCAATTAAATTAATGATGAGTTGCCTTTGCCATTCTGTGCATTGTTCTAATATGTTTCTTAATATAAAAATTTGGTCACTGCAGCTCTTTCCTTTCCTAAAGCCGGCCTGTTCTTTCCCTAGCTTTCTGTTTACTGCTGTCTTAATTTTGTTTACAATTATTTTACTGAAGATCTTGCTTGGTATAGAAAGTAAAGTAATACCTCTCCAGTTGCTACAGTCTGTGAGATCTTTTTTTTTGGTAGTTTGACGATGTTACCCTCAGACCACGTTGTTGGTATCATACTGTTCTTCCGTATCTTGCAGAAACAGGATAGAGAATATCTGCTGCTAAGATAGGGTCTGCTTCGAAGATTTCAGCTGGTAAGTTGTCATTCCCAGGGGCTTTATTGTTCTTTAAATTATTGATAGTTGCGATTATTTTTTATTTTGATGGTTCATCTGTATTGAATTCCAAATTGGTGGATCTGGGCGGTTCAGTATTTCCTCAAAATGTTCTTTCCATCTTTGCTCTTGCTCTTTCTCGGATGTTATCACTGTGCCCTGTTTGTCTCTTAATGGCATGCATGCATTTCTCTTTTGTCCACATAGCTTCTTTGTGATCTGATAAACATCACCTATTCTCTGTTCAGATGCTGCTTTCTCAGCTTCATTTGCCATGTTTTCAATTAAGTTCTTACGGTCCATCTTTGTGGCTTTCTTTACTTCTCTGTTACTGTTCGAGTATTGTTCTCTCAGTTTCTCTTTGATTCTTTCTGAATGTGTGTTACACATTTTATTCTTAAATTCTTTTCTGTTGTCGATGAATTTCCATGTACTTGGTATTATCCATTCTTTATGTACCTGCTTTCTAAAACATAAGACTCTCGCGCTTGCGTTGGTAAACATATCTTTCACTTTTTGTCAGTGCTCTTCTATCTGTTCTTCATCTATATCACTGCTCTGTAGGATATGGAATCTGTTTCTTAGCTCCAATCTAAAATCTTGCTTGGTTTTGATGTCATTTAATTTACCAGTGTCAAATCTTTTCCTGCTGCTTTTGGGTACTGTTTTCATCATGACCCGGGGTTTTTTTCTTCAGAAAAAAAATGAAAACCTTTCTGTAATGGGTCTTTAAGTATCACTTTGTTGTTCAGTGACAAAAATATGCTCGTAATAGTTTCATATCTTTTAATAGTCCCTTACCGGTTTCACCGGAGGAGACTAAAGCTTTCCTCTGCGTTCGTCAGTCCGTCAGTCCGTCCGTCCGTCCGTCCGTCTGTCTGTCTGTCCCACTTCAGTTTTCCACACTTTTTTTCTTTATGCATTTGAGGAATAATATGAAACTTACTAAACAGCTTCAAAATTTCAAACTACAGATCAAGTTTAAACTTTTATAGCGTTTGGTTAACATATTTTTTATATTCCATTTTTTTAATGTTCGGGTTCGTTATCGGGTTCGGTGTGTATTAAATAAACGAGGCTATGTACATGTAGTCAGTAATAGTATCGTGCGTTACTTTTATCATTTCTAACAAACAAATAAATTCTGTAAAATAGTGTCAAAGATTGTGTTGTAAAAATCGGCAGGTTTTTTTGTATTATTACAATCGGGTTCGTTGTCGGCTTCGGCTGTTTAACTGTTTGGTTTGTTTCGGGGTACAGAAGACGGTAAGAAAATATATTGTGCATAACAGTGCATTGTTTTCACAAATTTTTACCAGCGAATACTTAATGGACTTGGCGACATTACATGAGATAAAATAAAGACTATTATTTTACCCACTTTGTATTTAACTTCTAAATCAACTATATAGTTTTAATTTCCTCTGTTCTTTTATCTCTGATTAAAGCATGACATCTCGTTTTCAATAGTTCTGAAATAGTTGTGTGCTTGGAAGCTTTCGTAGAATAATACAAACCGGTAGGGGACGTGTATTGCTTGTTCCTTAAGAGATATATGAGAAAATGAGAAAAAAATTTTTTTTGTTCCAAATAAGATACACTGTGCTTTATAGTTTTGAAACTGTTGTCAATAAAAGCAAATAACCAATCACCTTATAAAATCAATCTTATCTTTTATAAATGATTAGGACGCTAGTGTAACTGGAAGAAGAAAATTATCAGAAAATATAAGTTCATTAGGTTTTGTTTTTAATACCTTAGACCTACTGTTGTCCTTGTTCTCTGGTTTCTGAACTATATTAATCTGAAGTTATCACAATAAAAGAAGAAAATAAAAAAGGATTTTTTGCATCAAAATACTTAGATGCTTTAACATATGATTGTTTAAGTCTGGTTGTAAAGGTACATAATTGTATATAAGGCGAGGCAAAAATACATGCAGATAGAGTTTTTACTATTGTCGATAATACAAAGATGTGTAAAACGGCGCGATAACATCAAATACGTGGCGCGTTAATATAAAGGGACATTCTAGTCCGATTGAAAACAAAACATCTTTTGGTTGTATTATTTCTATTTTACGTAAAACGTGGCGGGAGATAGCAGATGCTTCTTTTTAAGATTATTAACATTCATCAATCACAAAATGGTAAAATGAAAGTGCTACTTTTTATACAGGCCGTGATAGTATCTGCTTTTAATTGTATGCATCTTCTGTAGTTTTATTCAGTACTTGTGATCACAAAAGTAGTTTGTATGTTCATTCATGCTGCATATATACACACAAATTGATGTGTTTGATTAATGATACTGACTTGCAAAGTTAATATAAATAAATTAATATATATAATTGTTTTAGGACTTTTCTCAAGTAACCGACAGGCAGTTTAAAAATGGACCCTGAGTTCAGCCACCAGGATGTGGTACGGTGTCATCTCTGTGAGATGTGATGTTTTTTTCTTCCTAGACGCGAACTTTGAGGCTTCATATCTTGCTCATTTTTGAACGGTTTTTGCTCAAATTTTCAGGGCTCATAGACATTACAAAACACTATCTTAAACATTTCATAAACTTTAAAATTCCTCTTCCGTTAACGAGTTATTCCCCTTTTAAAAAAATTTAGGGCCTTTGGTTTCCAGACAAAGGCTCCGAGACTATGATAGCAGGAAATGGGAATCCAACGAATTTGAATAACAGAGACATTGAAGTTGTGCACATCGATTTTTGTTTTTGGATTACGTTTTTTATTTAGAAAAAGGTAGGGGGTCAAAAAATAGGATTCAAAAAAGTGCGAAAATTTAGACATATTTTTCTTTGTATCTTTTAAACGAAAAATATTTTGTTAAGACATGTAGAATAAAAGTTGTGCAGAATGTTAAGGGCTTTCATTTGACACCAATAAAAAAGGGATGGCCCCTACAATTAAGGGCCAAGGGCCCTTGAAAGTTTTTGCTTAATAACTCAAAAACGGTTAGGATTTCGATATGGCTGTCGCTGGAAAAGTTGTTTGTTGGGATCTCATAAAGATCGTTAAAATGTTATTTTGTTGGTTATTTGTGTTGTATGAGTGTAAAAAGCTGTACATGTTAACATGTACCTCGTTTAATTTGGCAAGTTAACGAAAGTCTATGTGCGTGCAACTGGCATAAAGTTACCACAGAAAGTATGCTGGTTTATACCGGAAAATTTTTTTTAGAATAGATTTTTTTTTTTTTGAGTTTATGTCAGTTTTGTTATATAAGTTCTTATAGTGCACAACCCCTAAGACGAGAATCGGAAAACAAAACATTCTTCTTCCTTTGTAGTAAAACACAAAGTACGGATTTAAAATAAAACTATGTATTACATTTGAGTTTTCATACTGCATGCATTTAAAATCTACCTTAAATCAGAGCTGTGTGTGTACCGTTACGTAAGCTATCCCGCACCCGCGGCCTTGGAAAATCGGTCACCATGGTCGCGACGGGGCTAACTAGCGGTCAGCGGTTATCTAATACACGAGAGTTGCGTCGCTCATATATGAGTTTATTTAGCCGCAAACTCTAGAATTGTGTTAGTTTATATACCCGTAAATAAAATACAAGATCTGTTTTAATTTCTTCATGTTATAAGAGTTTGTCCATCTTGTTTTTATTTAATTAAACATTAGAGTATAAATTAAGAAGTCGTTCTGAAAATTTATAAAGGCGATATTACTACAAATCGGAAACTTCGTCATACTTAAATTAATGGTTGGTTTGTAAGTCTAAAATGTTTTTAAATCTGTACAAATATTGTTTTAAATCAACAAACAACCCACAAATATTAAACTTTTAAATGATGATAATCCCTCGCACATGGCCAAGGAGTGGACAGGTTTGTGTTCTTCTACATGTACCTTATCACGCGTGCATGTTTCAGACTTTTGTACAAACACAATTATTTTCTTTTATTATGATTTCAACTATGATATTGGTTTAAGATGTAAAGATAAATTTATTTTACACGTACAGTTGATTTAGCAATGATTAATACGATTGCGCACAAGGTATAGTTTATTATAATCAAAGTTCCATGTTTCACTTTTGCGGTAGGTGCTGGCACGATAAAAGGATGTCCTGAATTGAGGCATTCGGATTTTTTTTAATTGGTAAAAAGATAATCAGATTTGACGAAAATCATTTTTTGGCGACTTCTTCGTATGTGTAACATTTTCACTTTCCCACCCGTTTGTTAATTCGGTCAGTCTGTGTTACTTCAATTGCAGCGTGCGACCGAAAATCTTGTGTCGCTAGCTGAGAACATCTATAGCCCCAGCCGGGTTATGTTTATGGCTGCAGATCATCAATTGTTCTGTAATTGATTAACAATGTATTGAAGGTTATCGAATATTATTGAGTATCGAAGTGTGCTTTCACTACAGTGGTCAATTGTTAAACAATAAGCTATTATTCGAAGTCAATCATCTTCACATTATACATGTAGGTGCGAAATCGTAATCGGATAATGTTGCTAATAATTCAACCCGTTGAACACGCTAAACTTCTACAGATATGAACGGAATAAAATATTATACTTAAAAGTTTTAAGTCAAAGGAAAATTGTTCTCGGATTAAGAAGTTATGAAATACGACTACATTCACTCATACATTCACGTGTCTGAGAGAGGAACGAACGACAACGATTGGACTACATTATGCAACGCAGTCGGTCGCCAAAGAAATCATCAAAGTACTGCAAGTGTCGACAGATTTCTTGTTTCTTTGAAATACATGTACCATGATAGTTCACTACCAGAGTAAAGCTAGCCGGCACTAACTCCAACGCACTAACAAAAAATTAGTTAAAATTATCGTCATTTTTCAAGCGTTTTCCGATCCCGATGTTAAACAACTTAAATTATTAGGCCGCCTTGCACCCAAACTAGGGCTTGTAATGTTGCGTTCTAAACAAGGCGCCCTGCGCCCAAACTAGGACTTGTGCTCATTAGGTGAGCCCGGATTCCTCGGGGGACGGGTAATCCCTTGAGGATTCCGGCGCCAAATTAGACACTAGTGACACCGATTTCCGGCGCCAGGGCGCGGAGTAGACCTTAAGTGAACAAATTATTTCTGTAATGTAGCGTTCTAAACAAGGCGCCCTCCAAACATTGAAAGTTCTTACTTCGCACAAAGATTGCTTATGACCTAAGTGTGTGTTATGATTTTATTTTAATGTTATTTTGTGAAGTTCAAGGTCATTGGAAGAAATTTCATAAGTTTTGTCTGCTTTATACTGTTTTTAAGGAGAAACATTGGATATTGCTTTTTTATTTAAAGATTGCTGATGACCTGAGGATGTGTCATGAACTTGACCCAGGGTCAGTTGTGCAAGTTCAAGGTCGTTTGAAAAATAAATGCTTCTTTCTTGTCTGTCATATCTACATGTAATATACATGGAAATGATTAGAAGCTAAAATTTGACACAAAGATTGCTTGTGACATGTACTTAAATATGTCCCGACTTGAACTTTGATCATCTGTGCAAGTTCAGTGTCACTATAAGAAAAAGAAGCATCCATTATTTTCTAATATATAAATACTTTAGTTATGATTTTGTTTTTCTTAGTGGGGAGGGTAGGAATTATTTGTGAGGTTGCTCACAGAACCGCCAGTTACTCCACTGAGAGCACTCTTCCCCTTTCTCGCAACCAAAATTCACCTTAAATTAACTTAAAGGAAATTGAATTTTGGGGCATTGTTCCCCCCTCCCCCAACACACATTTTAGTAGAAGGCAATATAAATTTTTATGGCAAATTTAAAACAAATTATATTTAATAACAAAATAAGTTATAGCTGCCTCACAACTCCCCCCCCCCCCTCCCCTACCACTACCACGGATTAGATTTTGAAGATTAATTTTTTTCTTTTATTGGCTTGTTAATACATTTCGGATAAATTTGTTCCCCGAAGCAAAAACGATGCTGAGTGCTTGCATGGCCAAACGTTATATGGAGAGTTGTCCTTCCCACTGAGCACCTCTCGTACAGCGCACCCTCAGGTTGGAGTAGCCGTCATCGTTTATTTTTTATTTTCTGAACTTACTTTTATCATATTGACAATCCTGTCTGATTAAAATTACCATCCTTCTGCTTACACTCATCAGGGTCTGATAGGTATCGATAACAATTCATCTTCACATGACCTCTATATTTGCACACAACCTAAATATATATCTCATTTACCAAATACATGACTTTATCTGTTAATGAGAGGTGCAACGCTTCAATACTCAGTCTGGGGGTTACATAGAAAGCAGGATTGAAATAATTTACCTGTCTCCATTTAAAAAATTCCAATACATTTTCTAAAGCTCTGATTGGTCAGAATTTTAGGTCGGGTGAAGATGACCCCCTATCAATACCTGTCAGACCCTGTAAGGAGAAGAGGGTGCTTTTAATCAGACTGATTGACAATCCTTTTCCGACAGGAAGCTGCAACGGAAGACCTCTTCGTTGCTTTGCAACGAGCTCGTCTCTAGTTTGTAACATACATCTGTGTGAAGACTGTGAGGGGAAACATCTCTCTGATAAATCCAAACAACACAAAGTGGTGCCATTCAAATATCGGGGATCTTTTCCTAAATGTCAAAAACATTTAACTGAAATATGCGAACATTACTGTGAACAATGCGACATTTCAATTTGTTCTCTTTGTGTTTCCTCAACGGAACATCAAAGGTAGCAAGGGACAGTTTCGGATAAAGTACCCGTCAATATTTTTGTAAAATTGAGAGTTGCTGTACTTGAAGGCTTATGAGTGTTGCTAAAATTCATGAAATTATTTATAATGATTATCATTAGTTAGAGGGATGTCTCTTGTTAAAATTGACATGCAATATGTAGGCCCCATATGTTAGGTACATGAGAATCAGAAGTAAAATGCGAAACCGCGGCTATGACTGTTGTGTTGACTTTATACAGTGAAATTGCAAGTGACAGACGGGAGGTAAAATAACACGAAAAGTAGGTGGATGGGACATTGTAAACTATACACCGGTAAGTTTCTGACATGTGATGGTGCAACATGCACATGGTACGGAAGGTCAACCCTTTGCAGGGAATTAGCTGGGGGAGGTCTAAAAAGCTGAAAAATCATGAAAAATTAGCAAAATATGAAAGGGTCAAAATCTCATAAAATCCAGTATGTAGAAAATTTCACAGGTTTTGACTAGTAATTTTCTTCAGAAATAATTGAATGACCCTATAACAAGTGAATTATAGGTATTTGTGCTGAATGGGAACTGAGGAAATTCTAGTTACAGAGTTCCGAAGACACGCATCCCCTAGCTACAATGAATTGCATCAAAAAAACTGTCCCGTGCCATCAAACTCACGATGCACTTGACATTTCAGTAACTTTAGAAAGCAAAAGATATGCCTTAGAGAAAGATTTACAGTATTTAAAAGAATTCATTTACCCTAAATATCAAGAGATAGCTTATGATATACAAGACCAGAAATCTCATCTGAATAAGAATTTAAAGAAATTGACAACGGAAATAGACAGTTATAGAGAAGACTTGCACAGAGTAGTAGACACAATTATCCGGAAACTGAAGTTCAAACTCAAAAAGAAGGACTCCAAACAACGTGCCTCCCTTGATTTTCAGGAAGGTCAACTCAAACACATTATTTCTGAAATGAAACAAATCATTGATGATGAAAAGGAACTGGTAAGATCCTGTAATATCAGTCTTGTTTTTGCAAACATATCCAAGGCAAATAAATTCAAAATATTGACTCCAAAGCTTACAATTTTCCTTCCAACTTTTACCCCACGGAGGATTAACAAAAAGCAAATTTACCACCAACTTGGTTTAACATCAGCTTTATCTATAAAACCAGACGAACAATACTACACAATGGATATTCCGTTTGCTGAGTCCTTTCCCACAAACAGACCAAACATTAATCTGCAGGTAACCACGGTTAAAACCATCAAACAAAAAAGATTACGCAGTATGTCCTGTCTAAATGATAAAGCAATATGGACCTGTGGTTTTGACTGCATGCTGAGACTTTACAACCTACAAGGGGCACTAATTGAATCAATGCAAACCAAGTCAGGGTACAGACCAGTTGACATAGCAGTGACAAGGAGTGGGGATCTAGTTTATACTGACAGAGGTAATATGATTGTGAACATAGTGAAGAATACACAAATACAGACAGTGATCAGACTACAGGGGTGGAAACCTTGGGTGTCTGTAGTACCACCTCTGGTGACCTCCTGGTTGTCCTGAACAGTGATGATGTTAAACTAACAAAAGTTGTGCGTTACTCTGGCTCCACAGAAAAACAAAGTATTCAGTACAATGACAAAGGAGAACCTCTCTATTCATCTGGTGACATTAAATACATCAGTAAAAACAGGAACCTAGATGTCTGTGTGTCTGACAATGAAGCCCATGCAGTAGTGGTGGTCAATCAGGCCGGGAAACTCCGGTTTACCTACACTGGTTTACCTTCTAGTAGCAGGGAATTATTTCACCCATTCGGAATTACTACAGACAGCCAGGGTCGGATCCTGACAGCAGACCATGACAATAACCGTATCCACATCCTGAATCAGGACGGACACTTCTTCCGCTACATTGGTGACTATCATATATACGATCCATGGGGTTTATGTGTTGACACTAGAGACAATCTCTTTGTGGCAGAATGGGAAACAGGTCAAGTAAAGAAAATACAATATAACGTATAAACCATATATATGTATATATAAATGTAACCTTAAAGCGCAAGAGAATAATATATGTACATGTTAACAAAATGAAATTGTTTAAATGTTGTTTGTATATGGAGTTAATATAACAGAACTTTATACTTCAATGTCATTTATTTATATTAGGATTCTCATTCGTTATACATGTAAATCAGTGTTAATTGTTTTCAATGATATAAATGATAAAATAGTATATCTATTGTAGGATATAAATTTTGGACGTTTGCTTCTCACATCTTGTAGGGGGTCAGCTCGCATTCAATTCAATTTTTTGGAAATGTGCACTTGACAAACGATGACGTAAAATACATGTCAACCATCTAGCTTCGTTTAGTGATAAAAGCAAAATAAAATGTTTTCAATCTCCAATCCTTTTTAATTAATCACACTGCGGTATATTTTGGCATGCCTGAAACATTTTGTAAAGAAAAAAACGCATGATGCTCTGTCAAAATTCTCTTGGTTTAACAACCACGACGGCCTCTATTATACGAGTGAGGCATGCTTCATTACTCTGATTCATGAGAGTCATTTAATTTAACGTTTTACCTCATCAGTATCTGAGAAATAGCTAGATTTTATACATCTGAATATGAATGGTAATCTCAATTCTGTATGAATAGCAATATACTTACGACAGTTATAGACATGCACAAACGACTGCAAGAAAAATTAATGCAAAGTCTTGAGCTATGGAATTAGAACTGGGGTAAATGATACCTGGTAAACAGTAGAGCTTTATTCGTATTGTCGGAACTTCGGTCTTAGAAGGAAAACGGACAGAGAAGAAAGGTAACTCTTCGTACCGCGCTTCCTGTTGCTAACTTCAATGATAGACCGGCGAGTGTCCTAACTACGAAAGACAAATAGGGCCACATTTAAAGATAATTTTATCTCGTTATTACGAGAAAAGATCTCATTATAAAGTGTTAATTATCTCGTTATTACGAGAAACGATCTCGTAATTACGAGAAAAGATCTCGTTATTACGAGATAATTATCTCGTTAATACGAGAAAAGATCTCGTTATAACGAGTTAATTATCTCGTTATTACGAAAAAAAGATCTCATTATAACGAGTTAATTATCTCGTTATTACGAGAAAAGATCTCGTTATAACGAGTTAATTATCTCGTTATTACGAGAAAAGATCTCGCTAATTATAACGTGTTAATTATCTTTTAAATATCTTGTTATAATAAAAAAAGCATAGTAGTTATGTGATTTTTTTATTCAAAAAAATGCATATATAATTAGTGTTCCTCTTTCATCAGATCCAGATCTCCAATGCAAGTTGATTGGTTCACCCTTTCCGTCTATATTTTACTTTCCAGAAACATTTATTTAGTTTTGATTATTTTTAAATTACAACAATCATTATTTATTAATTTTTACATTAAATGATCGGATATGACATTTTATCTTATATGAATAAGTGGAAAGAACTTCATATACTTTTATTTTTCGATTTTGATTAGTCCCACTCTGAAGTAAATACTAGGTAGTCCAAGTAAAAACACAATTCTATTAGTTACAGATAACAACATAGTTTCAATCATGGATATACGGGATTTACGTCGAATTATGTTTTATATACATGTATTCATACACAAACTACATGTATACTGAAAATAATTTTTTTGTAAATCAACATTTTGGAGTCTGAAAACAAATTTAATTTATCCCTCAGATTAATAAATTGGTCAATTAATTTATTAATCAACCTGCGTTGCTCCTTCCTCTGAAATTTCTTTCACTAATTAAATAAATTTCTTAACTTATGTTCATCCATTTAACATAAGTAGAGTACATGTAGAACAATGAAACGCACCATTTAATTTAGATCATTTCTTCTAATTACGAGATCTTTTCTAGTAATAACGAGATCTTTTTCGTAATTACGAGATCTTTTTTGTAATTACGAGAGAATTAACTCGTAATAACGAGATCTTTTTTCGTAATTACGAGATAATTAACTCTTTAATACGAGCTCTTTTCTCGTAATAACGAGCTAATTAACTCTTTAATACGAGATCTTTTCTCGTAATAACGAGCTAATTAACTCGTAATAACGAGATCTTATCTCGTAACTACGAGACCTTTTCTCATAATTACGAGATAATTAACTAGTATAACGAGATCTTTTCTTAATAATATTTTTGTGTGTGGCCCTATTCGTCTTTCGTACCTACCAGCTGATACTTACTGCATATCTAATACAGTTTTTCTAATTCTTGTATGGTTAAAATAGGGACTAAATATCAGGTTTCATGCTTTACAATTTAATCCTAAAATGAATGTATTGTAAAAAGGGTGAAATTAACAAATCTAAGTTTGACTGCCACTTAATTTTGTAATGAATAAAAAGAAAAGAGAGATAAAGTAAACAATTAAAAGATATTAAGAAGTTCCATGGTCAAACCTTAAAGAAGGACCGGGTGTTTTACATGTACCTAAAAAAGCATGGTGGAACATACACCTAAATCGTACCAGGATATAATCTTACAAAACAAACCAAGAAATTAAAAAATGCGAAATTTTTATTTTTTTTTTATTTGATTTCAGCTCGCTTATGATTTATCAAAAGCATGCGGCATTAAGACTATTGTGGCCGCATAGGTTTGTACTGTGCTAGGGAATTGGTCTGGAACTGCATGCGTCGTGTGCAGTACTAACGGGGTGAGGGAATCCAGGCAGGTAACATCTGGATCAAGTGTTGTTGAGCCAGGGTCTATGTTGTCCATTGTGTTTGGAAATTGTGCGAAAGGTCCAAGACAACCAAGCTGGCCGAAATCGATAGTTGTCAATCGTCGTGAACTTGTAGGGAAACTCGCTTGCTTTCTAGGTACGGGATCTAGCTACTACAAGGTATATGCAGCAGCCCCGGGCGTTTTAGTTACCCTTGGATTTATCCACCAATTATGACCGTGTAGATTTGTACGGTGCTAACGAATTCGTTTGTAATTGCATCCGTCGTGTGCAGTACGAACAGGGTGAGGGGATGTTGGTGTAGAGGGCACAAGGTATAAGGTTGATGCACACTGTGGGCCGTAATGTAATAACGAAGATTAGGTCTGCCGTATACCCAAAAGTTCCCCAAAATGCAATTACAGAGAAATAAACTAAGTGATAGAGGATTCGGTATTTAATATCTAATTTCAAAGATGGAAAATAACAAACTATAAGGGACACAGACGGACGTGCTCGGTAATACGTCTGGCCTACGAACTACCTACGAGTTTGTGCCAATAAAATACATGTATGTTCAATTCAAGAGTTCACTTGTGTGCAATTCTTTGTGCAAATAAACACAGTATGTTATTGAGAGTAATTACATTGAAAATAAGGTACACTTGGCCCATTGGACCAGTTGCACCGTGTATATTATTGATAAAGTATGCATTTATGAATTAATAAAAAAAATATATAATTATTTATACGTATCCGGTCATCTTAGTAAGTATGCTTTGTATAAATTATTTGATTTTTGGTGTGAATATTTGATAATATCGTATAATGTGTTTAATTTACCATTATTGCTCACGCATAAATCAATATTCTCTCTCTCTCTCTCTCTCTCTCTCTCTCTCTCTCTCTCTCTCTCTCTCTCAATATCAATATCTAGAGGGGGAGGTATATTCAAAAAGCGAGCATGGAATTCAAGAATGTTTTTATGAGGCTTGCGATAATGATACCGAGATTTGTTATACTCGCAACATCATTAGGAGAAAAACACGAGGCCCATGGGCTACATCACTCACATGAACAATCATTCTCGTATCATTCTTTTTCAAAATGTTTAAATATGCAACTCTTTAAAGTATTGCAAAACTCTCATATATTTCAAGATTTGACAATACACTAATTAATCAATACATTAATAGAAGCCTACTTTTTTGGACATCATATTCTAAGATCAAAGATGCCTCAACGTATCCTAGGCCTCACCGTATTAAGATAAAATTGTAAAATGAACTATACATAATCATCAAAAGTGAAAGAGAGTCACTCGGACCTTGATGTGAGGATATGAAGATATGAGGATGCTAATACACAGTATTAAACAGGTTCGATCCTCTATTTTTGGGTAGCCATTACCTCTAGTTTGAAAATTTTGCATCATATATTAGTTCTACTCGTATATTCATGCTATACAATGGCAAATAAACTATATTAAATAAAATAATCAAGGGAAACTTATGTATTTGCAGAGTTTAGTAAGGGACTATATTTTGTGGCTGAATGTTTTCAAGAAGAAAATTAACTTTTTTCATGTTTCAATCGTTTTAGAATACTGTAACTTTAGCTTCCTAATTTTCAATAGAGACCAAACTTCTAAATAGTTTGTGCTTTAGATATCTTCATTTAGTTTTTAAAAAAACTATTTGAACAGTATTTAAACATATCAACAACATATATTGACAAATTTAGCTTCAAGGTCAAGAAAATTTTAACTCTAAATTTTGCAGAAAATTAGCTTTTGCATGCCATATCTAAAAAATTACATAATAGACCCATACTTCTGGTTTTATACTCTGAATTTATAAGATTTTTCCGACAGGGCTGTTATAATTTGAGAAAAAGTTTGAGACGTTTAAAGGGGCATGATCACGATTTTGGTCAAATTCTATTTTTCTGTTTTTATTATTTACAATGCTTTATGAATGCATTTCGAATGACTAAATGAAATTTGAGAGTCAGTAGTAAAGTTATAAGCAAGATACAGGGCTCACAATTCTTTGCCATGTAAACAATGCTCGTGACCTGTTTTTGTTTACATAAGTTCAATTTACCGGTAAAAGTTCTTTTTCAAGCTGATTTTTCCATCTTCTTATTCATTTTAGGCATAAATAAACAGATCCTAACATTTACCATATTCATTTAAGGTTTAAAACTGGATTTTTCACTTCAACGTTCAAAATGTAAACAAACGCTTTGTTTACAATGCAAAGAATTGTAAGCTCTGTAACTCGCTTATATCTCAACGAATGATACTCAAATTTTGATTGCCTATTAAAAAAGCATTACTAAAGCATTGTAAGCATTAAAATCGGAAAAATAATTTTTGACAAAAATCGTGACCATGCCCCTTAAATTATTCTATTGCTTGTTGAATTGGTATCGACGAAAAACAGCGTTCTATTGGTGCAAAGAGGTCAAAATACTAATAAGGAAATGAAATTGTGAACATTTTCTTCATATTTATTTTATTTATTTTAACTAGAATAAATATGAATATGATGCCATGGTTCATTCCGATAGAAAATAATTGAAGGAAAAGTAATTTATCTGTAAATTGCACTTTCAGTGCAGAAAGGTCATGTTAGAACTATTTTAGGATGCTTGTTGATAATCTCACAAAGAAAGTGGGCATACAAGATTGTAATTTAGCAGGAATCATCAACAAGAATCAATTGGGATTTAAATGTCTACATATATTTACATCTACCGAGTATGATTCCCTCTGTTTCTTAAAGAAACTTATAGTGAATTCATAGCTCTATAGAAACAGCCAGACTGAATTCTACACGCCCCGTTTATCGATTGATCGAAATTTACAGCGGCTGAAACTGACAGGAAACTGACAGGACTGAAATCGACACGCCCTGTTTATCGATTGGTTGAACCCTACAGCGACCTAAGAAAAATCACGGACTGCAGAAATAATCATGATGATGTCAGACTCAAAGTCCTACGAGAGACGATTTAGCTGTTTCTTTATCTAACGTACTTATGTACATCAACAGTAATTTAGTGAATTTTACTTACTTTTTATAATCAATTTATTAAAGCTGCTTGGTCCGATTTTTTATCAAATTTTGTGTACGTCTTTAAACGGAAATGCTTAAATGCTAAGTATGTGTATAATAATAGACATTTCAGTAGTTTTTCCTATCAATCAAGCCAAATTTCAATGAAAAAAATTATGTACAAAAAATTGTTAACAAAACAAACGACATAAAAGGGTATCGCGTTATTTCGCCTCATATTAAAATTCGCCCCTGACGTCGAGACCGGTATATATGGTTGTACTAAACTTTGACATCGCTATAAATAAAAGTTATAATGCTCAGGCTAATTAAAATATACCTGTGTACATTTTGTTCCCCAATATTTCTGAAGTTTGCTTTGTTTGCAATCGATGCATAGCATGCGGGTTGAATAGACTCAATCATTCGGGGGACGAAACCAAACGGTTCCCTTTTCTAACATTCCCATGATGCATTTTGATTTGTTTTTTGTGATCGGCTTCGGCCGATCACAGTTGTGTCCATATGAGGCATCCGGCAAATTTTACTATTTGCGCACGCATTGCGCATTGCACTACTTTATTTACTTTGCAATGACAACCTCATTTAAATCTTTAAATACACATAGAATACTACATAAACGTTACTCTTATCCGTTTGCCTTGAAATAAAAACATACACAGTTTCATACAAACTGATTCTAATCACGTTTGTCTTCACATATGCGTAAGAATATTTATCGGAAGTATAATTCGCATACTAAAAGAATATCATATTCATGTCTTGCTATTTCGGAACGGGGTAAAGTGAAGTCGTACCAAACTGACTCGTACCCAAACAGACTCATAATCCATTTGTCCGGGGATAAACATGATATTTAGATTGTAAATAAAAAGATATGTAAGGTTATGTTTTGAATTAATAACAATTTAGAAGATTCAAGATAATTGAATGTAGAATTATGGTTATCTTCAAACAAAGTTTAATTATATCATCTCCTTTATGTTTGCCAACGAGTATCAAATTTTGATTGACAATTTTCGTAGGCACGTAGCATCGTTTTTGAAAGGGGGGGGGGCAGAATCATCGAAAAATCTTGACAAGCAAAATTAAAAAAAAAACCTGGCCCCCCCTGATGCTACGTGCCTGTAAATTCGTTGACATGCAATCTTATCTTTTAAAAGAATTGTTAATTATATTGGAAATCAACAAGACAGTGCTATATATTGTTTATTGCATGTACATTAACAGAGCTGACCAATGATATTAGCCTACATGCCGATCATTCCTTTAAAAGGAATACTTGTTTCGTTTGCCCAAAAAGAAATTATTTTTATGCACTTTGAATATTTCTAACTTTTAAAGCAGGACGACTCTGTTGGTGTAAATAAGAGAAAGTCCATAACTTTGTGAGATAATTGGTTTGTATGGAAAATGATTTGGTACTGTAATAACGAAACAAGAGGCCCATGGGGCCACATCGCTCACCTGAGCAACAATGGATTTATATGGGTGTTCAAAGGATATTGTGCCATATGGCCCCTCGGTGGAATAACAAAAAAGAATGCCGTAAAGTATCCAAATTTTACACTTATTTTTGCGTACACTTAATCTTTGACATTGTACCTTCACGAAATACCATTTTTACCGAAAACAAGATCCTATGCAAGATATAAAACTAAATGTAATGTAGGGGTACACTGTTAACTTCCAAGTACCTTTTTTCAGTTCTGCCCCCTCCTACCCACACTTTATAAAGCGATCAAAATATATGAGAGCATATAGGTACAGTTGCTTCTTCAACTTTTTACTAGTTATTGTATTTTATTTTAAAAAATCCTATATGTCAAAGAAGAATATTGTACCTCAATGCGCTCAAATTGAAAAAAAAACATTCAAAAATTTAATTTGTCTTCTGCATTATAAACGAGTGTTGTTTACCTGGCGTGAATTCGTGTGATGTTTTATGACCTTACTCACTTGATCGATGAATACACTCGAATGAAAAACGGTGTCCTGTGATATGTTAAATAGCTATTATAATCAATGCACAGGCGTAGGACTGGGGTAGGTGGGGGCTAAGCCCCACACTTTTTTTTGCAAAGTTAGACATAGCCATACTCAAAATCATTTCTTTTTTTTTTTTTGCTTGTCAAGATTTCTGATAAAGTCTAGCCTCCCCCATCCATTTTCAATTTGCTTCAGACACCACTGCAATGTATTGACAGGCATATCACTCTATTTTACCACGGTCCACCCATTATTTTCATCTTTATTCAAAAACAACAAATGGCTACAAACCAATATGATTTTCCGCTGTAATATTTTCTTACAAGTAATAGCTTTCCAAAAAGCTTGCCTGACTAAACATATTTATTTCATTGCAAGAACATGGTTCTATGAATTTTAATCTGTCTTTGATTTGTAGTTCGTTCTTATCGCAGTCTTCCAAATGCGCATCTCTAAAGTTGGACTGTTTCAAATTAGCTTTACTAAGGAGGGTTTTTACTTTAAATGAATTTTACATATTATTTATTTTGAACCTAAAATATTTTGCGTACATGTAATTTTCTCTTAAAACTTTATTTGCCGCCAACAAAATAAAAATATAGCAATTAAAACTTAATTACGAACACAATACAATTGTTAGAATAATGCTTAGCTTCCCATCATGGATTATTCCACTAGCTGTAGTGGCGCGTAAAATTATGGAATGCTCCTAAGATTTTGACAATATGGGTGCATTCCATAATACCCGTATCTGTGGAGTCAATATAAAACTCTTTTTTGGCATTTGTTTAGTAACAACTTTTACTTGTTATATACTAATTTTACTTTAGTTTAGCAAGAATCAATCGATAACTATGCACTAATTATTTACATTGAGTAAAACACGGAAGTAACACCCCTTTTACAATGAATGAAATCCCTCAAAGCACAGTAAACGATCATGCCCGCTTCGTTTCTCTAATGAATCAATGTTAAGCTAACGTAACAATACTTATAGTAAATACTTTAATACAAACTGGCAATTTTGTTTAGAAATGATAACCGAACACAATTTTAGTTTACATTCTACCGTGTAATATTATAATCATTAGGTACAACTTGTAAAAAATTGCGACCCCCCCCCCCCCCACTTCGTTCACCGTTCAAATGTAGGGGCCTTTCTATTGGATTGCACACGTGTACAGTGAACTTGCTCAATGCTGCTTTTTACATCCAATACAACAATTTGGTTTTCTTTTAAACAAAGAAAAAAAAATAATATCTACCGATGCATCCTTAATTTGCCGGCCTTTAATTGCCTCGTTAGGTAATAACTCGTTGTAATGACACCCTCTCCCATTCAACCGTTCAAACAGTGCGCTTGACAAGGTTAGCTTTTAAAAAAACTAAGAAAGTCAGCCAGCGGAACTTTACTTTTAGGGCAAAAGTGAATACACAATCTTTTAAAATACTAGGTAAATAGTTTCCATATATTTAGTTTGCAGCCTTATTTTCATGGCTGTACATGTAGGTGACGAGATAATTAAGCGTGTAGCGGTGTACATGCAATGTATGACTGCACACCTACTTAATACTTATAGTTGTAATTTTGTTGACATAGCTCTCTGATTTTTTATGGTTTGGTGGCAAACTACTTCCAATATATTTACTTTTCAATCTCACTAAGAGAGTTAGGAAGATATACGCGGACTCCAGACTGTGGCTGCAAATGATTCCCAATGACAGTCTTCCAATACATTGATGCGCAGTTTGACCTAGAGACTGACCGGTTTTATAACGTCTTCGAATATTTCTAACACGAACTGTCTAATTTCTTCCCAGAATTCCAATTTACGCAAGCGCAATTGAAGTTTTATCCTAACTTAATATAGTCAGCCCGAATTACACACGTGCACAGTGAACCTCTTTTTTGCTTAAAACACTTGCTTACTATTGCTTAATTGTTACATCCATTATAACGTTTTCGTTAATTGAGAATTTGAAGGTCGTCACATTATTAATATGCATTGATAAATCTTTTTTCAATGAAAAATGGTATTGCTAGCTTCCATTGTTGACTGCACTGTTTCGGATGTTGTAACTTTTAAACCTTAGGTATGCCTGACGTCATGACGTCAGGCAAAAAGCGATAATACATTTATCCCGTCATAACTATGGAAAATGTTTTAAAGCGATTGTTTATATTTGTATCTGAAAACCATCAAGGTTGGTTTAGATATCATATAATACATCGTATTAGGAGGGGGCCCAAGAAAGTAGTTACAGCATATCTTCTTTTAATTTTTCTGTACAATTATTTAACGTTTAGCTAGAAATTTCTAGTGATCAATCAAAATTTCAGCGTCAATCATAAAATTATAAGCAAGATATAGAGATCGCAATTCTGCTAGGTTTGAGTCAATTTTTTGGTTCAAATGAGTTTATTACATTCAACTTTAGATTTTTAAACTTGATATTTCCTATTCAGCATTTAAAATGTAAAAGAACAAAAGCAAGGCCTCAGCTCTGTGTGCAAACAGAAAATTGTGAGCAAAGCTCTGTATCTTGCTTATAATTCGAAGATTGACACTCGAATATGGAAAGTAAATAGAAAATTGTAAACAATTAAAACAGAAGAAACGTGCACTAAAACAAAGAAAGATCACAATTTATTTTTCTTCACATATATACCTATATATTTCTTGCAGCGAAAACTATCTCTGTTTATACTGAAAATGCTGAGCATCTTAACAAAACACGTTGCATTAATCAACCATTCCGTAAAGATCGTACCGAATTACTAATAAAATGTTTAGTATTTTATAATATATTGTAAGTGCAAATGTCAACGCATTGAAATATTTAACCTTAATTTACTTCACAAAATCGGCACAAATCTATGTTGCATGTTTCAAATATTCTCTTCGCACGTAAAGTGTTGCACAACCAGCAAAGTCATCTTTGTCAACTCGTGTGTCATGCGTTCAAAATGGCTGCTTCAAACAAAAGAACTTTCGTTTTCGAGGTATGGAATACCGAACCCGAAGTTATAAACTGATTGACAGCTATTATTTCTTTAATATTAGTTACGTAAATTAATCAAAGAACTATATATGGTTTGGGCTGTTTTTGGCCCCCGTAATTTGTAACATTTTAACGCCATTAATATCTAATGATATTGATATCATTTTAAAGTATAAAATTCAAACTTTTCATTCTTGATTTATTTTTTTAAAAACTCAATACGGATGCGTCGAAATGGAGGTATTAACTTACCCTATATTACAAGAAAATGCTATAAATGATAGTCGGTGACACCTTTTGGGGCGAATTTTAACATGTGCGACTCCATGAACAAGAATGATGTTTGCACAGTGTAAAGATTCTTTCTGAAAAAATCTATGTGCAAAATATGAAACTTGTTCAAAAAGTCGCACATATCAAACAAGGGAAAAAATGTTCAAAATATTGACGCTCGATCGATCATGCCGACGTCAATATTAACGTTATGCGCGCACTCAGAGATCGTTGGTGATTTATTCTATATCCCCTACTTTTGGTATACAGATTTATACAAATTTCCTAATAAAAAAACACCCACCAAACAACATGAATCTTTAGGCCTAAATAATGACAACAATTTTTTTTTGATCGAGATCGGTCTCTAAAAATAGATCGTTGCTATGACTTGTATAAACAAAGAATGCCGGGTGTGGATCCCAAGTTTTTAAAGAATACCATCGCTTGAAGTCAACGAGACGCTGAGGTATGTATCAATACACGCTAGCACTAGATAATATATTGAACAAATACAATGCTTTCTGGGGGGTTTTTGTATTGCAACTTTTTACTTAGAGGATTGATCATGAATCCATACTGTATCGTCTGCTGTCATGCTGTACAGTAATGTTTACATACATCACATGCCTAATAAAAACGTACATACAGGGTGTTTCAGAGTTATTAGAATAAAATTCTTAAATATACTTTCTGATATTATTATTTTCAATTAATTGCCTTTTAAAATCGGAGCTAATGAGCACAAATATTATGATAGACTACTTGAAGTTCTGAAAGTAACATACGGCCTGCCATTTGTGCAATAAATGAATGAAAAAGGCCCACTGCATATCACAAAAAACGGTGAAAGGGGGGGGGTGGTGGTGGTTGTGCTAGTAATATAAAATATATCCAATTATTTTATGAAAAGTATGATTTTACCGAGCTTGTTGAGCACATGAACAAAATATTTAAATGCTTTTATCACAAATAAATAATTAATATAATTATTATGGACACTTATTTCTATTCTAATTGAGTATATAAAAAAAACAACATGTGCATTTGAATGCTCTGCCCATTCTTTCAAAAAATGTTATGTAAATAAAACTAATGATAATAATTGCATGAACCATAATTTTATTAAAAATTAAAATGTCTTAAACCTGTTATAATTGTAAAAAATAAAATAAAATAAAATCAATTGTTCATTAATTTATTCATTATCTCTTAACGAGGCCGGGTCTATTTTGTTCTGCCCTAGATTTTTTAATGATTTTTTTCATGAATTTCTATTAATATAAGTATTATTTAAGATTAAAAAAATCAGACTTTTACCACACTGTTTGTTTAGGGGGTCATCTCCAAGTTTGTCTACATATACATCCAGAAGAGTGCGGATTACAGTTTTGTTTATATTTAACATAGGACCCTAAGCGTGCGTACTAGATCTGTACTCGGCCTCGTTAAGTTTGGTTGTTTTTAGGCCTAAAGCAACGCTTGTAATACTGCATATAGGTTTATTTTTAAAATTGGTTTTAGTGATGTTGTACAAGATTTTAGTGTTTTACAGTATATATGTACCCCCTTTTTTACCCGAATGTATTGTTTTCCGGAAAATTATTAAAGTTAAAAACGACAGTTAGTTCACGGCGATTCTATTTTGTTTTCATTTCCTGTGTACCCCCCCCCCCCTTTCTACTACAAGTATATCAAAGTACATGTATTGTACCATTTTTAGTGAGTTGAAAAGTTAATTTATTTAGCTGCTGTATTGTTTAATTATTACATTCATGTGAAATATATGATGCAAATACATTGCACAGATTAGCTTTTTCGATCTAACGGAAGTTTTATAAGTTTTACAAATATTATTTTGTCTGTTTAAACAATTTAAGTATTAATTCTTTTTCTTTGTTGTTTTTAAAGGGAGGGGGAGGGTGTTAAGGCTAAATAAATGTAGGCTCTGTATTATATTTAAAGGGAAAAAATCTGGATTCACACATGCTGTACACGTGCGTATCTTTACAGAAAATCAGTAAATCATCTCATTTACACGCAAAGTGGTTCCATGATATCGTATCAATTAGATATAAAATATGGTCACTGACAGAAACACACTTAGATTGTAGCATATTAAAAATGCATGTTGTTTGCTTTTAAATTATTGATTATATTCAATAATGTATACGGAAACATGATGATTTCTCTCTATATAATTTTGCAAAAAATATAAGCATATCATTTTGGTTTTTTAGATGCCAAAACAAGAGTACTGTTGTTTATGCCAGAGACGCTGTAAACTTAAATCGAGACGACACATTCCACCTGGCATAAAATTCAGGCGATATATAAAACGAATCACTGGTAAGGATTGCTTAGAAACCGATGTATTGTGCAACTCTTGTACTGCGCGGGTTTACAGAAGTCTACCAACCCAAGACAAGGTTCAGCTTTCTCGACCAGAGCCATCCGGTGATGCTGAATATTTGCCTCAACAATCTTCTACCACAGTATTCAACAGTCCAAAGTCTATTTCTCTACAAATCCCTTCTACTCCTAGAACACACAAGTACTGTATTGTCTGCAGACGGGATGGAAGTAGACGACTTCGACTCGTACAAATTCCTCAGGCAGCATCAACGCATGCTTTTATCCAAACTGGAATTTTTGTCTACGCAGATAATAGATGTTGCAGTCATCATTTGGAACTTGGCTTCTTCAACAGACATGCACTTGGATTGATAGCTTCGAGAAAAGATCAGAACTGGTTTTCAAGAAGTGACATATGCCAATTGGTCACCAACATTCGCCAAATGATGACCGCCAATTGCAGCCATCTTAACTTCGATAATCCAGCTGTACTTACATCAGAAGATTACTTCACCCTTACTGGTCTCAACAAAGAACAATTTCAGGACTTAGCGAGTTCATTAAGTTCCCTACACAACTCGAAAGTGAGATCTATTAGAACTTGTATAGCATCCTGTTTAATGAAATTACGTACAGGGCTTTCAAACAAAGTGATCTCGGTTTTACTTGGATTAGAAGAGGCACAAATTCAAAGATCTATTGCAAGTGTTCGAAAGGCATTGATGAATGACTTTGTGCCTTTACATCTTGGATTTGAACATATTTCCCACGATGAGTTCTGCAGACGTCACACGACCGAGACCGCTTCAAAGTTGTTTGGGACCAACATTAATGATGCCATTACAGTCCTCGATGGCACCTACATATATATCCAGAAGAGTGCGGATTATAGTTTCCAAAGAAGGTCATACAGCATCCACAAGAATCGACCTTTGCTAAAACCCATGATGATCGTAGGGACAGATGGCTACATCCTCGATGTCATTGGACCCTATTTTGCAGATTACCATAATAATGATGCAGCAATAACCAAACACTTGTTACTTACAAATAACAGTGCCAAAAACTGGTTTCAGGAAAATGATATCCTGATAGTAGACAGAGGTTTCCGAGATGCCGTCGATTTTCTAGAAGAAGAAGGGTTCAAGGTCAAGATGCCATTTTATCTCAAAAAAGGATCAAAGCAACATTCAACAGAGGAAGCTAACCTTTCTCGATTAATAACAAGAGTCCGTTGGGTGGTGGAAAGTGCAAATGGTCGAATTAAGCAGTGGAAGTTTCTAGCCAAAACAGTTCCAAATACACTTGTTCCAGCAGTTGGTGATTTTGTGCGTATTGTATGTTCACTTTGCAATGCATTTCGGGATCCTCTGACACCAGTTAATGACCAAAACAGTCCTCTTATTGAAAAAATGTTGCAAAAATGTACACAACCAAACAAACTTCTACTATTTCTGCAAGAAAACAATCTAATACACAAAAGAACATTATTTAAAGAACTCCAAGAAGATGACCCCGAGCTTGACAACTTTCCAAAGCTTTCAATGGAGAGTCTCCGTGATATAACACTTGGTGTTTATCAAGTCAAACAGGCCCCTTCATACACTAAAGAACATATGTGTGATGGGTCTTACAACATTATGATTCATAAGGAAAACCAGAATATTGTTAAGGTAAAAATTCAATCACGGCACGTAAGAAGTGTAACCCATACATTGTGGATTGAGTTTGACCCCAACGATTTTCTAGAACCTATTACATCCTGGTACTGTACTTGCAAAGTTGGTGCAAGGGTAGTTGGTTGCTGCTCTCACGTTGCCAGTGTTCTTTGGTTCCTGGGATATGAGCGCCATCAGGAAAATCCAACTAGAGCAGTTACAATTTCAACAGACACAATTCTGGATGCTAGCGAAGTAGACTTGGATTATGATGAAGAAGAGTAATAATGTATAAACATGTTTAAACTGATTTTACAAGTGCGAACAATATCACATTTCTTGTGAAGGGACTGAAACAATGTTGAATCGATATGTGTAGATGTACAGTGACATTGGTATTTCATCAATTTTTAAATATTTAATGATCGTTCCAAATGTTTCTGATTAGAAATTAGCGACATTTATATACAATCATTATCAGAGATGTTTTATTTGATAGTTGTTTGTTTGATTTATTCTATCCAATGATAAAATATTTTGATCAGATATTGAGTAAATATCTTAACTTCTGATCTTAGCTTTTGTTTTGATAAAGATATGTTTATTAAGATACATGTATCAGTTAACCACGAAGACATAAAATATATAACGCCGCAATTAATTTTAAAAAGCTATAGTATTTAATAAAACGTAAATGCCCTTAACTAACTAATAACTTATTATTTAGAAATGACACATAATAAAGTTCAATAGTTTCAACAGATAAAAACCATATGAGATATATTATGCTCACACATTCAGTGTTCTCCACGGAAACAATTTATTGTAACCATGGCAACTATCACACATTAGCTACCAATATATGTTGCTTTTGTGGCTTTTCACATAAATATATATATATATTTGTATATATATATATGCAATTGTACGAATACCAAAGAGTAGGTCTTTAGGATTCCTATAATTAATTCCCATTTTACAGAAAATCTATATATAATGTTTGAGGTCCGTTTCCATGACAACGGAATATCAGATCAATTTAAAACATACATTTTAAGTAACACAGTTACCTCACCACTTACTACTTAAATTATAAATAATTTCCGAATGGGGGCCAAAAACAGCCCAAACCATATATAGTTCTTTGAAACTGAATTAGATCATAATTTTTGCAATTTATATTTTCCTTTCCATAAGGATTATTTTTGCTAAATTACGTTGAATTTTAAAAGTAGTTCTTGAGAAGAAGATTTTTAAAAATACACCCCCTTTTTTACAGTTTCGATGTTTTCTCCGTTTTGAATAAAGATCAGCCTTTTATTTCTGCAATTTATATTCACCATCTTATAAGGATAATTTTTGTCAAATTTGGTTGAATTTGGCCAAGTGGTTTTAGAGAAGAAGTTAAAAATGTAAAAAGTTTACAGACGGACGGACAGACGGACGGACGGACGGACGGACAGACGGACGGACGGACGACGGACAACGGGTGATCAGAAAAAACTCACTTGAGCTTTCAGCTCAGGTGAGCTAAAAATCGGACCATGCAGCTTTAATTAGTTAAAAGAAAGATGTAAATATAAAAATAAAATGTTTTTTTTTTATGATTCATGCGGGTTATCAAGTTAGCAATCATTGCAGATAAAATACATAACCCGCTAACGCCGGTTGTTTATTTTTCCTGCAATGTCGCCACCTTCATATCCCGCATGAATCACCAAAGAAAGCTAAATAGCCTCGAAACGCTACGGTACAGGTTCAAACAAAAATTGATTACTCAAATATTGTAAGCTATATTATGTTTAGAGTTGAAGCACATGTTTATTCCGACCATTAAAACAATCTTACAAGCTCTCGAAAATGGACAATAAGGAATAAACCGATAAATAGTTATGTTGGAAATGTTAATGCAAATACATTTTAATACAGTTATGTAAGTTAAATTGTGTATCATAATAAACTAGCAATATGAACAGAAAATAGTGTGCATATGGCAAAACGACAAATTAAAATATAATCTATAGTTCAACATAATGTTATATTAACATACATTTGAATACAAAAATGTTTTTAAAAAATAAAGAATAAAAAAATTAATCACCAGCCTTGTTACAACGCACTTTGAAAAATTACGCACTTTGAAAAAAATTTTCAAAAGTGCTTAATTTTTGGACCAAGTCAACGCACTTTCAAAAAAAAAATATTTTTTTTTAAAGTGCGTTGATATCGTCGATATTAACGCACTTTGAAAAAAAATTGTTCAGGGTTTAGTCGAATTAATATTCAATTTTAGATACAATAAATAATTGTTTTAACCTTGTGTAGCTTACTGGGATATACTTTAGAAAGAACCCACTGCATTCTCAGCTAACTTGATTCGCAGTTTTTAGATAAAATGTTTTTCCTTTTCTCATAAGCTTACGCAGTTTGACAATTTACATAAAGAACAACTCGGGAGATCTGAATTATCCAAATATGACATAAACTGCATCGCTTAGCAACTGCATTTTCCTTTTTTGTGTATGCAGCAAACTTACTAATTATCTGGTACATTGTACTGTGCCAGAAACGAAAACTATTTAATTTATTTATTGATAATGGAGATAATGTATAACATATTTCAACTGTCTTCAATTGCATATGCTTATAAACAAACATGATTTAAAAAAGGATACGTTAGTTTTGGTTATCAAAAACAACATGCTCTTTCAGAGGATCAGTTTTTAAGTTTCTGATAATTTAATGTTTGTCAATGTACATGGAGTTTTTTTTAAATGAAGTGATTTATTTAATTAGAATTTAAAAAGAGGGTTTGTGTTGAAACGCTTATAGATTCTTGAACATACCATTGGTGAAATGATTGTTTGATCAGCTCGTTTTTTTTCAATATCACTGTACTTAATTTACAACAAAGCGTATTTCTTTTTCCGATTTTATACATTTACTCTAAGTTGCTGAATATCAAACATGTTTTGGAAGGAAAAAAGAGGGGTAAGGGACCTTCCTGTACGTAATCAATGAAATGAAGCACTGGTAATTGACCTGTATCTTTGGTTAATCCCCACTCCCATCCCTGTCCCCGATTATAAAGACGGTAAATTAGATTCATTAGTGCTAACAAATCATCATACTATCAACAAATTAGGAATTTAATTTCACAATTTGTGATCTATACATATTTTTTTTCAAAGTGCGTTAAGTGTCTCGATGCTAAAAAATGTTGATGTACCTTCATAACGCACTTTGAAAATTTTTTTCAAAGTGGGTTAACTTGGTCCAAAATTTAACGCACTTCAGATCTAACTTATAATTTTCGATATGATATTTTAAGCCACTGACTGTTATTTAAAGAAGAAAAAATTAGACTTTGAAATGGCAATAAGCACCCAGCCCTAGATTTACATTACAAATTTATGGCGGAACCTTCCAAAAATTAGTAACAGGTGTAGCACAATTATGTAGCTATTGTGGGACTAGAACTTTTGATATAAGTTGTTTATGCAAGTGATCCAAATTAACTTGTATAATAGCACTAAAAGTACAACAACGTTTTTATTTAATTTCCTTTTCATTAACTGATTTCCTACCTCGAAATATCTAGCACTAACCAATGATAGCTTATACATTATATCAACCAATTGACCAAAATAGCTTATACAGTATATCAACCAACTGACCAAAATAGCTTATACAGTATATTAACCAACGGACCAAAATAGCTTATACAGTATATCAACCAACTTACCAAAATAGCTTATACAGTATATCAACCAACTTACCAAAATAGCTTATACAGTATATTAACCAACTGACCAAAATAGCTTATACAGTATATGAACCAATTGACCAAAATAGCTTATACAGTATATCAACCAACTTACCAAAATAGCTTATACAGTATATCAACCAATTGACCAAAATAGCTTATACAGTATATCAACCAACTGACTAAAATAGCTTATACATTATATCAACCAACTGACCAAAATAGCTTATACAGTATATCAACCAACTGACCAAAATAGCTTATACAGTATATCAACCAATTGACCAAAATAGCTTATACAGTATATGAACCAACTGACTAAAATAGCTTATACATTATATCAACCAACTGACCAAAATAGCTTATACAGTATATCAACCAACTGACCAAAATAGCTTATACAGTATATCAACCAATTGACCAAAATAGCTTATACAGTATATGAACCAACTGACCAAAATAGCTTATACAGTATATCAACCAACTGACCAAAATAGCTTATACAGTATATGAACCAACTGACCAAAATAGCTTATACAGTATATGAACCAACTGACCAAAATAGCTTATACAGTATATCAACCAACGGACCAAAATAGCTTATACAGTATATCAACCAACTGACCAAAATAGCTTATACATTATATCAACCAACTGACCAAAATAGCTTATACAGTATATCAACCAACTGACCAAAATAGCTTATACATTATATCAACCAATTGACTAAAATAGCTTATACAGTATATGAACCAACTGACCTTATACATATTTTGTATGACGCTGTTTCTACTTTGTCTCAGTCTTTTCCACAAATCTCTGTGCTATTGTCACATTTTATCATAATCATATTCATAAACATCAATCACATCTATTCTCGATTTACTTTAATTTTCATTATTTAAGAACACTAATATGGATAAGCGAGCCTATAACTTTGTATATATATTGAAGCGATCAAATCAGCTTTGTAAATAGAGACAATATTCGTGTACATTGCTTATTCATTAAATAGCTTAAAAAGCTGGGGGGGGGGGGTGGGGGGGGGGTTGGGGGTTAATATATAGAATTATAAAGTTTAAGTGTTTGTGTCAATGCTGAAAATGTCCTATTTAAAACGAAGTGGATGATGAGAATAACCACAAGGTATATGACCTATTGATAAATAAATGTTTGGTGTCACATTTCAATTTGATTATGATAGTTCGTGTGTATTGCAGTATAATGTTTACATTTATGTTTTTAAAACATATAAATACATGAAGTGGATTAAGTTTTCCATATGATAGAACAGACGATAAACAGACCTTCTGTTTTCAAGGTATTATGACGAATATTTTAATTTAAAAGTTCCATTAAATAAAAATACACATGTACTTATTTGCATTATGACACTTATTGAGAAGTTTGTATCCTATTGCATTAAAAGTACTGATGTTCGATCTTTGATATGTTTAGGAAATGCCTTTGTGTATAATTGGTACTTTTTTTTACCCAGGACGATGCTAACCTTAATGATGTCATTGCTCGTTGCTGCTACTCAAGGTGAGACAAACACAGGAAGTTGTAAAGACATGCTTCAGGGTTATCTGACAGGACAACTCTCGTCTGCTCTAGGAGCATACCAAGTAGAAGCTTTGAGGCGGGAATTCGAAAGTTTTACTGACGTCATAGAAAAATCCATGAAGGAGTTTAAGGAAAACATAAAGTCTGAAGTAAATACCCGTAAGTAAGATAATATTCGCTATCATAACATTTTAAGAAGCCTGATTATTAATTATAGAATATTTTTAAAATTTATTGGCATTATAACAGACACTGGTAACAGTAGTGTAGTTTACACTAGATGGGGAAAGAAAACCTGCCCTTCCAATGCCGACCTAGTTTATTCAGGTAAAAAAAGTATTATTGTGTGTTGTAAATAATTATTAGCCTATAAAATATTTTTCTTTAATATCTCTAGTATTTTCTCATCTCTAGTATTTATAATGATCCATTGAAAAAGTAATAGAGAGCGAAACATTTCATTCGAAAGATTTATTGATTTTCCAAACTGTTGTTTTTAATTAATTCCTTTTAAATTCCTACCCAGGGTTTACTGGAGGATCTCTGTACACTCACAAAGGAGCTGCTGTCGACCCCCTTTGTTTACCGAGGAATCCAGAGTGGGGAAAGTACAATGATGGGTACGATGGAGAAAAAAATTACGTTTATGGAGCAGAATATGAGACTAATAGTTTTACAGGTTTCGATCAAATACATCACGATCACGATGTTCCGTGCGCTGTTTGTCTTGTTCGCAAAAGAACAGTTGTTAAGATGTTTCCAGGTGAGTATGACAGATGAAAATAAAAATGTATGCTCTATAAAAAAGAGAAGAAAAGTAGAATAAAGTTCTCTCTAGTTAGAAAGAACGAAGTTATTTTTATTTTGTTTTTGATGCAATAAAAATCAAGTAATTTAATCTTTTAATCTTAATAATAAGATTTTCATTTTCTTAATTTACAATGTATATCCTACATAAAGATGATACGATTCTTTGCTTGCAATTATACATCTTTAAGGAGGAGACATTTCTTATGAGTAATCATTATCATTGTAGCAAGAAAAACGTGTTTCAACGGCTGGGCACTTGAGTATCATGGCTACCTTATGGCGGGTCATCATAATCACGAGGCTGGAACAACCTACACCTGCATTGACAGTCATCCTGACACTTTACACGGTGGCTCTACAAATAAAGATGGTAGACTGTTTTACCTGGTAGAGGCTCATTGTGGTTCCTTGAAGTGCCCTCCTTATGTTGCAGGAAGAGAATTGGTTTGTGCTGTTTGTTCCAAAAAATAAAACATAATAAATATTTTTGAAAACTATTATTTTCAATTTTTCTCTTTTTTTAAGTTTTGAATATCTGGAGAATTTTTTTTTGCTTTTAAAGTTTTTAAAATTTACGGCAATGCGTTTTTTCGTATGTATGAATCGTTTCCGTTAAATCTTTTCAACGTTCAAAATAATCTTTTCTTTTAAACGTAACTTTAAAAAATGGCATCACAGATATAGCACAAAAATGTACAGATACATTATAGATAAGACCTTGATACCTTGTCAGAGTGGGTTAAAAGCATCAGATGTTTATTAAAATCTCGTATTAAACGACCGAGAGGTCAAATGAAAACCATATATCATTCTGTTTTTAATAATACAGAAGTGAGAAAAGAACTAGGTAGATTGCATGATCAGTATGTACTGGTCCCTGCTGATAAGGCAAGAAACACCATTGTCTTTGTTTGTAAGGCACATTATATTAATTGCATTTTTAAAGAACTAGGTTTCGATTCTACACATGGTAATCCTACTTACACCCATAGCAGCCTTTCCAAGCAGGAAATACTTCAAAATCATAAATCGGTTATGAATACCTTTAATATCCCCAATAAACAAAATGAATTTTATTTACCTTATTTGTACTGGATTCCAAAACTTCACAAAAGTCCTTACAAAAAGAGATATATAGCAGGTTCCAGTAAATGTTCCACCAAACCTCTCTCTTTACTCCTTACTAAAATTCTTACAGAAGTTAAGGAGAAGCTTCAAGAGTACTGTACAACAATCTACTCCAGAAGTGGTGTGAATCAGATGTGAATACTAAAAAACTCTAAAGAATTATTAGAAACTTTGAGGTCACAAAATCTTACCAAAATCAATAGCATCAAAACGTACGATTTTTCAACGCTTTATACAACCATTCCCCACGACGAATTAAAATCCAGACTTTTTGATATCATCGACGGTTGTTTCTTCAATAAAAATGGAAGTCGTAAAAATGTTTACCTTGTCATTGGAAATCTAAAAAACTATTTTGTTAAAAACCATTCTGATTGCACACACAAGTACTCTGAAGTTGACATTAAAAAGATTCTTGAATTTCTGATAGACAACATCTATGTAGTTTTTTGAAATCAAGTCTTCCTACAATCTGTTGGAATTCCCATGGGTACCAATTGTGCCCCATTGTTAGCAGACCTATTTTTGTATTCTTATGAATCAGAATTTATTCAAAAACTTGTACGTGAAAAAAATAAATCACTCGCTGTGGCCTTCAACTCAACATTTAGGTATATCGACGACGTATTATCAATTAACAATTGTTATTTCCATACTTACGTCGACTCGATATATCCTAGTGAACTTGAAATAAAAGATACCACAGAGTCAGCGTCATCTGTTTCATATTTAGATATTTTACTGGAAATGGACATTGATGGTAACCTAACAACAAAACTTTATGATAAACGCGATTACTTCAATTTTTCTATAGTCAACTTTCCCTACTTATATAGCAATATACCTTGCATATGGTGTTTTTGTCTCTCAGTTACTTCGATACGCAAGGGCATGCTCTTCGTATGAACAGTTTCTAAGACGAGGCAAGCTACTGACAAACAAGTTGATAAATCAGGACTATCAACAGTCTCGTTTTAAGTCATCTTTTCGTAAGTTCTATGGTCGATACGACGACCTTGTCAGCAAAAAAATACAATCTTCCACTGAGTCGCATGCTGACTGGCGTTTTTCATACTAATTGTTAGACCATAATTAATTACCTAATTGTCTACGGACTTTTGCGGTTTTTATTTTCCCGATTACGACAAAGAGCACAGGCGGGTGTGACCGGTCAGCAGAGGATGCTCACTCCTCCTAGGCACCTGATCCTATCTCTATCTTGGATGTCCGTGTTGCTCTGCTTTGAATTTGTATTTCGTGTTATGGATTTTTGAGATGGTTGACGGTTTGTTATTGTCATTTTTTCATAGTTCTCCTTTATCACTGCATGGTACAAAACTGGATACATGTATATGATAAATAATTTGATTTGCATAAATAAACCGATACCAAAAATGGAAATTAAATGAGAATAAAACAACCTTTGACTTCTTGGAACTAATTTTTTAGTTTATCGTTAAGAAATAATTAATGTTAGGTACACTCCTAATTCACTACTGGGTTTAAAATGTTGCGGTTAAATTTATATATAAAATCATTAATTTATTTGATAGCTACTGTTTTAAACTTTGATCTTTGAAATTTCAAGATCTTCAAAAGCACTTTCGATGGGTTGACAACCTTTCATTCCGTGAACCTCTTACACTTCCTGATTTGACTAGATCCAACAAAACATTCATAAGACCTTTCATTTTAAACACATCTAGCATATTTTCAACCAAATAAACCACAACACATTCCAATATTATTTAATATATTTAGCATATTCCCTTTGAATGAAAGGATTGTTTAAAAAAGAATTGTCACTTTACTGCAAATAGTACACGCATGTAATTTTATGATTTTAAAAGATGTGATTTTTATTTTTATTCAGAAATTGAATGCATACATTTTTTTAAACTCCAAAGAACATTAATGTAAAGTTATGTCATATAAAAAGTATACAGGTGCATGTAAAGTGCCCAAGCCACGAGCAATGATTCGTGACTAATCCTGTTTGGTGACCACTGTCAAAAATTCCAATTTAATTTGTGTTTAGGTGTTTATTCAAACTACGTACTAAAGAAAATCCGGCACATTAAACTATGGAAATCTCAATTGTCAGGCGTTATGTTTCCATTAAGGGGATTGCACATTTTAAGCTGTTACAATAAACATATTAGTATGATTTATAAAAAAAATAGTTAAATGTTTTTAAAAACTTATCACGTGACCTGCCTGAGGAATGGCCACGTAAATTTGACGGGAAAAATTAAGGCCGTAAAAATGATAATTATCAGTAGCAATTTATTGGGATTATACAGAATTCCTAGTCGTAAGTTATGAACATCCTCAGATATAGTTTCTGACAATTTTTTGAATATCAAAAAGACGTTTACTTGTGAAAATGTCAACAAACCAACAACAACAAACACTAAAGCAGTGTTCACCGAGTTCATCGAGCCAAGTAAACAAAGATGTAAACAAAGGTATTCAGGAGTTACAGACCTCGATAAACAATTTAAAGCACAAACTCTTTAGATATGACTCTTTGGTTGACGATGTTGCCAAAATAAAATCTGTAATCGAGGATGAGGATTCGGGGGTAGTTAAATCACTGAAATATGCGTCCGAACAATCGGAATGCAATTACGATGAGATCCACTGTATTCGTTCTGAAAATGCGCAACTTCGAGGTGAAGTCGATTTATTACGTGCGATTATAATTAAGATGGATCGAAAGATAGTCCACCTCGAACACGAAATAACAGATTTACGTTCTCGTTCAATGGGAGATAACATTCTGATTCATAATTTTGCGTACAACTCCGGCGAGAACTTATCAGAATGCATTCCTCAGCTAATTCAAGAAGTCTTAGGAGTGCAAGTCTCGTTTGTTCGTATTCACAGGAACAGTTTAAAGGGCACGATGAACTCCAGACCAGTGTCAATAACTGCAAAATTGGTAGAAAGGAGCAAAAGAGAGGAAATTCTACAAGCACAGAAAGCTAAGAAACTACAAAGGGTTAAATTACCATTCTTAATAACATCGCAAGACCCACCAGTAGTACTTGAAGACCGCAAAAGGTTATATGCCATTTCAGATTCTCTCCGGGAGCAAAATGTTAGTTCAAAGGTGGAACGAGGGCGGTTGATCCTACCTAATGGTCAATATTACTAAGACCCTGTCCCAAAGATTGAGACGGCGGATGCCTTGCAGATAACACCAGATGCGATCGAAGGCCTACAACTACCAACACATTCTACGCAGCCTACTAAACTAAAGGGTTCTGAAATGTTTGCAACGGGGGTAAAAGTTAGCTCGGTGGAAGAGGTTCAGGACCTATACAGAAAGCTGTGTGTTGATCCTTATTCTGCGGCAGCAGATCACCGTATTTTGATCTATAGGTTTGTGGATTCTGCGGTGAAAATTCATGAAAGTTTCTGGGATGACGGTGAGCACGGTGCCGGCCGACGCCTTCTCCAGTACATTAAAGGGGCATGGTCACGATTTTGATCAAATTCTATTTTTCTGTTTTTATTATTTACAATGCTTTAGGAATGCATTTCTAATGATCAAATAGAATTTGAGTGTAATTCGTACAGTTTTAAGTAAGATACAGGGCTCATAATTCTTTGCTATGTAAACAAGGCTCGTGTCCCATTTTTTGTTTACATAGGTTCAATATACCAGTAAAAATCTTTTTTAAGCTGATTTGTTTATCTTTTTATTCATTTTAAGCACAAATAAACAGTTTCTAACGTTTAAAACATTCATATTAGGTCTATAACTGAAATTTTCACTTCAACATTCAAAATGTAAACAGATGCTTTGTTTACATAGCAAAGAATTCCAAGCTCTGTAACTCGATTATAACTCAACGAATGACACTCAAATTTTGGTTGCCTATTAAAAATGCCTTACTGAAGCATTGTAAACATTAAAATCAGAAAAATAATTTTTGACCAAAATCGTGACCATGCCCCTTTTAAACAAATCAAATAAACAATGTGGGCGTGGTCATTACGCGCTGGAGTGGCCCCGGACACCTTGGTCCGGACCGTTGGCGAATCATGGAGGAACACTTGTGTGAGGTAGCCAATAATCTGGATGGGTGACTTGTTATTTCGCATTGTTTAATTACAAACTAGCCAATACAATGAATAATGATTACATAAATGTAATTTGTAAATATCGTTAAAATTCAGTGGGGTTTTTTAGTGTGTTTTTTTTTTTTTTTGTTTCTTTTGTTTCTCTTTTTTTATTTATTATCATTATTTATTTATTAATTTATTTATTAATTAATTTTTTTTTTTGCTACCTAAGTACGCCGGAAATATTTTGTCTACTGTCGTCAACTTACATTCTGTATTTCCCTTCTCTTTATATCCAGTGTTCTTTCTTTTTTTTTTTTTATAAAGTTCTATTTATAACACTTTCTGAAATAATTCGCATACAGCTCAGCATTTTTTTTTATCTATTATTATTTTTATTTATTAAGGTCTTCCGTTTCCAACGGAAGACCTTTATATTATTGTGCAGATTAAGATTATTCTTATTTTTCTTTTTTTTTTTTTCTTCCTAGACGCGAACTTTGAGGCTTCATATCTTGCTCATTTCTGAACGGTTTTTGCTCAAATTTTTAGGGCTTATAGACTTTACAAAACACTATCTAAACCATTTCATAAATTTAAAAAACCCTCTTCCGTTAACGAGTTATTCCCCTTTTTAAAAAATTTAGGGCCTTTCGTTTCAGACAAAGGCTCCGAGACTATGATAGCGGGGAATGGGAATCCAACGAATTTGAATAACAGAGACATTGAAGTTTTGCACATCGGTTTTTGTTTTTGGATTACTTTCTTTATTTAGAAAAAGGTAGGGGGTCAAAAAACAGGGTTCCAAAAAGTGCGAAAATTTAGACATATTTTCCTTTGTATCTTTTAAATGAAAAATATTTTGTTAAGACATGTAGAATAAAAGTTGTGCAGAATGTCAAGGACTTTCATTTGACACCAATAAAAAAGGGCTGGCCCCTTAAATTAAGGACCAAGGGCCCTTGAAAGTTTTTGCTAAATAACTAAAAAACGGCTAGGATTTTGATATAGCTGTCGCTGGAAAAGTTGTTTGTTGGGATCCTTTAAATGTCGTTACAATGTTATTTTGTTGGTGAGTTGTGTAGTATGAGTGTAAAAAGCTTTACATGTTAACATGTACCTGTGTTTATTTGGCAAGTTAACGAAAGTCATTGTGCGTACAACTGACATTAAGTTACGACAGACAGTATGCCTGTTTAAAAAGGAGGCTTTAATTCACAAAAAAAAAAAAAAATTTAGGATACATGCTTTTATGTGAGGAGTTTAAGTCATCTTCGTAAATTCTGCACAATCCTAAAAAACGAGAAACAGAAAATATAAACATTCTTTTTCTTTTCTAGTAAATCACACAAACTACCGGAAAAAAAATAAATCTATGTGATACATTTTAGTTATCATGCTGCGTGCATTTAAAATATATCTGGAATCAGAGCTTTGTGTGTGAACCATTACGTAAGCTATCCCTCGCTTGCGGCCGAGAAAGTCGGTCGCCATGGTCGCGGCTGGACTACCTAGCGGTCAGCGGTTATCTAATACACCGGAGTCACGTCTCTCAATTTATGAGTTCATTTAGCCGAAAACAGGAATTGTTTTAATTTTGATCACACATAGACGTTTATTCTTCTCAAATTGAATTAAATGATAGAGTGTCAATTAAGAAAACGTTCTGTTAATTAATAAAAGAAATGTCATTCTCAATCGGAAGTAATATCAGGCATAGATCAAGTGGGATTTTAAGTAAAAAAAAAAATAACAACTTCTATTTGGTAGATTTTAGTCATTATTATACTGCAAACATTTCAAATCTTCCTGGGTTCTGAGCTGTGTGTGTTGTAACTTTACGTAACCTATTCTTCTCCCGCGGCCGAGGAGATCGCGGGCTCCTCGGCCGCTGGTGCACTGCCAAGCGGTCAGCGGTTATCTAATACACCAGATTCGCGTCTTTCATGTACTTGTTTTGAGTTTATATAGCCGCAAATACAGGAACTGTTTTAATTTTAAGTTATTAATGTTTTAATTAAAATGTAAATTAAAAAGTCATTCTGAAAATTATAAAATCCGATATTATTCCTAATCCAAAACATCGTCAGACATAAATCAATGGTGGGTTTGTATAAGAACTGTACTAATAATGTTGTAGATCAACAACAAAAACCCACAAAGATTACCCCTTTAAATGATGATCATCCCTCGCACGCTCGCACATGGCCGAGAAGATCGCGCGCGCTGGGACATCTACATGTACCTTATCACACGTGTATGTTTATTGATATTTTGTACGAACACAAAACTATTTGTTTATTTTATTTTCATTTATATTGGTTTTAGATGAAAGATGAATTTATCTTCCTTATTCAGTTCATTTAGCGCTGATTTAAACGTCAGGGCGAAACATCTTATAAAAACCTATCATTAATTGAATAAAAGTAATCTATCAATTCGATTCTAAATATGCAAGGCCGATTGTATAAATAAAAGATTAAATATAATGAAATTCCGAGATATTTACCGGCATATGTAAAATTGATATGTGTTTAACTTACTTGTAAGATTAATATACTGCATCGTCGGAACCCACGGGTTTTCTATCCGTTACACTGATTTCAAGCAATTTAACGGATGGAAAACCCGTGGGGTCCGACGATGAATAGACTGTAGTTACTCATGATCATTTCCGTTAATTATTGCTTTTTTTTTTTACTTTTTACAGACTTTAACACTTTTAAGACAATATTCAAACTTTCCTGGCCATCGAGTCATATATGCACATATACTGGTGTAAGAATTAATATTCGACCAGCACAAAAATTAAATAGTGTAGAAAGTAAAATAAGTTTTCTTAAGAGTTGTACCAAATTTTAAGAGGGTTGACATAGTAAAAAAAATCATTAATTTTCGAAGCGTTCTAGGAAGTTTAAAAACAGTCATCTCTGTGCTGCTCCGCCCCCCAGTGATTGGCGAACAAAAATCGAAAATTAATATGTGTCGAAAATCAATTTTTGGTGACTCCTTATTTGTTAACGTACTTCCTAATGTGTTTCACTTTGCAATCTGTGTGTTTATTCGGCCAGTCTGCGTGTTAATTCAATCACCCCGTGCAACAGAAAAATAAGCACCGCCTTCAAATTTACCCGGTCAGTGTAACCCTTGTTAATCAACTAAATCGAGGCCCCAGTTTGGATGTTAGAAAATGATTGGCATTTGTTTACTCGTCCTGTGTATACCATACCCAGCGCTCGCGACGACGGTGCAATACACTTTTTTCTTTTGATTTGATGCATACCGTGACGATAAATCGCTATCTTTTAGCACTTTAAACAAAAGAAATATTAAAAGATATGAATTAAAAATTTACTCGTACTTGGTTATGTACCACACTAAATGCGCTGATCACCAATCATGTGGTGCCGATCATGTATCCATGAAAGACGTCGTTTATCAATAAAGATGTTTGTGAATAATTGAGAATAAATAATTAAATGAAATCAAATATTGCGTTCACGATTTATATCGTTAGTTATCACATTTCTTTGAGAAATTTCACGAGCTGAAACCGGAAGAGAAACAAGTACAGACAGCTCTGGTGCATGCGCAGCTGGTAGAATTATTTTGCCTTTTAATTTAGCAGCTGATCGGAAAAGATTTACAAGCATTGGTTGCAAAGTTGCATTAGTATTTGAGTACGGTGGGGTAATTGTATAATTCACAAAACATCAGGATATATTCTCAGTTAATCCCGACAGAAACTTGTTCAATCAAACGAAAGATTTTGCACAAGTCGCACGCGGTTTTTCATGCGTTTATATTCATTTCAACGAAGAACAATTTGTTTTATAAGTACATATACATGTAAATACGATATTCTTTTTAAATAAACGGAAAAACTCTTTTGAGAGCACTTTAATACTCCGTGTATATTGTCATGTATACACAAGCGAGCGTGTTTCCCTCGGGGTTTCACACCTCTTTCAATATAGGCTCCACCCCCACCTGAACTTACCTAAGGTAAACAGACCGGTTAAAAACCTCGGCCTTTAAGTGCACACAACCCTGGACACAGATAGCCATAGGTCATTTATGGATGCAGATCATCAATTGTTATGTAATTAAAATACACTTGGAAGTGAGCTATCACTGTAGTGGTCAATTGTTGAATATAAGTTTAAAGTTTTAAGTCAAAGATGTTAAATAATAATTATTTGTTCTCACTTTTAGAAGTTATGAAATACGTTATTCAATGCAGTTGGTCGCCATAGAAATCATCAGAGTACTGCAAGTGTTGACAGTTTCTTATTTCTTTAAAAGACCTTAGGACATAATTCACTTGACTTACAGACTAGCGACACAGTTGCCTCCCAAAAATGTATGCACTTCTCAAAGTTACAATTAAATGGTATAGATATGTGTTGTTCAACGGATTTTATTAATTGTTGCATGCGCGGATCTAGAGGGGGGGGGTGTCCGCCCCCCCCCCCCCGAAAAATGAGAAGTTATTAAATTTACATAGTGAAATTATCGCAAATACGACTCGGACCCCCCCCCCCCCCTGGAAAACACATATATGTTTTGGAAAGGCGTCGGAAGCGGAAATATTAAGAGTGATATTGAAAAAAATGCAGTTATAAGCATATTCGCACCCCCCACCTCCCCACGGAATAGGCATATCATGAATCGGATTAGGCATATCATGAATATGGGAGAAAAAAAATTTGACAGGTACAATTTTTTCAAGTTATAGGCATACTACGTAACCCCCCCCCCCCCTCCCCCCTCCACGGATTAGGAATTTCATGATTTTGGGAAATAAGGTTTTTTTTTTTTTGTTTTTTTTATTTTTGCTTGTCAACATTTCTGATGAATAGTGTAGCCCCCCCCCCCCCCCTACGTTCAATTCGGACCCCCCCCCCTGGAAAAATTTTCTGGATCCGCGCATGTGTTGTAAATGTTAAAGTTAGAGAAACCATATTTTCTGGAGGTTGACATTATGTAGAACTCTTTTGTTTAAAAAACAAAAACAAATTGCTTTGACGTCACACCATCTCTTTTGGTTTGGTTTAAATATACAATGTACACAGTGCTCTGAACAAAACGCTGGTTTATGCCTTTCTGTTACTCAAGTAAAAAACTGAACAAAATTGATTACTTTTAGGTTTACACGTCACATGTTAATACATGTATGCATAAATATATGATTTTTATCAAATAAATGACATTGTATCTTTAAAAAATTCCAAAATATTATAACTAAAACATGTATATGTGACATGATAGAAATAATTGTAAACCAGAGGTCTCTCTTCCTGTCACACAAAAGTGACAAAAAGGATTTTTGATTTAGTTGGAGTTCTGCCCCCACCCTGGCCAACATTTTCTGAAATTTACATTTAGAAAATTAAATTGTGGGGTATTGACCCCCCACCCCCACACACTTTCTAGATGAGCGCTCAAGGCAAAAAAAAAAAAATATTGGGATATTTAAAACAAAATCCTATTTGAAAAAAAATGAAGTTAGAGATGCCTCACAACCCCTACCACTGCCGCGGATTATGATTTTGAAGATTTGTGAATTTCTTTTACTTGCTTGTGAAGATTTCAGATAAATATACTCATCCTTTAAAAAACAAAACTGAGCCTGTATGGCCAAACATTATACGGATAGTTATCCCTACCACTGAGCACCTCAGTCTCGTATACTAATAGCGCACCCTCAGATGGGAGAAGGCATTATTGTTTATTTACAATTGGTGTTCTTTTAACACTGCACTTTACATAAACTATTCCATGTTTTAGCGGTAGAGGTTTAAGTATGAATAAAGGGAATCAAAATGTTTATGAAACATAACACTTTTTTCCATGCATCAGCGCAGTGGATTTTGTGTTTTTACACTTTTATATAGGCATACCAGTAGTTTGAATCCTGTCATCAGTTGTACATACATGTAAACGTATTTATCGATTTTCTGGTTGGAATAATTAAATACATGTACATATAAGTGATGTGTTTTAAGTTATCATAAATTGATATAACCGTGAAATGAGTTAAAAGGAGAGTTTGTCTGGTAGGAAAATAATACTTTGAAAGTGAGCCTCGTTTTCTGAACTTACTATTATCATATTGACAATCCAGTTTAATGACAGCCCACCCTTTTCTCCTTACACTCAACGGGGTCGGATAGGTATCAATAAGAGGTCACCTTTCTATGACCTTTAAATTTGCATACAATCTAAATATATACCCCTAGCTTATTACAGACATGCCGTTATCTGTTTTATGAGAAGTGTAACTCTTCAATACTATGCAGTCTGGAGGTTGCAGTAATATATAGAAAATAGGCATGAATTAATTTTTCTGTCTCCTTTTGAAGAGTTCAAATTGATTTTCTAAAGTCCTGATTGGTCAGAAGTTAAGGTAGTGTGAAGATGACCTCATATCAATAACTGTCAGACCCTGACAAGTGTAAGAAGAAGAGGGGTGGTTTTATTAAGACTGAATGACAATACTTTTTTGACTTGCAATCTGATTAAAATTTCTACAGTCGCTATACGATGATTTGAAGAAACCCCACTTGAGGTCACCTCCTGGATAACTTTGCTTTGACCAATGAAATCGTCGGTTCCATTCCTCAGTTACATGATTTGGAAGTTATGCCAATACATTCTTTAGATTCCCTAAGGGCGTCTAATATCAACTTATGCTCCATCTCTTACTTGCTGATACCGAAAGATTCACGAACATGTGGCATCATTTCGTAGTACAACTCCATGTTTGTTTGTAACCCGAAATTACCGTTTCTAACACTTGCTTTGATTGCTAGAATAACTCATGTATATTTATAAACAAACGTTCAACAGGGGGTGATCTCAAGAGGGGTTTATTCAGATCCTCTTGTAGCGAAAATAGAAAAACAAGGAGGGGATCAAGGATATGATTTTAATCAGATTGTCTCGACTTGAAGCTGTAACGGAAGACCTTCTCGTTGCTTGCAACGAGCTCGGCTCTAGTTTGAAATATTATTGTTAAAAAAATGTTTTGTATATGCCACCTTAATTTTTACGCTGTTTTGGTTTTTCATATGACAGGGAGATCCCCCTGCCATTGTTGTAGACTAGTTTGGATATATGTTATCTTGGGATCTCCCATCTTCTAAATGTATATTCATCAATGATAATTATGTCTTACTTAGTCTTTAGGGAGATCCCGCTGCCTGTCTGAAATTAGGTGCTTAATAAGTCTCTTTATGTTTATCTGGGATCTCCCTAGTAGTTAAGGTAGTTTATTTGTAGTTAGTTGTTTATCTTCGTCATTAATAAATGACAATATTCATCAAATCATGACTTGTAGTGTTTTTAAGGAGTAAAAATTAACAAAGCTGCAGGACCAAGATGGAACTGGTTTCCACAAATTTTAGCATAAGATAAATGGAGGACATAATATTAATTATTATTATTATTATTAAATTTATTTGTGATACCTAAGTATGCCTGAAATATTCTGTCTATTGTCGTCAACTTTATATTCTGTATTTTCCTTATCTTTATAATGTCCGGTGTAGTGTCGCTGATTTGTCGAGGTATTTCACTATATTGTCGTGTTTTCTTTTTCGGCTAAATAATATCAAAAATTATATAAAATATGCACTCATATCCTCAGAAACTAATCAGTCTTTTCTCTTTTCTCTTTCTATCTCTCTTTCTTTTCCTCTTACTGAAATGAGACTTATCATGGAAAATATACGCCTAGTACGGGCCGGTAATTTACCCAGTCTGTGTTTACAGTTCTTAATGAAATATACCAATATACCTGTAATTAATAATGGCTGAAATTAAAATCATATCAGTTAATTGTCAAGGAATAAATGATTCTAAGAAAAGAAAAGAAATTTTTCAATACTATAGAAAACAAAAATGTAATATCCTATGTTAAGTAGACAGACATTTTGCTGAAGAGATGGAACAATAAATTAGAAGCCATTGGGGCTATGAAGCGTGTTTTAATTCGTTTTCTTCAAAGTCAAGAGGAGTTGCTATTTTCTATAATAACAATTTTGATTTCAAAATACATGAGCAAATCAAAGTAGAGAATACAAGGAATTTATTAGCACTAAGTATTCCAATAATAGAAAGTTAAGCTTATTATGTTTGTGTGGACCTAATGAGGATAGTCCGCAATTTTACCAGAACTTGAGCAATATTGTCAACAAACTTCAAAATGATGAGATGAATATTGTGGAAGATTTAAATTTGGTATTAGATACAAGTCAAGATTATTATAAATATTTACATGTTAATAATCCGAAAGCGAGGGAAATAGTCTTAGAGCATATGATTTCTTACAATTGAGTAGATATACATGTATATAGAGAATTTCATCCAAATGATAAGAGGTACACTTGGAGAAAACCAACACCTTTGAAACAAGCACGTCTAGACTTTTTTCTTATTTCAGCTTCACTTAGAAAAGAAGTTAAAAATAGTGATATCATGATAAGCTATAGATCAGATCATTCTCATGTACTTATCTCTTTAAAGTTTAATGATTTTACACATGACAGTGGCCTTTGGAAATTTAACAACTCTCTTTTAAAAGATTTAGAGTATGTTCAAAGTATTAATTGTCATATTAACCAAATTAAAATGCAAGATACAGTTCCAGTGTACAAAAAAGAGTCTATTCTGGATATTCCAGATTCTGAAATCCAATTTACAATTAATGACCAGCTTTTTCTAGAGACACTGTTGATGGAAATTAGATCTATCTCATATGTAAGTTATTTAAGAAAGAAAAGGACAAAAAAGGAAAAGGAGTTACTAGAAGAGCTTTTAGAATTAGAAAAGGAGTATGAAAAACATATTGATAAAATAAATGAGAAGAAAAACTATAAAACGTTCACGCTCTAAATGGATAAATGAGGGACAAAACCACCTAATTATTTTTTAAATTTAGAAAATCGTCACTATATATATAAGTAAAATTATTCCAAAGATAATACTATCAGAAAATAATGAACAGATAGAAATAGTTAAACAAGAGGACATTTTAAATGAACTGGAAAACTTTTATAAAAAATTATATGTAAATAATTTGATGATAGCAAAAAGTACAGATATTTCACTAAGTGACATTCTAAAATAGTATTCTGTCCCTAAACTATCTGACAATGAAAGAAAATCAATTGAAGGATATGTAACACATAAGGAAGCTTCTTTAGTATTAAAGAGTATGTCAAACAATAAAAGTCAAGGCAGTGATGGGTTTACAGTTGAATTTTTTAAATATTTTGAAATAAATTAGGCTCCTTTGTTGTTAAATCTTTAAATTATGGATATATGGTAGGAGAACTATCATCTATTTAGAAACAAGGAGTTATAACTTGTATACCCAAGGAGGGAAAGAGCAAATTCTACGTTGGTAACTGGAGACCTATCTCAATGCTCAATGTTATATATAAAATCGGATCAGGATGTATAGCAAGCAGAATAAAAACTGTTCTAAACAAAATTAAAAGTAATGATCAAACTGTTTTCATCTCTGGAAGATTTATATGGGAAAAAATAATAGACTGATCTATGATTTGATGAATTATGCCGAAAATAATTATATTCCAGGGCCCGGTTTTTCGAAAGGTGGTAAACTCTAACACCGTGTTAACTCTGTGTTAAAGTCGGTGTTAAAGTTAACGAAATGGTTAAGTGTTTTTTCAAAAGTGTGTTAGAGTTTAACCATGTGTTAACTCTGTGTTAACTTTAATCCACCCCCAGTTCCTTGGTTAAGATTTAACACAGTGATTAAATATGGCCGCCGGTGTAATTTTGTTGCCACTTCAACTCAAAAAGTTGGTAAAAGAAACATTTAACAGAAATTTCAAAGTTTAAAAATTCTTAAATATGATATAAAATACGGAAAAGCAACCGGCTTGACATGAAAAGTTTCATTATCTATGTGATATACTTATGGAAGAAGGAATTTGCACATGGTTCATAACCCTTTTGTTAAAGAATCCTTTGGAGGAGGCTGCATTGTTGACAGCAGTAAAAGGTACTTTTTTTCTTTTCCCTTTGTTTGACCTTCACATTGATTTTATTGTTGTTGTCACTTAAGACATTTAACAAAAATTTCCACAATTATTAGTGAAATGGGTACTATTAGTACAAAAAACATTGTAAAATTTTTCCTTCAATTTAAATATAAATGAGAAAAGAATTATCATCCTCTTGATACATACATGTTTGCATAATTTTATTTTCAATGTTGTTACTGCATATTAAGATTTATCTCCCTTTTGACAAAATGCAAGTGGTGGATCATGATTATTTCTAAAACGTCTACATAAATGTAATGCACAGTCAAGCAATGAAAAGATACTAAAACTATCTGTTTGGAGCTATTTGTATGATTTTTATGTACAAGTATTTCATATTATATCTTCCCTTTTTAAATAACTTTTTAAAAGAATAACTGCATTTAAAATTTTTGAACCATTTAATTTTTAAAACTCCATATACAGTATGGATTTAATTAAATCAGTGATATTTAAATTTGACATTATTTATTTCATTTCACTAGGCAGATCCAAATCATGATGCACATATTTTAAGTGTATCTATTTCAAATGTATTTTACATTATTAATTAATGTATTTCTGACAAGTTTTAAGTATCTTTATAATTAAAAAAAAAATCTGTTGTTTTATATTTTAAATATAAAATCAGTGATTTAAAAGATTTGGAAGAAGGAGAACATGGAAGTTGTGAAAAAAGTATTCTGCTGGGTGACACTTACTATGCTTGCTACCTAATTCTCCGAAAGCCATGTCTCATGAGGCACACAAACTGCAGCTAAGGAAAAATGTAACCAAACATGCATACCAAGACCAGAAGTGAAATTGAGAGGTTCTTTGTACGCATAAGGTGTGCATATGCATGACTCTTTTTTTTTAAACTTTAATTATTAAAGTTTGAGTAGTTTTAGTAGAAGTACTTGACAAATTTTCAATTATAAGGGTATTTCACAAAAAATATATAACAGAGCATTCAAGACATATGCTTTAAGAATAAATATTTAATATATCCCTGAAAATTTCAGGGGAATTATTATTACATTTACTGTACTCTCATTCAATCTGATTAGTCGCCATTACTGAATTTAAGACATCCTTTTCTATAAGTTTAATGTCACCTGGATATGAACTAGCTCTTTGCTTAACTTTTACATGTATATGCATGAAAAAAAATGACAATAACAAACCGTCAACCATCTCAAAAATCCATAAAACGAAATACAATTTCAAAGCAGAGCAACACGGACCTCCAAGATAGAGGTAGGATCAGGTGCCTAGGAGGAGTGAGCATCCTCTGCTGACCGGTCACACTCGCCGTGTGCTCTTTGTCGTAATCGGGAAAATAAAAACCGCAAAAGTCCGTAGACAATCAGGCAATTAATTATGGTCTAACAATTAGTATGAAAAACGCCAGTCAGCATGCGACTCAGTGGAAGATTGTATTTGCTGACAAGGTCGTCGTATCGACCATAGAAAAGATGACTTTAAACGAGACTGTTGATAGTCCTGTTTTATCAACTTGTTTGTCAGTAGCTTGCCTCGTCTTCGAAACTGTTCATACGAAGAGCATGCCCTTGCGTATCGAATTAACTGAGAGACAAAAACACCATATGCAGGTGATGAAGGTATATTGCTACATAAGTAAGGAAAGTTGACTATAGAAAAATTGAAGTCATCGCGTTTATCTTTAAGTTTTGTTGTTAGGTTACCATCAATGTCCATTTCCAGTAAAATATCCAAATATGAAACAGATGACGCTGACACTGTGGTATCTTTTATTTCAAGTTCACTGGGATATATCGAGTCGACGTAAGTATGGAAATAACAATTGTTAATTGATAATACGTCGTCGATATACCTAAATGTTGAGTTGAAGGCCACAGCGAGTGATTTATTTTTTTTCACGTACAAGTTATTGAATAAATTCTGCTTCATAAGAATACAAAAAAAGGGTTGCTAACAATGGGGCACAATTGGTACCCATGGGAATTCCAATAGATTGTTGGAAGACTTGATTTCCAAAAACTACATAGATGTTGTCTATCAGAAATTCAAGCATCTTTTTAATGTCAACTTCAGAGTACTTGTGTGTGCAATCAGAATGGTTTTTAACAAAATAGTTTCTTAGATTTCCAATGACAAGGTAAGCATTTTTACGACTTCCATTTTTATTGAAGAAACAACTGTCGATGATATCAAAAAGTCTGGATTTTAATTTGTCGTGGGGAATGGTTGTATAAAGCGTTGAAAAATCGTACGTTTTGATGCTATTGATTTTGGTAAGATTTTGTGACCTCAGAGTTTCTTATAATTCTTTAGAGTTTTTTAGTATCCACATCTGATTCACACCACTTCTGGAGTAGATTGTTGTACAGTACTCTTGAAGCTTCTCCTTAACTTCTGTAAGAATTTTAGTAAGGAGTAAAGAGAGAGGTTTGGTAGAACATTTACTGGAACCTGCTATATATCTCTGTTTGTAAGGACTTTTGTGAAGCTTTGGAATCCAGTACAAATAAGGTAAATCAAATTCATTTTGTTTATTGGGGATATTAAAGGTATTCATAACCGATTTATGATTTTGAAGTATGTAACTCACATTAGACTCATGTGCATACAACCGGGTACATATACATAAATCAGTCCATGTTTTCTAATTATCTCCATTTTTAATAGAATTTGTAGTCAGAACTGTTAAATATTTGAAATGAATTTGAACTTCAGTCCCAAAATAGGACTATACTTGTCTTTATTTCACATTTGTTGTCTTTTTGTACATATCCCATTCTTTTTAATTCACAGATTTGCATGATACAGGAATTATAACTGCCTGTACTCACTGTTCATGCATTTGTAAAGGACTTAGAGAGACTCAGAGAAAGATGAGTATTTGATGACATTGATGACATCCAACCTCTAAACCTCAAACACCATGCACCAAGAGAAAGAGAACAATCATTATGACATTTAATTTAATGCCTACATCCTAAAAAGCTTAGATTATAATACAATGACATCTTTCGCTCTCGCTCTCTCTCTATCTCTGTAAAACAGTGTGTTGACTATTTTATATTTGTACGTTTATAAAAGTAAGGATTTTCATCTAAATGTGAAATAATACACAGAATGTTACAGGTATTTAATGGATGATGCAATTTTTGTTCATCACAGTTTTTTACTTGTAAAGTTATGTATATAATGGATGATGCAATTTTTGTTCATCACAGTTTTTACTTGTAAAGCTATATTGTTATGTAACAATTAATTTTATTCTCTTATAATTACCCATGTTAGATTTAATATTTATATTACATTTCTTTTTATATGTCTTTGTCTAACATGTCCTTGTATTAAAAATATGCATTACTACTGGTAAGCCTCTGACATAACCCTTTTCGTTTTTTAAAGGCATATTTTTCTTTCAAATTGAAGTTTCTATGGAGACAAATGCAGTTAACATTAAATACAAATGTAAAAAAAATCCTAGTTTTTACCTAGCCCTCCTTCCCATCCAAAAGTGAAATTTATAGATGCATTTACATGGTTTAAAAATCACCCACTCCTTCCAAATGTCTCAATTTACAGTACACATGCATTTAGGATATGTAAATGTACATGTACATTTTACATTAAAATAGCATCTACCATAATAAATACCTTTGAAATGAACAAAAAACAACATATTTGTACCTTTGTGTTGTATAAATGTATCACCACTGAAATGACTTCCATTTCACTTTTGATAACTTTTAGCTTATATTTTGATAGTCTAAATTATTTTTACTTTAATCCTATCGTATATGTTCCCATACCTAGCAATTCTTTACGGACATCTAAAGCATTCCTTATTATTTATTTCTAAAGGTTGTCTAAGCTGTTGTTTACTTCTTAATCCCCTAGCATATTTAATGATTTCACGTACAGTAATTGTTAATCTCTATCATTGTGGCTATGGTCTCTGACATAGGTGTTACATAAACCTTTTTACTTCCTGGCATCAAAGGATGACACTGATATAAAGTAATTATTTGATTAGCCCTAAGTTACAGCTTTACCTCAGGCAATTGACAGAAAAGATTAAGGTAAGGTTTGCGGTTACAGGGAGATAACCCCGTATTTTTATTGTGACGTAACACCAACAACCCTGTATTTCAGCTTTGACGTCAAAATTTATGAGACGTCATAATTGATTTCAGGTTCTTTTGATTTCGCGGGGTTTTGAAGTTTCATTGAATAAATAACAAGACACAAGCGCTTTATCAATTTTCACGAAAACAAAGTCCGCATCATATGGTTTTGAATAGTGTTTTAGAAACATCAGATTACACATATACTAAGATACATTTTTCCTGAAATCGGTGGACTTGGAAAGGTTTCAAATAAAATGTTTTTGTTTACATAACAGTAGTTAAAAAATAAGACTTTTGTTGTATTTTATTCTATTTGTAAATAGTTCATTAGAAAATCAAAAAAATAAATCACGATATAAAAAGTGACATTATTTTTTAACAATTTAAGCATAAAACATCTCCATAATAGTTACATATAAAATGTATATATTTTCACGAAATTATTTACATTTCATCAACATGAAAATTTGATATCATGAACTTTGACCTTTTGTAGTTATAAAACGGGACCGGCGAAATCATTTGAATTTCATGAGAAAAACGACTTTAGTATAGTGAACAAAATGGTATGTAACTTTGGTACAATTCCTAAAAATTGCAAGCCGCAAACCTTACCTTAAATCTAATAAATTAGTTTTTAGTAGAAGTTCGGAAACTTTAGAGAAGAGAGTTAGCAAGGAGACTTGGACTGAAAGGATGTAGGGTGAAGCTAAGAAACCATGTAGAGTGTTAGGAGACAATTTCCAATTCATCTGTTTAGACCCATTTCTCTAAATTACCGTAAGATAGGAACAAAACTTGCATTTTATATTACCTGCCTGTGTATATTGGATTATTTAATATTTCAATCTTTAATAAACTATTCTTGTATCCTGCCATTTGGACTTTGTGCATTCTTCATTTATTAGTTCCCCTTGAGCTTAATTCCCCAAATGATCGTGCACCGTCGCCTAAATTATGTACCACACATCCGGGCGTGGTCACAGAGTGGTCGAGAATCCGGTTCGAATCTTATGAAATTCCTCTCACTGTGAACTGATGTAAACATTCTGGGACTCTTTGGATTTCTGCAGGATTTCTGTGCTGTCAAAAACTGTGATTTGTGACTCTAACATTCTTATGAAAAGGAAAGAAGACCAAGTCCATACAGATACAGCGTGCCAGTTCCTGTTGGTGAGTACAGCCACTTTTATCACATGTGACACAGTTTAGATAATTTTCTATTGTTTTTATTTTTGACATTTATAGATTTATAATTCTTTAGCTGTTTTTATCACTGATAATGGCTCACTCACTTGAAATCCCATCAAAGTCCCAACATGCTTCCAATCCTAAAAACATTTTAGCTACTATTTCAGCCGCAATGACCAATAAGAACAAAATTCAAGTCAAACCCTCTAACTTTCATATCAATGCCCTTGTTGATACCGGTGCTAATATTTCTGTTGTTTGCAACAAATTTTTGAGGAAACTTTTCAAAAATCCTCACATTTACAAATCAAATCTCTCAGCTGTTACAGGTGTTTGCAACACATCACATGCTATTCTTGGTCAAACAGATCTGAAATAGATGTCAATGGTTTGAAAGTGCCCCATACTTTTCATATTTTGGACAATTTGCCCCACACTATTATTTTAGGCCAAGACTTTCTAGAGCAAAACAATGCTGTCATAGATCTCTCCCATAAATGTGTGTCTTTTCATAATGAAACAACCATTGCCTGACCGCCACCTTTTAGCTCACCTGAGCTGAAAGCTACTAGAAATAAAAAAAATGTATTTTATTTTTTACCTTGCCGATAAATACAAAAGATTTGAATAACCCCGCCTAAAATGAGTCCCGTGACATCCATCTCGGTCTATCAACAACAATGGCGACGACGAGAAAGAGGGGTAGACCGTTAAGTTTGACAGATTTGGCAAAGAAAGAGAAAAAGACAGACTGACAAGGATAGGAACAAATGGAAGATCGTCATCGAAGACCATGTAGATTGATGGAATAGGAATTAAAGCTGAATTAAACTTAAGTTTCCATCATGAAGTTGTAGGGGTTCTGCTAGTCAGGTTCGTGCTCCATGTGTTCCGTGTCTTTACTTTATAAGTTATAAACCACAAGTGGCTTTTCGTTTAGAGGAATTTTTGAATAAAGAATAAATAAACACTCTCAGTACATGCATCCCTCAGGGAGAGGGGTATTTACTCCGTTTACCATGTCGATGATGCTAAAATCGTGTTTCATCTTTATTACACATAAATAACAATTTATATTGTTCTACATTTATAAATATCGGAATAAAAATGCTTCGAGTATCATCTGATATAAGAATTATATCTAATTTAAGACATGAAAAAAAAACGTGACTCTAATTTGTAAACAAACTGTTCTTCCATTGTGTTTTCAATGCTTGAATTTCCCGCACTCATGCGCAGTGGCGTTATAAATGGCGGATGACATTAATATTCATCAGACGTGTAGCAAAGTTTAGAAAGAAATAACTAAAGACAAAACATGTTTTATGGACCTAGAGTTTGTGAAACCTCTAATTATATATAAAAAACATGATATATATTTTTACTCAAACTCATGTCAAACTTTTACACCAAATACGCCACATATATACCTTTAAACGTGTGTGAAAACACGGGTTGTACAGATTAAAGTTTGATCAAATCATGATTCCCTAGAGGTAAGTGGGTGTATATAGGAATAGAGAAAAATCTTCTTAAAAAAAAAACAAAAAATACATAAAAATATGTGGATAATAATCGCCAAAATTTTTTTACTTCTGTAATTAGTTGTGAAGATATTTTGATTTAAAAATACTGTAATGCTGATTTCATCACAGTTATGACTATTGTTGCTCGGGCGAGCGATGTGACATGCACATGGGCCTCGTGTTTACAGTTTAGAATCCACTTCCCATTGATATGCTTTGTGGCAGGCTTAGTGAAATATTGCCCAGTGGTTCTAGAGTAGAAGTCGAAAATGTGAAAAGTTTACACACAGACAGACGAACAGACAGATGGACGGACGACGGACAACAGGTGATCAGAAAAGTTCACTAGAACCTTCGGTTCAAGTGAGCTAAATATCAAGATATTTCACTTGATTTGCACAGTCATTAGTTACCTTTGTAACTATATATATATATATATATATATATATATATATATATATATATACGTACCTGTTCAAATTTTTTTCAAAGAATTTATTCATGTAGTGGTAATAAAGTGAAGTAAAATAAGTTTACTTTAAGTTTTGTAACTTTATTTTTTTAAAGGTGTGCAGTTACGGTCGCCACTGGTTATGCTTTAAAATGTGTATATTTCTAAAAATTATTTGATTTTGTTTAGCTTTAGTTAAGGCCTAGAAGTAAAATCAAAACAGATTTGCCTTTCCTTAACCAATGCCAAAAAATAAATTCAGGTATATGTATATACATATATAACACATGTATATGTTAAAAAAATGACACATACGTTACTGTCGCAACGACTAGTTACCTGTAGAATGTTGTTAGTTAGTTGGTGTTGACTCTATTCCTTTACATATGTGTTTGCAGAATTTCTGTTTTATCATAAAAACTAATGTTGTTGCATTTTTCCTGAAAAAGACAGTAAAATATGGTGTCGCAAGTTTCACTTTTTGACGTTTTTCTATGGAATTACGTTAATAGAAATTAATACTTTTTCAGTTCTAAACCATTTTGAAACAAAACTCTGTATTTTATTGTAATTAAACAGAAAAACTGAAGTGTAAACTTCGTATATAATTATTCACGGAGTCAGATTAAAATTAAAATATCAAAGAAAAGTTTAAAAGTCTTAGACGTATGGATAATAATGTTACGTACTAAATCACATAATTTTCTTTAAACAATTAATTTGAAAACATATTTAGGACGTTTTGGTATTTCTGCTAATAGTTTTTGTAATAAATAGTGGGTCCACAGCCCTCATTAATACTTTATGCAAACCATTAATGATTTTACTAAAAAAAAAAGATCACTTACATTAAATGTACGTTACCAAACATCCTAAAAACATCCTTAAAATCGCTTTTTTTGCAGAACGAAGTTTCCATATCGCTCCCAGAAGCAGACGACAGGCAGTACGTTATGCTTTGAAATAGAAAATTTTATTTTAAAGATGTGAGTTATTTTCTCCATTTATACCCAGCCTTTGAAGATGCCCTGAACAAATTACACTGCAGTACACACATGATAAACACTCATATGCATGTTTTGAGAATGAATAAGCATTGATCCAAAACTCGATATATGATTGCAGAGTTGAGTGGTATGGAAGATCAGTCGGGGTAATGTACGATACAATATGTAACGTACATTTCAAGATATTAAAATTATTAAATGTTTTTCTAACGTTTCTTTGATATTTTTGGTTGAAATTGGGCACAATTGATATCAACGCGTGCAATTTTACACCAAAGCATTCAAAAAATTATTATTTGATTATGAATAAATAATTATGAAAAAGTGTGTCGGTTGAGATACTTATGAGTACTTAACAGATACAACAAAGGTGATTTATAGGAGTCATATACAATATTTGTAATTTTCATAATGCTCGAACACAATAAAAGAATGATCTGAAATGGTTAAACCGTATCTAATTGCCGTCAAGTTTTAAAACACTGTCTGTTTATAGTAACGGACAATGTACATGTACATTTCACCAATGCGTATGTACAGTTTTCTATTGAAATTGACAATTTATTGAATTTAACTTTTTGAATTATTTCATAGAACGATGCCTTTGAGTCGAGCAGAAATACAAAAGGCGTACATAGAGAGGAAGAAGGCCAAGGAGGGTGAAAGTTACCTCCGAGAGAGAACAAGGAGAATGAAATATTATGTTGTCAACCAATGAAAGAAAAAGAAGAAACAAACAGAATGCAGAGCGAGTAAAGAAAAATCGTGAAAAAAAGAAAAACAGTGGTTTTGCAAGCAGAAGAAGACAACATAGGAGAGACAAGTGGTTAGTTGAGAGTAATTTGACGGCCACAGGAGAAGAGAGGCAATTGATTGTAAGAATGAATTTCAGCAGTTCAAAGAAAGAATCAGCTAGAAAAAGAATCAGTAGAGCGGTCACAAAAGCTCATCGATAAATTAAAAAACTTAAGGCAAAAAATGATGAAATGAAAAAAGAAGATTAGAAAGCTGCAAAAGAGATATGAGCGATTGCAAAGAAGGCAGGTGCGTCACCTCAAACACCAAGAAGTAAAACAGAGATTTGAGAGAGGCAGGTATATCTCCGAAAATAGGAAAAGCAGTGAAAAGAAACCTATTAATAGGCAATGCTCTGCTTTGTGAAATTAATGAGGCAAATTTGAAAGCTGGTTCATTAACTGTGAAGAAGCAAATGTTACAAGCTAGTGCATCTGGAAACACACTTAAAAGATACAAGGGACTAAAGTGGTTAGGACGCAAAACGGGGATGAATATAAACAAACTTGGGCATACTGTAAAGAAATGGATAGATATAGGAAGGAAATCAAGGAGAAGAGTTCAAGAGAGATATAAAAAAGATGTAGCTTCTTCTCTTGAAAGAGATGACAATAGCAGAGCACAACCAGGCAAAGCAGATGCGAAGAAGATAGAATCAGGCGAAAAGATACAAACCCGAGTACTCACAGCTACTTATCCAATTTGCATCAGAAGTTCATATTGGAACATCCCAATGTAGAACTTTCCCTGGCAACATTATGCAGAATGAGACCCAAACACATACATGTACTTAACACAAGTATGATATCTAGAAGCTGCTGCTTATGTACAAAACATCAAAATACGGCGTTACTGCTTCGGTGTCTGAAAAGTACGGGATCCAAGTACCATTGCATCCTGGATCATTTATGAAGCAAACTGGTCAACCCAATCTCCAAAACAAGACTATTGGACTGATGGGCCAACCAGCCAATATCATAACAAACAAGTTTTCTTCACTATTGCTAACCACAAGGAAATTTTTGGAGTTCAAGCACGCTGGAACTACCTCGAGGCGGGGCACGGGAAGGGGCCATGTGATGGTCTTGGAGGAAATAAAAAGATAAATTGCCAAAGCATCATTTCATTGTACAGATGGATTTTGCGGAAAATTTTTCTTGCAAATCCAATGAGGAAATCCAATCTGCATATTGGAATATGACTTCTGTAACACTTAATCCGACTGTGGTTTATTTTATGAACACTGACATGAAATTGGAACATCAAAGTTTTGTTGTTGTTTCAGACGAACTGAGCCATTCGGCAATAACTGTACATGGAATATTGGAGAAGATGATCCCAAAGCTCAAAGAAATAGATGAAGATGTTGAAATAATTCACTATTGGACTGATGGGCCAACCAGCCAATATCATAACAAACAAGTTTTCTTCACTATTGCTAACCACAAGGAAATTTTTGGAGTTCAAGCACGCTGGAACTACTTCGGGGCACGGGGAGGGGCCATGTGATGGTCTTGGAGGAACCACCAAGAGAATGGCAGATGAAGCGGTGCGCAGTAAAAGAACAGTTATCCAACATGCAAATGATTTTTTTAAGTGGGCTGTAGAATCCAACTTAAAGGGAATTAAATTTCTTTTTGTATCCTCAGACGATTGTAAATCAGCTGCAAAAATTCTGTCCGCGAGAAATGTTAAGCCTCTTCAAAGTACATTCAAAGTCCATGCTGTAATTGGGAAAGGAAATTCCATTGTAACTTTGAATGAGGTGAGTTGCTACTGTCACCAATGTTTTTTGGGTGATAGTCTAAACTTTGACCATGGTTGGAAAGTACAAAGCTTGAATAAACGAACCAATAACCTCAAGACAAACACAGGAGAGGATCACTACCTCAAGACAAACACAGGAGAGGATCACAATTAGCGGAAGAAGCTGATAAGGTAATGGAATAACCACCAACTACAAATGAAAGCCAGATTGATCTTATTGAAAGAGGATATATAGCTGCAAAGTAATAAAGAACCTGGTATATATAGCAAACATTCTACAAATCGACGATTAATTCTGACGACGAAGTAGAAGTGATTTTTATGGAGAGAAAAAAGCAACCTTTCCAGTGGGCAGCAAGAGATGACATCCTTTGGATATATACCGGTCACATATGTTATTTGTAAAGTCACAGAATCAGTGTACACTGGGAAATCTAAAAGAATGCTGAAACTTCTTCCCGAAGACAAGGGAAAAATCCTGAATTTGTTTAAATGATATTGTGTGAAATATACGTTGCATAACACGTTAAATGTGTACATTAGGTTATTGTTTATAACAAACTATCATGGTTTAGAAGTATTTTAAATAAAAAAGCTTATGTTACCATCCGTTAAACTTTAAGCACGATTATTTAAGAAATGAACTCAATGTCTACCCAAGTTATACGAGTATAACCTGGGTTGGGGCAGTTTACGCTTTATAATCCGCGAATTTTCTGTGATTTACTGTACAAATTGAGTGCGTTTTACTTTTAAAAATGATATTAATCTGTTCAAAATTCAAACGTACCGTCAAGCGGATCAATACGTTTTTGACGTTAGTGCATTGTGACGTGCCTTGTGACGTGCTAACTAGGTTATACACATTTAACTAAATTTTTCTATCCAATCCAATCAAATGCCGTGTTACAACCAGAATTAAATTATTGTTCTTTAACATTATAAAATGTTTGCTTATCTGTTTCTTTGATAACGTACATTACAATTTTCAAAGTAGGTTAATGTTTAATTATTTCATACTTCTTGATTTCATTAAAATTATCAGATATGATAAGTTATTCTCTGTGTTATTTTCATATGATTCTGGGTATTTTCTCTACTAAGTTTCGGATAAAGCCCGGCGTTATTTTGAAATATACGTTACTTTTGACATGCGCCTTTCGGTCGAAATAATTCTTGAAAACAATGTCTATATATTTATTGGTAAAAAGGTTACTAGCAATACTTTTTTTATGTTTTTTATTCTTGCCAGAAAAAGGCGTTGTTTATCATTCATACTTCCGTATAAATATACGAAAGCTTTGATTGTTATACGTTTTAAAGTAAAGATGATGAAATATTAAATATAAAAAAATCAGATTCTTTCATATTGTTGGAAAAGAAAGTTAAATTGATATTTCTAATTGTGTTTGTTTTCTAATAAACTAAAAATATCACACATAACTACAAATTAATTATATACATAATATGATAAAAATATTTAGAATAATTAGGGGCGTAGCTAGAACTTTTTGATGTGCACGCCAAAGAAGGCAAGGGGGTCTGGGGGCCAATGGGTCCAGGGCGCGAAGCCCTCGGAAGCTCATGAGTTTAAACGTTCTCTGCTGGCAAAAATCTACGCTCTGCTTATGAGCACGAAGTATAATATCCAGCTGCAAACTAATTATTTAAAAGAAAATGAGCGAATAATGCGGGTAAAATGCCTTTATTAGGATGTATGAGATAGTGAGTTTTTTTTAAGTCAGATATATTTACATTTTGAACTGTCTTTGTCTGTGATAACATTACGAATCAATTTTGAACCCTAAAACCCAATAACTTCATAAAACATAGGACACAAAATGGGCGTGTCTTTATAGCACAACCTAAAAACGGTATAGGTTGCGCCGGCTAATGTTCACAAAACGTAAGTCTTCCAATAGTAACGTACATTTTTCGAGCAAATTTTATTGATTTAAATATCTTTATTCTCTGTAGCATATTAAAAGAATGGCAAATAATTACGTAAAAAAAAAACCCTTATAAACTCGGAATGACAAAACACTACCAATTAAGAATTAATAACAATAGCCAATGAGTTCAAGAATTTTATTTTTTCATTTATATCTAAAACCTTTATTGAGAATGGGTGCTATACAGCTACATATACATGTATAGGTCACCGTGAGTCTAATTATGAATGAATTTTTGAGAAACACTGTACTATTAACTACGAATCTGCGTCTGTGATTCGTAAAATAGCTCGCACTGGCTGTTCCGGTAATTTCCGTGCAAACATAATTAATAACGTAGATTAGATAATAGTTTTTTTCTCAGTCTTCATTATTTCAATACGTTTATTTTTTAATAAATATTTTCCTATTTCTTTTATGTAATCTGGGTTGATTTATTTTTTCAAATATTTTTAGTGCGTATTTTACATTTCTTCCCCGGAGGGGGTTTATTTCTGAATTCTGAAGGCAAAGGTCAAGCTTCAACAGCGTGTCTCCGATGTCGGAATAGTGTGAAAAGTGACAGTAAACTTCGTTATTACGTTATTACAAAAGGATATTTTACTGTTTTAACAACGGAACACATTATTTTTACCCAGATATTATACACGGTAAGTAAGCGAGAATTACACTTGGAGGTTTTTTCGGTTTTGCACAATGACGAATTCACACATTGTGCCCAGTGCATTTTTATTTTATAGAAAATATATTTGTTTATTTGGAGATCAGAACAATTTTGTAAGAAATCTTTTGTTAGGGTTAAGAATTAGGGATGCTACATCGTGTTTATAAGGGAATGTGAAGCGAGCAGCGAATTTATGGACCCCGATTATGGACTCTATGATTCACACTTGAATGTTATCAACCCTCTATAAAAACAGGTGCCATGCTATAGAAGATGGGTGGAATCGTTTGGGAGGGACTCATGTGTGGAATGTTCTTATGGTGTGATAATATGAAGTGTATTCATATATTACTCATCTCATCTTTCTTACTTGTCAAGTTTCACAGTTTCAAAATTCATAATGGTTTTTGATCCACACATTTTTAAATCTAAATATAATATGCAAAAGGATCCAATGTGTGTTGTACTGTTATAGTTTTTAGCCTGTCAGGAAACATGTGTTTTCTTTTTAATGACCCAGGTCAAAATTTGTTTTGTAAACATAGACAGAGAGTTTACAGTTAATCAGATAATCCCTTATTGGGTCAGGTGAGATTGACCTGAAAAGGTTACTGGGTCTTATACACATATTAACCATCTGTTTATATGTTGATGTGTATTTGCTAACTTCATCAATAATGCAGGGCACTGATAGAATTCACCAGCATGGCAATATTTAGGGCCAGGGAACAAGTGTACAAATGTTTTACCTGCATTTACCTGGATTTTGCGCATGTTGCATAATCATAACTGTGTGTACCTTGTTATCTCATTGTTTGATGTGTGTTCATTTAAGATCTCCTTTTTGCTGATTTAAGGTACAATTTTAGAATTCGCCAGTAGCCAAATCTGTTAAAAATTAGACATTTATATACCACCAAGCACATGTCTCAGTCAAAACAAACATGTCCGCATTTCATGATATCTTGGGATTTATCGAAAAATGAGAATTTTTCAATTCAACTTTCAAGGACTGCAGTTAAAAGTACATATAGTTGGTGACATATAAATACATAGTAAGATCTGCTATTAGTAAACCACAAATTTTCTGCTATCATTTGAATGAGTAAATGTGAATGTAAACATAAATTAAAAGATTTCAATAACAACTGATTCTAAATGACTTAGGAGATGGATAGTTACATGATTCAGACTTTGTCCAGGTCTTCTTGACAGTTCACTAAGTGGTACCCACTCACTTCTTTACTTTTGTGAGGATCTGTAGAAGTGGTGCCTCTTGACTCAAGTGGTGCATGTTTTGATGTGGGGAGTTCCACAAGCCCTTGTGGAGGGTTGGTGGTTTCCGGTCTTAGTTTCCAACTTAGTCACAGCTACAGTACAGAACTAAGTACTGAAGTAGCAACCAGATTCAACCAGAGTCCTAACAGAAAAAAGGGACTGAAAAGGAAGAAGTGTGTGTTTGTTTGGGGAAGGGGGGGGGGGGGTCATCAAAATTTGAGTGCCATGATTAAATGTTGTACTATTACCATGATAACCAGGTAGAAATGGTAGAGATGGGTTCACATGGGTAAGAGTAGGTGAGGGTCAAATTGTTAGGGATGGGTTGGGTCAGAATGGTGGGGATAGAGAGGAAATTATGTTATGGGCAGGTGGACTGCAACTTTTGGGATGGGTTGGGGTATCTATGTTAGGGGTGGGGTGGGTTCAAGAGATGGGAGTGGGGGAATTTGCCATAAAGGTAGTATTATCAGACAGAGGTGGAATTTGTATCTCAGTTTAGACTCTGTGTTCTAGAAAACCTAGAGCCCTTGATCAAGAAAAAAACTTTCTTGTTAACACTGTCATTTGATTGGTTGGGACTGAAAACTGTTATAAGATACATTTTAAGTGTGTAGACATGGAAAGTGTAGATTTAAGTATGTTAGTTTTTCTTCTTTGCCAAGGCCACCTTTATGACATTGTGTATTTGTTAACTCTGACTCAGTGGTGGGTCAGTTTGGGGAAGTAATAATTGTCGTAGGGAACTAATAATTATCCAAAGTTTCTCAAAAACTTTATTTTGAAACCACTTTGATATTTATTTTAAAATTAAAAATGCTCTAACTCTTAACATCTTCAGTCAGGTACTTTTTAATGAGTCATACAAGAGACAACAATGTGAAACCAACAACTTTTTAGAGTTGGCCTTAATCTTCTTAAATGCATCATATTATCGTATTATGTAGCTGCTGCCAATTAAGATGTAATGCAGTCGACATGATAGCTTAATTATACAACAGACATTATTATTTATATATTAAAAACATTTTTAAATAGTCTTTGTTGATATGAGTGACAAATAATAACAAGAGTTGTAAATATTAATTAATTGGGTTGATTTCAATTTCACAGTCTGTAGCGGGTCCCTGTGGTATAGAAGCAGGATGAAGCGTTCTCAGTGGTTTATGCAGTAATCAAGTTTACAATGTAATATTTATGGCAGCCTAATTATGGTGGGTAATGGGACGGTAATTAAAACTCCTGCTCTCCTGTCCCTGGGGGGCTGCAGTGTAAACTTTACTACGCTCTAGGTGGGAGGATACTTGGTCCAAGTCCAAAATAGTACACAGTTTATGGTAAAAAAATATATACCTTGTGTATTCTTGAATTTAGTGATCAGAGATTTTCATGTTATAACTTTGTTCTATGCAGTGCTGTGTCAGAGCTGATGAAAAAGAATTAAAGATAACATTCTGGAGTTTGGAATGATAAAGTATTACACAGGGTGTAGGAATGGGAATCAATACACTGGTTTTTGGTTGGCCGATATTGTTTCCCTCATTGAGCTACACACTGCAGTGACGATATATTGATGTTGGCTCTCGGAGTTTTTGTTCTATGAGTAAGCTGGCCCTTACCCCCAATTACAGAGGCCTGTCCCCCCAGGTCACTACATAGTACACACCTCAGATCTCACTTAATAGTTTCTGTGGTCAGTGGGGCGAGAAATTGTTTATGCTCGTAGGTAGCGGTAATTCAGTGGACCAAGGATGTTAAAGGGGCATGGTCACGATTTTGGTCAAAAATTTTTTCTCGATTTTAACGTTTACAATGCTTCAGTAAGGCATTTTTGATAGGCAACCAAAATTTGAGCGTCATTCGTTGAGTTATAAGCGAGTTACAGAGCTTACAATTCTTTGCTATGTAAACAAAGCTTTTGTTTACATTTTGAACGTTGAAGTGAAAACTTCAGTTTAAGACCGAAAATGAATGTTGTAAACGTTAGGATCTGTTTATATATGCTTAAAATGAGTAAGAATATGAAAAATCAGCTTGAAAAAGATTTTTTACCGGTATATTGAACTTATGTAAACAAACACAGGGCACGAGCCTTGTTTACATTACAAAGAATTGTGAGCCATGTATCTTGCTTAAAACTTCACTACTGACTCTCCAATTTAATTTAATCATTGGAAATCCATTCCTTAAGCATTGTAAATAATAAAAATAGAAATATAGAATTTGACCAAAATCGTGACCATGCCCCTTTAATTTCACTTGGTCCATTAGAGTTGATTTTACTGATATATTATATATCTTAAACTGTTTAACAAGTTTAGATTAAGAATCGTTTAGTAAATATATACTGCTAATGCATGCTTGATTTGATGTCAACAAGATAATCATATTTCACTAAGTTGATTGTAATTATTTGAGATCTGTCTGTCTCTCTGAGTGTGTGTGTGTGTCTCTCTCTCTGCTTTACATAGATATCAGCCATTCATCTCGGGGTATATCTCATAATCTGTGCACTGCATAAATAATCTGGATTTGTGGAAGTTGTTACTGTACCGAGCCCCCTGTCACTGATGGCCATCATGATACCTGCCCTCTTCTGAATTATTGATCATTTCTCGGCATTTAAAGCCTCCACTTGCATGTTGCGTTTTCATGCATAGTTGATTTGTTACGATGGAGCTATGCAGTATTGGTATGTCTTGCATTGTTGTTCTACAAAAGCCTGCATTAACCCCCAACTGACTGAAACCACCAGTTTCCTAATTTGATAATGACAGGTTTGGTCTCAGAGAAATAGTGCCTTGTAAAATGCTACTCATTGGGAATGCTTAATGTAAGGCTGTTAATGAAGATCAGACAATGGCTCTATAATTGGAGGCTTGTTAGTACATTGTGTAAAAGCATTGGAAGCTGGGTCCCAACAGAGAGAGAGAGAGAGAGAGAGAGAGAGAGGGAGAGAGAGAGGAGAGAGAGAAAAGAGAGGAGAGGGAGAGAGAGAGGAGAGGGAGAGGAGGAGGGACATAGACATACAGACAGGAAGAAGAGAGAGAGAATGAGAAATGAGAGAGAGAAAAAGAGAAATGCATAGACCACTGAAACTTTCCCCATGCGGGATTGACAGTCTATTGGGAGTTTTCATTGACCTGACTCTTTGAAATTAAATGAAGTATTATCTGGCAAATCAATAGAACTCAAGTGTCTTTTGTAACCAAATGTTTGAACCTAGATCAGCCATCTTTACAAGTCAATTGTCTGTAGAGGTTACAAGTGGAGGAAACAGAACCAGCCAAAGTAGGATACAGTGTTTACAGAGGATATTTATCTAACAGTACATATTGTCTTATTTTGGAAAGGGGGGGGGGGCTTAGGGTTTAACCTAACACCCATACATTGGCATTAGAGAAAGAAAGAGGCAATAAAGATAAGGAAAGAGAGAAAGAATTAGAGTCCAGAAAAAAGATGGAGAGAGAAAGAGAGGGGATTGAAGTGAGTGTAAAAGACTTGAAGAGGGTAGAGAAAGTTGATAGAGAAGACTTATGCACAGAAAAGACAGTGTAAGAAAAAGAATTAAAAGAGAGAAAGAATGTAAATCTTAACTTTCAGCCAAGTGATGTGTAAGTAATAGTTGCTGATTCTATAGCGATTACTTGGTGTTGGTACTAAGTCAGGACTCTCCATGAATAATGCATTGAATGGATTATCACATCCCTTTGATGTTGGTATTAATCAAGTGTCCAACACTTGTACTGTAGTGAAGTAAGACGAGAGGAGCGACTATATATACAGAGGTGGAGCTGGCTCCATTACGGTACCACAACTCTCTGATAGGGGAGAGAACTCTTGCTGGAATGAACTACAAATTTTTTTACAGTATCGTCATGTTGGAAAATAAGTGAGAATATATCACTAAACCACTGAATTAAAAAAATGCCCTTTTTTGTACACCAAATTCTTAAAGGCTGAAATCTTCTTTAATTGTTTAAAATCAACATTTGTATCATCTAATAATTTTTTTCTTCACTTTGCATGTGTCAGATAAGGATGTATTTGTTTAAAAAAAACTCTGATCAGGATATTCTTAGATCTTCATGTACGGATTTAAATAACTTCCATGTTTGATAATTGGTAGACAGATTCGCACATAGCCATGATCTTGAGATCAGAACAGGGTAATTATCAGCTATGTGAAATTGCTATATGTATTTTCTCACACATATATTTTTCTTAATATAATTTATAAACAGGTGTAAGTATGAGTTGGTATTATTTACGAACATTGCTTGACAAATGATATCTCCCACAGGGTATCCATGTACGTATTGGAGTTCCTTTTAATTCATATTTCTAGAGGAATGAGTTTGTTTCAGTGGCATTGACTGATTTCTAGATGAGTTTGTTTCAGTAGCATTAGCTAACCCTGCGTGATGGCGATAAGGTGGTGTATTGATGAAGTATTGACGGTTACAGACTTGAGATAGACGGGGATTTCTTTAAGAAATTATTGATCAAAGTTCTACTTTCTGTTGAGTTGAAGCTGTTTACACTGAGCGTTGTTTTGATCGTGCCCGAGAGAAGTCGTGTACAACACTACTAGAGAGATGATGTAACTTGATCTATGATCGTGAGGCGATATTAATAGACTCTGTACAGGAATGAGGAGCTGGATGGTCGTAAAACCCCGTGTACTGGCGGAGTTTATATGGACTACTCAGTAATAATACGGTGCATGTACAAATTAGGCCGGGGCTTGTCCATGTTGTCCTGTATCAATAACTATAGCACTGAGCAGTGGTTACTCAGGTGTTTTATGGGCCATGGTCAAAAGGTGCACTATTTCATGGACTTAAACTGATGCCCTGTATGATATGTGTACTCTGCAAAGTTTTATAATTTGTGAATTTCTTGACTGTCATTGGTTGTCTATACAGTCCCTCTTTAGAGAGATGCTGATTCAGCAATGGATATGGAGCTGTATGTTGCTGCTTTCACTCTTTCCTTGGTAGTTCTTTCAATCCCTTGACCTTTAAGCTTCTTGTGTGTCTTGATGTATTGCAGTGTTTTGGGGGAGAGAGGGACTGACTATGCTTCCACTCTTTCATACTCCAATCTCCCACATCTTGTCCTTTCAAGCTCCACAGTACATTTGTCTGCATGTATTATGGTACATTGTTTGAGGAGAGGAGACAAGATCTTAGAGAAATCTCTTTCAGAGAGACTTCTCAGCAAGAGAGAGTGATACTGTTAAACAGAGGAGATAGATTGATAAAGACTCAATACTGTAGATTCCTAAATAAATGCGAGGAATTAATTTTCGAGTAAAATTGCGAGAAGTAACCGTTGTAGATTTTAAAGTCTTGCTTTTGTTTTTCAGACAGTTTTGAACTATAGGAAATTATCGGAAATAATAGCCAAAAAATTGGTGATCGTGGTTTTATGTTCTCGATTTGATACAAAACAGCGGAATAATGTACTCGCGTAAAATAAGGAATTTACAATAATCACATAAGTTTACAATCCTTTTACTAGTTCTTTGTCAATATAGCAAGCTAAAGTTTTATATATAATATATGTAAACACAATTGAATTTTGTTTAACATTTTATTAAATTCAACAAAGATCCTTCTTTCATGAGGTTGTGTTTGTATAGGGTCCACCAGTTTGCTTAATATGAAGGAAATGAATGGCATATTTCTGACACCTATTGATCAAAGTCACCATGATGTACACTAACAATGGCAGAAATATGGGTCAGCGGTCACCCAGATAAAGTCGGTATTTGTAAAGTATCGCTATATTCTTATGGGTGCACACATTCATCAAATCAGATATTAAGTTTTTGAAGCATGCATTTGATCAGATAGATCAGGATTATCAGATCATCCCTAGTACCAGCTCTGTGTGAGGATTGTGAGACAGCTGGGATGAGTGTTTATTTGGGTGACCCGGTGAGTGGCATATGTTGGAAGGCTCCACTAAGAATGATGGTAAGACTTGTGAGACTTTGGCAGAAATATGCTTTGGGTTGTACCATGGAGGGGGGAAAAGGGAGGCTTTGCACTATAAGCAGTGAAGTAAAAATATGAAGTTGGTTAATATTTGATCTGGGGACCTGGGGAATAAGTGAGTTGGAGATGAGGGTTGGAGGAGGGGGTTGAGGATTGGAGGAGGGGGTTGAGGATTGGAGGAGGGAGTTGATGATTGGAGAAGGGGGCTGAGGATTGGAGGAGGGGGTTGAGGATAGGAGGAGGGGGTTGAGGAAAGAGATTCTTTTGAGGGATGAGGGAGAGGAGACTTGGCTCTATGATCTATGATCATATTTGTATTTAATTCAGAAATTCAGCTGTGTGAAATGAGTGTAAGGGGTCATGTTTTCAAATTTCTGTAGTATGGGTGTATGCATCAAGGTTCAAGATTGTGTATCTGCTGCTGTTTTAACTGTAGCTTCCATTATTGGTATTTTGTCAATCATTCTCTGTATTTGTCTAACTTAGTGCTATGCTTTGAAGCCTTGAGGCATAGAAAGACAATATTGGCTTTGCTTATTTGCCAAACAACTTGACAATAGAGCGCCAGCATCTCCTTAATGATAGGGAGATATCAATATTTTTATTCACACCAGTAAACGCCTATTCATCTTAGGCGAGTGACAGAAATTTCCAATATTTTGACGCCCTAATCTGATTGGTGCATCACTACAGTTGGTGAGTGGATGGTCAGTGACACAGGGAGAGGGATAAGGATCCCCCCAGGGATTCCCCAGGGATCACTCGGTCATCTAGAGCCACTCGTCTCTGTGTAGATTTGTCAACGCTATTGAAAAATTGTCTACTTTTTTATAGCAATCTGTCGGAAAAAAACTTGATAATGCCTCGATCAGCCCTGTAGTGTAAAATATTTACAGTATAATTGTTAACACTTTTTATTTTGAGGAATCACAAAAAGTAAAAAAAAAAAGTAATGTGTGTTTTGACATGATAACTTCATTATGAGAGAGAGAGAGAGAGAGAGAGAGAGAGAGAGAGAGAGAGAGAGAGAGAGAGAGATTGGATTATGCAAGATAAATGGGGAAAAGATAAGAAATGTTTGTTCAAAGTGCACAGTTTCCTTAATTTTGAAATCTCAGCAGTTTGAGATTGTAGTGGCCCCAGGTAGATTGTTTACTTATGGCTGAATCACTTCCAGGCGCTTGTCTCTGTCGGTGCAGCCATTGTTAAAGTCTGTACTAGTTACCCCAGTGGTCTGTCCCCAGAGCTTGGTCAAGGTTTGTCTTAGTTTCTGCTCCTTAGAAGGAAAAATTGTTCTTTAATCAATAGATTTGAAGCTGCATGGCTTATTCATTGTTATTACCGGACCGATTGTGTCATTATGACTTGAAGTAAGGATAAATTATAAATGTAACACAAAGATTATGCTCAGTGAGCCCCCTAGAGATGCCTGTTATTGCAGCAGTTCCACTGCTGTGTACTTGTATGAGGGAACAACTTGTTTGTTGGAACAGAAGGAATTGTTGTGTACAATAAGTGCATTACAATTGTAATTTGATTATCTTCCTTGGAGAAAAATTAATTGCTGCTGTTTGCTTCCAGTTCCAATCCGCATTCCTCAGTTTCACAGTCACTGCATGCAGTTTTAAGAATATGTACATCAAACAAGCTAACATATAAACAATGGAGAAATGTTGTTATGATATAGATGATATAATCACCCCAGAATTCAGTGGATATAAATCTATCTGTGGTATGTACTTGTTGTCATAATGTGATATAAATGTAAATTGTTACTTTATTAATAATAATAATATTCCAAAAGTGATATATTGTTTGTGATAAATCCCTGATCTTCCTGGATTGAGAGTGGCCGGCTGATGATGTGTAATATTCTAACAGCTGTTGCCTATGCCTGGTACAGGACAAGAGGATTAATCTTAAAATCTGTATGGTCTAATATTTATTGTGACATCATTGCAAGTTTATAACATGGGTGATATCCACGGTACATTATAGGGAGATGTATCCTGTGATTCATAGATGACCTGTTGATGCTGTTTCTGATATCAATGTAGGATGTACTACAAAGCAACTTTTATTCACATGCAAGAAAATTTCATATGATTAGCAAGAACATCTCGGCTGTAAATGTTTCTCAATGTAAATGTGTGCTGTAATATTGTTTAACGTTTGATGTAAATATTTGTCAAAGTTTGTATACATATAACTGAAACAAATAATATATTAGCTGTGAAGCAGTAAATCAGTGGTATTAAATGTGAATTAAAGACATCAGTTTAGAGAATATATAATGGGAATGTATTGACTCTTTATTACATCACCTTTGTTATTATGCCCCCCGCAAACGAAGTTTGGGGGGGTATATAGGAATCACCCTGTCTGTCCATCCGTCCGTCCATCCGTCCGTCCATCTGTGCAAAATTCGTGTTCGGTCCATATCTTTCTTATGGAGAAACATTGGAAGTTCCTACTTCACACAAAGATTGCTTATGACCTGAGGGTGTGTCATGACCTTGACCCAAGGTCATTCATGCAAGGTCAAGGTCATTGTTTTAAAAAATGCTTTATTCCTGTCTTGTATTAATGGAAATGATTAGAAGGTAAAATTTGACACAAAGCTTGCATGTGGTCTGGTCATATTAAATTAATTGTTAGATTATCATCCCCACCTGCCCATCTGGAAATTGCCTGCCCTGATGTATTTTATCTTTTTTTGGTGGAAAAAAAATTTCGGAAAAAATCGGGCTCGGGATACCAAAAATTCAAAACGTTTAATGGCTGCTTGACATGTGGATTATGGTTTGATTTCAGTCATGTTTGTTATCATAAGGATACAAATGTCTTCATGCATTAACAGTTAAGATGAAATAAAATGGAATTTAAATAATAGAAAATGGTTTGTGTACTCATATTAGCATGAACAATTTTAAAAAATTGAGCAGTTGTTATTGATAGGACATGAACGGTTAATGAGATAGCATCCATCATTTTCTATAATAGAAAAATACTTGAGTTATGATTTTTTTCCTTTAGCGGGGGGTATCAATCGTGAGCTTGCTCACAGTACCTCTAGTTACATGTAATTTATAAAGAGACTCACAATTGTTATTACATCTAATTTATAAAGAGAGTCACAATTGTAATTACAGGTAATTTATTCAGAGACTTACCATTGTTATTACATGTAATTTATAAAGAGACTCACCATTGTTATTACATGTAATTTATTAAGAGACACACCATTGTTATTACATATAATTTATACAGAGACACATCATTATAACATTTAATTTATACAGAGATATGCTGTGTTTTGTAGATGACCGGTCACTGACATGTGGTATGAGGTAGATTGACCTCTGACCCCGGGGGATGAGTGACCCCCTGTCCCCGCGCGCCCCCAGAAAGGGCAAGATCGTCAACATCCGAATCAAGTTCCTCGACGACACCGTCCATGTCTTTCAAGTTTCGGTAAGTTGCCTAAATTTTACATCATTTTTTTCGCAAATAAGGATTTTGAAAGATTTTTTTAAAAGAAACAAAATTTGCTCTTCAAGTGTATTAAAATGCATACATTGACCTTGTTGTGAAGTATTTTATTTACACACTCGCTTACTTGATTATAATAATTTTGCAAATGAATATCATTTTGAGAATTCTCTCTCTTGTCAGCCAAAGGTTGTACCTTAATTGGTAGTATTTCTGGACTTCAGAAAAAGAATGTTATTTAGCTCTCTGTATATCATGGTCATAGCATCATGTGTATCCAAGGGGCTTTCCCCACCCCCAGCAATATCCCCACCCCCAGGAATATCTTCACCCACAGGATCAGCCCCACCCCAAGGAATATCTTCACCCACAGGATTGGCCCCACCCCCAGGAATATCTTCACCCTCAGGATTGGCCCCACCCCCAGGAATACTGTACTGGAACCAGTGAGCCACTCTCTGACCTTCTCTTTGTAAACTCTCCACCTGTTGGACTGGGAGTTTAGCGAGATACTGATACAAACTGTTGTTCTTAGAGTGCATGTATTTATAAGGAATGGTGACCGTGAACTCTGTGAAGTTAAGTTTGTCCTGGAACGCCCACACTGGTTGTTGACCGGAGTACGGAAACAAGACAGGGACACATCCACTCAGCAGGGAGTCGTAGAAGGATTTCCTGGTGGGGGAATCCCCGGGGGGCTGTAGACAGAACACCGACTGTAACATCCACTGCACTGTGCTATATTTAGCTCTCTGGTCACACTCCCAAGTAATATACATCACCATGGGAAACTCCGACCTCCGCTGTTTTGTTGTAGTGTATTCTGCATAAGATAGATGGGTCTTCTCTCTGAATTGGTCCATGATGAGGTTGCGGTATTGGTTGGATCTCCTGGATCCAGCTGCTAGAAGAATGAACACACTCCGCGACGTTGTATCGAGGTAGTGATTGCGGGAGGTGACACTTCCGTCCAGATGGATGTAGCTGGGATAGGGAACGGTTATCACCCTCTGGTTTAAGGCACTCTGGTATCGGGTTTCTTTCTCTATGGACAGAAATGTAATGTCAGCACTCTGTGGGTGTAGGAGGTAGGGACAACAGCCCTTGCTTCGCATCTCTAGTTCAATTTTGCCCAAGGATGAAAAATGGGGTTTACCGCTGGCAAAATATGGTTGAGATCGTAAATAGGCAAAGAGTTCGTTTATTAGCTTGTTTGTAGCTGAAACGTTTTCAAAGGAGGCATAGAGACACTGCAGGCCAATGTAGGCGGGTATGTAGAACAAGTCGGCTTGTTCAGGATCCAGTGTTCTGTACGGACTCAGCTGTAACAGGTGGTGAACAAGAACCTCCAGGGAGAACTGATGGCTGTCGTGAACATGAACCCCCGACTCTGGGCTAAACAGCCTCGCTCCGAATCCACAGAAATCAAACGAGTAACACTGGGCATGCCAGACCTCGTAGATCTTGAGGATTTCCTGGTTAAACTTCTTGGGCAGGTCGTAGATGTAAATTTTGAATGGTGTCTTGATGTCATTGGTGGACTGACCAGGAGATGGCAGCACTGTGCAGGTTTTTGGATCAAACCTCAAATTTCCTCTGTAAAATAAAAACTGTAAGATTTGAATGTAATCAAAAAAGTTTCAAAAAAAATTTATTTATTTCTAGAAGGTTCGGAAAGTTGTCTATCATGAATTTTAGAACCTGAAATTTTTCATATTTTGTTAATAAAATATCATTCTTATTTCTTTTAAAAACAATATAATAAAGGATTATCTCCTTGATGTAAAAAACAAAAGTTTGAAAATTTAATGACAAACATTTCCTTATAGGTACATGTATTGAGAATAGTTTTCTATGGCATAATAATTTCCTTGGTTACAGTATTTATAAGTAATTGTACATGGATTTTCAAGTGACACAGCAAATTATTTAGAACTAAATGTTACTATCCTCTTTAAAACTATTGTAGCCTCCAAGTTTAGTCAATAGTCATATAGTGATGAATTTCCTGGAATTTCATGACTTGTCTCCGAGATGCCTTACCTTTGATGTTGATGTTCTTCCGTTCCCTTTTCCCGCCGGGATATCAATGGTGTTCTGTTTTCTGAGCTTGTTGTCCGGGACATCCTCTGTTCCCTGATGTTTGCGTGGACAGTCCCGTTCCTCCTCCCTCTGTACTCTTGCGTTGTGTACTCCTGTCCTGCATGTCTGTGGAAGACTAGGACCTCACAGATGATGACAAGGACAGCAGAGATACAGCAGGCAACGACCCGGCCACACAACCTCATAGGGAGGTCAACAATTTATTAGCTGTCTCTTCTCCGAGTAAAACTAAAAAAAAAACCAAATTAATAAGGCACGCTGTGTGAGAAATCGGCTGCAGAGTGTCATAGGGAGGTCCTCATGTTTTCTTAGTTGCCTCGTCTGTTAGTGGGAGCAGAGTAAGAAGGCAGGCCTTGTAAGGTTTACACAGCCTCACCGGAAGATGTTCATTGTTTCCCAGCAGTCTGTTTTTTGTGATCACTTGATAGATAGGCAGGCCTGGAGTATAAAACATGAACACTCAATAGGAGGGCAGGTTTGAAAATTCATGGGGTACAGACTCACTACAGTGTCCCATTAGGAAAGTCACTTTTATGTCCATGTATATCCTGGTTGGGACAGTATAAGACTGGCATGGATGCAGCTTCAGAGCCTCAGGGTTAGATCTTGGAGAGGTCTTGTGTTATATCCCAGTTATGCTGTCTGGTACACAGCTGTGTGGATGTCCAGTAAACCCTTTCTTGTCCCATGTGCACTGACTCTGAACTCTGTATAGCTTCTTTTGGTCACACCTGATATGTACAAAAGAAGGCTGGAAGGGTTTTCTTTTATGAGAGAGATGGATGTAAAACAGATGGCTGTACTAGAGAAGACTAAGCTACACAATGGACTCAGGATAGTTACAATAGCCCCCCTGTAACCTTGCCTGATCTTATGCAATCAAGTCTCCCTAGATCCTGCTCCCTATATATATACACAGATTGTGATACAATATTGATGTATGTTACCCATGCTGATGATTTGTTAACAAATTATATCATACATTTACTGAAGAGGAACTAAAGATCCTCTTTTTTTTTTTCATGGATCAGTTTATTTAGTTAAGTGTTATTTTTTTAATTTTTTCTTATGATACATGTACATATTACTGATTTCTTTCAATATCATTCCAAATGATATTTATGGAGAGAGTGATTTAAAACATTCATTATACCTGTGTGCATTGATGTGACATGTTTATTGTCTACAGGTGAAGGCGGCCGGACGGAGTCTGTGGGAGGCGGCGGTGTATCATCTACAGCTGGTGGAATGTGACTACTTCGGTCTCCAGTATGAGGACTCGCACGGACTCAAGGTAGAACTCAGTTATAACAGATGTCATACACATGCTAGATATCTTGAACATGTCATATATATATATCATAAACATGTCAAAGTTATAACAGATATCATTCACATGTGAGATATCTTAAACATGTCAGATATATCATTAAATGTCACATAACAGATATCATACACATGCAAGGTATCTTAAACATGTCAGATATATGCAAACATGCTACTATACCTCTAAAACAAATCATACTGTTCCTTGCAAGAAACGAAATGTACCGTTCACATATCATAAACATGTCACAGTTATAACAGATATCATACACTTGCTAGATATCTTAAACATGTCAGATATCATAAACATATCAAAGTTATAACAGATATCATACACATGCTAGATATCTTAAACATGTCAGATATCATAAACATGTAAGATATCTTAAACATGTCAGATATCTTAAACATGTCAGATATCATAAACATATCACAGTTAAAACACTTATCATACACTTGCTAGATATCTTAACTTGTCAGTTATCATAAACATGTCACAGTTATAACAGATATCATACACTTGCTAGATATCTTAAACATGTCAGTTATCATAAACATATCAAAGTTATAACAGATGTCATAAACATGCTAGATATCTTAAACATGTCTGACTCAGATATCATAAACATTTAACAGTTATAACAGATATCATAAACATGTGCTAGTAGGGTGTGACTACATTGGCCATTAGTAAGAAGACTTGTATGGACTTGTGGTAGAACTAGCTCCCTTATATCAGATATTATAAACATTTCATATATATCATAAGCATGTCAGATATCGTAAACATGTCATATATCATAAGGATTTCAGTGCTGGCTGGATCATGGAAAGCTCATTCTGAATATGAATTATATTAATTTGATATCTGACAGATTATGATATAATTTCAGTGCTGGTTGGAGAAGCCAAATCTGACTAGTATTTATATATTGGGAGAGGGCGGTCTGAGTTATGGAACTTGTGCCCAATCCCAATTGTATTTTTGTACAATAAAAATATGTTCAAATCTGACTAGTATTTATGATATCTGACATATCTATGATATCTGCCATCTATGATATCTGACATATCTATGATATCTGACATATCTATGATATCTGACATATCTATGATATCTGACATCTATGATATTTGATGTGTTGTCGTTATTTCAGTGCTGGATGGACCATGAGAAGCCCATTCTGAAGCAGCTGCCCTCACCGGACTCGCCACTCGAGTTCCTTGTCAAATTCTACACACCCGACCCCGGCATGCTGGATGAGTTCTCAAGGTCAGGTCACCCAACGACCCAAAGGACAGATTAAACATTCAATTATTGAATTTAATGATAAATACAAAATGAGATAAATGTACATTCATAATAGCATGAGAAAGCAATTTTTACAACAGAATTTTTTGTGGTCCATGATAAACATAAATAAGGTCTGTGGAAAAATCATTGGAACATTTATGTACTTCGGTACAAGGAAATCTTTAATTGAACCTTTTTCTGATATTGTTGCAAAGAACACTATGAATGGCTTCCTCATTAACTAGCTTTACTGGATGTAGATGTTACTGTTAAGGTTGATTGTAGGTACCTGTACAGTCTGCAGATAAAGAAGGACCTGGCCAATGGAGCCATGGTGTGTAGTGAGAACACGGCCGCCCTGATAGCCTCCTACATAGCACAAGGTCAGTTACCTCACACCGTAAACACCTTAACCCCATTTTTTAATTTAATTACAATTGGGAATTTTGGGTCCGAAATTGGGAAAATATTAGGAAATTGCACAAAAGTACATAGACTGATTTTATTTGACATTTAGCTAACACAATTACAAAATATTTCATCTATAAAATGTATGAATACACCTAATAAATTAAATTTAACAAATTGGATAAGTTATTAAAATTTTTAGGAGTTTTTTTTATTTTTAATTGACTTGCTTCTAATCCAATTTGAATTAAGGTCGAATCTGTGTATACAGGTATTATCATCAGCATCATGCCAATGTCAAAGAATGGAAGTCTACCTGATTTCTCAAACTTCTCCCTATTTTTCTGTGAGGGAGAAGTGAAGTCTCCCTAAAAGTTTACCCAAGCTACATGTAGGTTGGTCCCTGTTAAGACTACCACTGAAATGTCTCTGTTATCTTCAGAAATTGAGGCCTCTGTCATATTGCCTGGTAGCAGGAATAAAGGACAATTGTATTGTGTGAGAATTTTATGATGACTAATTTACTTTCCCTTGATTTCTGTCATGTTCCCCAGGCACTGAAGATCAATAAGAAAACACCCCAAAAGAATTTTTATATGGCAAATTCAACTAGTGAAATGCCATAAGAAGTCCCCTATTTCAGTTCAGAATTGTGTTATTTCTGTAGACAGGGAAGATTGGCTGCAAAAGGAAGCATGGGCATAAACCATTTGCCCATGTTTGTTCATATGCAAAAACTCATCCTTTGAAAATGAAACAGAAACAGTTTAAACTTAAAAGAACAAAAGCAAATGTTTAAACTTTGCCAATGTATCAGCTTGATAAATATCTGCTGATGAGTACACAAATAAATCATACAAGATGGGTTACCGTCATTGTAAATTGTGTCTCTTAAAAAAAAAAAAAAAAAAAAAAAAAAAAACCTGCCTGCCTCATCAACATTTCAAAATTTTGGCCTGAGAAACTAATTTATGATTAATTTTTTTTGGCCTAAACACTAAGATCCAACTGGTATATTCCACTATCTTTAAAATTTAGATATTTATGTATTTGGTATATGTCTTCAAGACTTGCCTCCATTAAATACATGTAGTATGATATGTTTCAAATGAAATGTGAGGACAAATTGACTTTTTGGGCTCAGATTTTGTATATGGATGTTTATCCTTGTTCATTTTTGTGTTGACAGCTGAGATTGGAGACTTCATTATTGAGGAGTATCACGACCACTCCTATCTGTCCGTGCTGGGGCCGTTTGTTCCGAACCAGACAGAGGAAATGCTGAAGAAAGTGTCAGAGTACCACAAACAGCACATGTATAAACTTTTGTCTTACTCATCTCAGTTTTAAGCTTTGTACCTTAAGTCAGGAAATACTTGGATATAAAGAATTTTACTATTCAAATCTTTACAAATTTATTTATGTTTTAGAAACATGCCTTGTTAAAATTCTTAATAGGAGAGTAAAATTAAACCTGTTTAAGGATTTTATTCATATTGTTAATGTATTGTTTAGAAAACCTGTCTTGCTCAAATTCAATATCATGTATTAAGAAACTTGAATTAAATGATTTCTTGTGATGTAGAGGGGAAAGTCCGGCTGAGGCCGAGGCTGGGTTACTGGACACGGCCAGGAAAGTGGAAACGTATGGAATGAAGCTATGTCCAGCCAGGGTAAGTGAAATGAAGTTAGGGTCATTCTCTAGAATTACGCTGGGGTAGATCAACCCACGGGTCACCCTCCCTAATCAGACCATGTGAGAAATCAGCTGCTGAATATCAAGCTATCCTGTCAGTTTTTGATTTGAGATAATGGCTGAAGATGGTTATTATCATTGGAACAAAAAATTATGATTTTGAATACTATTCAGTTTATTGAACAGTACAATTAACTTAATCCAGAATTATTCAGAATGATGTGAAATCACATCAAAATGACTATTTTGAACCTTTATTTTTTTTCAATACAATGTTAATTTTCTATTGACTTTTAGTCATGCAGTAATAGCTTTTATTAGGGAGATGTTAAAGTTGATTTCATCTTTTAGGGATACAGGAAGTGATTTTATTAATAAGCTTATCCGTGGCTATTATCATTGAAATACTGATTTTTGGTTTTTCTTTTTTGGTGGACACAGGATCATGAGGGGGTGATTTTAAGCCTGGCGGTGGCTCACCTGGGCATCTTAGTCTTTCAACAGTACACTCGAATCAACACATTCTCATGGGCAAAGATCCGCAAACTTAGTTTTAAACGGAAACGTTTCCTCATCAAACTTCATCCAGAAACATACGTCAGTGGACAGAAGGTGAGTCAGGATTTCTCCACAGGTCTGGGCGATTTCTCCACAGGTCTGGGCGATTTCTCCACAGGTCAATTTCTCCACAGGTCTGGGCGATTTCTCCACATATCTGAGCGTTACTGGCGTTATAATGACAAAATTCAATAAAACGTCTAATGACAAGAGCTAGTTACTGTGGTTTCATCAATATTTATTTAACATCAGTTTTGAAGGATTTTGTTGTTGTGCCATTAGAGTTAAACAAATGGTGCTACAAATCTTCAAAACTGAAGTTTATAGAATATTTAAAAATTGATGTCCATGAATATTAATTAAACCACAGTAATTGTATGAATGCATTGCTGCATTGCTTAAAATACATTCTTATTCATCAAAAATACATTAGCTTTTCCATTTGCAACTGTTCTATTATTGATCTCCTTTGCAAATATAAGTGTTTGCAAATATACTATTTGTAAACATGAAAAAGGTAATGAAATAATTATATAAGAAAAATGTTGCAATTTTTCACATTGCTCTTTATTAGAAAAAATCTGGTTTGTTATTAGAAGTTATGTTGTATGAAATTAACTTCTGTTTGTAAAGAGCAAGTTGATTGGTTGAAAAATTTGTTAAGATGATGCATTGTGGGTTGACTAGGTCCTTAGTAACTCCTGTCAAATATGTGTCAATCTGCTGAATGTTATAATTTTGTCTGATTTATTAATAATACAACAGAAATATTTGATGCCGGTTATAGGAACTTCAATAACAAACAGATTAGATGGCTGCTTGTTTTATTTGAGTATTATCTGAGTTGGAAAGGTTTATACTATTATTATATAAACTTTCATGTCAGTTAGTTGTTTGCAATTTTTCTGTCGGGGTTATTTCAAGGACATACTGTGGAATCATCATTGTTCGTGGGGGACCAATGTTCGCGGCTTTCATGGGTAAACCTTGCCACGAATTTACATACCCACGAACGTATATACAAAGGGTTCCACTTAATCTGATAGTCAATTTGTCAGAGAAAAATTATCAGATTAACCCATTATTAGATTAACCGATTAAGCGTTTTTGTGGTCTTTGATTTTGGTATAGAATAAAATATAACTTGTTTCAACACATAATTTATCAATGAAAAGATATGATCTGTATATCAATAGTTTGAAATGAAATAATTTACCTTGCATTAGCAATGAAATAGCATTTTAGTCTTTATTTTGTTTGTAAATGCTCAAAAGAAAATGTTTCTCTTTACGATGGTTTCAATGTGGCCGCCATTTTGACAGGAAGTAATAAGAGGAAATGGCTAATTGTCTGAACAGTCCCTCTTTTTCACGTGGACAATTTATTTTAATACTTTTTCTGTTATATAAAATGCTCTTAAATAATAAATAATGCATGTAAAAAAATTATTTTAATTTTATTTATTAAGTTTTCTACCCTGATGAAAAATTCAAAGTAATCAGAATTTCCTCGATGTCACATGTTCCAAAGCCAGTCACTTTTGATTCAGAAATTACATGACTTGTTTAAATAATTCTTAGTGGTGCAAGCCCTGCATGAAATTAACACATACAATAGGAAAATAAACAAACAATTAAATGTGTACACAGGTAAGGTCAGTCCTGTGTGCCGTCATCCGAAACGACTATCGATGTCGGTAGCTTTCATCTTACGAAGAAGGCAGCCACTCGTGTGCGTTGAAGTGTAACTAATGCCCTCTCAAGAGTAACTGTGTACACAAGAGGGGTGTCAACCAATTAAACAAAGGAATATAAGGTGTAAGAGGGCGGTAAATCATTATTACACGGTCACAATCCTATCAGATTAACTGAAAATGACATTTTTTCCTATCAGATTATCAGGAAAAAATATAAAGGGATATATAAGAAATGGTTTGGTGTTTTGATATTATATCAGATTAACCGAATTATTCAATTAACCGCTATCAGATTAAGTGGAACCCTCTGTACAAGCATTTGTTTAATATTTATTAAAATCATCCCAAACTTTTCTATAAATGATATTACGTCCCCAGCGAAAAATTTGGCTACCCACGAACATTGACCCCACGAATAAAAATGATTCCACAGTAGTATAGTTCTTCTTTGAAAGCCGCGACTGTTGTAAGAACTCTACAGATAACTGTATCTACAGAATTATTTCGTTATTTACAAAATTATTTCGTTATTTACAGTATTATTTCGTTATTTACAGTATTATTTTGTTATTTACAGTATTATTTTGTTTCCTATATTGGTTACTGAATAGTTTGTGATTTCTGTGACAGGGTTATTACAAGGACACAGTAGAGTTCTTCTTTGACAGCCGCGACTGTTGTAAGAACTTCTGGAAGAAGTGTCTGGAACACCACGCATTCTTTCGCTGCCATAGAATCAAACCAGTGCCAAGAAACAAAACCCGATTGGTCAGCCACGGATCCTCATTCAGGTATATCTGGCAGTCACACCTCACTGCACACATGTGATTAACTTCAATTCTACAGTGTCTATAAAAATTGGAACATTTATAAAAAAAAATCCATTTACCAATTATTGATTATTTCTTGAGAGGACTGGAGAGTTAATGCCATGTTTAGAGGACTGGAGAGTTAATGCCATGTTTAGAGGACTGGAGAGTTAATGCCATGTTTAGAGGACTGGAGAGTTAATGCCATGTTGAGAGGACTGGAGAGTTAATGCCATGTTGAGAGGACTGTGTTCATCTCCTACAGACAGAGCTCTGTCTAAAAACAAAGAAAAATATTCAAATTTTTCTATACTAGATAATGGTTCATGGTTAAGAAACTATCTTAGCCTAAGGTAGATGTGATGGTTAAATTGTTGACCATCCAGCCTCATTAAGGTAGATCTGATGGTTAGTTTGTTGACCAGTCTCCTTAAGGTAGATCTGATGGTTAATTTGTTGACCATCCAGTCTCCTTAAGGTAGATCTGATGGTTAGTTTGTTGACCATCCAGTCTCCTTAAGGTACATGTAGATCTGACGGTTAGTTTGTTGACCATCCAGTCTCCTTAAGGTAGATCTGATGGTTAGTTTGTTGACCATCCAGTCTCCTTAAGGTAGATCTGATGGTTAGTTTGTTGACCATCCAGTCTCCTTAAGGTAGATCTGATGGTTAATTTGTTGACCATCCAGTCTCCTTAAGGTAGATCTGATGGTTAGTTTGTTGACCATCCAGTCTCCTTAAGGTAGATCTGATGGTTAGTTTGTTGACCATCCAGTCTCCTTAAGGTACATGTAGATCTGACGGTTAGTTTGTTGACCATCCAGTCTCCTTAAGGTAGATCTGATGGTTAGTTTGTTGACCATCCAGTCTCCTTAAGGTAGATCTGATGGTTAGTTTGTTGACCATCCAGTCTCCTTAAGGTAGATCTGATGGTTAGTTTGTTGACCATCCAGTCTCCTTAAGGTAGATCTGATGGTTAATTTGTTGACCACCCAGTCTCTTTAAGGTAGATCTGATGGTTAGTTTGTTGACCATCCAGTCTCCTTAGAACGTGTCAAACTAATAGTAGAAGATGTATCAGTTTAAGAAAATATTAAATCAGAATTGTTAATTCTTTAAAAGTCAATTATCTTCTCTAGTCAAATAGTGGATATATTTAAAATTCAGAAAATAATAAAAATGCATATCCGATGGCAAATTATTGAGAATAAATTTCTTCCAGCCATTAAGCTGTTTTGCCACACAGAATCAGTACAAAATGGATATTGGCTTGTTCTGCGAGAACTGAGCTCGTAAAACGTCCATTAGGAGCGAGATATTAAATTGTGGAATGATTGTTTAATGAGAAAGAAGGATGTGTAAATCACAGGATAATGGAGCTTTGAGGGGAAGGACTTTCCTCCCATTTCTGTATCCTGTCCGTTTTATCTTCAACCTTTGTGTTTCAAGGATTTTTTTCATTTTTTTTTTTTTTTTTTTTATGCACAGATCAAAATCTGCTCTCACATGAACCTGCAAAAACATATATTCCATATTTCAAGATAAAAACAAAAAAATATTGTAGGTGCAACTTTTTGTGCACATTACACTGCCTGATGTCTGAATTGTTGCCAAAACATTTAATTTTTTTTTTCAGCTCAACTGATCATCAACGTTAACATTCATAGTTTCCGCCTTTTTATAGAATGATGTGGTTTTATAATTCAATAAGATAATCAAATAAATAAGATATATTTATCCTTCTGAATTTTGTCTCTGTTAAATCTTGTTACTGAAGCCACCATCAGCTGTGACTCTGTTTGATTCATTTAAACAGTTTACAACAGTATGAACAGAGTTCCTGGTCGTTGTGCTAGGGGGCCACTAGAAATTTACCCTGGGAGATATTGGAGACAGATATCACCAAGCATTGTTAAAATGTCAATGGCTCTACTTCAGAATTCATCCAGGAAATCTAATTTTTACTGAGCATGCAAATGCCCTCCATAGAGTTTGATTAACACACAGATAATTTGACTCTTTGATGCGTCTTTTATGCTCGTCGTCATGAAGCCCGATTTGATTATGAGGAGTTCGTGGTCTGTGATCCTCGTGTATTGATCTGAGGGTGATGCCTGGTGCATAGGCAGCAGCAAGGCGGAATGGGGAAGTGCATTGAGTTATAGAGGGGCTTAGGAATATTCAAAAAGATTTGCACTCCAAACTGCTTGACAATTGACTTAGAGAATTGAATTTTTGCTTTAGAGAATTCTTAAGAGAATATGTAGAAAAAATAAGAGAGCAGATATGATTTTTCTCTTGCATTGAAAATTGTCAGTTGTTTGCAAAAACGTGGTGACCAATTGGGTTATATATATGAAATCATGGTGGTAAAATTTTAGTATGGGGATTTAGTAATGATTTTTAGCAGTTTGACATTTTCACATCAATTTTTTGGTATTCAAAAAAGTATTGATCTGTATTGAAGAAAATGAAATCTTGTCAGAAGTATTACTCCAGTATAAGAATTGGTATCTGCACCGACAGAATTAAGGGGGCTGGGTGGTCAACAAATCAACCATCAGATCTACACAAAATTCTAACATATGATTTGTTTAGCTTTAAACTATTATTTAGAAAAGAAAAAATCCATATATTTTACCTTTTAAAATTTGAGTATGTTTCTATGTTTTTATATAGAGCTCTCCTTTTAAAGGAGATCAATACAGTCTAAAAATGGCCACGTGACCATTGAGCCGTCTTAAGGCCACACCATTGTTAGTAGTACAGAGTACATGTAATAAGTGGTGACACAAAGGACTATGACAAGTTTTGATAACGATTAGATCTCTAATGACTTGTGATGGTATTTGATTTTCATAACAACAAGTTATGAGTTTTCCATTCCCAAGCCTTGGTGACGTAAAATATCCTAACATCATTTTAATAGCAATGTATAAAAATCAATCATGAAATAATTTCAAAAATTTATTAAGAGGGTGATATCCTCTGCATTCTGGAGCAAACATGAAATAATGAATGACCTGCATGGTGCTGCCATCTACAAGAAACTTGATTTGATATGTTGATGTATTTACAGGTACAGCGGGCGGACACAGAAACAACTTATGAGTTACGTCCGAGAAAACCCCGTGGTCACCCCACAATTCCAAAGGTAACTACAGCAGACTTCACAGCTCCAGCCATTTATATTTATAGTCTTAGCTTTTGAATCTACACATCAATATCGGACGTCTTTTTGTTTCAATCTAATTGCTACTCACATGCATTTTGATTTGTTCGCTCAGTTAGGATAACTTTATGGCCGCACTGCTTTGCACACTGTACAGTAGACCTTTGCGTGCCCCAATGATATCTGATGTGTGATCCTGGATATAAGTAGTGTAGGCCGAACATTAGTCACAAGTCAAAAGGTCAAGGTCATAAAGTTAAGAATAATTCTACATTTAAGTTGACATGAATATTTCATTCCCATTGCACCTGAAAATGCATTTTGTCATCATTGGCACACATTGTATTCGCTCCTGTTCTATTTTCGTCCCTTTTGCCCTCATTGCAAGCGGGCGAATTTAAGAATGGGCGAATTCCAATATCTCAAATTATCTCTCTTTCAACACAACACAACTTGGTCTGAATGAATGAAAGACAGGGCAAAACCTTTTGCAAGTGATGAAGGGCGAAAATAACATGGGGCGAAAATAACATGGGGCGAAAATAACCCTGTACATACAGTATCATGTTATGTCGGACATAAAAGATCCGACACCAGTACTAGCAACCTCTTTGGATGGGGGGTGGACCCTGGTTGATTTATTGTCTAGATACGAACCAGTGTAAATGGCATGATTTGGACTGAGTGTTTATCAAAATATTACTAAGTATACGTTAATATCTTAAGAATGCCATTTCAGATTTACCAGTATTGAATGCATAATTATTGGTTTGTTAATAAGAAGCAGTATTGAGTGGTTCTCTCTTTTTTTTGTATTAAATGTCAGAAAGTTAAACAGAAAGTAAGTCAGTTTTGTTGTAAACTTTTGTTAGATATCAGTGATATATATTGATATCTAAGTCAGTTTTGTTGTAAACTTTTGTTAGATATCAGTGATATATATTGATATCTAAGTCAGTTTTGTTGTAAACTTTTGTTAGATATCAGTGATATATATTGATATCTAAGTCAGTATTGTTGTACAGGGTTTAAACTTAACACTCGCCCACTCGCCAAATGCGAGTAAAATTTGCTGTGGGCTCATAAATTTCAAAACATGTTCGCCCACATGGCGAATGAAAATTTTGGTAACAGAAATTCCATCGATATATTTATATCGGTATTTTATCGGGTTTGTTATTCCAAAAATCAAGATGACGTAAACGCTTCATCAAACTCCTATCATTTTGCTTACTGTAAAGCGTTTCAATGATGAATACTAAATCAAGATGGCGAGGCATACACACTGTTCACATTTTTTTTTTTAATATTGGAGAGATTAATTAGAAGCAGGGTAGGTCTGAGTCACAGTCATGAGATGGGTATTATAAACTTAATGAAAAAAAGCAAGATGCAGTTCATTGACAAAGAGAATTGGGTTATTGGGAGACCGTTGTTAACAAAGACGGGAAAGATTTGTTCATAGTTTCTTAAATGAAGCGAAGTGAACTTTTGCAAAAGGTTGCATCCTTCAAAATTTAGATTTTATTGTTTAAAAACGAAAAGTCAAAGGTGCAAAAAAAACTGTGCTGAAATTTAAAAACATAGCAAGGCAAAGGAGGCAGTCAATAACCAGTCACTGAATAAAGATTAATTTTAAAAGGTTGTTTGCAGTTCAATTTTTTCATACATTTCTCATGTTACAACTAATTGGTATGTGGGCTAACAAGTTTGGTTGTGGGCTCCTAAATTTGAAACTTTAGGAGCCCACATGGCTAGTGAAAATTTTAGTGAAGTTTAAACCCTGTTGTAAACTTTTGTTAGATATCAGTGGTATATATTGATATCTAAGTCAGTATTGTTGTAAACTTTTGTTAGATATCAGTGATTTAGATATCTAAAAATCTGTTGGATATCCTATGAATTTGTTTTCTGTTGAATTAATTTACGATATCTGCGGATTAGTGTCTTGCGTTTCATGCATTTTAATTGATTTTTTCTTTGCTTTTATTATTATTCCTCACTGTAATGCCTTTGAATCATTTTATTTCCAGTTTTTTTATGGGTTTTTTTGCATGGCTACAGAACAGTTAAGATTTTTAAAGAAATATCCATGGAGTTTCTCCATCTTAACCAACATTTTAGATTTTAAATAGGTTAGAATAGAAAATTGTTTCAATTGCATCCCCTGGACAATTTGCATGTTTATAAAATGTTTATGGATTGATTATTGCATGGGGTTGGGTAAGTTTGTTACTCCAAACTGAACGTAAAATAAAAGCAGTCTGTTTCTTTTTATGACTCAAGTGTACAGAATTTTCTTGTGGATGTATTACTTCTGTTATGCACAAAGATAAATGAAACAATAACACCAAATAAGTGCTCACTTAGATCATTACTGGCATACCGACTACCTTTATAGAATTGTAGTATTTCTTTGCAGAATTATACTGGGGAAAATAATGTAACTTGTACGTGATTTTTGTTTGTATCAGGAGTTTGAATAATTATCGATATTGAAGGAGGAAATATGCCTGCTGAGAGGACATTTTTTTGCTGTTATTTTCTGCTGATAATTGTTGAAGTTACATTGATTTACTGTTTGTAGAGCTTGTTGTTTTGAGATTGTGTTAAAGTAGTCTAGCTGGCCATGAGATCTTTTGACAAGTTTTACTCAGAGCTATTATAGAAGTTACTTTGTACAAATTGAATTCTGTTGCAGATCTTTTATTGATATGTTTATCATACAAGTCATAATTGTGTCTTTGCACAGTGTAAAGTTTAATCCATAGATTTTCTTTCTTTGCCATAGAACACAGTGTAAAGTTTAATCCATAGATTTTCTTTCTTTGCCATAGAACACAGTGTAAAGTTTCATCCATATATTTCCTGTCTTTGTTTTTGAACACATTGTAAAGTTTCCTGTCTATGTTGTAGATCTGTGAGTGGTAGGATCTCGTCGAGCCGCAGCACCAGTGTCACCCCAAAGATCACTGCTAAAGCCGTCATCCACACCACGCCGGACACCACCAACAGCCTGGGGTCTCGCGGCTCCCACACGGCTGGGTCGGATAGGGTAGTGTCACCCACCAGGAGCGACCACAACGATACCCACAGCCTGGACAGCTCCCTGTCAGGAAGTAGGTCACTCCACTCCCCCAGGCTGGATGGGGGTCACCGCGAGGGAACGCCCGGGGCGGACGATTACCAGGAGAACGAAGACGAGGCTGTCAGAGGTGCCCGTTTACTTGTTACTAATGCTGAATGTCTAGGTACTAATTCTCATGTATCGTCAGCCAATCAAAATGTACATGACAATGGTAACTTGGTGTCTATTGATGCCGATATTTCAGGTGGTGGCGGTGTTAGTGATGTCGGTGGTGGGTCTGATGTTGTATGTACTAACAGTGGACAGGTTACTATTTATAACTCGGATAAGTCTGTTGGGGGGAAATTGGGGGATACTTCTCCTTCTCATGATAACACAGGGGTCGTTACTCACTTAAAGGATGGCAGGAAGGTCATGTTTGCAGAGGACACAAAGTCATCATCATCATCATCATCATCATCGTCATCACCCGACTCTCCCTCAGAACAGAAACAGATAACAAGTCAAGCGGGGAAGTTTATGATCATGTTAAAGGAGGAGATCCCCGCAGGGACGTGTATTACGGTCAGCGTGGAGATGTCGCCGGTGAAGGAAGTACCAGAGTCCATTGAGGAAACTGAAAATAGCGTGAACAGTGATAGAACAGATCATTGTGTTGTTCGTGCAAATTCACAAGTTCAGGATTCGACTGATTTATACGAACCATCAGCAGCATCAGGAAGTGTTGAAGCAGGATCTACGATGGAGACTTCGCCTCATGGAGCGTCCCCTGAAGCGGAGAAGAGTGAGATTAGCAGTCCTGACGATCTCATTGAAGACATTCCATACTACCTGGAGCGACGGCTTTACGATAACGGCGTGGCGGACAAACAGGAAGTCAAGAGTCCGCCGTTTATAAGGAGAGGGAGAAGTTCCACCAAGAGAAGGCCGACCAACATGCAGATTCAGCATGTCAAGGTGTATGAAGGTGGAGGTCAGTCGAGGAACGAGTCTCCTGCCTCAGCAAGGTCCATATCTAGGGACAAGGAAACCAGTAAGAGCATGTCCCCCGTAGGTCGGTCGGTGATGAGTAGGTCCCCCTCTGCAGGACACAGGTACACCAGTAAATCAAGCCTGGAGAGATCCCCATCTTGTAACAGGAAGGTGGAGATTGTCAATGTCCACAAACTTCCCCCGAGGGACAGCTACTCATCTATTGACGATACGACTAGTCCCACTATGGAGAAGGATGTGATTAGACATATACAGAGCAGAGGGATACTAGGAAAGAGTCTGTCCTTCAGGGGGGAGAGGGAGGTCAGGGCAAGGAATCCAAACCTCAATAAGAGCTCCTCATTCCATGGAGAGAAAGACCTCAAAATGAAAATCCCAAATGGAGGGGCAACATTTATGGATGAACTTCACCGGAAAATGAGTGAGATTGGAGACCAGAAAGCAGATAAAAGTAAGCTGGAAACGAATAATGGTAAAAGTGAGAAAATGAAAACAGAGAAAGGTGAAGGATCATCAACAGTAGGCAATGATAAGGGAGGACAGGTGTCCGACCCAGGTACTGTGGAGAAGCGGACTGTTGGTGATTTTTGTGGGGAGAGTTCTGTGGGTCTGAAGCCGGCCGACAGTGTGAGTCTGTGTGGTTCGGAGAGTGTGGGTCAGGGTATTGACCTACCCTCACAGGCAGCAGCTTACCTGATTCTGAACAAAGACCCTCCGGCCAGGAAACCAAAACTCAAGAACATAACTTTTTCCACATTTAAACCAGTGGACAACACTGCAGCACCTGGCTGTCGTCCCAGCAGTGTTGTTGATTCAGAAACCGATGCCAAAAGTGACTATGGTTCACTTCCCTCAGCAAAACATGCAGACAGCAAGAAGCCCTTGCAGATCTCTGTGCAGCCGGAAGCCATGCTATTTAATCCTACAAACACTAAAGTTGTGCCTGCTCAAGCAGACAGCGAAAAGATGGACAGGTTTTACGGTCCTCAGAGACCCAGGAAAGTGAGCTTCCACAGAGAGAGGGGCTACAAGTACAGCTTTGAGAGCGTGAACGACCCCCCGGCCTTCGCTCTGGCTGAGCCCATTGACGATATCTGTCTGATTGACACCACTGACCGAGGTCCCTCTAAATCTCCATCCACTGACGTTCTGGACATACTGGAAGGACTGGAAGATGAAGAGTTAGTGGAATCGGACACTTCCGAGTCATGTACTTCTTCCATGGACTCGGAGGGTCCCAGCGATCACACCAGCAGTGACGAAGAAAGTCACAAACATGATGAGTTCCTCATATTTGCCAAGAGTTTGGCCGACTCAGGGAAAGAGACCACCAAAGACTCCGGGGTAGGGGTGGATGAGGGACCAGTCAGATCTCTGTCCCAGGACGACCCGGCCTCAGACAGCAAGAGGGGGACCAAGAAACCATCGCAGGAGAAGGCAGATCAGGGGGAGCCACCAAACAGGAGAACCCTGGTCCGTCAGTCCCCCACCGACTCCAGCCTTAGCTCCATGGAGTCGGACAGTGACCCTGACCTCAGCTGTAAGAGACACAGCCTTGACCCCTTGGATGACCTTGAGAATCCTAGTATTGCAGAGGTCAACACTTCATTCAGTGATTCCTCATCTTATGAGGAAGGGGAGGAGGGACAGAAGCCAGGGGGAGGGTTTGTTATCCCAACCTTGACTTTCAGCCTTCCTTCAAGCCCCGATGCTTCATCCGAAAGTCCCAAAGAAAACCAAGACAACGAATTTGGGTCGACATTTTGTTGATGCTACCAGTACTTAGCTCCATCATAATGGTGTACAGTGCTATATAGACCGGGTTTGTTGTTGAGAAGTTAACTTTAATTCATATGTCTCAGTTTTTCATGCTTAGTATATATCTAGAATTATTTTTTTGAAAGGTGAATCTGATACTCAGTTTCATTCAGTGATATAAGATGGTAGTTTGAGCATTCATCATATCCTTAAATCTTGACCTTAATCCCGCAATGATAAAAAGCAGTCTGTAAGACCTAACTCCTAATTCATTATTACAGTTTTTTGCATTCAAAATGCACCATTCATGCAATGCAGCCGATACTGAAGAAGTCAGGCTTTGAAAATAATGGAATAAATTTATGTAGACAAGGTAAACAAAGCGCAATATAAATGATGAGTTAGATATTTCAGTAATACATTTAATTCAAGAAAATACATGCCATTTACAAACCATTCAGAAAAGTATGTTCTAATCTATGGTCTTTGATCTTAAGCTAAAAAAAACTAAATTAAAAAGATAAAAGATTTGTTAAATTGATAATTTACAAGAGTATAAAGACAGGTACTTGATAAGTTATAGACTTGGGTAATTTATATGCATTCAAAATGGTTTTTCACATATTATGATAATAATCCTGAACCACAGTTTTCTGGACATGATTCGTGTGTTTGCTGAATTTGAACCAGGCTGGGGCTAAAACTACTCACTAAGACCTCAATTCTTTAAAGGTGTTTTATGAGCTGATGTGCGATGTGACAAATGAAATCGTTTCTTGAAATTGTTAAACCATCCTTTGCTGCATTTAAAATCACTGTCTTTTGAGATTTCGGCTGCACGAGATTTAAACCAGCAAGACTTGGCTTCCAGACCCTGTTTTCGTATTTCTGTAAATTCCTCGTGAATTTGTTTTTCCATCTCCGGGAAGAATGATTTCCGTCCAGAGCCATGTGACTTGGCACCCTTTGGCGAATCTTGAAGTTTAATTTCGGACTTTAACCAGCGGCGCACATTGCTGTCATCTAGCTTAAAGTGTCTGGCCGTATCGGAAATCCTGCTCTTAGCGTTACCTTCACAAGCTTCTCGGTAGTGCTGAACAACTCTCAGCTTAAATTCCCGGGTGTAACTTTTCCGAGGAATTTTTGAATGGGTGCTGGAGTCCATTTTGATCACTATATTTTAACTTGTGACTGTAATTTCTCCCGCTGTGTGATTTCTGTAGACTCCGAGTCATGTGTACAAATACCTGTCTTTATGCTCGAATAATCTCTTCTATAGAAGCTCGGCTGGATTTCTAATTATGAATTCTTATAATAATTCTGTCAGATTTTTTTTAAAAACTCTATTATAAAAGAATCAGACTTGAGAGTAAGCCGGTCTTAAGAATAAGCCCCTTATTATCGCTAGCGTAAAAAATCCACTGCAGCTTATTCTCAGGGCTTTAAGGTGGCTACTACCTAGTACATTGTACCCAGTTTTTCATTCATTCATTTCATTTTTTATTGTCAAGTTTTGTTAATGCTATCAAATAAAGTTCCTTCACCATGAGTTGGTCAGAGACAAAACCTAGGATATATTTATTAATTCATTTGTAAGGTCTTCCATTAGATTCCTAATCAGAGATATAAAAGGGATGTAAGGAGAGTGCTAAAAACTCAGTAATATTTAGGTATATGTAGGCATAGCTGTTTGTAGCTATGGAATATGTATTAGAAATGTAATTCAACGTCATAGGGCCTAATGAATGGATGGGTCACTTAGACCATGCTCAGCAAATACATGCACACTATTTATACAGTAGTCTATGCTCAGCATACTGTGGATTCCCAATTAAACGTATAGAATTAATATCTGCGTAAAATCGCGGAAAGCACAACTGGTGAATTTTAAAATCTTGCTTTTATTTTTTTCGACAGATGTAAACTAAGTGAAATATAATAAAAAAAAATTGGCATTCACGATTTTTATTTTCTCATGATTTGGTGCAAAACGGTTGAGCGCAGAATTAAATACTTGTGTAAAATAAGGAATCTACTATACAGAATACATTTACACTGCTCAGTATTAGGAGGATAGAAATCTCAAAGCACATGCTCACTACAGAAAAGAGATTCGTTTACAATGGTATTATTTATTTATTTTTTGCTACAGTGTTATAGTTTTATCACCATATATTTGTGTGACATTTTACGAAGTTTTATTTCTTTAGTTTCTAGCTGTGATATGTTTATGTGCCAGTTTTACTACGTGGTTCGTGATTGGTTGAGTTTGGTTTCTATTGGTGATATTTGTTGTTGTTGTTGCTATTGCATCAGTATAAAACTCAACCATTAATTTCTACCAATTTTTATCAGCATTATTTCTCAGCTGTTGCTGAGTCTCTAGGAATAGAGATGTTAGCAAGTATTATCATCTTTATTTTTTATTTTTTCCGCCACAGAATACTTTTTGTAATAATGGCCACAGAATTCATAGTTATGATATCATAGATCCATATGTTCTAAATCCCTTATCGTCAAACGTCTTCATGTTAATAATTGTAAGCAGAAACCATAACCTGCCTCGGAGCTAACAGATCCATTCTTAAGAAGTGTTTATTGTAGAACAATAGATGATGGTGAACTTGTTTAATTGAGTTGTAATTGAGTTGTAATTGCCTGGAGATTTCCCCGCGTAATCTGGTGAGTTGAGGGACGATCTCTTCCCCATGCACTTGGTTTATTGATTAAGTTTTTAAAACTTTAATTAGCATGCATTTATGGATATCTTGTTTATAGTTCAGTAGGGTGGTTTATTACACAGACATTTTGTTATGCATGATGGTTTGATCAGACCGAGACATTTGACAAGTGGATGCACCAGAAGCAAGTGTTGTTTTGTTGTAACTTGTTAGTACAATTACAGGTAGTACATGTACTGCCTTGAGTTGATGCATTTTTGAAGTGAGTTCTATTCAGCATGGCATGATAATGTAGTCTGCCACTCTGCTGAGACTGACAAATAACAGAGATGGTGAGATTAGTCAGTGATAAAGGAATGCTTTTTGTTTATCAAATATACATTATCTAAAGAGCAACCTCATTCTAGATTTACACATTTAATGGAGGGGAAAAAAATCTACAGAAAATCATAGACTTTTATTCACAATTTATCTACAACTGTTTACAGGTGAAGTAAAAAAAAACCACCCAAACCACCAACTAATTTTATTCACAATTTATCTACAACTGTTTACAGGTGAAGTAAAAAAAACCCACCCAAACCACCAACTAAAAAATATTTTATCCCCCCCCCCATCTTATAGATGATTAAAAAAATGTATGTAGGTATTTGATACCTGCAGTATAGCTAGCAGAGTGGTCAGCTTTTTAGTTGGATTAATTAGGTCATATTGATCTGTGTGAAGGTTGGACTGCATTGCTTATGTTCGGACATTCTTGCTTGTTTTACAAGAGGAATTGTGTTGCTTTCTGTAGATTTACATTTGTTTTGCTTGTATCAAGTAGATTGATATGATTTGAAATGCACTGTTCTCGATGAATTATTTTTTTTACTGTAGTGTTTAGTTTATCTCAGTTTTGCTTATATTTTTGTTCGATACTCAAACTCGGCAAGGGAACTGTATCTATATTATCTTAATAGGCAAAAAAGAGAGAAAAAAATGTTTTTATAATGGATGACATTTTGACCAGGGACTTCAGAGAGACTTGTTACATAAAATATTTATTGGCTACGATGTATGACAGTAAAACCCTGGCGTCCACACATTATGGCATCAACTATTGATTTAGTAATGCAACAATAACAGATAGATTAGTCCTATAGGAAACATTGGCCTGTCCTTATTTTATCTATTCAGTTTTTGGCTGTGTGAAGATCACAAGTGATTCTGTATATCGTCAGATAGCAATGGCTGGGTACGCCACTGTAGACAGAACTAAAAAATATTAATATAAAAAAAAGAGGAAAAAAACATTTGACGTAAATACGGTGAATTTGGTGCAAATTGGATTATGGTATTTTTTTTAGTAGATTAAAGGAAAACAATGTATCATATAGGAAGACCAAATTTTCCATTTTTACATTTTTTTTTTACATTTGAAAATATATACAACTGTATTATAAATGGATTTTAGAAATGTAAATTTAACCTAAAACTGAAAATTGTTTGACATAAATAGGGGGAATTTGGTGCAAAAGGGATTTTGGATTGTTTGCAAAATAAAGGGGAAACGATGTATCATGCTTTGAATGACCAAATTTTCAATTTGAAATATGGATTTTTAAAAAAGGTAGGCCAAATCATTGAATAAAATAATTTTGCTAGCTTTTTTAGTAACTAAATTCAGGCATGAAAATAAGAAAATAACTCAATATGAGGTTAGATACATACTAGACCAGTGCCCTTAAAATGACTGTATCAAAGATGCTAAACTACAGGGTTTTGAGCGAGGGTTATTAGCAAAGGGACATTACTCAAATACTTTTAAATTTTTATGCTTTTTTTTTTTTTTCAAGAGATAAATATTTAGCAATCAGATTTTTACTTATTACTTTTTTTTGAAATATGATTTAAGCCCAACAGACTATATACATAAGGTTAGAAAATGTTAAAACCCTTGATTCTTCGTTTTGTGTAAATCAGGGAGGCTTTGATAGCAGAGATGGTTGGCATTGTCATTGCATTTTGCTCTGGTTTCTGGCTAAATTGTAGTCTAACATTGTGTGAAACAAAATCTTTATTGTGTGTTGTTATGAATCAGTTTGTGTTTTAAGCTAGTTTGTAGCTTTATAGAATGAACCTATTTGTATGATTTTGTCAGGCAACAGTTTCTAATTGTCCTAGTTTATAAATGCTGTCCAATATTTTTATGTAAAGGTTTTAATTTATATTTTCATGATTATATTGCTAAATGGATTTTTTCTTTTGTTGTAAATTAATGAACTATATAAATTAACAAGACAAAACAAGGGGATTAAATGCTTAAGAAAAAAATTACCAAATGAATATGTTTTCAATTTCACAAGACGTAGCTCCGTGAATATTAGCTGTTTGGTAAAAGTGCTTTGTATACAAAGAAAGAAACTGTTTTATACATTTCTATATAACATTAAGGTACATTATCCATTTGTAAAGAGAGATAACTCCAATGAAATTAATTGTGTACTATTTACTTTAAAACATGATCATTAAAAGAGTGATTTCTGCTAAATATTGTCTCTGCAAGGTATTTACAAAGTTTAACAGATATTGTGCATTTCAATTGCAATATAGATTCCAACCACAAACTGCAAATAACTGGAATTGTTTTTATTTTGTTTTTTATAACATGCATCTGTTGGTTTTACATATTTTTATAGCATTTAATTTCTTTTCATTACTATTTCATCAGTGAAGTAAACATTTAATCAATGACACTCATGAGCTTGGTTATAAATGGGTTACCCCAGCTGATATGTTGACTTTTGAACTAAATGCAATGTGAACTACAACACTGTAACCAACTGTATAGTCAAACCTTCAATGATATATTCTTATTAGTTAAAGGCCCTTTAAATTCATTAAGGCTTTTTTTAATTTAATTTTATAATGTTGTGTTTTTTTTAAAGAAAATTTATATCTTGGCTGACTTTCATTTAACTTCAGGGACTGGGATGAATTTTAATTACTGTAATAAGAGAGACTTCTTGGAAACTAAGAAAAAAGAAATTCTGAAAGGATAGCCTTTTTTTTGCAGTATGCCAAAATTACCCAATACCATGTCTAGTGTATGGTTAGAACTTTGTAATACATCGATACAAGTGTTTAGAATTTATTTCCCAGAAATATAATGGCCGACAGTTGAGTATGTTGAGTGTATTGATGTATTAATTGATACAATACTGCTCTCTGCTGATAGTGTGAGCCATTGATGTGACAGTTTTCTCCCTAGTACAATGTCTGAGATTGATACTCTAGGAAGCAAGCACCTGTTACATGGACCATCACAACTGTCAGCAAGTGTTACAGCTATGTGATGTTTCTATGACTGGATCAAATATCATACAACTCATTGTCTTTATTCTTAAAATAAATAACAATAGAGAAGAGAAAAGACAAAAATTACTTTGATTCCTGCTGATGCACATCTGACCTTTTTTTCCCTTTGAGTGACCAGTTTTTTTTTTTCTAAAAGTAAACCAGAAATTGATTTTGCTAAATTGAAAACCATCATACAGAAAAAAAAATACAACAAAAATTGATTTTTTTTTCTCCATTTTTCATTTTGACTGATATAGTTCATCTTCATTGATTTTTCATAGTTGGAAAAAAACAATTGGCAAACATCAAGAGATTGAGATTTGCACAATAAAGTTGATGCATGTAGCAATTTAATTAATTGCATGTAATATTTATGAAGATACCATGTGACAAATGATGTTTTAATTTTGTGAAGCAGAAATTCTGATGGATTCTGTGATGGTGTTTTTCTTTATGAAAAGTAATTTAGTTTTGCGATGGATATTGTAGATACGCATGATGGGATATGACTGTTACGTAGTAATTTAACAGTCAGCTTTCATAGATTTGTCCATTATCTCAGCTATAGCCCCTGGCTGGTAAACTGGGGCTCATGTCATTTGAAATAAACAACCAATTGTTTTATCACAGTTAACCTATGCTGCAGTCATAACTAGGGGAAACCATTGGTAATATCCTGTGTTGCTGATTTGTCGGTCTCTAAGGCTGTGTGTAGAAATCCATTCATATTGATCCTTGTGATAAATTCTGTCAGCATATACTGTAGCTTTAAGGGAACTGATGCAATATTGTATCGTTGTAAATATTTGCAATGATGTTTTTTGGGGGAGGAATGATTTGTTTTTAATCTCGATCATGTAGACGACAATCAGCAAGAAACTTGACCCGATATAGACAGTTCTGTAAATTATTTTTTTTTAATAAAGGAGAGATCTGTTTTTATGCATTATTTAATTTTGTAAATATATTTCTAAAATTAATATTATTTATAATCATTCATGTACTTTTATCACGAAATTATATTTTCTTAAAACTAGTTATTAATTTTGTGAGCTACACGATTTTTGTTTTTCTTGTCATCACAGTTATAAATTTTGTCTGGAACAAGTAACTCAACATCAATGTTAATTTGAATGTGTATTTTATGATGACATCATTTTAATAAAATGAGAAATGGACCGGATTCCTGTTGAATGTATGATTAAGTTTACTGACATATGCTTCCAGATGAGCTATGCAAGCCCTCGGTAATTGCCTATTTTATGTAGTGTCTCGATTAATTGGGCAATTTTCGAATGAAAAACCAGAAAAAAAAGATCTGTATCTCATGTTTATTGATTGCATGTCACAGCTCTGAACTGTTGTAAGTTAAATAAGCAGTGTGTGGTGGTTGACACAGGGTGTCGAGCGACGATCAGCGAAAATCTCACCTTCCCCTGACACCCACTGGTGGTGCAGTAGATACATGTAACTGTATCCCAACATTGACTCAGCCCCAGAGAGAGAAAAAACATTATCACTGTGATATTTCACAAGATTTCTCTGTTCTGAACAGTGGCAAGCTCTGTTTCATTGTAAAACAGATGGAGAGAGGGGAGTATATAGAGTCGGAGAGAGTGAAGGGGATATTGTAATGAATCGTACATATGAATTGGAATCACCACAGGACATGGGAGTTGACTTATGTTTCAATAGTTATGGATTGATATTGTAATGTCGTATTTGCCATGGATTTATGCATTCACCATATACAGCAATTGGCCACTGAGAATTGACAATGAGCAATCAGCGAGAGAGAGATTCGCTGAGATGCTCTCAGATGTATCTGTCTAGTGCTTTGTGATATGACCAATGTCCTTGCAATGAAACTAGATTTCTGATGAATACATAATCTCAGAGACAGTTCTAAATGAAAACATTTACTGTCAAGAGGGGTGGGATTTTCATGGATGTTAAAAAATTACCCAGAATGCTCTTGCTGGGATTTGATTGGTTAGGGAGCTTGGCAAGGTAGGTACCATTTGTTTGTTTGATTGGCTGGCGATATATGATGTCATGTATAGACGATTAAGCACTGTATATGTATCTTGTAATACTGTCTTAGTGCTATCAATATTTAATCTCGTAATGAGGTTTAGTATTGAACATATAACAATGCATCAGAAGAAATCCAACTTCTTTTTTTCCTTTTTTTAATCTGAGAAGTGGGAAGTGACTGTCAACCAATTGCCTGTAGCAGGCTGACAAATAAACAGATTTCCAATATTCTTTTTGTGCGGCCATTTCCGCTCAGCTTGAGTCTTATTACCAGAGACATCCATTAAGCAGCCTGTTTAATAATAGATAAAAGTAACGGGGTTCATTGTGTACTAGATCAGGATTGGTAATCTCAGGAGCTGTATATCTGCAGACTCTGAATATGTCTCCTCTCAGTTCTAGCTCATTATAGCAGTGTATATCTATTACATCAACTCACGTAACAAGTGTGGAAGTGTGATAAAAAATAATAAAAAAAAAATATTACTGGAAGGAGGGAGATATAGCAGTTATATTAGAGGGTTTATATCAGAGGACTTGTTATAGAAGATAAATGGCTGGCTATATCTGGGGGGGGGGGGGGGTGATTAATTGGGCAGTCTGTCTGTAGTTCTGTTGTTGTTGGGGGGGGGGGGGGGTCTCCAGTCAATGACCACTTAGTGACTTAGTGAGCTAGAAGAGAGTCAGTCAATGCCAGCGGAGAAATCCATTACACTGTTTATAAGCAGCGTCACTAATAAAGTAGGAATAAATTGGCAGGGAGTGATTGGCCGTGAAATCAGAAAATAGACCAGACAGTGACAGGGAGAGAGAAAAAAGGGGGGTGTCGTAGAAAATTGGCTGGGTGAATGAAAAGGTGAATAGTTAAAGCAGGAGATCTCTGTGACTCTGTGATATTTTGAAGTGATGTAAAAATAGGAAGGGGGTGTTATTAGGAAACTAGTTTCAGAATTTTGAAATAATAAAATTGTGGCATTGAATGCAGGTAAATGGAGAGAAAAAATGGGGAATGTGAGAGTTAAAATGTAACAGTTTTAATCAGCATTGTCTGCAACTTGGTGGTAATCACTGAATTAAGTTTCAAACAGGAAAAAGCGGTTAGGGTCATGATTTAGAATAAGAGGGTAAATAATGTAGATGTTTTTATTTATTGATTTTAAGGAAATCTTTGGATTTTGGCACAATGAGGTTGAGTCATTTTTATCACTGCAAAACTTTATATACGTGATTTGTTTTGTTTTTTAGTGTTGATTAATTTCCCGTTTCTCGGCAATTTCTTTGTGTGGGATGATGGGAGTAGAACAAGATTAATCAAGCAAACGCAGCAGCTTTATGTTGATTCGGCTTGAAAAAAATTAGTTTTTTCTTCAAAAGAAAGAAAATCAGTTTGGGCGTAACTTCTGTTATTACACCAAAGAATAGGGCTTGTATTCAATACAGAGTTGTAAGACTCTGAAATTTCAAACTGATCAGAATCAATACACTGAGCTTGAGGTATTAGATAGAGGGACTTGTTCACTAGCAGGGTCAGCGATACACTGAGGGGTTTTAGCTCAGTTTGTCCTCGTTTCCTATGTAGCACTCGTGCATTGATTGTACTGTCACTCCCCATCTCTCATCATTGATCAGGAAAACGATTTCACTAGCATGATTTATTTTCTTTCAAAAATCATTTTTCAAATGAATGAAGAATCTTGACTTTAATGTTCTCATAAATAACCCATCAATAGAAAGAAGTTCAAGTTCTTAATGGTTACTGTACACTGTTCAGAAATGAAAAAAAAAATTATGTGATAAATCATTTTAATTTTTAAAATCATTTTCTGGGAAAAATATGAAATTATAGTAACCAAAATATCAATGAAATTGTTGGGACTAATTTTCATGAAATTTAGTAGATTTGCTTTTACATATGCAATGAACAAAGATTGTAATCATAATTTATCGGGGATGTTGATTTAATGGTGAGGGGTACCCATGAAATTCTAATGGTTCCACAGCACATGTTAGATGCATTGTTGAATGGAGCTCTTTTCTCTCCCCCACAGATTTACCACCTCCCTACCCCGCCTACCCTCACATCCAGACATCGCCCGCACCACTCCATGGCTATGGCATTGGGGACAGGAAGTTCTCGGCCCCGGTCCTCGGGTCGAACGATATGAAAGGAATTGACCGTCAGGAGGACCATCATATTGTCCGAAGTAATGAAGTCGAAAACATTCCAGAAACCGTTCAGGAAGAGCCAACATTAGAGGACTTCCCCCCTTCCCTTGTCAGGTGAGTCTTTATGATCCCCCAAGGTGGTAGGGGGTCTAGAGGATTTCACCAATCCTAGCTTCAGGTCTGTAGCTCCAGGGTTAGGGTTAATGGTCACCTTAATGGTCAGGTAAATCATCCCCAGGATGATAATGTTAAGGGGGTTTGTTTTAGGGACTTTTTTCTCCCATGGTCAGGTGTTGAGTAAGTTATTGCAGGTAGGCTTATGTATATAGAGGCTATGTTCTAGAGGACATCCATCCCATTATGGTCAGGTAGAAGGTTCGTCAGTTAAAACAACACTACTTATATGCCAATTCATCAGTAGCTGACTGATCTTAAAAATATGATTAACAGGTGTACATATATCTCCAAAGAAAACTCTGATGCTGCAGATCTTTCCAAAAGATTTTCCTCTGCTTCAGATAATTTTTGTTATTGTAAAACTCTGCCATACATTACCTGTGACCTACTTACAGAAGTGAGGACGACCTCAACAGGATGACCCCTCCCCCCATGGGGACCCCCATAGAGTACCTGGAAGAGGACGACTACCCTCCCCCACCCCCACCACCACTCATTGACAGCGACCTCCACATGACCCCAGTGAACCACAGGTCAGCTCCAGCGGACTCTGTGATTGGTCACACAGTGATAGAGGATCATGGGATACACGGAGATGTCAGCATTCTGAGCTCGTCAAGGACGGAGGACTCAGAAGATGACCCCAAGAAGAAAAACAAGGTACTGGCACAAAGCACAGCTTCACTTCAAACCAGTCAGTAGATTTTGTTCATCTGCTGCATGACCAACTTGTCAAATGTCATCACATCTGTGATTTATTTGTGAAATCTTCAGAAGTTGTTCTTTTGTAAGACTCTACTTAATCTACATGCCTGGTGAGACCTGTTAGAATGAACATTATCAGATCTAATGTTAATGCATTCAGATAAATAGTTAGGAAGAGATGACGAAATGGAGGAAAGGTTTTTCATGTCCCATTGAAGGCAGACTCCCATTCTCTTCTCCAGTCATTGTAAGTCTGCGTGCGTTGACTGTTAATTTGTTCTTTGTTTTACAGAGACACTTGGTGGACCGAGCGTACTACATCGCCAAAGAACTGCTAATGACGGAGAGAACCTACAAGAAAGACCTGGAGGTCATCACTATGGTAATGTCAATGAGGTCATCACTATGGTAATGTCAATGAGGTCATCACTATGGTAATGTCAATGAGGTCAACACTATGGTAATGTCAATGAGGTCATCACTATGGTAATGTCAATGAGGTCATCACTATGGTTATGTCAATGAGGTCATCACCTTGAAAATGTGCTTTTAATAATGAAGAGAACAACATAAAAACTGTGATCTTTTTGAACCAGAATGAGTAAATTCAATTTGACTTATTGAAAGTTCATTGCTGCTATATATATATTCTACATATCATGTAAGAACACCTTTTTTACCCAGATTTGACTGATTTTTGTGTTTGTTGTTAACCCTTGTGTTTCTGCTGACAGTGGTTCCAGAATGCGGTGCACTTTGAGGACGGACTGCCGGACTTCCTGACTAATCTGTTCTCCCATTACTGTCCTCTGTACGACCTTCACTGCCAGTTCCTGAAGGAGGTCGACCAGAGACTGTCCATGTGGTGAGTGCATATAGATCTTTTTGTGTGTTGTGGGCAGGGTTGGGGTGTGTTACACTGTCTGTTCCTGAAGGAAGTGGAGGCTCCGTCTTGTGGAGAATCCAGCAGTATAAATATGAATTAAAAGTTGATTACATGTTGATAACCAGGAATGAAGCTTCAGGGTTTTTGGACCATGGAACTTTGCTAATCTTAATTTTGATATTAATCTCACTTTACAAAAGTAATTGGTAGTTAAAAAGTGAGACTGATATCAAAAGTGAGCTATGCTTTACGGCCCATCGGGTCTGATGTCTGACAGCAGAGCCCCACCACAGTCCTCTCTCCACGTAATTGTTCTCACAGTGTTCTAATATTCTCCTTCATGTGATTTTTCCCTCTTCAAGCTGTAACTGCTCACCATTTAGCATATATTGATCACGGGTTGTGCTGTCTTTATCTGCTGACTGGACAGACCTGTCGAGGCTTCATTAAGAGGCTGTCAACATCCCTCTCTCCTCCAGTGGCTGTGGGGGGACCTAACCATTTAAAACAACCCCCCAAGGGACAGGCTGTCCAGATAATGCACTGGTCGTGAATACCAAAGATCTGATGATGGTTTATTGATTAAGAACCTTACTAAACTGAAGACAAACTGGATACTTTGCATACTTAGATTTATGTTTAGAGTTCTATTTAAAATGGAGAATTTTTTAGCAATATACATTTTTCTGTTCTGCACATTTATTTAAGGAGGATTAAAACATTAAATCTGCCTTAAACTTTGACAAATGATATTTTTTGCCATAAACTAATATTTAGTAAATAAAGATGGCCTTGTAATGGGTACCAGATGATCTGGTTTCCTGGTGTCTGTAATTAGGTACCAGATAATCTGGTTTCCTGGTGTCTGTAATTAGGTACCAGATAATCTGGTTTCCTGGTGTCTGTAATTAGGTACCAGATTATCTGGTTTCCTGCAAGTTCTGATTTTTGTTCCTATCAATATTGAAATAAAAACAACTCAACCAAAAAAGCTATGACACAATTCCCTTATCTGTAGGATGAATCTGTTTGGCTCCTTCAATGTATGGAGTCATTAGTAGAGACCAACAGATTGGCAGCTGTCACACACTTGTGTCTGCTCTATTAGCTGTGTATCAGCTGATTTGTCAGGCTCCATTAGCTCTGTATCAGCTGATTTATCGGGCTCACTTTGTGCTTTATAATTGTTCCTATGTACACTTGGGTAGTGATAGAGTGCCAATCAGCTGTACAGGTTACATGACAAATCTGGTGAAAAGCTTCTTAAGGAAGATAAATCTGCTGGATTTATGGTCATTAAAGTAAAACAAGGTCACAGTCTTAAGTCTTTAAAAAATTAAGGTGGAATAGCACATCATCACAAAATGGCTGACCTCTGATTGAAATGACATTTCGTTTTATTAAGGGGATTTTATTGATGGCAATATGTAACTTAAAAGGGGGGAGGGGGAGGCAGTTATGTACAGTGCAGTGTTCTAATGCTGTGCGTGTTATTGTAAGTTTGTAACATTTAACGTCTGGACAAACCAAACATTTTTGACATGAAAGTATTGACTTTTATATCATTAGTTAGAATAACTAGAACTGATGAGGTGAAATAATATTGATCAGGTACTTAATAGAGAATCAAAGTACTGAGAGTACTGAAATGTGTAGTATGAACAAATATTTACAGTCTATGACTTCAAGGGTTTTGTTTCTATACAGGACCACGCCACTGAGAATAAAAGTTCTTGAATTGAGTTGTGTAGCATAGAATTGTTTATCAAAGTGTAACCTTTGATTTTTTAGGGAAGGCAAGTCCAATGCCCATCTGAACGGAGACTACCAAAGAATTGGAGACATTATGGTTGCCATGTTTCCCAGAGTTTTACCGGTGAGTGATCAATGCAGCAATGTGGGAATCAATAGGAATTTTATAAATAATATTCAAATGATAATCTTACGAGGAAAAAAATGTTGAAATATGGTGTATGTTCATGACCTCCTTATTTGTTTTTTTCAGTATTTCATTGAATTCCATCTAAAACATCTAATATCTAAATTGTTATATGATTGTCATTTTACTTTATATAACTTTAAATGTGTTGAAACACACCTAAAAATAAAAGAAATATTCATTTGCCAAAACCATGAATAACATTACACCAGATATTAAAACCGTTAACAGTAAAAAATTCAGGAATGATCCTGATGACATCATGCGACAGTTGAAAGACATTAAGTATTTTGAGATGAAGTAAACCATTGATACAGAGCATATTCTTGAAAAATAAGTTGGATTTGGTTGAACTGGTTATATACTTATCCTGAACCAGACGTTTTAGTTTAATGATGCTACTTAACACATCCTATCAGTTGAGACTTAATCTGAGTTTCCTTTTTCTATTGATGCATTATTCATCCTGTTTACAGCTTTACAAGAATTACCTACAAAGACAAGAGGAGATTTTGTTGGACCTGGAGCTAGCCTTAAAGTCACACAAACCCTTTGAAGCCATGTACCGCGACTTTGAGAAACAGAAAGTGTGTTATCTGCCCCTGAATGCCTTCCTCCTCAAACCAGCACAGCGAGTGCTACACTACAGACTGATCATGGAGCGTAAGTGTAACTAGGTCATTTGGTGACCTCTAAGCAGTGTAAATAGGTCACTGACTGACCTCAAACCAGTGTAACTGAGTCACTGACTGACCTTTATCCAGGGTAACTAGGTCACTGATCAACCTCTTAACAGTGTAACTGGCACTGAATCACCACATAGCAGTTTAACTAGATTACTGAGTGACCTATTAAAAGCGTAGTGAAACTAGGTCACTGAGTGACCTCTATCCAATATAACTAGGTAACTGACAGACTCTTTAGTTATTAGATAGAGTGGGTCTTAATCAGAAATTGTACACTTCTTAAATCTGTATATTGTAGCAAACACAGCAATTTGAAACTGTCATTGAATAGTTCTGTATATCATATGCAATCCCAAAGTTTTGTTGTAGGAAACAAAAGGAAATTTGAATTGTTAAGGAAACTTGTGTCTGCTATCATTTTGTATTTTTATTGGGAATTGAAGGTAAATATGTGCTAGAAGCATGATGAAACATTTGATTAAGAAAAAGAAATTAACCTCATCCCTAAGACCTTGTTATTAAATGTACTCAGATTCACCCATATCAAAGACTCTCGTTTTTCTTCTAATGTTGTAACTTTCAAAGCAATGATACATCTCTTTAATGACTAAATTTGCCAAATATTCCTGATGCAAAATTAAACTAACGCAGCCTAACTGTTGATTCTTTTTCTATTTTCAGGTTTAATCAAACACTATACCTTGGATCATCCAGACTTCACAGACTGTAAAAGTAAGTGAACACAGTACTAAACGACTGTAAAAGTAAGTGTACACAGTACTCAACGACTGTAAAAGTAAGTGTACACAGTACTCACCGACTGTAAAAGTAAGTGTACACAGTACTCACCAACTGTAAAAATAAATGCACACAGTATTCACCGACTGTAAAAGTAAGTGTACACAGTACTCACCGACTGTAAAAGTAAGTGTACACGGTACTCACCGACTGTAAAAGTAAGTGTACACAGTACTCAGTGACTGTAAAAGTAAGTGTACACGGTACTCACTGACTGTAAAAGTAAGTGAACACAGTGCTCAGTGACTGTAAAAGTAAGTGTACACAGTACTCACCGACTGTAAAAGTAAGTGTACACGGTACTCACTGACTGTAAAAGTAAGTGTACACGGTACTCACTGACTGTAAAAGTAAGTGAACACAGTACTCAGTGACTGTAAAAGTAAGTGTACACGGTACTCACTGACTGTAAAAGTAAGTGAACACAGTGCTCAGTGACTGTAAAAGTAAGTGTACACAGTACTCACCGACTGTAAAAGTAAGTGTACACGGTACTCACTGACTGTAAAAGTAAGTGTACACAGTACTCACTGACTGTAAAAGTAAGTGAACACAGTACTCACTGACTGTAAAAGTAAGTGTACACAGTACTCACTGACTGTAAAAGTAAGTGTACACAGTACTCACTGACTTTAAAAGTAAGTGTACACAGTACTCAACGACTGTAAAAGTAAGTGTACACAGTACTCACTGACTGTAAAGAGTAAGTGAACACAGTACTCACTGACTGTAAAAGTAAGTGAACACAGTACTCACTGACTGTAAAAGTAAGTGTACACAGTACTCACTGACTGTAAAAGTAAGTGTACACAGTACTCACTGACTTTAAAAGTAAGTGTACACAGTACTCACCGACTGTAAAAGTAAGTGTACACAGTACTCACTGACTGTAAAAGTAAGTGTACACAGTACTCACTGACTTTAAAAGTAAGTGTACACAGTACTCAGTGACTGTAAAAGTAAGTGTACACAGTACTCACCGACTGTAAAAGTAAGTGTACACAGTACTCAACGACTGTAAAAGTAAGTGTACACAGTACTCAACGACTGTAAAAGTAAGTGTACACAGTACTCACCGACTGTAAAAGTAAGTGTACACAGTACTCAGTGACTGTAAAAGTAAGTGTACACGGTACTCACTGACTGTAAAAGTAAGTGTACACAGTACTCACTGACTGTAAAAGTAAGTGTACACAGTACTCACCGACTGTAAAAGTAAGTGTACATAATACTCACCAACTGTAAAAGTAAGTGTATACAGTACTCACCGACTGTAAAAGTAAGTGTACACAGTACTCACTGACTGTAAAAGTAAGTGTACACAGTACTCAGTGACTGTAAAAGTAAGTGTACACAGTACTCACCGACTGTAAAAGTAAGTGTACCCAGTACTCAACGACTGTAAAAGTAAGTGTATATAGTACTCAGTGACTGTTAAAGTAAGTGTACATAATACTCACCGACTGTCAAAGTAAGTGTACACAGTACTCAATGTTAAGATTTCAGATGCTCAGTCTCTGACACCAATATCATGTATGTCTAAGTGATCTATATTATGATATGCAACAAAACTCATTATTTCTATAACCCAGTAGCCAAGTACCCAGTACTCAATACATAAGATTCACTTTGATGTCCTTTATTGTAATATTCCACAGCATTCATTCTGTGATGGGGCTTTACGTTAAACACTGAAAATAATATTTTGTATTTTAACCTTGTAATTGAATACAGTAAAACACGGTTATAGCGAACACGCTTATAATGAATTGACACTTACAGCGAACAGATTTTCATTCCCCATGACTCTATTACATGTTGTAAACTTGACGGATATAACGAATTACGCTTATAACAAAGTAAAATATACCGTCCCTGGGACTTCCTTATAAGCGGGTTTTACTGTATTTTGATACTTGAAAGCATTTTAAAAAATTGTGCAGAAATTGCACTCGTCTGGAGAAAGGAAAGATTGCTTCGTTTTGTACAAAGAATACCTTATGGAAACAATGATGCTTGAATCCCCATTGGTAAAGATTGTACCTTCTTTGTATTCAGTGTGAAGAGTCAAGTATGTGCAAGTGTTGTAACATCCATTTGTCTTGTTTTACAGGTGCCCTCAGTCAGATAACGGCCCTAGTGACGGAGTTCAATGCCTCCATTAGATCTCAGGTATGTCTCCTTACTTAGAATGGGAATGTAAGATTTTCATCAGTCTTATAACTGCACCTTATCCTCAAATTTACAAACTATTTACACTGAAAATATATTGAATAGAAACAATTGAAAAAAAATTGTCTGTTCACTTGGAAATTTAGAGAATTGAAAGACCTGGCGTAAAGTTCAGTTGATTATACTGTGATATATAAAGTCTTTGAAAAGATACTTTAAATTAGGAACTCTTCCAGCAGCACCTATTTAGGCTTGTGTTGATCAGGTTTTAATGTTCGTATGTTTTATCTGGTTCCAGGAGAATCTCCACAAACTAATAGAGCTACAGAGGGACTTGGTGGGCATTGAAACACTGGTCCACAGGGACAGGGTAAGTACTTAGTACTGAGGTAGAGTACTTAATACCAAGACAGAGTGTGTACTTCAGGGTTCGACACAAACTTTTTTATGCATTAGTCCAGCCGGACTAGTGTCTGTTTATTTTAACTAGTCCGCAGGCAATTCTATTTGCCCGTCAAAAATAAATTAAAATGCATTACCGTACTTGCCTTATATAATATGCACTTTTAAAATAGAATTTGTAAGAAAGGGGTGTGTAATATACACCATAATATTTTTCTTACAGGTGTTTCACTGGCTTAGTTGTATTGTGCTATGCAGTACATAGCAATGAGCTGCGTATTCACTATCTCCGTGTACTTGCTGTATGCCGCCATTACAGATGTTATAAATATATCTGTGCAATAGATCCGGGCTATGAGCTACCTTGTTCTTTAAAAATCTATTTAAAATAATAATCAATTTATGACAAATGATTTAAACAAAATTCATTTTAATCAAACAACTCGCAGAAGATTCGTTTCACCTTTATTTTTTTTTAAAACACATAAGCGTCCCTATCGAAGCTGTTGTTGTGAACATGTGTGCTTGCCACCTATTTTCTCGGACATCCCCTTGGGGCAAAGAAATAATCAAGTCACCCATAACATCATATATACTTATTTTGCTTTCGCTCGGTAACTCTATAATCACCGCAATGTAACATATGCTAGATAATAAAAATATAATCAGGGTTTTCCAGTAAAATGTTGACAATCGCACATCGTTAATTTACGCATTTTTTTTAAGCAAAACTTTTTGTTAGTCCGACTGGACTGACTAGACAGAAATTTTGTTAGTCCGAAGGAAAATCTATTTAATAGATTAGTCTGGGACTAACGGACTAAGGTTAGTGTCGAACCCTGTACTTACATTGATTCACTGGTCCACAGGGACAGGATAGGATAAGATAAATACACGGTTGGAGCAGTTTAAACATAGAAAAATAAATGTGCATGTGGTTTACAAACAAGGATAAACTATTCATGCTTGTTGGTATAAGCAGGAAATGAGGAACTGATTCACTATGAGATTGTTTTTCATTATAATCTAATTGCAAAAATGTTGAAAGTTGAATGATTTAAGCTTACTGATATTTGGTATTGTAGTTACTTATTAGAAAAATGTTGTAGTCTACACAACTTGTAGATTTAATATTTTTTTTTCTCCCTCAGATATTTATCAGAGAAGGCTGTCTACAGAAATTTTCCCGCAAGGGTTATCAGCAAAGAATGTTTTTCTTGGTAAGTTTAAACCAAATAGTGTAAACTGTTCATAAAATTCCTTTAATTGAGCAAATATTTATAAGTGATATAAGGTTTTTAATGTAGGAATTCAATGTATATTTGTCAGCCTTATGCTTACTGTTATTCATATTCTTAAATAAACAACTGTATACTGGGTTATTTCGCCTTGTGTAATTTTTGCTTTTCTACACTAAGTCTTGCAAACAGTTTTGCCCCGTCTTGAATTTGCCCAGACACAGATGTGTTTAAAGAGAGATAGTTTGAGACAATGGAATTTGCCCAGTTTTATTTAAATTTGTCCACTAACAACGAGAACGAAAGGGGCAAAAAAAAAAAAAAAACAGGGCAAATATTTCACTGTACACAGTATTTTAAAAAAAAATTATGGCTTTAATTTTAGATTTTCTTTTATAAACTGTGTAAATTTTTGTTGGACATTTTAATGATTTAACCAGTTACATTATTATCTTGGACAGAATACTGTTTAACTTCTGTTTAACTTTTGTTTTGACCAGTAATGTTATTGTTTGACAGTTCTCGGACTTCCTGGTGTACACTAGTCGTGTGGCCTCCTCGGTCCTACAGTTCAAAGTTCATGGCCAGCTCCCACTGCGAGGAATGATTGTAAGATCTGGTTTATTTCTCTCAATCACTTTAAATATGTGTTTGATCAAAATATTTCAAAGTAATATCAGGTCAGAAAATGTGCTACTTTTATATTGTGAATTACTTTATTGCAACTGGTAATTCTGACAATGAAAAATGATTTAGGATTGTAATAGCAAATAGATTCAAACTGCCATGATAACTTGGACATTACAAGTAGAAAATATTGTCTGTTTGTCATAACTATGCTACTAGGTTAGTGACTGACCTCTTTTAAAACAGTTTAACTAAGTCACTGACTGTCTTCTCAATAGTGTAACTAGGTCACTGAAAGTGTAACAATCTTATTGTTATGAAAGTACATGTATATTCTGTCCTTTGTATGTTTATCAGGTGGAGGAGTCGGACCATGCCAAGATGGCAGTGGCCAACAGCTTCGCGATCTATGGAGGAAACAAGTGTATCTTAGTGGCAGCAGGGTAAGAACTCAAACTTTACACACATACACACACTCACTGCAGTCCTAAACCTAGTGATAGTAGGGACAGATCTACAGGGGAAAAGTATCTTCAGAGTTTACAATTTGTAGATTTTCATGGTAAATTAAAAGACCCATAGAAAGGTACCCCCTGATGTAGATTTAGCCTGTCTTATATGTCACACATTTCACCTTCTAATAGTTGACATGTTTTGACGGCCTCCTCCTCCCCTTGTTAAATATTTAAATTATTGTTTATTTTATGATATTATGTAATGTTTGAATTTCATGTTTCATGTAGTTCTCAAGAGGAGAAAGACAAGTGGATAGAAGATCTGAATGAAGCCATAATACGAGCCAAGAGTCGCGGTGACGAGAAGTTCCGGTATCCTAGTCTCAAGTCCTCTACCAGTGAGTACAATTTAGAGCAAAATAAAGAAGACCAGGTTGTTAAGACCAGGTTATTTGAGGGTTCACTAATAATTCAATAAAAATACCAGAAATTCTGTTAAGTATCACTAGGTACCAAAAAACAAGGGTTCTGTGTACAGGATAATGTTTGCAAATTCACTTTATAATCTATACACTTAGATAGAATTCTGTGAAAGGAAGTGAATTTCAATTAACTGGGTTTTTTTTAAAGCGTGAATGTAATGACCGTTTTTCTCGGTCACAGGTTCGTCGGACAATGTTGGTGTAGATGGGGAGGTGAACGGCGTGTCTCAGGACAAGAACGTCCAGCACCGCGCCAACACCACCATGCACGTCTGCTGGCACCGCAGCACCAGTGTCAGCATGAGAGACCACGAACGTGCAATCAAGGTAACCACACATACATATATACATACCTCACAAAAATACAACACACACAAACGCAAACATAATACAAATACATCACACAAACATGCAGCACCAGTGTCAGCATGGAAGACCATGAACAGACAATCAAGGTATTTACACATAAATACAATATACGTACCTTACATACGTACAAATCACACCACATACACCACAATTATACCACACCACAATTATACCACACCACTAATATACCACACCACAATTATACCACACCACAATTATACCACACCACCACAATTATACCACACCACAAATATACCACACCACTAATATACCATACCACTAATATACCACACCACAACTATACCACACCACTAATATACCATACCACTAATATACCACACCACAATTATACCACACCACTAATATACCACACCACAATTATACCACACCACAATTATACCACACCACTAATATACCACACCACTAATATACCACACCACAATTATACCACACCACCACAATTATACCACACCACAAATATACCACACCACTAATATACCATACCACTAATATACCACACCACAAATATACCACACAACAAATACACCATACCACTAATATACCACACCACAAATATACCACACCACTAATATACCACACCACCAATATACCACACCACTAATATACCACACCACAAATATACCACACCACTAATATACCACACCACAATTATACCACACCACCACAATTATACCACACCACAAATATACCACACCACTAATATACCATACCACTAATATACCACACCACAAATATACCACACAACAAATACACCATACCACTAATATACCACACCACAAATATACCACACCACTAATATACCACACCACCAATATACCACACCACTAATATACCACACCACAATTATACCACACCACAAATATACCACACCACTAATATGCCACACCACTAATATACCACACCACAATTATATCACACCACAAATATACCACACCACTAATATACCACACCACAAATATACCACACCACTAATATACCACACCACAATTATACCACACCACAAATATACCACACCACTAATATACCACACCACAATTATACCACACCACAACTATATCACACCACTAATATACCACACAAACATGCAGCACCAGTGTCAGCATGGAAGACCATGAACGGACAATCAAGGTATTTACACATAAATACAATATACGTACCTTACATACGTACAAATCACACCACATACACCACAATTATACCACACCACCAATATACCACACCACTAATATACCACACCACCACAATTATACCACACCACAATTATACCACACCACTAATATACCACACCACAAATATACCACACCACTAATATACCACACCACAATTATACCACACCACTAATATACCACACCACAATTATACCACACCACTAATATACCACACCACAATTATACCACACTACAAATATACCACACCACAATTATACCACACCACAAATATACCACACCACAATTATACCACACCACAAATATACCACACCACAAATATACCACACCACTAATATACCACACCACAATTATACCACACCACTAATATACCACACCACAATTATACCACACCACAATTATACCACACCACCATAATTATACCACACCACAAATATACCACACCACTAATATACCATACCACTAATATACCACACCACAAATATACCATACCACTAATATACCACACCACAAATATACCACACCACTAATATACCACACCACAAATATACCACACCACTAATATACCACACCACAAATATACCACACCACTAATATGCCACACCACTAATATACCACACCACAAATATACCACACCACTAATATACCACACCACAAATATACCACACCACTAATATACCACACCACAATTATACCACGCCACAAATATACCACACCACTAATATACCACACCACAATTATACCACACCACAACTATACCACACCACTAATATACCACACAAACATGCAGCACCAGTGTCAGCATGGAAGACCATGAACGGACAATCAAGGTATTTACACATAAATACAATATACGTACCTTACATACGTACAAATCACACCACATACACCACAATTATACCACACCACTAATATACCACACCACTAATATACCACACCACAAATATACCACACCACAATTATACCACACCACAAATATACCACACCACTAATATACCACACCACAATTATACCACACCACAAATATACCACACCACTAATATACCACACCACAATTATACCACACCACTAATATACCACACCACAATTATACCACACTACAAATATACCACACCACTAATATACCACACCACAATTATACCACACCACAAATATACCACACCACAATTATACCACACCACAAATATACCACACCACTAATATACCACACCACAATTATACCACACCACAAATATACCACACCACTAATATACCACACCACAATTATACCACACCACAAATATACCACACCACTAATATACCCACACCACAATTATACCACACCACAAATATACCACACCACAATTAACTCACTATGAAGGTAACCAATCTTAAACACATCACACATAACACACACACAACACATACACGGCACACACACCAACTCACCATCAAGGTAGCCAATTACAAACACATCACACATACCACACACACAACGCATACACAGCACACACACATACCAACTCATCATCAAAGTAGCCAATTACAAACACATCACACATAACACACACACAACACATACACAGCACACACACATACCAACTCATCATCAAGGTAGCCAATTACAAACAGATCACACATACCACACACACAAAACACATACACAGCACACACACACAAAACTTGCCAACACCGGTATTCTTCAGACCATCAACAATCCATAAACAAATCATTAATTAGGAATAAAAACAGCTGATCATTATACCAATCAAATGGTTGCAAAGTTCAGGGATGTGTTTCACTGAGCTGTACAGTGATAATTAAAAAGTTTACATATGACAATGTGACCTTGAGCTGATGAGTGGCCATGACCTTTCAGAACCAGCTGAGTGGGTACCTCCTGAGGAAGTTCAAGAACAGCAATGGCTGGCAGAAGCTGTGGGTCGTCTTCACCAACTTCTGCCTCTTCTTCTTCAAAACATATCAGGTACAGTTCCTGGTGATATTTATAGTCCAAAGATTTTTACTGATTCAATTCTTGGTGATATTTACTTAAATCAAGTTAATTCCTTGTGGTATTTTTGGAGCCAGGATCATTAAAAGTCTTTGATTTAGTTATAATTTTGTTCATTTATCATATACTTATTGATCAGATAAGGACACTGGAAATGAGTAGATAAGGATATAGAGAAACGACCTAAAATAACCATTGAATTTTGAATATATGTGTAAGTTACGAAGTTCAAAAACAGTTTTACAATCATGAGGCCTGGTCAGATTTCGATAATCATGTACAGAATGTGATGTATTAAGGTGACATGAGCCTCATGCTGAACTCTCTGTCTAATTACAGGATGACTTCCCTTTAGCCAGCCTTCCGTTGCTAGGTTACGCTGTGAACACGCCGGAGGAAGAAGATGGCATTCACAAAGACCATGTGTTCAAGCTACAGTTCAAAAATCATGTCTACTTCTTCCGAGCGGAATCCGAGTACACATTTGAAAGGTTAGTCCCCCCCCCCCCCCAAACAATGCGAGTCATCATGAGCAAAAGAACACAAAAAGGATTACCTATATACAGTTTTACACAATAAGGTTTTGTTTTGGAGATTGGACCGAGGTGAAAAAATCTGAAATTTCAAAATAATTCAAATCAGACCTGCAAAATGTGGTAGTGTTCTAGATCTTGAATACTGGTAATAAATGTTGCATAAAATATTATATATACCCTGGTAATGAGTTGTCATTCTCAATTTTGACCATTCCTGGCCCATTTCATTTTGAGGCCTCTTGGGAGCCACATGTATCTAATGATTCCTGGCCCATTTCATTTTGAGGCCTCTTGGAAGCCACATGTATCTTACGACTGTGATGTATTTGTTCTGTAGATGGATGGAGGTGATCAACAGTGCAACCAACAGTGCCAGGAGAATCCGACTCTTCAGCCGATTGGACAGTAATCAGCCAATCAGCTCTTAGAGTGGAGATCTCTTGCTTATGTGGGCCACAAACTTCAGTTTTTACAGTTGTACAGTGTAACAGGCCACGCAAGGAGTGGAGAAGATAAACGCCATGTTTCTCTAGATAGCTACAAAACTGCATCAGTGGGAAAGAAATTCAACTAAACTTGTCAACATAGACTTCAAATAGTTGAACTAGTTTTACCTGATATAAGTAAAAAGTGTGAAATACTGGTAGTTTTACCTGCACTGATAAAAATTTCCCCAGATTTTTTTTTACCAGGAACACTTCCCTAGTCAAGCTTTACACTTTCACATTTTCATTTTAAAATTTTTGTTTTTATGACAATATTGAGTGGTGACTTTGAACTGATTTGTTTCCCCTGCCAGCAGCAGCTGTATTATAGAATCTATGCAATAGTTATTTCACTCTTGTCCATGCGTACATGAACAAAAATGTCTTTGGTGGGAGAGGCTTGTCTGGGCACATTTTTCATTCTTCCACTGTACCCGAGTTATAGACCATGTATTACATGAAAGAGATCAGTGTTACTGATGTACTAGAACTGTTCATATGTATACATGAGTTATCATCTTAACAAGTCTATACGATTATATAATCAGTCTACTGCTTACACATTCTCTTGTATTGTTTGTTCCGATTATTATTATGTCAATTAATTCACTTTTATCTCCCCCTATCACACTGAACACTGTTACTATACTAGATATTTTTACCCTCGTGTTAAATGTGAAATCAAACTTTACAGACCAGTATTTACATATTTTAACATTAGGATTGATATTTTCTTACTGAATGTACGACTGTGTTAAGTAGTAGTAATTGTACAGTGTGTGTGGATTAAGGAAGTCTGACTTTGTAGACAATACCAGTATAGGGCAGCATTGATTCACCCCTGTGTTGTCAATTCTCCACACTGCCTGTTATCCTGTATATCACTGATTTATCACACACAAGAAATGGCCTTAAACGGGAGGGGGGTGGGGGGGGGGGGTCACAGGTGAATAACAAATTGACCTTACAAGGTTATAGGGAAGGAAGGGGGGGGGGGGTCCGTTATTGTGTGTGAAGGGGGAAAACCAAGTACTCATGTATCCTCATTGTTATAAAGTATTTTATTGAGTTATCTCTACAAAGAAATTCTGAAATATAGACAGTATATGTATACATTTATTGCATGCTTCATCAGTAGATAGCCAGTTTATTTTACTTTTGGCTGACATATTTTTGTACTGTGTATTGGGTTGTGTATTAAAATCCCTAAGTCCTACAAACCACACTGGGGAGTGATTGGTTGTCGGAGATTTTATTGGGTAGATTTTTTTTTTTGATTCTCTCCTTTACCATTGAAAGGAATGTTAAACCAGAAGAGACCTTATTCACAAGTCTTCATAAAATAAGTGGAGTCTATACTGTAGATTCCTAGTAATACTCGAGAAATTAATGAAGGGGTTTTAAAATCTCAGTTTAATTTTCTGACCACTGTAAACTATGTAAAATTATAACAAAAATTGGGTGCTTGCTATTTTATATTCTTGTGATATAATACAAAACGACAGAATCGCAGTATTTTAACACTCGTTTTAAATATGGAATTTACAGTATTAGCTCACTAACCTTTAAAAGTTGGTTGCAATTAAGACTGTGCATACCGACTAAAGTTTCCACATGCACACAGTCCTGTGGATTTTCTGTCATTAGATTGTAGAAGGTTTGTGATTATACAGCCCTAGATTGTACACCAACACTGGATTTGTTCGTTTGCTGCTTTTGTCTTTGGTTTTCTGTGAAAGTTTGAGCTTGTATATTTTAGTTGTTGCAAATCTTATATATTTATTTTAATTTTTTTCTTATATTAATTTTCATGCAATTTTATTTAAGTTTTATGGTTGTTAAAAACAGATGACATTATATTTATCTTTTTTTTATTGCAAATTTATGATTCTTTTGAAAGATTTATGTGAACATTTGCATTGTAGTTGTAGATATTTCAAAATCATTTTAAGCAGCTGGAGTTGCCTAGCAACCTATTTTTCCCGATTCAGATTAAAAATGGTTATAAAATGGCCGTTAGTACACAGTATACAATAGTATTTTAATATTTCTCAGTATAAATAATATTACCACCTTTTAGGTTGGTTCTTATATTTACATGTACTGTGAAAATGTGAGTATTTTTTTGTTGAGATTATTTTCTCATCACTAATCTTTCTCCACTCTCAAACCATTAAAAGCAAATTAAAATTGCTTCTATTCTGTTCATTACTACATGTTTTGATAAACCAAACTACAAAAAAACCAACAAACCATTTTTTTTCTTAAAAAAAACACACACAAAGTATAACCCTTAGAGGGCAATAGCAATAAGAACTTGTTGAGACTATCATAGAACATACATATGATATAAAAGGGGGGCTCTATCAACATAAATGGATGGAATGGCATTAACATCCCCTTGTGTATGTGGTGGTTTGTCCTCTATAACTCTGTACATCCTTTTAATCAGCATCTTATATTGCATATAAACAGATGGAGAGTTCATTGGTTTATTTCCTGAGAACAAATGTTCTATATATACATCACTTCATTTATTTCATGTACTGTAATTGCAAGTTAACCATATATTCATGGAAGAAAACTCCCCACCAAAATCTGTCTAAAAAGTCAAAAGAAAAATCAGAAAACACAACACTTTCAGATGAGTGTTGACTTAAATGACACAAGGTGAAATAGATGTCCTGGTGCTTCTAATTTAGAGAACTCTATGTAGAAAGAATTTCACTACAATATGTGTTATTATATGAATACTGTATGAAATAAGTTCTTTAAAAATAATAAAATTTAGTAAAAGTTCTTCCATGTTTCTTTTCTCTACCTGTTTGCTAACTAAACAGCCATACATAAATCCCACTGCTTGGCTTTTTATGTGTCTACAGGTCCTGGTTACCCTCATTATATATGTCTTCATGTAGTTTTATTTCAGAGAGAACGAAAGAGATGGGATGTCAAAAATTGAGTGATATAAAATAGCCGCATCATTTGCTCTGTTCTCTTTTCTTTGAAAAAAAATCCCTGTGTTGCACATCTCAGATAGTTAAGTGTATTCTCTTTTGAGAAGTGAACAGGCATAGGAAGTAGGCTATGCCTGTCCACTTCTCAAAAGAAAATAGGTCAAGTGTTGTAATAAAACTTTAAATTGATGCCTTTCAGACTTTCTCCTTGAGGTAAATCTGATGGTTAGTTTGTTGACCACTCAGTCTCCTTAAGGTAGATCTGATGGTTAATTTGTTGACCATCCAGTCTCCTTAAGGTAGATCTGATGGTTAATTTGTTGACCAGTCTCCTTAAGGTAGATCTGATGGTTAATTTTTTGACCAGTCTCCTTAAGGTATTTGTTGACCATCCAGTCTCCTTAAGGTGGATCTGACGGTTAATTTGTTGACCATCCAGCCTCCTTAAGGTAGATCTGATGGTTAGTTTGTTGACCACCAAGTCTCCTTTAGGCAGATCTGATGGTTATTGTGTTGACCACCGAGCCTCCTTAAGGTAGATCTGATGGTTAATTTGTTGACCACCCAGTCTCCTTAAGGTAGATCTGAAGGTTAATTTGTTGACCATCCAGCCTCATTAAGGTAGATCTGATGGTTAATTTGTTGATCAGTCTCCTTAAGGTAGATCTGATGGTTAGTTTGTTGACCACCCAGTCTCCTTTAGGCAGATCTGATGGTTAGTTTGTTGACCACCCAGCCTCCTTAAGGTAGATCTGATGGTTAGTTTGTTGACCACCCAGCCTCCTTAAGGTAGATCAGATGGTTAGTTTGTTGACCACCCAGCCTCCTTAAGGTAGATCTGATGGTTAGTTTGTTGACCACCCAGCCTCCTTATGGTAGATCTGATGGTTAGTTTGTTGACCACCCAGCCTCCTTAAGGTAGATCAGATGGTTAGTTTGTTGACCACCCAGCCTCCTTAAGAACTCTGTGTGATCTAACACATTATACTACAGGCCGTTCCTACACCTTTCTTACAGATGTACTGCATTTACTTTTACATAAAATTGCAATTGAAACTATTTATACGTAAAGAATAAAATATATAATGCGAACTACATGCAAATGCTATTATTTGATAATTCAACTGATTTAAAAGTTGAATAGCTTGGAAATTGGGTAACTCATTTCTATTCTTGTCTACTAGCGGGGGTTAATTTTCTACGGGGGTCATTTCTATTCATGTTTGACGTGAAGAATAATGACCCCTGTGCCTTTTTTCTTCTAAATAATCCAATTATAATTCTATGAATGAATCTGAATCTGGTTTTGTAAAAAAATACATTTTTAAGTATTTACCAAAAGCTAGTATTATTAACTGAAATTTAAAAAAAAACCATACAAGTATACATATCATAACAAATCTGACAAAGGTGTAATACACGACATACAGCTACACAAAAAGATGCTGTATTTCGTGGAGTGGCTCGGCTTGTTCACCTGTATATTGCTCCGTTGGTAGTCAATGCGGAATTTCCTTTTAAGGAGGCTGGGGGGTAAAAAAAAAATTCTCCAAAATTCACAAAATTTGCAGAAATGTTTCACATAATCTTAATTTACATTTTAATGTGAAAGACCACATCACAATCATCGTTAATTTTATCATGTATTGCATCTGAAGAAATTGCACGTAATGTAAAAAAGAAAAAAAATATGAAAAATATATGAAATATAAATAAAGGCAAAAAACATACCAATAACATCACAAAAAATTAACACTATAATAAAATCTTTACATTATTTGTTATAAAGAAAAATATCACAATTTTACCAAAAATAAATATGTCACAAAAATGCAAATATGTAAAACAAAAAAAAGTAGCCACAAGATTATTTCCAAATTTTAACATGATAATAATCAATACATGTGTAATAAAGATTGAGCATTAAAAAAATTTTTGATGGTGAAATTTCAAAAAAAAAAAAAAAAAAAGGAAAATATTTGAATAAAATATTTGGAGTTTTGCAAGTTACCTCCCTTTGAAAAGTTAGAAAATGCTGAAAAACAGCCGAAATCATTTTTTTGCATCTTGTCACCCTTGATTTATCGCCAATTGACTCTATAAATAATGTTACAATACCATCATATCAATTTCTTTCAAAAGACAAATTCAGTACAATGTAAGAGTTATAGGACATTAAAGTGAAAATCTTTTTTGTGTAGAGATTTAAAATGGCAGCCATCCCCCAGCCTAGTTAATGAATTCCTGTAAAATCCCTATTTGTTCTCTCCCCGTTCTTCATGAAAACACAAGATTGTCCGCATTGATCGGGACTACAGGTCAATAATTACTTCCATGCGCGGATCCAGAAAATTTTTCCAGGGGGGGGGGGTCCGAAGGATAATTGTGTTTGCCAGGGGGGTCCGAGGCATATTTTCGATAATTTTACTATGTAAATTTAATAAATTTTCATTTTCCAGGGGGGGTCGGGACCCCCCCCCCCCCCCGACCCCCCCTCTAGATCCGCGCATGACTTCTTGCAGTAAGAGTTTACTTTACGCATTTCGAGTAGCTCTTTCCTTACGTCAGGGTCTGTAGTTTTTTTTAAACTGAGCGCTCTTGTCAGTGTTTTTTTCTGTTCGCTGTGATTGCACCTGTGTTTGAATCCGCTATCTGCCTATATAAGTATCCAAAGTATCGGGATTTTAAAGAGGTCACGTGACGTTTCAATTTCTCGTGTAGTACAGACGACATGTATTTTTATTATGATCATGCGGAAGAAAGCTACCAAGTGAATGTGATAAACACGCCCATTTTCGACCATTAAACAAGATCTGAGTTTAACCATACAGAGACTTTGAAAATGTAAACATACTCAGAAACAATGTGTGATTCTCGAAGTCGTTTGGCACCTTGGTCAATTAGAACTGTGTAAAATATTACAATGGTTAAGTCCTTTATTAACAATATAAAATTGAGTAAATCTTGTTAGTGACAAAGGTTTGAAAAGAATGTTTCTTGTTGGTGAGTATATTTGCACGCATATTACATGGCTATTATTGTTACTTACTCTTGGCAAAATACTGAATATTCGACACATATGCCTAATAAGTAAGAAGTCAAAACTAGTGTCTTGAGGAAGGAAAAGGCTGTACGATGTCACAAGCCGAGGACAACTTCGGCGCATTTTACCAGAAGGCATTGATAACTTGCATTATTATACTTTCATGTTAAATACTGAAATTTGATTGGTTTAGACGCAGTTGACAATCCGTTCTCTAACCCTCCGCGTTAGCAACCCGCTTGGCAACGGGCCGACATAACGAATTGTTACATGCGCGTAAATTATGCGCGTACGGTTCGCCGTTAAATTAACGTCATTTCTAAATAAAAGCAGTAGAATTTTCTCTTAAATTAAGACATTCAGTATAATAAAATAAACAGTGCCTGTTTGGGAGGGTAACGGTTGAAATTAACACCCCTTGAAAACCATTGTCAACCTCCGCTTCGCGTCGGTTGACAATGGTTTTCTTGGGGTGTCAATTTCAACCGTTACCCTCCCAAACAGGCACTATTTATATAATGTTGTTTTGAGCAAGCAACGTCTATCTATTTTGTGGTCGTATATTATTAATAACTAATTTATAAGGATGTCAATACATGCCTCCAGGTAGATACATTCTACCCATCCTGGCTGTAATTAGATCAGTGTTCCTTCTCCGAACATCAGGCTTGTATCGCCTGATCAACAAATAACCAATAAGGATTTGAGGTATTGAGATCATCATCCGACTGAATGTTATTTGGTTGTCTGAATTCAGTGGCGTACGTAGCGCCCTTTACTCAAAAACGCAAATAAATACACAGATTTTTTTTCCCATATATTATGAAGAATAATCAATAAAGATTCATTTGTAATAAATTTATTTAATATATCATGGAATAAACTAGATACATTTTGCTCTTTTTATTTTCATGAATTTATTTTATTTGATTTTGTATTTTGCATTTCGGATTTATTTTATCCCTTTATTTAACCGTGCAAATTTTAACTTTATGTAAATTGAGACTGTAGACCTTGATTCTTCTCGTACTATATAATGTTAAAAATTCAAAGACAATTTCATCATTTTTTGAAAATATAAAAACCGAATCACGAGAAAACTTCCAATAATCATCCAAGTATCCTGAGTAACATTCCTGAAGCTGCAAAAACCAGAATATCCAGACATCTACAAGTTATATGAAACAGACCTGTCGAACATAGAATATTAAAATGTTCCCTGCTAACGGAAAATGCATGACGTTGTTCCAAGCTCGATCGTCGAAGTTCTAGATTATACAAACTTCACTCTCTATCCATGAAAAAATGACAATAACAAACCGCCATCCATCTCAAAAATCTATAAAACGAAATACAAATTCAAAGCAGAGCAACACGGACCTCCAAGATAGAAGTAGGATCAAGTGCCATGGAGGAGTGAGCATCCTCTGCTGACCGGTCACACCCGCCGTGTGCTCTTTGTGTAATTGGGAAAATAAAAACCGCAAAAGTCCGTAGACAATTAGGTAATTAATTATGGTCTAATAATTAGTATGAAAAACGTCAGTCAGCATGCGACTTAGTGGAAGATTGTACTTGCTGACAAGGTCGTCGTATCGACCATAGAACTTACGAAAAGATGACTTTAAACGAGACTGTTGATAGTCCTGTTTTATCAACTTGCTTGTCAGTAGCTTGTCTCGTCTTAGAAACTGTTCATACGAAGAGCATGCCCTTGCGTATCGAATTAACTGAGAAACAAAAACACCATATGCGGGTGATGAAGGTATATTGCTACATAAGTAAGGAAAGTTGACTATAGACAAATTGAAGTCATCGCGTTTATCATACAGTTTTGTTGTTAGGTTACCATCAATGTCCATTTCCAGTAAAATATCCAAATATGAAACAGATGACGCTGACTCTGTGGTATCTTTTATTTCAAGTTCACTGGGATATATCGAGTCGACGTAAGTATGGAAATAACAATTGTAAATTGATAACACGTCGTCGATATACCTAAATGTTGAGTTGAAGGCCACAGCGAGTGATTTATTTTTTCACGTACAAGCTTTTGAATAAATTATGCTTCATAAGAATACAAAAATAGGTCTGCTAACAATGGGACACAATTGGTGCCCATAAGAATTCCAACAGATTGTTGGAAGACTTGATTTCCAAAAACTCCATAGATGTTGTCTATTAGAAACTCAAGCATCTTTTTAATGTCAACTTCAGAGTACTTGTGTGTGCAATCAGAATGGTTTTTAACAAAATAGTTTTTTAGATTTCCAATGACAAGGTAAGCATTTTTACGACTTCCATTTTTATTGAAGAAACAACTGTCGATGATATCAAAAAGTCTGGATTTTAATTTGTCGTGGGGAATGGTTGTATAAAGCGTTGAAAAATCGTACGTATTGATGCTATTGATTTTGGTAAGATTTTGAGACCTCAAAGTTTCTAATAATTCTTTAGAGTTTTTTAGTATCCAAATCTGATTCACACCACTTCTGGAGTATATTGTTGTACAGTACTCTTGAAGCTTCTCCTTAACTTCTGTAAGAATTTTAGGAAGGAGTAAATAGAGAGGTTTGGTAGAACATTTACTGGACCCTGCTATATATCTCTGTTTGTAAGGACTTTTGTGAAGCTTTTAAATCTATATCTGCCATTCTCATGGTCCTATCAACCATGCCTAATGCAGCTGCAACCGTAGAGCGTTCGCTCAGCGTTTTGAAACGCGTAAAAACATATTTACGTTCCACCATAATCCAGGAACGGTTATCTTCTCTTTCTATATTCCACATACATCAGACGTGCCCATTGATATTGATGTAGTTTTAAATGAATACATGACTGCAAAAAGCCATAAAGGGGAATTCCTACAGTTATGTACATGTAAATGAACGTTATTATGCTTCTACAATCAAACCGAAATAGTCGTTTTTTAAACGTAACTATGTTAGACATGTTGTCCATCCTTGCTATAATATGTGTTCGATATCCGAAATTCAGACTTGTATCACATGGTTTGTAAAGAAAAAAGAACAGTTCAGGTATTGTGAGCATTATGAAACTGTTGTTTTGTGACCTTTCTTAATCGCAGTCGGTAAAACCCCTGTCACACCGGAGCTGCGTCCTCATGGCGATCCCGCTGCGTCCTAAAATAATGTAAAAGGCCATGGTACACTCAGTAGAATCTCCTACAGCGCCATAACAACGCAACGGCATCTTCATTTGTCGAGGTGGGATCGCCTAGAACATCATAGAACGCCATGCGACGGCGCGCACTTAGAGCATGCAGAACGTACGCGCCGTGGCTCTGCGTTCTGATAAACACGCAGTAAAAACGGAGATAGGTCGCCGTGACAGAACCATAAGGTTTCCAACAGCGCCACGACAGCTCCATTTGTGCACTCAAGGAACGCAGCTAATTGCAGTTTAAACGCTGTGAAAAGTCAATTGCGCTTGCACAGAGAAATCTCCGTGTCCTTTGGGATGTCACTGCGTCTCTATCGCGCTCTCACTGCGTCTCTATCGCGCTCTCACTGCGCATCCACAGCGTTTGAACTTGTTGTTTTTCATTTGGCTGCGTTCATACAGTTGTTCATACCCAAAGAGCTGTTGCCACGTTCATCGCGCTCTCTTAATGACGTTTCTTCTGAGTTTATTCCCGTTTGTACCGCGCTCCCGCGGCGTTTCTAGTGCGTTGTCAGCCAGACCACGAAAACTCGAACAATGGCTGTTGTACAATAGCAAGCGATATAGTATTCTCAAACTTAATGTGGATGTAAAACGTATCGTTTGCGAATATTCAAGGACCTATTTAAGTACGTATAGATGGAATTCATGCCATTTTTATTTATGTTTTCCCATTTTTTTCCCTAACAACTAATAACGGTTCTTTTTTGTAGACCTGTCTACTAAGATTTTAGTCTTTCACAAATTGTTTAGAAATAAGTTACGTTTCAATTACAATGTACCTTATTTCATCAAAACATAACATTTTTTTATCATTACCGTCTTCCTTGAAAGACGGAATAAAGAGTTGAAATAATTTGCAGTCTCCGGGTTGTGCACTTCCTCTCCTTTGTGATTGGTAGAACATACATAATGTGAAAATTTACATTTATTTCATTGGTTGAAAAACTGTTCGACACAATGGAGATAATATTCTGACGATCTTTTTTACGTACGACTTAACAATTTTTGTAGATTTTAAGGTAGTACAAAACAGATAGCGAAAATTTTTCCCATAATTCATTTTTTTTTAAATTGCACCAAATGTTAATCATATTAAACTGTATACATATACAAAGTTTTAAAAAAAATTCCACCATTAGTTTTCTCGTAATCTAGGTCACAACTATGGCTTCCGACACCCTGTTAGAAAAGGGCTAGGCTCATCAGAATACATGATTAAAAAAATAAATTGTCAAAATATTTTTTTTGGGCAAATATCTATTAACAAAGAGACTAAGACACGTTAAACGTTAAAAAATAATAATCATTGACTTTGATAATTTTTTGTACCAATAAAATCAGCTCAAAGTATATGCAAGAAGGCCCTATTTTGGAGCTATTCGCCATACTAAATACCGTTTTTATTTAAATTCCTATCATTCAAATTCCATGAAAAACTATCATATAAATTGCTGGAATATGTAGATATGTAGATAATATTATGTAAATACCAAAACAATTCCACCACTAGATATTTTTAAAAAGAAGTTTAAACCAGTCCCTCCCCACTTTGTTACAAAGAATTATTTGAACAGTTCTTGCACGGCGTGACGTCATAATAAGACACTTAGAACTACGTCATTTATTTGTTTCTCGTAAACGTTTGACTTGCGCGAGGATTTCCGAAGTGTTTGTTTTTCGGATACTGTTTTGTACTACCTTAAATTTTAAAAGTTTGAAAACGAAAAAACAATAAAATTTGCTATCAATGAAATTCAGACTTTAATTTTTCAGTACAACTAGTTGAAAACAATGTTCTATAGTATTTATTTCATTTTTTTGTTCTTTTCTTTTTGTATTGTTTATGCAAATACAAAAATGTGAAAATTTGATACGGTATTACTAATATCAGTAAAAAAAAGTTTGCAGATACGGTAAAACTTAGAAAAACTAATATCAGTAAAACAAGATGCTGAATGCTGTGGTATTAACTTTGATTTTATTTAAATAAAAGGACCCTTCTTAAGATCTCTTTTTTCCTAGTATAGTCGATCTCAACTAACAAGCACGTGGTACGTATTTCTAAATTTTAGGCACGCACGCTTAAGGTAAACAAAAGTTTTAAAAGCCATTGCATGTAGAGGAAGGCGCGACATTTATATATATAAAAAAAAATTAAATTTTCTTTGATTTCTTATTGCTGTTTAAAGTTTGCTCTAAAGACGGAACATTTTTTAAAAAGCTGAACTTGTTTATTTACCAGTTGTAAAGCGAGGATTAATGGTAACACGTAAGTGAAAATGAGAGTTGAATCAGGGGTACTATGAGCTAAACATTTTCTTCCAGCCCTGGACGCCACCATATTGGCGCCATTTTGTTTTTAAAAAGTTAGTTCATTCATTGATTGACTGGCACTTATTGATGTTTATTGCCCCTTAACTCGATTAAAAAAATTCCAACGTTTCAATTGAATGAAATTCAAATTAAAAAAAAAAATTAAAGTGAAAACTAGATAAGTTTTAATGGTGATTCAATCAAGAAACACAACTATAACATTAACACTTTTATAGGTACTGAATAAAGTATTCAATTTTATTACAGGTAGTCGACATGTGAATTAAATTGATAAACAATTAAAGAATATATAAATTTTTGTTGGAATCACGTAAGTCTCTTCGGCTATTTCCGAAGACAAATTGTACGTTTTACGTACAAAACATGACGTCATAATGTAGGCTGAGCACGCGACAGTTATATAGTATGCACTCGGTCTACGTTTACGCTTTAGAAAGCGGTTTATAAAAAAGCCTAAACTGTTCCAAACCATTTTATATCGTATAAAACTAATGAATATTTGAATTCATTGCTAATAATTAAATTTCTTGCTATTTATTTTAAATAAAAACGGCTATTTGACCTTTAAAATGACATCAAAATGTACAGAATTCAAACGTAACGTCAGGCGGATTGATACGTTTTTTGACGTTAGTCTTACTATGACGTGGGGAACAATCTTTATACGATATAAAATAATGTTTTCGCCAATCAGAAAGTGCGTTACAACCAAAATTAAATTATTTTCAAATGAGATTGTACATTTGTTCTGAATATTTCTTGCGACCCTAAGGCGATTCCATGAATTTTACAACGCCGTGAACACGCTGTGGGAACGCAACTTTGTGTGACATAACCTTCTATCCCAGTATGTCATGTAAAGGAACCATAACTAATAAAACCGGGATGGAATGTCAACAGGGCCAGCGTTATGAATCAAGTGAACAAACATTTAATTTACTTAATGATTAAAAATAACATGCTTAACCAAAACGTATAAAATATTTGCAGTTTACAATTGAAAGTACAAGGTAAAATAATTTTATTGTCGAATTAATGAAAAAAGAGATCGTGGGCCACATCGGTCACTTAAGGAGGTTGGCATCTGAAATAATAGTAATGTCAATCATCCGAAAACCACTTGGATATAAAGATGGGGACCTATAATGTTCAATTATTTTATTTGTGACCCATGTCACATGCAATTTTTTTTAAAATATAGGGCCCAAAACAGAAATGATAATTTTCCTGAAATTTTCGCTAAAATTTGACACAGAAATTGATAATTTGAAGAAATCAAACAAATAATTATAGTTTGAACTATTATTTTAAAATGATTTCAAGAGGCAGTCTACGATAGAACCATGCAAATAGCTATCAATGGAAGTGTTTAGAAATTCCATGAGACTTAGCACATATAATCATGATAACCTAACTTGATTATACAAAGAAGGATTTTTATTTCATAACATAAGTAACCATGGAAACGGATAGCACAAATATTTATAGTTTGAACTATTATGTAATTATGATTTTAATACAGTATGAAGTTGAACACATGTATTGACTATAAAAGTAAAATCTAAGTCAAAGTTTAAAAATGCTTGCTTTACTGGTGGCTTCAAAGGTTTCAAAGGCTAGTACATAATGAACACAACTACAGATGTTACATAATTTTGGAGTTATCAAATTATAACGCAAATAAAACAAATTATAGTAATGTCATCTTTCCAAAAATTTGTCACATCTCAAAAATTTGAGATAAAGGATGAAATAAGCTAATTTTAGGCCAAAATTGGAGTTAATATTTTTTAACTTCTATGAAATATAAGCTTAATATGCCAAAATATATCGATAGAAACATCAAAATATTGTGTAAATATGTTTTTTAGAACATCATGAAGATATCATAATACACAAACTATCTAGAAGTTTGGTCTGCGCTGAAGATTAGTAAGCTAAAGTAACAGTACTCTAAACTAGTGAGTTATGAAAATTGTTCATTTCCTTCTTGAAAACCTTCCGCCACAAAATATAGTCCCTTACTAATCTCTGTGAATATGTAATTTTTTAAAAACAATTTTAATCAATATAGTTTTTTTGTCATTGTAAAATATAAATACACTACTAGAATTAATATGTGATGCTGAATTTTCAGACTAGGAGTGACCCAAAATGGCTACCCAAAACCTAAGGAGCGAACCTCTTTAAGCGTATATATATGTAACTTTGGCCACATAAGCTTTTTTTTAAAAGCCTTTGAGTAAAGATTCTTAATTTTTATACTTCTAGATCTCCATTTGATGGCAGGAGTTGCTCTGCTCACATCCATATATTAACTTGCATCAGTTTTTCTTTCCTAAATAATTTCCCCAGGATTATTTTTGAAGTGTTTTCTTTACCTTTAAATTCATCCTCAGATTCCTACACATTATCCGATAGGAACTCAATGGCCCTTATATTGTTTTTTGAAATTCTGTATAATACTAACTTTTCATGTTTTGTTTACTGATGACAGGATTATTTTTTTTCAGTTTCATGCATAACCAAAATAAACAAAATGACTCCCAAAAAGTAATTTTAATGTGCCGTGGTTGCAATTTAACTTTAGACATATTTGAGTGCATAAAAAGTTAGAGAGCTTTTCATCGGGATAGGCAGGACGCCCCCTATGAATATTTATGTAAAAATCTGATTGCGGTTTTATTCTTCCTTCAAGGTAAAACGTAGCATATAAATACTAATTGCGAATTATACCTTGCTCATATAACGCTAGGAGACGATCATGGTGATGTGTATAAATCGATTCGTGATTGTTCTCTCCATTTTCCTTTTATTGTTTGTTCTTGAACCTATAGCTGGTGGGAATGGTAACACTGAATGCAATGCAGATGGCGACTGTGGTGAAAATGCAAGCTGTAATTCTGGCCATTGTGAGTGTGAGGTCGGGTTTTTCGACTTTCCTCCCATTACTTTAGCTCTTAACGAAGGTTGTCTGGGTAAGTATGTTAAAAAGGAAATATCTTGATATTACCCATCAGAAATCTAAATTCCAAAATAAACCCACAGAAAACCCCTCAAAAACGAACTGAACATTTTTTTTTCTATTTAATCCCTTTACATGTAACCTCTTTAAAAAATTAAATTTTAAAGCATCGCATCAACTTTTAATGAACAGGTGAGTGTGATGAATTGGGAGATACCAATCAATGCGAGGGAAACACACAGTGTACCATGTCACCGCTAGGATACGGAGTATGTACATGCCCTTCAGAGACCTATGGACCACCTCAATGTCTCGGTAACTGTTATCTTGTTTCCATTCTTTGCAATATAATGAAAATCCTGGGTTTTTTTTAAAATTCAAGTATATATCCATTGTCATTATTATTTTAGATGACTGTGAATCGAATCTGCAATGTAATTTGCGTGGAAACTGCGAGAATGGTCATTGTGTGTGTTTTTCGGGATTTGAAGGAAAACATTGCGAAGGTACATTAAGTTTCATATCCAGAATCCACCCTATAAAAAAAAGCAACTATTTTAATCTTGATTCTTAGCCTCAACAGGATAATTAACTCTGAACCTTGCGCTTGACTCTCAATTTAATTCAGAATTTTTTGACACTCTTAAGAAATTAAAGTAAATGTTCCTTATCGGTAGAGACTTTAGCAACTATTTTTCCGTCTTCTAATTAGGTGTACAGTTAATCAAGGTCATTCGAATAACCATTATTAAATACTAATTATTCAAATTCGTGGTGGTCAATTTTCGTGGATTGCAGGTTTTTGGGGGGGTTTTTTTTGCCTATCCATGTTAATGTAAATTCGTGGATGCGTCGGTTTTCAGTCTTGTTAATGCCTTGGTCACATTGAAGCCGTCGGTCGGGCGAACAAATTTTCCTCGTATCATCGGCTGAAGAAACATGATCGCCCGACGACACTGGTATCGGACGACGCGGAACAGTCACATTTATTTCTAAGAACACCGATATCTCCAACAAATTGAATATTAAGTCGGTGAATCGTCGCATGATCATCGAACGTTGCGCCACAGTTTGATTTTAACCGTCGGCCGAGTACAAAAACAATTTCGCAATTGATGAATATTCACCTGTAACCACGTGGATGTCACAAGAATGTTTCCTGCATTTTTGGATTGGTTAGTTGTTTGGTTTTCTGTAATGATAATTGAGTTAATATAAGGTAATGATGTTTATTCATCGATCCAGCATAAAGTGCCGCGCTGGGATCTTGGGACAAAAATCGACTTGTTCCAGGAGAGGTACATTTATCATATCAATAAAAATAAGAAAGGATTCCCTTGCGAGGGCCTCTTGACAAAAAAATAGGTATAGCTTAATCCGATGACCTGACACTAATTGAGTAGATCAAACATCAACAGAAATTTCTAATTGAAAAGTGATTCGTTACGAAAATTTTTTTTGACCTTAAGTAGATAAATATTTCGCTCATTGTCGTGATAAGTGTGAATATTTACGAAACAAATTATCAAGAGATAGAAAATATTTCCTTGCGGCGAAATAGGTTTTATAGTGACAAAAGATCTTAGTTACTTTTTGAGCATTTTGTTCCAGAAATAGTTTAAAACACAATTACAATAATAAAGATACAATATGTAGAAAATAGGAAAATTTTCTATATTAAAATATTTCTGATTAGGGGTCAAATGTACCTTATGATATCGACATCGCTTCAATTTACAGAGGAAAAAAATAGTCTGCATGGCCGCCGCTTACCTACCGAGAGACGGTAGATATTCAACGTAATCTTTCTCCGGTCGTCGTCCATTAGCCGATTTTTCAAAAATCGCTCGATAGACCAGTCGACCCTTGTTCGTATTAGGTTGTCAATCGATGTATGCCGGTCGACATTTAAGAAAATTTCTAATGCCTTAATGTCGACCGACCAACGGCAGAGTTAACAAACTGTCTGCCGATGGTCGGACGATGATCGAAGGTTGCTCGACAGACTATTCAACGACTGCTTCAACTGAAAAAAATGGACCATCGACGCAAAATAAATTATAACTTGGTCCGCCGGACACAATATTCTAATCGCCGAAAAAGAGAGAACAATATCCGCCGAGACAACGGCTGATAAACTGCCGACTGTCAGACTGTCCAATTCCAATTTTTTCCTCAGAAATCGTCGGCCGTTGGTCGTTTTTTGTTTATTATGACTAGTGTTTAAGAGAACTTACTCTTTCACACTTTGTTCTTGTCGAGGATGTACATTTAGGAGGGGGGGGGGGGGTACCTACGAATACTTCAAAAATTGAGCCACCAGGAATTATAATTATAATTCCACAGTAAGTACTTTTAACTTTTAGTTTATGACGTTATGATATTATGCCATGCGCAGAAGCAACAGTAAATAAGTGCATTTAAAAAAATGTTAGAAGGGACGGATAACAAATCATTTTGTTAGAAATCGGTTTCAGTTTAATATTTTTGAATACAAAAGTTGATTTAAAGGATCATGCTACTATAAATATTCGTTAAAATATATCAAACTACATCAATGAATATTGAGCATCAATTTTGGTTCAGTAATGCGAAGCACATACGTATGGAAAATCGAACAAAAAGATAATGTACGACAGTTTGACAGTTATAATATGGGCATACAAAGAAATAATAAAGTTATTAATATTGACAACTAACCAATATAAAGTCAGATCGAAAAAAGGTACAATATATATCTGTCATGATTCTTTACTTTGCTGTATCAGTAATCAGATCAACAACAACAGAAACCACCAAGAAAAATGGGATGAAACTGCCTTTGCTGTTGGGAGCTGCGGTTATCCCTCTTCTGTTTCTTATACCTGCTGGGTTTGTCAGCGCCATGAACTCGGGTTAATGTAATAAAGTGTTGGAATCATGTCATGATTTTCTTTTCTTTCTTTTTTTATTTTTTTTCAGAAAAACAGTTTTTCTGTACTAAACCATGAATAATTAACAGTGAACTATTTTTTGCAATTCACCGATTGGTAACACAAGTAAAACTTAAATCTTAATTAATATTGTGAACCTGAGTAAATCTTTGTCGGAACAAAGTTTCGATACTTTTTAATCAGACAAAATGCAGGTACAATTATACCATGCCTAATTGGTATACATGAAGATAAAATTATTGTCTTAAGAAAGAAGAAAGCTGTACTATGCCACAGGCCGAGGACAACAATACCCAAGATTTCTTCGTATTTTAACAGAAGACATTAATAACTTGCTCTGTGGTTATTTTTCAAAACTACGTCTGTTTTAATAATATTCCAGCTAAAGGAAATCAAAACATGCCTTATGGAAGGCGATTAATGTGAACATTTTCATTGTATTAGTAGATATTTCGAAAACCATTTAAGGTGAAATATCCCTCTGATAAGAGAGATAACTTCTGTAAAATATAATCTCACTTTGTTTCTGTTAACAAGAAATTATTAAAAAATGTAGCAACAAGGGAGGCGGTGCTTCACCCAAATTTATGTTGGAGGGCGAAATTTATTTATATTCAAAATTACAGATAAAGAAAATTTGAACGGAACGAACTGAGCCCCAACTTTTAGCAGGGGTATAAAAGTAAAGAAAACTTTTACAAAAAAATGCAAGAATTTAAGTGAATCATATTGATAAAATTTTTATGAACATATATTCTTACCTCTCCGCTCCCCCTCCGCTAAATGGATTACTTTTTTTTAAAGTATAACTAAATTTTATGTACTTCTTCAGTACAGTACATGAACAGAACGTGTTTGATGTTGTAGTCCAGAGAATATGTCGATGAACATTGTTTTTTCTCTATTTATAACCCATTCACAAAGGTGAATGAATTATAATTGGAAAAAACGTGACCAAGACAATTGCAAACTCTAGATTTAGTTATCGTCGTTTGAAAGCGTAGCAGAGGATGCTCACTCCTCTATGGCACCTGATCCTGCCTCTGAGGTTTTCCAGGGGTCCGTGATTGCTCTGCTCTGGACTGTTGATGAATACCGAATTGGTCCACGGATTTTCTCCGTTTTTCCCGACCATGCCATTTTCCCCAAATTACGACATTTTTCCAGATAAAATATTTTTACAATTATACATGGCCTAATGGTATACATGAAGATAAAATTATGTCTTAAGAAAGATGAAAGCTGTACTAGCCACAGGCCGAGGTCCCAATACCCAAGATTTCTTCGTATTTTTAACAGAAGACATTAATGACTTGCTCTGTGGTTATTTTTCAAAAATTTCGTCTGTTTTAATAATATTCCAGCTAAGGAAATCAAAACATGCCTTATGGAAGGCGATTAATGTGAACATTTTCATTGTATTAGTAGATATTTCGAAAACCATTTAAGGTGAAATATCCCTCTGATGAGAGATAACTTCTGTAAAATATAATCTCACTTTGTTTCTGTTAACAAGAAATTATTAAAAAATGTAGCAACAAGGGAGGCGGTGCTTCACCCAAATTTATGTTGGAGGGCGAAATTTATTTATATTCAAAATTACAGATAAAGAAAATTTGAACGGAACGAACTGAGCCCCAACTTTTAGCAGGGGTATAAAAGTAAAGAAAACTTTTACAAAAAAATGCAAGAATTTAAGTGAATCATATTGATAAAATTTTTATGAACATATATTCTTACCTCTCCGCTCCCCCTCCGCTAAATGGATTACTTTTTTTTAAAGTATAACTAAATTTTATGTACTTCTTCAGTACAGTACATGAACAGAACGTGTTTGATGTTGTAGTCCAGAGAATATGTCGATGAACATTGTTTTTTCTCTATTTATAACCCATTCACAAAGGTGAATGAATTATAATTGGAAAAAACGTGACCAAGACAATTGCAAACTCTAGATTTAGTTATCGTCGTTTGAAAGCGTAGCAGAGGATGCTCACTCCTCTATGGCACCTGATCCTGCCTCTGAGGTTTTCCAGGGGTCCGTGATTGCTCTGCTCTGGACTGTTGATGAATACCGAATTGTCCACGGATTTTCTCCGTTTTTCCCGACCATGCCATTTTCCCCAAATTACGACATTTTTCCCGATAATGATATTTTTACCGATATGACATTGGGCGCATGGCGGGTGTGACCGGTCAACAGAGGATGCTTACTCCTCTATGGCACCTGATCCTAGCTCTATCTTTTTGGAGGTCCCTGTTGCTCTGCTTTGAATTTGTATTTCGTTTTCTAGAATTTAGAAATGGTTGACGGTTTGTTATTTTCATTTTTTTTTTCACTCATAACATTTCAAATGTTTAAAATTGAATAAGGGTTTTCTATTCTGAGAAAGCAGATATGGGACAACAAAATTTAAAAAAAAAACAATATCAAATTTTATTCAAGACAATATATTCCTATACTGAGATCATACCAATCATTGTAAGATCATTCATTTAATCCCCTCTTTGTGTTATAACAAAATGCTTTAGTTTACATTTTTAGCATTTCTAAAACATATGAATCATTTATTATTATCTTATCCAAATTTAAAATCAGAAAATCTTTTCTGAAAAATTACTGTACTGTATGTAAAAGATGTATGTAAAACCTTCAATAGTCTATGAAGAAAGAAAGATAACTCTTGCTGATTGAAGCAATCTGTTACAAACCTATACAACAAAGTGCTATTCTGAACAAAAAAGCAGCGCTTTATGATGTTTTGTAATATGAATTGACAATGTATATAACAATTTATTATTCTCATATACAGTTAATATTTTTAATTTTATGCTGTGATGGTAAAATTTTGCTTTTTCTAATCACCATGTCTAGTTTTCTTCATATCATGATTAGACACATTATCAATTTTGTTTCATTTGAATCTATTGATATTGACTTTGATGAAAATCAATATGAAATCTTTTAAAAAATAAATGGTAAAATAAATAGCAGAGGGATATTACACCTTAAGCAGATTGAGATGCCTATCAACCTATTTTAAGTTTTATTTCAGTAACCCTGATTCAGAGTAAAAATGGTTATAAAATGGTCGTTAGTACACAGTATACAATACTATCTTAATATTTCTCAGTATAAATTAGATTACCACCTTTCAGGTTGATTTTTATATATACATGTACTGTGAAATCATGAGTATTTGTTGAGATTAATTTTTCACATTTTCCCCCTAGATTTTTATGTCACCACTAATCTTTCTCCACTTTCAAACCATTAAACGCAAATTATAATGTAAAGTAATTGAAATTGCATATATTCTGTTCATAACTACATGTTTAGGTGAACTAAACAAAAACAAAACAACAAATCAACTTTTTTCATTAAAATTACACAAAGTATAACCCTTAGAGGGCAATAGCAATAAGAACTTGTTGAGACTTTCATAGAACATATATATGATATAAAAGGGGGGCTCTATCAACATAAATGTATGGAATGGCATTAACATCCCCAGGTGTATGTGGTGGTTTGTCCTTTGTTACTCTGTACGTCCTTTTAATCAGTATCTTATATTGCATATAAACAGATAAAGAGTTCATTGGTTTATTTCCTGAAAACAACTGTTCTATATATATACATCACTTCATTTACTTCATGCATTGTAATTTCAAGTTAACCATATATTTATGGAGGAAAACTCCATAAATATATCAGCCTTTTTAAAAAAGTCAAAAGAAAATCTGAAAACACAACACTTTTCAGACGAGTGTTGACTTAAATGACACAAGGTAAATTAAATAATGATGACAAGCTATTCTGCGTACCTGGAATAGTGATTCTGTATGGTGACATACTATTCTGCGTACCTGGAATAGTGATTCCGTAGGGATGTCGTGGTGTTTCTAATTTAGAGAACTCTATGTAGAAAGAATTCCACTACATGTGTTATCATATGAAAACAGTATCAAATAAATTCTTTATAAAATAATAAAATTTAGTAAAAGTTCTTCAATGTTTCTTTTATCTACATGTTTGCTAATTAGAAATTTGTTTGGTGTTGTTCGCAGCATTCCATGAAGTTAAGAACATAAAGGCAGAGAATGCAAAGAAAAAAATACATAACGTGGCTCTCAAATAATACCTATTAGATGTGTTTGAACTTTTTAAAGTACACGGATAGCATGCACAACACATCCCTACTTTATGACCATATTCTACATTGTTTGCGCATGCGTAGAAAGCCATACATAAAGCCGACTGCTTGGCTTTGTATGTGTCTACAGGTCCTCGTTAACCACTCCTAGTTACAGTCATTATATATGTCTTCATGTAGTTTTATTTCAGAGAGAACGAAAGAGATTGGATGTCAAAAAATAGCCGCATCTTATGCCCTGTTCCCTTTTCTTGGAAAAAAATCCCTGTGTTGCACATCTCAGACGGTCAAGTATATTCTCTTTTGAGAAGTGGACAGGCACAGGATATAGGCTATGCCTGTCCACTTCTCAAAAGAGAATAGGTCAATAAAACTAATTGATGCCTTTCAGACTTGGTAGAGTCGATAACTATAGTTTTTATAATCGTGAAACTACCGGAATATTCGTTAGATATACTCTGTTTTCATTAGTTATACATGTAAAATTATAGATTTCGGTCGCAATTTATTTTACTAGCTTACTGTCATTTTTATTCATAAACTATAGGTATTTAACTGATATAATCTATATAGTTAATCTAATCTATTTAGAACTGATAAACTATATTTTACATTTAATTATCAATCATTAGTATATATTTACATCCACCAAGTATGATTCCCTCTATTTCTTACGGAAATTGACCGTACACTCATAGCTCTGTAGAAACTGACAGGAATGAAATCTATACGCCCCGTTTATCGATTGGTCGAAAACTTCAGTAACCTAAAAAAAATCAAGGACTGCATGAGATAATCATGATGATGATGACAGACTCACCCCCCCCCCAAAAAAAAACAAAAACAAAAAACAAAAAAAAAAAAAAAACAAAACTAGTTTGCTGTTTCTTTTATCTAACAGATGTAGATAACAATAGTTGTGTTTATTTTTTTTACTTTTTCCGACCAATTTATTGCTTTGTTGATAGAAAGATGTATATATAATCAAATGTTTTCTTTGATGATTCAGTGGGTTATGAAGGTAGCGATCATTGCAGCAAAAAAAAAAACCGTTTAAGCATTGAATCATTATTTTTTGAAAGATGTGGTCTCACAACTGCAACGGTGTGTGCATACAAATAAAATAGCGCGCGCTAGCTTAAAAAGCAAAAATATCTTATGCAAAAGTTCAAGGTAGATCTGATGGTTAGTTTGTTGACCACCCAGCCTCCTTAAGAACTCTGTGTGATCTAACACATTATACTACAGGCCGTTCCTACACCTTTTTACAGATGTACTGCATTTACTTTTACATAAAATTGCAATTGAAACTATTTATACGTAAAGAATAAAATCTATAATGCGAACTAAATGCAAATACTATTATTTGATAATTCAACTGATTTAAAAGTTGAATAGCTTGGAAATGGGGTAACTCATATCTATTCTTGTCTACTAGCGGGGGATAATTTTGTATTCATTTTTCACGTGAAGAATAATGACTCCTGTGCCTTTTTTCTTCTAAATAATCCAATTAAAATTCTATAAATGAATCTAAATCTGGTTTTGTAAAAATAAATATATTTTTAAGTATTTACCAAAAGCTAGTATTATTAACTGAAATTAAAAAAAAAACATACAAGTATACCTATCATAACAAATCTGACAAAGGTGTAATACACGACAAAGATGACGTATTTCGTTGAGTGGCTCGGCTTGTTCACCTGTATATTGTTCCGTTGGTAGTCAATACAGAATTTCCTTTTAATGAATTCCTCTGTGTTCTCTCCCCGTTCTTTATGAAGCACAAGATTGTCCGCATTGATTGCGACTACAGGTCAATAATGACTTCTTGTAAGTTAGAGTTTACTTCATGCATTTTGAGTAGCTCTTTCCTTACGTTAGGGTGTGTAGTTTTTTTTAAGCTGAGCGCTCTTGTCAATGTTTTTTTTCTGTTCGCTGCGATTGCAATTGTGTTTGAATCCTCTATCTGCCTATATAATTATCCAAAGTATCGGGATTTTGAAGAGGTCAACGTGACGCTTCATTTTCTCGTGTAGTACAGACGACATGTATTTTTATTATGATCATGCGGAAGAAAGCTACCAATTGAACGTGATAAATTATCATTGTTACTTACTCTTGGCAAAATACTAAATATTGACACATATGCCTAATAAGTAAGAAGTGAAAACTAGTGTCTTGAGGAAGGAAAAGGCTGTACGATGTCAAAAGCCGAGGTCAACTTGCAACGTTGTTTTGAGCAAGCAAACACGTCTATCTATTTTGTGGTCGTATATTAATATTATGACTAATTTATAAGCATGTAAATGCATGCCTCCTGGTGGGTACATTCTACCCATCCTGGCTGTAATTAGATCGATGTTCCGTCTCCAAACATCAGGCTTGTATCGCCTGACCAACAAAGAACCAATAAGGGGATTTGAGGTATTGAGATCATCATCCGACTGAATGTTATTTGGTTGTCTGAATTCAGTGACGTACGTAGCGCCCTTTACGCAAAGCGCAAATAAATACTCTTGCGATCCTTCGGCGATTCCATAAATTTTACAACGCCGTAAACACGCTGTGGGGACGCAACTTGGAGTGAGAGGGCCTTTACATATAACCTTTTATCCCCGTGATGTTTTATTAAAATAAAACGACCCTTCTTAAGATCTCTTTTTCCCTACTATAGTCGATCTCAACTAACAAGCACGTGGTACGCATTTCTCAATTTTAGGCACGCACGCTTAAGGTAAACAAAAGATTCAAAAGCCATTGCATGTAGAGGAAGGCGAAATTTATATATATATTAAAAAAAAAATTAAATTTTCTTTGATTATTTATTGCTGTTTAAAGTTTGCTCTATAGAAGGTTATCTTTTTTAATAATCTGAAATTGTTTGTTTACCAGTTGTAAATCTTTGTTTGTTTCCCATACAATTGTACAAATTAACATTAAGTGACCTACCAATAAGTAAAGAACGTCTTGTGCACACAGTCAGCGCCCAGAGCACGCCGTGGACGCGCGGTAAAAACTCTTAGCACGTCATGAGTGCTTGGCGGTTACTAAGCGAGAGCGCAGTCATTCGCCAAGAAGATCTATGGAAACGCAGTTTCACGACGCGTGAGCTCCGTAGAAACGCCTAAGTCGCCGTCAGGACGCAGTAAAATCTTCACTTGTACCGAGCGCAGCGAGAGGCGGGCGAAACCCGCCTCGCGAAGCGAGGATTAATGGTAACACGTATATATAAGAAAATCAGTGAAAATGAGAGTTGAATCAGGGGTACTATGGGCTAAATATTTTCTTCCAGCCCTGAACCACGCCATATTGGCCGCCATTTTGTTTTTAAAAACTTAGTTCAATCATTGATTGACTGGCACTTATCGATGTTTATTGCCCCTAAACTCGATTAAAAAATTTCCAATGTTTCAATTGAAAGTAATTTAACTTTTGAAAAAAATTAAAGTGAAAACCAGATAAGTTTCAATGGTGCTTCAGTCAAGAAACACGACTATAACATTAACACTTTTAGATACTGAATAAAGTATTCAATTTTATTACAGGTAGTCGACATATGAATTAAATTGATAAACAATGAAAGAAGACAGTCGACATATGAATTAAATTGATAAACAATGAAAGAAGATAGTCGACATATGAATTAAATTGATAAACAATGAAAGAAGATAGTCGACATATGAATTAAATTGATAAACAATGAAAGAAGCTATAAATCGCGTAAGTCCCTTCGGCTATTTCCGAAGACAAAATGAACGTCAGTTTTACGTACAAACATGATGTCATGATGTAGACTGAGCACGCGACGTTTAGTATGCGCTCGGTCTAACGGTCACATCGTTTACATATTAAGAATTTCAAATAAGATTGTACATTTGTTCTGAATTTTTCTTGCGATTCTTATGCGAATCCATGAATTTTACAACGCCGTGAACACGCTGTGGAAACGCAACTTGGTGTGACTTAACTACGGAAACGTATAACCGCCTCTTGAAGTTGTGTTAAAGGGACTTGGACACGATTTGAGCTCAATTTTTTCAAAATTTATTTTTTCATTTTTAATGTCTAGAATGGTCAATATGGATGTTTTTAATGCTCTATTAAAATTTGAAAATAAAATATCGAGTTACAAGCGAGTTTCTACGGAAACGTTTAACCGCCTCTCGTTGTTGCGTTAGAAGGCGATATATTCACATAAATATACTGTCATATATAATTGTTTCAAAGTTTAGCAATTTAATTATGACAACAAACTTTATTTATTGAAACCATTTCGACATACTTTTGACGTCTTAAGCACTTTAAACTATTAAAGTCGAATTCCGCAATGTCGCGTCAAATTATTGCGTATAAACTATGCCGCCAAAATTAAATGTCGCAGAATTTATCGCAAAATAATTGTGATTGTCGAATTCACCTAGGCGACTTATCTAAGTCAGAGGGAAATTTTCACTAAAAATTTGAACGACTAGAATAACTAATTTACTTATATGGTGTGTGTGCGTGCATGCGTGTGTGGATGAGTGCGTGCGTGCGTGCGCGCACGTCTGTGTGATTTCTTATATTCTTTTTCGTTACCATCAAATAATTAAAGTTATTATGGTTCCCATCACAAAGGATTAATCTCTCTTTTTTACTTTCAAGTTAAAGTATAAGAAATATATAGAGCAATCGGAAATGCATATTTCTTTCAGTAATTTTATATTTAATCTTTCAAAAGCACTTCGAATGATATAGAATCATCATTAATTAGGTTTAGATAAAACTCTTCAAATATACATCCATACATGTATTATTTGAAACCTAATTAAAATTTACTATAAGTTTCTTCGTTTTGTATTACAAATTTAGTTTAAATAAACTCATGTGTTGATTAAAGTATATACTGAAATAATAAAAAAACCTGTTTAAATCTTGGTTGTATCATTTTTGTTTTATTTTTGCATTCGTTAATTTACACTTAACAGCTGTTGGTTTTTTTATTACTAAAGAATGTGCTACGCCTTTGTCTCTCACGCTTATGGAGCTTTGCAGTTAGCTATTATATTAACTGCTTTATATTTATGTGTTTATAATTGCCATTAATTGGGTTAAATTGTTTTTTAAACTTAAGACGACAAACTTAAGTTGACATTCCTTGTAAACAGACAAGAAGTCATCAAAATATGGACGCGAAAGCCTCGAAAATTGTACAGTTTCAACAGAATTAATTTTCAATATAAAAGATAGCGAGGAAATTTCTACGTATTTATATAAATACGACAAATTTATAACGCAAAATAATATTACGAATTAATCAAAGTCAACAAAGCTTGAAATGAGAGGTTAAATCATCAAAGATATATCGACTTGTTATTTATTCATTGTATAAGTCGACATAATTTTGACAATATATACATTTTATAGGAATATGGCACTAATTTTAATTTGCCATTAAAAGATTTAAAACAACATCAAGAGGCGGTTATACGTTTCCGTAAGTTTCAGAGGTTAAAATTCTTTGTTTTGTAAACAAAGCTCGAGTCTTGTTATTGTTTACATATGTCTTGAATTGGTAAAAGTTTCAATCTAATGTTGCATTTTGTTGTTGATAAATTTATTTATGAACACATTTAATAAGTTTATCTTGTTTCCACAAGTTATTTTGTCAAAGAAATGGTAATTTCTTTACTTTACATTATTTGTAAACAAATATAAGACTCGAGCTTTGTTTACATAACAACGACTTCTTTCCTCTGTATCTCGCTTGTAACACGACTTCTAACATTCAAATTTTGGTAAATCATTCAAAATACACAAGTAAACTATTTAATACATAAAAATCAAAAATAAAATTTTCATCTAAAATCGTGTCCAGGTCCCTTTAAACCTCTAAATGGCAAATTAAAATTAGTGTCATCTTCTCATTAAATGTATATATTGTCAAAATTATGTCGACTTGTACAAAGAAAAAAATACAAGTCAATATATTTTGGATGAATTAAACGCTCATTTCAAGCTTTGTTGACTTTGAATAAGTCATAATATTATTTTGCGTTATAAATTTGTTGCATTTATATAAAAGCGTAGAAATTTTCTCGCTATCTTTTATATTGAAAATTAATTATGTTGACATTGTTTAATTTGTGAAGCTTTCGCGTCCATATTTTGATGACTTCTTGTCTGTTTACACGGAATGTCAACTTAAGTTTGTCCACGTCTTAAGTTTGAGAAACAATTTAAGAGAGACAGGGGCGTAGCACATTCTTTAGTAATAAAAAACCAACAGCTTTAAAGTGTAAATAAACGAATTCAAAAATAAAAAAAATATGATACAACCAATATCTAAACAGGTTTTTTTTATTATTTCAGTAAATACTTTAATCATTACATGATTTGGGTTAAACTAAATTTGTATTACAAAACGAAGAAACTTTTTGTAGATTTTAATTAGGTTTCAAAATGAAATAATAGATGTATGAATGTATGCATAAAGAGTTTTATCTATACCCAATTAATGATGATTCTACATAATTCGAAGTGCTTTTGAAAGATTAAATATAAAATTACTGAGATAAATATGCATTTCCAAATGCTCTATATATTTCTTAAACTTCAATTTAAAAGTAAAAAAAGAAAGATTAAACCTTTGGTTGGGAACTAAGATTATTTGATGGTAACGAAAAGGGATATAAGAAATCACAAAGAATGCAGATTTTGAAATGTTAAATGAATAGTACCTGAAATAAAAAATGATTTTCTTTAACTAAAATAAGTTAATTTCAGTCTTTATATATGGTCTTAACCAAAGCTTTAAACCCAAAGCATCTAGAGAGTTTACCATCTCTTCTCCATATCATAACATTCTATAAGTAAACTAAGTATTCTAGTCGTTCAAATGTTAGTGAAAATTCATCTTTGACTTAGATAAGTCGCCTAGGTGAATTCGCCAAACACAATTATGTTGCAATAAATTCTGCGACATCTAATTTTAGCAGCATAGTTTATACGCATTATTTTAGCGCGACATTGCGGAATTCGACTTTAACAGATTAAAGTGTTAAGACGTCAAAAACATGTCGAAATGGTGTCACTAAATAAAGTTTGTTGTCATAATTAAATTGCTAAACTTTAAAACAATCATATATGACAATATATTTATGTTAATATATCGCGTTCTAACGCAACAATGAGAGGTGGTTAAACGTTTCCGTACATAACCTTCTATCCCCGTGATGTCATGTAAAGGAACCAGAACTAATAATACCGGGATGGAATGTCAACAGGGCCAGCGTTATGAATCATGTGAACAAACATTTAATTTACTTAATGATGAAAAATAACATGCTTAACCAAAACGCATACAATATTTGCAGTTTACAATTGAAAGTACAAGGTAAAACAATTTTATTGTAGAATAAATGAAGGAAGAGTTCGTGGGCCACATGGGTCACTTAAGCGTATATATATAACTTTGGCCACATAAGCTTTTTTTTAAAGCCTTTGAGTAAAGATTCTTAATTTTTATACTTCTCCATTTGATGGCAGGAGTTGCTCTGCTCACATCAATATATTAACTTGCATCAGTTTTTCTTTCCTAAATAATTTCCCCAGGATTGTTTTTTGAAGTGTTTTCTATACCTTTAAATTCCTATACATTATCCAATAGGAACTCAATGGCCCTTATATGGTTTTTTGGAATTCTGTATAATACTAACTTTTCATATTTTGTTTACTGATGACAGGATTATTTTTTTTTCAGTGTCATGCATAACCTAAATAAACAAAATGACTCCCAAAAAGTAATTTTAATGTGCCGGGGTTGCAATTTAACTTAAGACATATTTGAGTGCATAAAAAGTTAGAGAGCTTTTCATCGGGATAGGCAGGACGCCCCCTATGAATATTTCTATAAAAATCTGATTGCGGTTTTATTCTTCCTTCAAGGTAAAACGTAGCATATAAATACCAATTGCGAATTATACCTTGCACATATAACGCTAGGAGACGATCATGGTGATGTGTATAAATCGATTCGTGATTGTTCTCTCCATTTTCCTTTTATTGTTTGTTCTTGAACCTATAGCAGTCCAAGGTGGCAGTCATGACACTGAATGCAATGCAGATGGCGACTGTGGTGAAAATGCAAGCTGTAATTCTGGCCTTTGTGAGTGTGAGGTCGGGTTTTTCGACTTACCTCCCATTACTTTAGCACTTAACGAAGGTTGTCTGGGTAAGTATGTTAAAAAGGAAATATCTCGAAATTACCCATCAGATATCTAAATTAGCTCTTTTTTGTGAAAGGTTACACTTCACAAAAAAAAAACACCAAAAAAAAACTCAAAAACGAACTGAACATTTTTTTTTTCAATTTAATCCCTTTACATGTAACCGCTTTAAAAAAATAGAATTTAAAGCATCGCATCAACTTTTAATGAACAGGTGAGTGTGATGAATTGGGAGATACCAATCAATGCGAGGGAAACACACAGTGTACCATGTCACCGCTAGGATACGGAGTATGTACATGCCCTTCAGAGACCTATGGACCACCTCAATGTCTCGGTAACTGTTATCTTGTTTCCATTCTTTGCAATATAATGAAAATCCTGGGTTTTTTTTTTTAAATTCAAGTATATATCCATTGTCATTATTATTTTAGATGACTGTGAATCGAATCTGCAATGTAATTTGCGTGGAAACTGCGAGAATGGTCATTGTGTGTGTTTTTCGGGATTTGAAGGAAAACATTGCGAAGGTACATTAAGTTTCATATCCAGAATCCACCCTATAAAAAAAAAGCAACTATTTTAGTCTTGATTCTTAGCCTCAACAGGATAATTAACTCTGAACCTTGCGCTTAACTCTCAATTTAATTCAGAATTTGTTGACACTCTTAAGAAATTCAAGTAAATGTTCCTTATCGGTAGAGACTTTAGCAACTATTTTTCCGTTTTCTAATTAGGTGTACAGTTAATCAATGTCATTCGAATAAACATTAATACGCACTAATTATTCAAATTCGTGGTGGTCATTTTTCGTGGATTCAGTGCAGTTTTTTTTCTTCTTTTTGCCTATCCATGTTAATGTAAATTCGTGGATGCGTCGGTTTTCAGTCTTGTTAATGCCTTGGTCACATTGAAGCCGATGGTGAGACGAACGAATGTTCCTGGTATCGTCGGCTGAAGAAACATGATCGACCGACGAAAAAAAATGTTTTTTAGACCTTAGCTAGATAGATATTTCGCTCATTGCCTTGATAAGTGTGAATATTTACGAAACAGATAATAAAGTGATTGAAAAGATTTCCTTGCGGCGAAATAGGTTTTATAGTGACAAAAGATCTTAGTTAAGGAATGAATTCAATATTTATTAGTTGATACGATATAAAATGGTTTGGGGCAGTTTACGCTTTATAAACCGCGAAGCGGCTTATAAAAAAGCGTAAACTGTTCCAAACCATTTTATATCGTATAAAACTAATAAATATTTAAATTCATTGCTTATAATTTAATTTTTTGCTATTAACTGTAGATAAAAACGGTCATTTGACCCTTAAAATGACATCAAATTGTACAAAATTCAAACATGCGTCATGCGGATTGATACATTTTTTTGACGTTAGTCCTACTATGTCGTATACGATATAAAAAAAAATTATTTAGCCAATCTATGTATGCCGGTCGACATTTAAGAAAATTTCTAATGACTAAATGTCGACCGACCAACGGCAGAGCTAACAAACTGTCTGCCGATGGTCGGACAATGATCGAAGGTTGCTCGGCAGACTATTCAACGACTGCTTCAACTGAAAAAAAATGGACCATCGACGCAGAATGAATTATAACTTGGCCCGCCGGACACAATATTCGTCAATTGCTGAAAAAAGGAGAACAATAAACTGCCGACTGTCCGACTGTCCAATTCCAATTTTTTCCTCAGAAACCGTCGGCCGTTGGTCGTTTATTTTTAATTATGACTTATTCTTTCACACTTTGTTCTTGTCAAAGATGTAAATCTAGGGGGGGGCCTACGAATACTTCAAAAATTGAGCCACCACGAATTATAATTCCACAGTAAGTACTTTAAACTTTTAGTTTATGACGTTGTGATATTATGCCATGCGCAGAAGCAACAGTAAATAAGTCTTGTGCATTCAAAAAAGTGTTAGAAGGGACGGATAACAAATCATTTTTTAGAAATCGGTTTCAGTTTTATATTTTTGAATACAAAAGTTGATTTAAAGGATCATACTACTTTAAATATTCGTTGAAATATATCAAACTACATCAATGAATATTGAGCATCACTTTTGGTACGATAATGCGAAGCACATACGTATGGAAGATCGAACAAAAAGATAATGTACGACAGTTTGACAATTATAATATGGGCATACAAAGAAATAATAAAGTTATTAATATTGACAACTAACCAATATAAAGTCAGATCGAAAAAAGGTACAATATATATCTGTCATGATTCTTTATTTTGCTGTATCAGTAATCAGATCAACAACAACAGAAACCACCAAGAAAAATGGGATGAAACTGCCTTTGCTGTTGGGAGCTGCGGTTATCCCTCTTCTGTTTCTTGTACCCGCTGGGTTTGTCAGCGCCATGAACCCGGGTTAATGTAATAAAGTGTTGGAATCATGTCATGATTTTCTTTTCTTTCTTTTTTTATTTTTTTTCAGAAAAACTGTTTTTCTGTACATGTATAAATAACGGTAAACCATGAATAATTAACAGTGAACTATTTTTTGCAATTCACCGATTGGTAACACAAGTAAAACTTAAATCTTAATTAATATTGTGAACCTGAGTAAATCTTTGTCGGAACAAAGTTTCGATACTTTTTAATCAGACAAAATGCAGGTACAATTATACCATGCCTAATTGGTATACATGAAGTTAAAATTATTTTCTTAAGAAAGAAGAAAGCTGTACTATGCCACAGGCCGAGGACAACAATACCCAAGATTTCTTCGTATTTTTACAGAAGACATTAATAACTTGCTCTGTGGTTATTTTTCAAAACTACGTCTGTTTTAATAATATTCCAGTGAAAGGAAATCAAAACATGCCTTATGGAAGGCGATTAATGTGAACATTTTCATTGTATTAGTAGATATTTCGAAAACCATTTAAGGTGAAATATCCCTCTGATAAGAGAGATAACTTCTGTAAAATATAATCACACGTTGTTTCTGTTAACACGCAATTATTAAAAAATGTAGCAACAAGGAGGGCGGTGCTTGACCCAAATTTATGTTGGAGGGCGAAATTTATTTATATTCAAAATTACAGTTAAAGATAATTTGAACGGAACGAACTGAGCCCCAATTTATAGCAGGGGTATAAAAGTAAAGAAAACTTTTACAAAAAAATGCAAGAATTTAAGTGAATCATATTGATAAATTTTTTTTGAACATATATTCTTACCTCTCCGCTCCCCCTCCGCTAAATGGATTACTTTTTTTAAAAGTATAACTAAATTTTATGTACTTCTTCAGTACAGTACATGAACAGAACGTGTTTGATGTTGTAGGCCAGAGAATTTGTGGATGAACATTGTTTTTTCTCTATTTATAACCCATTCACAAAGGTGAATGAATTATAATTGGGAAAAACGTGACCAAGACAATTGCAAACTCTAGATTTAGTTATCGTCGTTTGAAAGCGTAGCAGAGGATGCTCACTCCTCTATGGCACCTGATCCTGCCTCTGAGGTTTTCCAGGGGTCCGTGATTGCTCTGCTCTGGACTGTTGATGAATACCGAATTGTCCACGGATTTTCTCCGTTTTTCCCGACCATGCCATTTTCCCCAAATTACGACATTTTTCCCGATAATGATATTTTTACCGATATGACATTGGGCGCATGGCGGGTGTGACCGGTCAACAGAGGATGCTTACTCCTCTATGGCACCTGATCCTAGCTCTATCTTTTTGGAGGTCCCTGTTGCTCTGCTTTGAATTTGTATTTCGTTTTCTAGAATTTTGAGATGGTTGACGGTTTGTTATTTTCATTTTTTTTCACTCATAACATTTCAAATGTTTAAAATTGAATAAGGGTTTTCTATTCTGAGAAAGCAGATATGGGACAACAAAATTTAAAAAAAAAACCAATATCACATTTTATTCAAGAAAATATATTCCTATACTGAGATCACACCAATCACTGTAAGATCATTCATTTAATCCCCTCTTTGTGTTATAACAAAATGCTTTAGTTTACATTTTTAGCATTTCTAAAACATATGAATCATTTATTATTATCTTATCCAAATTTAAAATCAGAAAATCTTTTCTGAAAAATTACTGTACTGTATGTAAAAGATGTATGTAAAACCTTCAATAGTCTATGAAGAAAGAAAGATAACTCTTGCTGATTGAAGCAATCCGTTACAAACCTATACAACAAAGTGCTATTCTGAACAAGAAAGCAGCGCTTTATGATGTTTTTTAATATGAATTGACAATGTATATAACAATTTATTATTCTCATATACAGTTAATATTTTTAATTTTATGCTGCGGTGGTAAAATTTTGCTTTTTCTAATCACCATGTCTAGTTTTCTTCAGATCATGATTAGACACATTATCAATTTTGTTTCATTTGAATCTTTTGATATTGACTTTGATGCAAAAATCAATATGAAATCTTTTAAAAAATAAATGGTAAAATAAATAGCAAAGGGATATTACACCTTAAGCAGATTGAGATGCCTATCAACCTATTTTAAGTTTTATTTCAGTACGACCCTTCTTAGAGATCTCTTTTTCCCTACTATAGTCGATCTCAACTAACAAGCACGTGGTACAATTCTCAATCTTAGGCACGCACGCTTAAGGTAAACAAAAGATTCAAAAGCCATTGCATGTAGAGGAAGGCGATTTTTATATATATATTAAAAAAAAATTAAATTTTCTTTGATTATTTATTGCTGTTTAAAGTTTGCTCTATAGAAGGTTATCTTTTTTAATAATCTGAAATTGTTTGTTTACCAGTTGTAAATCTTTGTTTGTTTCCCATACAATTGTACAAATTAACATTAAGTGACCTACCAATAAGTAAAGAACGTCTTGTGCACACAGTCAGCGCCCAGAGCACGCCGTGGACGCGCGGTAAAAACTCTTAGCACGTCATGAGTGGCGGTTACTAAGCGAGAGCGCAGTCATTCGCCAAGAAGATCTATGGAAACGCAGTTTCACGACGCGTGAGCTCCGTAGAAACGCCTAAGTCGCCGTCAGGACGCAGTAAAATCTTCACTTGTACCGAGCGCAGCGAGAGGCGGGCGAAACCCGCCTCGCGAAGCGAGGATTAATGGTAACACGTATATATAAGAAAATCAGTGAAAATGAGAGTTGAATCAGGGGTACTATGGGCTAAATATTTTCTTCCAGCCCTGAACCACGCCATATTGGCCGCCATTTTGTTTTTAAAAACTTAGTTCAATCATTGATTGACTGGCACTTATCGATGTTTATTGCCCCTAAACTCGATTAAAAAATTTCCAATGTTTCAATTGAAAGTAATTTAACTTTTGAAAAAAATTAAAGTGAAAACCAGATAAGTTTCAATGGTGCTTCAGTCAAGAAACACGACTATAACATTAACACTTTTAGATACTGAATAAAGTATTCAATTTTATTACAGGTAGTCGACATATGAATTAAATTGATAAACAATGAAAGAAGACAGTCGACATATGAATTAAATTGATAAACAATGAAAGAAGATAGTCGACATATGAATTAAATTGATAAACAATGAAAGAAGATAGTCGACATATGAATTAAATTGATAAACAATGAAAGAAGCTATAAATCGCGTAAGTCCCTTCGGCTATTTCCGAAGACAAAATGAACGTCAGTTTTACGTACAAACATGATGTCATGATGTAGACTGAGCACGCGACGTTTAGTATGCGCTCGGTCTAACGGTCACATCGTTTACATATTAAGAATTTCAAATAAGATTGTACATTTGTTCTGAATTTTTCTTGCGATTCTTATGCGAATCCATGAATTTTACAACGCCGTGAACACGCTGTGGAAACGCAACTTGGTGTGACTTAACTACGGAAACGTATAACCGCCTCTTGAAGTTGTGTTAAAGGGACTTGGACACGATTTGAGCTCAATTTTTTCAAAATTTATTTTTTCATTTTTAATGTCTAGAATGGTCAATATGGATGTTTTTAATGCTCTATTAAAATTTGAAAATAAAATATCGAGTTACAAGCGAGTTTCTACGGAAACGTTTAACCGCCTCTCGTTGTTGCGTTAGAAGGCGATATATTCACATAAATATACTGTCATATATAATTGTTTCAAAGTTTAGCAATTTAATTATGACAACAAACTTTATTTATTGAAACCATTTCGACATACTTTTGACGTCTTAAGCACTTTAAACTATTAAAGTCGAATTCCGCAATGTCGCGTCAAATTATTGCGTATAAACTATGCCGCCAAAATTAAATGTCGCAGAATTTATCGCAAAATAATTGTGATTGTCGAATTCACCTAGGCGACTTATCTAAGTCAGAGGGAAATTTTCACTAAAAATTTGAACGACTAGAATAACTAATTTACTTATATGGTGTGTGTGCGTGCATGCGTGTGTGGATGAGTGCGTGCGTGCGTGCGCGCACGTCTGTGTGATTTCTTATATTCTTTTTCGTTACCATCAAATAATTAAAGTTATTATGGTTCCCATCACAAAGGATTAATCTCTCTTTTTTACTTTCAAGTTAAAGTATAAGAAATATATAGAGCAATCGGAAATGCATATTTCTTTCAGTAATTTTATATTTAATCTTTCAAAAGCACTTCGAATGATATAGAATCATCATTAATTAGGTTTAGATAAAACTCTTCAAATATACATCCATACATGTATTATTTGAAACCTAATTAAAATTTACTATAAGTTTCTTCGTTTTGTATTACAAATTTAGTTTAAATAAACTCATGTGTTGATTAAAGTATATACTGAAATAATAAAAAAACCTGTTTAAATCTTGGTTGTATCATTTTTGTTTTATTTTTGCATTCGTTAATTTACACTTAACAGCTGTTGGTTTTTTTATTACTAAAGAATGTGCTACGCCTTTGTCTCTCACGCTTATGGAGCTTTGCAGTTAGCTATTATATTAACTGCTTTATATTTATGTGTTTATAATTGCCATTAATTGGGTTAAATTGTTTTTTAAACTTAAGACGACAAACTTAAGTTGACATTCCTTGTAAACAGACAAGAAGTCATCAAAATATGGACGCGAAAGCCTCGAAAATTGTACAGTTTCAACAGAATTAATTTTCAATATAAAAGATAGCGAGGAAATTTCTACGTATTTATATAAATACGACAAATTTATAACGCAAAATAATATTACGAATTAATCAAAGTCAACAAAGCTTGAAATGAGAGGTTAAATCATCAAAGATATATCGACTTGTTATTTATTCATTGTATAAGTCGACATAATTTTGACAATATATACATTTTATAGGAATATGGCACTAATTTTAATTTGCCATTAAAAGATTTAAAACAACATCAAGAGGCGGTTATACGTTTCCGTAAGTTTCAGAGGTTAAAATTCTTTGTTTTGTAAACAAAGCTCGAGTCTTGTTATTGTTTACATATGTCTTGAATTGGTAAAAGTTTCAATCTAATGTTGCATTTTGTTGTTGATAAATTTATTTATGAACACATTTAATAAGTTTATCTTGTTTCCACAAGTTATTTTGTCAAAGAAATGGTAATTTCTTTACTTTACATTATTTGTAAACAAATATAAGACTCGAGCTTTGTTTACATAACAACGACTTCTTTCCTCTGTATCTCGCTTGTAACACGACTTCTAACATTCAAATTTTGGTAAATCATTCAAAATACACAAGTAAACTATTTAATACATAAAAATCAAAAATAAAATTTTCATCTAAAATCGTGTCCAGGTCCCTTTAAACCTCTAAATGGCAAATTAAAATTAGTGTCATCTTCTCATTAAATGTATATATTGTCAAAATTATGTCGACTTGTACAAAGAAAAAAATACAAGTCAATATATTTTGGATGAATTAAACGCTCATTTCAAGCTTTGTTGACTTTGAATAAGTCATAATATTATTTTGCGTTATAAATTTGTTGCATTTATATAAAAGCGTAGAAATTTTCTCGCTATCTTTTATATTGAAAATTAATTATGTTGACATTGTTTAATTTGTGAAGCTTTCGCGTCCATATTTTGATGACTTCTTGTCTGTTTACACGGAATGTCAACTTAAGTTTGTCCACGTCTTAAGTTTGAGAAACAATTTAAGAGAGACAGGGGCGTAGCACATTCTTTAGTAATAAAAAACCAACAGCTTTAAAGTGTAAATAAACGAATTCAAAAATAAAAAAAATATGATACAACCAATATCTAAACAGGTTTTTTTTATTATTTCAGTAAATACTTTAATCATTACATGATTTGGGTTAAACTAAATTTGTATTACAAAACGAAGAAACTTTTTGTAGATTTTAATTAGGTTTCAAAATGAAATAATAGATGTATGAATGTATGCATAAAGAGTTTTATCTATACCCAATTAATGATGATTCTACATAATTCGAAGTGCTTTTGAAAGATTAAATATAAAATTACTGAGATAAATATGCATTTCCAAATGCTCTATATATTTCTTAAACTTCAATTTAAAAGTAAAAAAAGAAAGATTAAACCTTTGGTTGGGAACTAAGATTATTTGATGGTAACGAAAAGGGATATAAGAAATCACAAAGAATGCAGATTTTGAAATGTTAAATGAATAGTACCTGAAATAAAAAATGATTTTCTTTAACTAAAATAAGTTAATTTCAGTCTTTATATATGGTCTTAACCAAAGCTTTAAACCCAAAGCATCTAGAGAGTTTACCATCTCTTCTCCATATCATAACATTCTATAAGTAAACTAAGTATTCTAGTCGTTCAAATGTTAGTGAAAATTCATCTTTGACTTAGATAAGTCGCCTAGGTGAATTCGCCAAACACAATTATGTTGCAATAAATTCTGCGACATCTAATTTTAGCAGCATAGTTTATACGCATTATTTTAGCGCGACATTGCGGAATTCGACTTTAACAGATTAAAGTGTTAAGACGTCAAAAACATGTCGAAATGGTGTCACTAAATAAAGTTTGTTGTCATAATTAAATTGCTAAACTTTAAAACAATCATATATGACAATATATTTATGTTAATATATCGCGTTCTAACGCAACAATGAGAGGTGGTTAAACGTTTCCGTACATAACCTTCTATCCCCGTGATGTCATGTAAAGGAACCAGAACTAATAATACCGGGATGGAATGTCAACAGGGCCAGCGTTATGAATCATGTGAACAAACATTTAATTTACTTAATGATGAAAAATAACATGCTTAACCAAAACGCATACAATATTTGCAGTTTACAATTGAAAGTACAAGGTAAAACAATTTTATTGTAGAATAAATGAAGGAAGAGTTCGTGGGCCACATGGGTCACTTAAGCGTATATATATAACTTTGGCCACATAAGCTTTTTTTTAAAGCCTTTGAGTAAAGATTCTTAATTTTTATACTTCTCCATTTGATGGCAGGAGTTGCTCTGCTCACATCAATATATTAACTTGCATCAGTTTTTCTTTCCTAAATAATTTCCCCAGGATTGTTTTTTGAAGTGTTTTCTATACCTTTAAATTCCTATACATTATCCAATAGGAACTCAATGGCCCTTATATGGTTTTTTGGAATTCTGTATAATACTAACTTTTCATATTTTGTTTACTGATGACAGGATTATTTTTTTTTCAGTGTCATGCATAACCTAAATAAACAAAATGACTCCCAAAAAGTAATTTTAATGTGCCGGGGTTGCAATTTAACTTAAGACATATTTGAGTGCATAAAAAGTTAGAGAGCTTTTCATCGGGATAGGCAGGACGCCCCCTATGAATATTTCTATAAAAATCTGATTGCGGTTTTATTCTTCCTTCAAGGTAAAACGTAGCATATAAATACCAATTGCGAATTATACCTTGCACATATAACGCTAGGAGACGATCATGGTGATGTGTATAAATCGATTCGTGATTGTTCTCTCCATTTTCCTTTTATTGTTTGTTCTTGAACCTATAGCAGTCCAAGGTGGCAGTCATGACACTGAATGCAATGCAGATGGCGACTGTGGTGAAAATGCAAGCTGTAATTCTGGCCTTTGTGAGTGTGAGGTCGGGTTTTTCGACTTACCTCCCATTACTTTAGCACTTAACGAAGGTTGTCTGGGTAAGTATGTTAAAAAGGAAATATCTCGAAATTACCCATCAGATATCTAAATTAGCTCTTTTTTGTGAAAGGTTACACTTCACAAAAAAAAAAACACCAAAAAAAAACTCAAAAACGAACTGAACATTTTTTTTTTCAATTTAATCCCTTTACATGTAACCGCTTTAAAAAAATAGAATTTAAAGCATCGCATCAACTTTTAATGAACAGGTGAGTGTGATGAATTGGGAGATACCAATCAATGCGAGGGAAACACACAGTGTACCATGTCACCGCTAGGATACGGAGTATGTACATGCCCTTCAGAGACCTATGGACCACCTCAATGTCTCGGTAACTGTTATCTTGTTTCCATTCTTTGCAATATAATGAAAATCCTGGGTTTTTTTTTTTAAATTCAAGTATATATCCATTGTCATTATTATTTTAGATGACTGTGAATCGAATCTGCAATGTAATTTGCGTGGAAACTGCGAGAATGGTCATTGTGTGTGTTTTTCGGGATTTGAAGGAAAACATTGCGAAGGTACATTAAGTTTCATATCCAGAATCCACCCTATAAAAAAAAAGCAACTATTTTAGTCTTGATTCTTAGCCTCAACAGGATAATTAACTCTGAACCTTGCGCTTAACTCTCAATTTAATTCAGAATTTGTTGACACTCTTAAGAAATTCAAGTAAATGTTCCTTATCGGTAGAGACTTTAGCAACTATTTTTCCGTTTTCTAATTAGGTGTACAGTTAATCAATGTCATTCGAATAAACATTAATACGCACTAATTATTCAAATTCGTGGTGGTCATTTTTCGTGGATTCAGTGCAGTTTTTTTTCTTCTTTTTGCCTATCCATGTTAATGTAAATTCGTGGATGCGTCGGTTTTCAGTCTTGTTAATGCCTTGGTCACATTGAAGCCGTCGGTCGGGCGAACGAATGTTCCTGGTATCGTCGGCTGAAGAAACATGATCGACCGACGAAAAAAAATGTTTTTTAGACCTTAGCTAGATAGATATTTCGCTCATTGCCTTGATAAGTGTGAATATTTACGAAACAGATAATAAAGTGATTGAAAAGATTTCCTTGCGGCGAAATAGGTTTTATAGTGACAAAAGATCTTAGTTAAGGAATGAATTCAATATTTATTAGTTGATACGATATAAAATGGTTTGGGGCAGTTTACGCTTTATAAACCGCGAAGCGGCTTATAAAAAAGCGTAAACTGTTCCAAACCATTTTATATCGTATAAAACTAATAAATATTTAAATTCATTGCTTATAATTTAATTTTTTGCTATTAACTGTAGATAAAAACGGTCATTTGACCCTTAAAATGACATCAAATTGTACAAAATTCAAACATGCGTCATGCGGATTGATACATTTTTTTGACGTTAGTCCTACTATGTCGTATACGATATAAAAAAAAATTATTTAGCCAATCTATGTATGCCGGTCGACATTTAAGAAAATTTCTAATGACTAAATGTCGACCGACCAACGGCAGAGCTAACAAACTGTCTGCCGATGGTCGGACAATGATCGAAGGTTGCTCGGCAGACTATTCAACGACTGCTTCAACTGAAAAAAAATGGACCATCGACGCAGAATGAATTATAACTTGGCCCGCCGGACACAATATTCGTCAATTGCTGAAAAAAGGAGAACAATAAACTGCCGACTGTCCGACTGTCCAATTCCAATTTTTTCCTCAGAAACCGTCGGCCGTTGGTCGTTTATTTTTAATTATGACTTATTCTTTCACACTTTGTTCTTGTCAAAGATGTAAATCTAGGGGGGGGGGCCTACGAATACTTCAAAAATTGAGCCACCACGAATTATAATTCCACAGTAAGTACTTTAAACTTTTAGTTTATGACGTTGTGATATTATGCCATGCGCAGAAGCAACAGTAAATAAGTCTTGTGCATTCAAAAAAGTGTTAGAAGGGACGGATAACAAATCATTTTTTAGAAATCGGTTTCAGTTTTATATTTTTGAATACAAAAGTTGATTTAAAGGATCATACTACTTTAAATATTCGTTGAAATATATCAAACTACATCAATGAATATTGAGCATCACTTTTGGTACGATAATGCGAAGCACATACGTATGGAAGATCGAACAAAAAGATAATGTACGACAGTTTGACAATTATAATATGGGCATACAAAGAAATAATAAAGTTATTAATATTGACAACTAACCAATATAAAGTCAGATCGAAAAAAGGTACAATATATATCTGTCATGATTCTTTATTTTGCTGTATCAGTAATCAGATCAACAACAACAGAAACCACCAAGAAAAATGGGATGAAACTGCCTTTGCTGTTGGGAGCTGCGGTTATCCCTCTTCTGTTTCTTGTACCCGCTGGGTTTGTCAGCGCCATGAACCCGGGTTAATGTAATAAAGTGTTGGAATCATGTCATGATTTTCTTTTCTTTCTTTTTTTATTTTTTTTCAGAAAAACTGTTTTTCTGTACATGTATAAATAACGGTAAACCATGAATAATTAACAGTGAACTATTTTTTGCAATTCACCGATTGGTAACACAAGTAAAACTTAAATCTTAATTAATATTGTGAACCTGAGTAAATCTTTGTCGGAACAAAGTTTCGATACTTTTTAATCAGACAAAATGCAGGTACAATTATACCATGCCTAATTGGTATACATGAAGTTAAAATTATTTTCTTAAGAAAGAAGAAAGCTGTACTATGCCACAGGCCGAGGACAACAATACCCAAGATTTCTTCGTATTTTCACAGAAGACATTAATAACTTGCTCTGTGGTTATTTTTCAAAACTACGTCTGTTTTAATAATATTCCAGTGAAAGGAAATCAAAACATGCCTTATGGAAGGCGATTAATGTGAACATTTTCATTGTATTAGTAGATATTTCGAAAACCATTTAAGGTGAAATATCCCTCTGATAAGAGAGATAACTTCTGTAAAATATAATCACACGTTGTTTCTGTTAACACGCAATTATTAAAAAATGTAGCAACAAGGAGGGCGGTGCTTGACCCAAATTTATGTTGGAGGGCGAAATTTATTTATATTCAAAATTACAGTTAAAGATAATTTGAACGGAACGAACTGAGCCCCAATTTATAGCAGGGGTATAAAAGTAAAGAAAACTTTTACAAAAAAATGCAAGAATTTAAGTGAATCATATTGATAAATTTTTTTTGAACATATATTCTTACCTCTCCGCTCCCCCTCCGCTAAATGGATTACTTTTTTTAAAAGTATAACTAAATTTTATGTACTTCTTCAGTACAGTACATGAACAGAACGTGTTTGATGTTGTAGGCCAGAGAATTTGTGGATGAACATTGTTTTTTCTCTATTTATAACCCATTCACAAAGGTGAATGAATTATAATTGGGAAAAACGTGACCAAGACAATTGCAAACTCTAGATTTAGTTATCGTCGTTTGAAAGCGTAGCAGAGGATGCTCACTCCTCTATGGCACCTGATCCTGCCTCTGAGGTTTTCCAGGGGTCCGTGATTGCTCTGCTCTGGACTGTTGATGAATACCGAATTGTCCACGGATTTTCTCCGTTTTTCCCGACCATGCCATTTTCCCCAAATTACGACATTTTTCCCGATAATGATATTTTTACCGATATGACATTGGGCGCATGGCGGGTGTGACCGGTCAACAGAGGATGCTTACTCCTCTATGGCACCTGATCCTAGCTCTATCTTTTTGGAGGTCCCTGTTGCTCTGCTTTGAATTTGTATTTCGTTTTCTAGAATTTTGAGATGGTTGACGGTTTGTTATTTTCATTTTTTTTCACTCATAACATTTCAAATGTTTAAAATTGAATAAGGGTTTTCTATTCTGAGAAAGCAGATATGGGACAACAAAATTTAAAAAAAAACCAATATCACATTTTATTCAAGAAAATATATTCCTATACTGAGATCACACCAATCACTGTAAGATCATTCATTTAATCCCCTCTTTGTGTTATAACAAAATGCTTTAGTTTACATTTTTAGCATTTCTAAAACATATGAATCATTTATTATTATCTTATCCAAATTTAAAATCAGAAAATCTTTTCTGAAAAATTACTGTACTGTATGTAAAAGATGTATGTAAAACCTTCAATAGTCTATGAAGAAAGAAAGATAACTCTTGCTGATTGAAGCAATCCGTTACAAACCTATACAACAAAGTGCTATTCTGAACAAGAAAGCAGCGCTTTATGATGTTTTTTAATATGAATTGACAATGTATATAACAATTTATTATTCTCATATACAGTTAATATTTTTAATTTTATGCTGCGGTGGTAAAATTTTGCTTTTTCTAATCACCATGTCTAGTTTTCTTCATATCATGATTAGACACATTATCAATTTTGTTTCATTTGAATCTTTTGATATTGACTTTGATGAAAATCAATATGAAATCTTTTAAAAAATAAATGGTAAAATAAATAGCAAAGGGATATTACACCTTAAGCAGATTGAGATGCCTATCAACCTATTTTAAGTTTTATTTCAGTAACCCTGATTCAGAGTAAAAATGGTTATAAAATGGTCGTTAGTACACAGTATACAATACTATCTTAATATTTCTCAGTATAAATTAGATTACCACCTTTCAGGTTGATTTTTATATATACATGTACTGTGAAATCATGAGTATTTGTTGAGATTAATTTTTCACATTTTTCCCCTAGATTTTTATGTCACCACTAATCTTTCTCCACTTTCAAACCATTAAACGCAAATTATAATGTAAAGTAATTGAAATTGCATATATTCTGTTCATAACTACATGTTTAGGTGAACTAAACAAAAACAAAACAACAAATCAACTTTTTTCATTAAAATTACACAAAGTATAACCCTTAGAGGGCAATAGCAATACGAACTTGTTGAGACTTTCATAGAACATATATATGATATAAAAGGGGGGCTCTATCAACATAAATGTATGGAATGGCATTAACATCCCCAGGTGTATGTGGTGGTTTGTCCTTTGTTACTCTGTACGTCCTTTTAATCAGTATCTTATATTGCATATAAACAGATAAAGAGTTCATTGGTTTATTTCCTGAAAACAACTGTTCTATATATATACATCACTTCATTTACTTCATGCATTGTAATTTCAAGTTAACCATATATTTATGGAGGAAAACTCCCCACCAAAATCAGCCTTTTTAAAAAAGTCAAAAGAAAATCCGAAAACACAACACTTTTCAGACGAGTGTTGACTTAACGCAGCTATGTTAAGGCTGTCCGAAGCTAAATTTATATCGGAAAACGATACTGTTTTAATTATCAAATAAACACTTAACCGGACGATTTTCTTTAAATCTTTGTTACAGTAATAAACAGCAATATCCAACAATATATTTGATGCATTTTTGTGACGTCATATGTTGTTATTAAGCACGTGACGTGTGTATCCTAGCACAGCGTATGATCTATAAAAATCGCATTGGTGCAAGTGATAAATGACATTCATTCAAATATATTTTTATTGAAAATCCTTCGATAAGTAATGTATTTTACAGTTCTTGCTGGGGGTTCATATAAATATTTCGTTTATTTGAAATATTGTCAAGACATTTCGCCCCATCATCGAAATTAGGCAATTTTTTTCCTTTTAAGCTCGAATTACACAACATTGGGTAAATTGGTAGGTTTCCCCCAGTATGATTCACATTGGTACTTATTTTCTCTAACAGTTTCACGCAAAAAATACAAAGATTGTATTGATCTTTCACTTGCGCCAGGCTGTGTTTTACATGCATAAAAATATCTCCATTCATTAGTTTACACTTAGCAGGGCGAGTCTCCAAACCATTAGTTTATAAATAGTCATTTACCTAATACGAGGCTTTAAAACTGCCGATTTTTTATACTAAGTAATGATAATATTAATTATATAGTATAACTAGTATTTAAAACAGCTTCTATGTAAAGGAATCACGCGGTTTTATAATATTCAGTAAAATTCACTTATTTCGTTACGATACATTCCCTGAGAACTATCGAAAGGAATGCAGATCGTGACGTCAAAGTTAATTATGACGTCATATCGTATGAAGTTCAGACAAGTGACTTTCTACACATCAATTCGGGCAGCCTTAACATAGCCGCGAAATGACACAAGGTAAATTAAATAATGATGACAAGCTATTCTGCTTACCTGGAATAGTGATTCTGTATGGTGACATACTATTCTGCGTACCTGGAATAGTGATTCTGTAGGGATGTCGTGGTGTTTCTAATTTAAAGAACTCTATGTAGAAAGAGTTCCACTACAACATGTGTTATCATATGAAAACAGTATCAAATAAATTCTTTATAAAATAATAAAATTTAGTAAAAGTTCTTCAATGTTTCTTTTATCTACATGTTTGCTAACTAGAAATTTGTTTGGTGTTGTTCGCAGCATTCCCTGAAGTTAAGAACATAAAGGCAGAGAATTCAAAGAAAAAAATACATAACGTGGCTCTCAAATAATACCTATTAGATGTGTTTGAACTTTTTAAAGTACACGGATAGCATGCACAACACATCCCTACTTTATGACCATATTCTACATTGTTTGCGCATGCGTAGACAGCCATACATAAAGCCGACTGCTTGGCTTTGTATGTGTCTACAGGTCCTCGTTAACCACTCCTAGTTACCGTCATTATATATGTCTTCATGTAATTTTATTTCAGAGAGAACGAAAGAGATTGGATGTCAAAAAATAGCCGCATCTTATGCCCTGTTCCCTTTTCTTGGAAAAAAATCCCTGTGTTGCACATCTCAGACGGTCAAGTATATTCTCTTTTGAGAAGTGGACAGGCACAGGATATAGGCTATGCCTGTCCACTTCTCAAAAGAGAATAGGTCAATAAAACTAATTGATGCCTTTCAGACTTGGTAGAGTCGATAACTATAGTTTTTATAATCGTGAAACTACCGGAATATTCGTTAGATATACTCTGTTTTCATTAGTTATACATGTAAAATTATAGATTTCGGTCGCAATTTATTTTACTAGCTTACTGTCATTTTTATTCATAAACTATAGGTATTTAACTGATATAATCTATATAGTTAATCTAATCTATTTAGAACTGATAAACTATATTTTACATTTAATTATCAATCATTAGTATATATTTACATCCACCAAGTATGATTCCCTCTATTTCTTACGGAAATTGACCGTACACTCATAGCTCTGTAGAAACTGACAGGAATGAAATCTATACGCCCCGTTTATCGATTGGTCGAAAACTTCAGTAACCTAAAAAAAATCAAGGACTGCATGAGATAATCATGATGATGATGACAGACTCACCCCCCCCCCCCAAAAAAAAAAACAAAAAAAAAAAACAAAAAAAACAAAAAACAAAACTAGTTTGCTGTTTCTTTTATCTAACAGATGTAGATAACAATAGTTGTGTTTATTTTTTTTACTTTTTCCGACCAATTTATTGCTTTGTTGATAGAAAGATGTATATATAATCAAATGTTTTCTTTGATGATTCAGTGGGTTATGAAGGTAGCGATCATTGCAGCAAAAAAAAAAAACCGTTTAAGCATTGAATCATTATTTTTTGAAAGATGTGGTCTCACAACTGCAACGGTGTGTGCATACAAATAAAATAGCGCGCGCTAGCTTAAAAAGCAAAAATATCTTATGCAAAAGTTCAAGGTAGATCTGATGGTTAGTTTGTTGACCACCCAGCCTCCTTAAGAACTCTGTGTGATCTAACACATTATACTACAGGCCGTTCCTACACCTTTTTACAGATGTACTGCATTTACTTTTACATAAAATTGCAATTGAAACTATTTATACGTAAAGAATAAAATCTATAATGCGAACTAAATGCAAATACTATTATTTGATAATTCAACTGATTTAAAAGTTGAATAGCTTGGAAATGGGGTAACTCATATCTATTCTTGTCTACTAGCGGGGGATAATTTTGTATTCATTTTTCACGTGAAGAATAATGACTCCTGTGCCTTTTTTCTTCTAAATAATCCAATTAAAATTCTATAAATGAATCTAAATCTGGTTTTGTAAAAATAAATATATTTTTAAGTATTTACCAAAAGCTAGTATTATTAACTGAAATTAAAAAAAAAACATACAAGTATACCTATCATAACAAATCTGACAAAGGTGTAATACACGACAAAGATGACGTATTTCGTTGAGTGGCTCGGCTTGTTCACCTGTATATTGTTCCGTTGGTAGTCAATACAGAATTTCCTTTTAATGAATTCCTCTGTGTTCTCTCCCCGTTCTTTATGAAGCACAAGATTGTCCGCATTGATTGCGACTACAGGTCAATAATGACTTCTTGTAAGTTAGAGTTTACTTCATGCATTTTGAGTAGCTCTTTCCTTACGTTAGGGTGTGTAGTTTTTTTTAAGCTGAGCGCTCTTGTCAATGTTTTTTTTCTGTTCGCTGCGATTGCAATTGTGTTTGAATCCTCTATCTGCCTATATAATTATCCAAAGTATCGGGATTTTGAAGAGGTCAACGTGACGCTTCATTTTCTCGTGTAGTACAGACGACATGTATTTTTATTATGATCATGCGGAAGAAAGCTACCAATTGAACGTGATAAATTATCATTGTTACTTACTCTTGGCAAAATACTAAATATTGACACATATGCCTAATAAGTAAGAAGTGAAAACTAGTGTCTTGAGGAAGGAAAAGGCTGTACGATGTCAAAAGCCGAGGTCAACTTGCAACGTTGTTTTGAGCAAGCAAACACGTCTATCTATTTTGTGGTCGTATATTAATATTATGACTAATTTATAAGCATGTAAATGCATGCCTCCTGGTGGGTACATTCTACCCATCCTGGCTGTAATTAGATCGATGTTCCGTCTCCAAACATCAGGCTTGTATCGCCTGACCAACAAAGAACCAATAAGGGGATTTGAGGTATTGAGATCATCATCCGACTGAATGTTATTTGGTTGTCTGAATTCAGTGACGTACGTAGCGCCCTTTACGCAAAGCGCAAATAAATACTCTTGCGATCCTTCGGCGATTCCATAAATTTTACAACGCCGTAAACACGCTGTGGGGACGCAACTTGGAGTGAGAGGGCCTTTACATATAACCTTTTATCCCCGTGATGTTTTATTAAAATAAAACGACCCTTCTTAAGATCTCTTTTTCCCTACTATAGTCGATCTCAACTAACAAGCACGTGGTACGCATTTCTCAATTTTAGGCACGCACGCTTAAGGTAAACAAAAGATTCAAAAGCCATTGCATGTAGAGGAAGGCGAAATTTATATATATATTAAAAAAAAAAATTAAATTTTCTTTGATTATTTATTGCTGTTTAAAGTTTGCTCTATAGAAGGTTATCTTTTTTAATAATCTGAAATTGTTTGTTTACCAGTTGTAAATCTTTGTTTGTTTCCCATACAATTGTACAAATTAACATTAAGTGACCTACCAATAAGTAAAGAACGTCTTGTGCACACAGTCAGCGCCCAGAGCACGCCGTGGACGCGCGGTAAAAACTCTTAGCACGTCATGAGTGCTTGGCGGTTACTAAGCGAGAGCGCAGTCATTCGCCAAGAAGATCTATGGAAACGCAGTTTCACGACGCGTGAGCTCCGTAGAAACGCCTAAGTCGCCGTCAGGACGCAGTAAAATCTTCACTTGTACCGAGCGCAGCGAGAGGCGGGCGAAACCCGCCTCGCGAAGCGAGGATTAATGGTAACACGTATATATAAGAAAATCAGTGAAAATGAGAGTTGAATCAGGGGTACTATGGGCTAAATATTTTCTTCCAGCCCTGAACCACGCCATATTGGCCGCCATTTTGTTTTTAAAAACTTAGTTCAATCATTGATTGACTGGCACTTATCGATGTTTATTGCCCCTAAACTCGATTAAAAAATTTCCAATGTTTCAATTGAAAGTAATTTAACTTTTGAAAAAAACTAAAGTGAAAACCAGATAAGTTTCAATGGTGCTTCAGTCAAGAAACACGACTATAACATTAACACTTTTAGATACTGAATAAAGTATTCAATTTTATTACAGGTAGTCGACATATGAGTTAAATTGATAAACAATGAGAGAAGATAGTCGACATATGAATTAAATTGATAAACAATGAAAGAAGATATAAATCGCGTAAGTCCCTTCGGCTATTTCCGAAGACAAATTGTACGTCAGGTTTACGTACAAAACATGACGTCATGATGTAGACTGAACACGCGACGTTTAGTATGCGCTTGGTCTAACGGTCACATCGTTTACATATTAAGAATTTCAAATAAGATTGTACATTTGTTCTGAATTTTTCTTGCGATTCTAAGGCAAATACATGAATTTTACAATGCCGTGAACACGCTGTGGGAACGCAACTTGGTGTGACATAACCTTCTATCCCCGTGATGTCATGTAAAGGAACCATAACTAATAAAACCGGGATGGAATGTCAACAGGGCTAGCGTTATGAATCATGTGAACAAACATTTAATTTACTTAATGATTAAAAATAACATGCTTAACCAAAACGTATAAAATATTTGCAGTTTACAATTGAAAGTACAAGGTAAAACAATTTTATTGTAGAATAAATGAAAGAAGAGATCGTGGGCCACATCTTTCACTTAAGCGTATATATATAACTTTGGCCACATAAGCTTTTTTTTAAAGCCTTTGAGTAAATTTTTATATTCTTATTTTTTATACTTCTCCATTTGATGGCAGGAGTTGCTCTGCTCACATCCATATATTAACTTGCATCAGTTTTTCTTTCCTAAATAATTTCCCCAGGATTGTTTTTTGAAGTGTTTTCTATACTTTTAAATTCATCCTCAGATTCCTACACATTATCCGATAGGAACTCAATGGCCCTTATATGGTTTTTTGGAATTCTGTATAATACTAACTTTTCATATTTTGTTTACTGATGACAGGATTATTTTTTTTTTCAGTGTCATGCATTACCAAAATAAACAAAATGCATGACTACCAAAAAGTAATTTTAATGTGCCGGGGTTGCAATTTAATTTTAGACATATTTGAGTGCATAAAAAGTTAGAGAGCTTTTCATCGGGATAGGCAGGACGCCCCCTATTAATATTTATATAAAAATCTGATTGCGGTTTTATTCTTCCTTCAAGGTAAAACTTAGCATATAAATATCAATTGCGAATTATACCTTGCTCATATAACGCTAGGAGACGATCATGGTGATGTGTATAAATCGATTCGTGATTGTTCTCTCCATTTTCCTTTTATTGTTTGTTCTTGAACCTATAGCTGGTGGGAATGGGAATGGTAACACTGAATGCAATGCAGATGGCGACTGTGGTGAAAATGCAAGCTGTAATTCTGGCCATTGTGAGTGTGAGGTCGGGTTTTTCGACTTTCCTCCCATTACTTTAGCTCTTAACGAAGGTTGTCTGGGTAAGTATGTTAAAAAGGAAATATCTTGATATTACCCATCAGAAATCTAAATTCCAAAATAAACCCACAGAAAACCCCTCAAAAACGAACTGAACATTTTTTTTTCTATTTAATCCCTTTACATGTAACCTCTTTAAAAAAATTAAAATTTAAAGCATCGCATCAACTTTTAATTAACAGGTGAGTGTGATGAATTGGGAGATACCAATCAATGCGAGGGATATGTACCATGTCACCGCTAGGATACGGAGTATGTACATGCCCTTCAGAGACCTATGGACCACCTCAATGTCTCGGTAACTGTTATCTTGTTTCCATTCTTTGCAATATAATGAAAATCCTGGGGTTTTTTTTAAATTCAAGTATATATCCATTGTCATTATTATTTTAGATGACTGTGTATGGAATCTGCAATGTAATTTGCCTGGAAACTGCGAGAATGGTCATTGTGTGTGTTTTTCGGGATTTGAAGGAAAACATTGCGAAGGTACATCAAGTTTCATATCCAGAATCCTCCCTTAGCATCTATTTTTGTCCTGATTCTAAGCCTTAACAGGATAATTAACTCTGAACCTTGCGCTTGACTCTCAATTTAATTCAGAATTTTTTGACACTCTTAAGAAATTAAAGTAAATGTTCCTTATCGGTAGAGACTTTAGCAACTATTTTTCCGTCTTCTAATTAGGTGTACAGTTAATCAAGGTCATTCGAATAAACATTATTAAATACTAATTATTCAAATTCGTGGTGGTCAATTTTCGTGGATTGCAGGTTTTTGGGGGTTTTTTTTGCCTATCTATGTTAATGTAAATTCTAAGCCTTGACTCTCTAAAGGGTGTCCAAGTAGCGCAGTGGACAATGCACTCGCTTTTCACCGCTGCGACCCGAGTTCGATCCCCGTGATCGACAGTGGTTGTATGTGAAAGGGTATGGTGGTCGCCCGCTTGGACACGTGGGTTTTCTCCGGGCACTCCGGCTTCCTCCCACAGCAATGATCCCCTTGCGCTAACATCCGTGCCAACGAGAGATATTAATATAAGTTGTAGAACTTGTTTATCAATCGTTGTAAAATAAATAAAGTTCAGTTTCAATGTAAATTCGTGGATGCGTCGGTTTTCAGTCTTTTTAATGCCTTGGTCACATTGAAGCCGATGGTCGGGCGAACAAATTTTCCTCGTATCGTCGGCTGAAGAAACATGATCGCCCGACGACACTGGTATCGGACGACGCGGACCAGTCACATTTATTTCTAAGAACACCGATATCTCCAACAAATTGAATATTAAGTCGGTGAATCGTCGCATGATCATCGAACGTTGCGCCACAGTTTGATTTTAACTGTCGGCCGAGTACAAAAACAATTTCGCAATTGCTGAATATTCACCTGTAACCACGTGGATGTCACAAGAATGTTTCGTGCGTTTTTGGATTGGTTAGTTGTTTGGTTTTCGGTAATGATAATTGAGTTAATATAACGTAATGATGTTTATTCATCGAAGATCCAGCATAAAGTGCCGCGCTGGGATCTTGGGACAAAAATCGACTTGTTCCAGGAGATGTACATTTATCATATCAATAAAAATAAGAAAGGATTCCCTTGCGAGGGCCTCTTGACAAAAAAATAGGTATAGCTTGGGTACATACAAAGGTGCTTAATCCGAGGTATTGAGATCATCATCCGACTGAATGTTATTTGGTTGTCTGAATTCAGTGGCGTACGTAGCGCCCTTTACGCAAAGCGCAAATAAATACTCTTGCGATCCTTCGGCGATTCCATGAATTTTACAACGCCGTAAACACGCTGTGGGGACGCAACTTGGAGTGAGAGGGCCTTTACATATAACCTTTTATCCCCGTGATGTTTTATTAAAATAAAACGACCCTTCTTAAGATCTCTTTTTCCCTACTATAGTCGATCTTAACTAACAAGCACGTGGTACGCATTTCTCAATTTTAGGCACGCACGCTTAAGGTAAACAAAAGATTCAAAAGCCATTGCATGTAGAGGAAGGCGAAATTTATATATATATTAAAAAAAAAGAATTAAATTTTCTTTGATTATTTATTGCTGCTTAAAGTTTGCTCTATAGAAGGTTATCTTTTTTAATAATCTGAAATTGTTTGTTTACCAGTTGTAAATCTTTGTTTGTTTCCCATACAATTGTACAAATTAACATTAAGTGACCTACCAATAAGTAAAGAACGTCTTGTGCACACAGTCAGCGCCCAGAGCACGCCGTGGACGCGCGGTAAAAACTCTTAGCACGTCATGAGTGCTCGGCGGATACTCAGCGAGAGCGCAGTCATTCGCCAAGAAGATCTATGGAAACGCAGTTTCACGACGCGTGAGCTCCGTAGAAACGCCTAAGTCGCCGTCAGGACGCAGTGAAATCTTCACTTGTACCGAGCGCAGCGAGAGGCGGGCGAAACCCGCCTCGCGAAGCGAGGATTAATGGTAACACGTATATATAAGAAAATCAGTGAAAATGAGAGTTCAATCAGGGGTACTAGGGGCTAAAAATTTTCTTCCAGTCTTGACCGCCGCCATATTAGCCGCCATTTTGTTTTTAAAAAGTAACTTCAATCATTGATTGACTGGCATTTATCGATGTTTATTACCCCTAAAGTCGATTAAAAAATTTCCAATGTTTCAATTGAAAGTAATTTAAATTTAAAAAAAAACTAAAGTGAAAACCAGATAAGTTTTAATGGTGCTTCAATCAAGAAACACTTTTAGATACTGAATAAAGTATTCAATTTTATTACAGGTAGTCGACATATGAGTTAAATTGATAAACAATGAGAGAAGATAGTCGACATATGAATGAAATTGATAAACAATGAAAGAAGATATAAATCGCGTAAGTCCCTTCGGCTATTTCCGAAGACAAATTGTACGTCAGGTTTACGTACAAAACATGACGTCATGATGTAGACTGAACACGCGACGTTTAGTATGCGCTTGGTCTAACGGTCACATCGTTTACATATTAAGAATTTCAAATAAGATTGTACATTTGTTCTGAATTTTTCTTGCGATTCTAAGGCAAATACATGAATTTTACAATGCCGTGAACACGCTGTGACATAACCTTCTATCCCCGTGATGTCATGTAAAGGAACCATAACTAATAAAACCGGGATGGAATGTCAACAGGGCTAGCGTTATGAATCATGTGAACAAACATTTAATTTACTTAATGATTAAAAATAACATGCTTAACCAAAACGTATAAAATATTTGCAGTTTACAATTGAAAGTACAAGGTAAAACAATTTTATTGTAGAATAAATGAAAGAAGAGATCGTGGGCCACATCTTTCACTTAAGCGTATATATATAACTTTGGCCACATAAGCTTTTTTTTAAAGCCTTTGAGTAAATTTTTATATTCTTATTTTTTATACTTCTCCATTTGATGGCAGGAGTTGCTCTGCTCACATCCATATATTAACTTGCATCAGTTTTTCTTTCCTAAATAATTTCCCCAGGATTGTTTTTTGAAGTGTTTTCTATACTTTTAAATTCATCCTCAGATTCCTACACATTATCCGATAGGAACTCAATGGCCCTTATATGGTTTTTTGGAATTCTGTATAATACTAACTTTTCATATTTTGTTTACTGATGACAGGATTATTTTTTTTTTCAGTGTCATGCATTACCAAAATAAACAAAATGCATGACTACCAAAAAGTAATTTTAATGTGCCGGGGTTGCAATTTAATTTTAGACATATTTGAGTGCATAAAAAGTTAGAGAGCTTTTCATCGGGATAGGCAGGACGCCCCCTATTAATATTTATATAAAAATCTGATTGCGGTTTTATTCTTCCTTCAAGGTAAAACTTAGCATATAAATATCAATTGCGAATTATACCTTGCTCATATAACGCTAGGAGACGATCATGGTGATGTGTATAAATCGATTCGTGATTGTTCTCTCCATTTTCCTTTTATTGTTTGTTCTTGAACCTATAGCTGGTGGGAATGGGAATGGTAACACTGAATGCAATGCAGATGGCGACTGTGGTGAAAATGCAAGCTGTAATTCTGGCCATTGTGAGTGTGAGGTCGGGTTTTTCGACTTTCCTCCCATTACTTTAGCTCTTAACGAAGGTTGTCTGGGTAAGTATGTTAAAAAGGAAATATCTTGATATTACCCATCAGAAATCTAAATTCCAAAATAAACCCACAGAAAACCCCTCAAAAACGAACTGAACATTTTTTTTTCTATTTAATCCCTTTACATGTAACCTCTTTAAAAAAATTAAAATTTAAAGCATCGCATCAACTTTTAATTAACAGGTGAGTGTGATGAATTGGGAGATACCAATCAATGCGAGGGATATGTACCATGTCACCGCTAGGATACGGAGTATGTACATGCCCTTCAGAGACCTATGGACCACCTCAATGTCTCGGTAACTGTTATCTTGTTTCCATTCTTTGCAATATAATGAAAATCCTGGGGTTTTTTTTAAATTCAAGTATATATCCATTGTCATTATTATTTTAGATGACTGTGTATGGAATCTGCAATGTAATTTGCCTGGAAACTGCGAGAATGGTCATTGTGTGTGTTTTTCGGGATTTGAAGGAAAACATTGCGAAGGTACATCAAGTTTCATATCCAGAATCCTCCCTTAGCATCTATTTTTGTCCTGATTCTAAGCCTTAACAGGATAATTAACTCTGAACCTTGCGCTTGACTCTCAATTTAATTCAGAATTTTTTGACACTCTTAAGAAATTAAAGTAAATGTTCCTTATCGGTAGAGACTTTAGCAACTATTTTTCCGTCTTCTAATTAGGTGTACAGTTAATCAAGGTCATTCGAATAAACATTATTAAATACTAATTATTCAAATTCGTGGTGGTCAATTTTCGTGGATTGCAGGTTTTTGGGGGTTTTTTTTGCCTATCTATGTTAATGTAAATTCTAAGCCTTGACTCTCTAAAGGGTGTCCAAGTAGCGCAGTGGACAATGCACTCGCTTTTCACCGCTGCGACCCGAGTTCGATCCCCGTGATCGACAGTGGTTGTATGTGAAAGGGTATGGTGGTCGCCCGCTTGGACACGTGGGTTTTCTCCGGGCACTCCGGCTTCCTCCCACAGCAATGATCCCCTTGCGCTAACATCCGTGCCAACGAGAGATATTAATATAAGTTGTAGAACTTGTTTATCAATCGTTGTAAAATAAATAAAGTTCAGTTTCAATGTAAATTCGTGGATGCGTCGGTTTTCAGTCTTTTTAATGCCTTGGTCACATTGAAGCCGATGGTCGGGCGAACAAATTTTCCTCGTATCGTCGGCTGAAGAAACATGATCGCCCGACGACACTGGTATCGGACGACGCGGACCAGTCACATTTATTTCTAAGAACACCGATATCTCCAACAAATTGAATATTAAGTCGGTGAATCGTCGCATGATCATCGAACGTTGCGCCACAGTTTGATTTTAACTGTCGGCCGAGTACAAAAACAATTTCGCAATTGCTGAATATTCACCTGTAACCACGTGGATGTCACAAGAATGTTTCGTGCGTTTTTGGATTGGTTAGTTGTTTGGTTTTCGGTAATGATAATTGAGTTAATATAACGTAATGATGTTTATTCATCGAAGATCCAGCATAAAGTGCCGCGCTGGGATCTTGGGACAAAAATCGACTTGTTCCAGGAGATGTACATTTATCATATCAATAAAAATAAGAAAGGATTCCCTTGCGAGGGCCTCTTGACAAAAAAATAGGTATAGCTTGGGTACATACAAAGGTGCTTAATCCGATGACCTGACACTAATTGAGTAGATCAAACATCAACAGAAATTTCTCATTGAAAAGGGATTTGTTACGTAAAATTTTTTGACCTTAACTAGATAGATATTTCGCTCATTGTCGTGATAAGTGTGAATATTTACGAAACAGATTATCAAAAGATAGAAAATATTTCCTTGCGGCGGAATAGGTCTTATAGTGACAAAAGATCTTAGTTACTTTTTGAGCATTTTGTTCCAGAAATAGTTTAAAACACAATTACAATAATAAAGATACAAAATTTTCTATATTAAAATATTTCTGATTAGGGGTCAAATGTACCTTATGATATGGACATCGCTTCAATTTACAGAGGAAAAAAAGTAGTCTGCATGGCCGCCGCTTACCTACCGAGAGACGGTAGATATTCAACGTAATCCTTCTACGGTCGTCGTCTATATTAGCCCATTTTTCAAAAATCGCTCGATAGACCAGTCGACCTTTGTTCGTATTAGGTTGTCAATCGATGTATGTCGGTCGACATTTAAGGAAATTTCTAATGCCTAAATGTCGACCGACCAACGGCAGAGGTAACAAACTGTCTGCCGATCGTCGGACGATGATCGAAGGTTGCTCGACAGACTATTCAACGACTGCTTCAACTGAAAAAAATGGACCATCGACGCAAAATAAATTATAACTTGGCCCGCCGGACACAATATTCGTCAATCGCCGAAAAAAGAGAACAATATCGGCCGAGACACGGCTGATAATCTGCCGAATGTCCGACTGTACAATTTCAATTTTTTTCCTCAGAAATCGTCGGCCGTTGGTCTTTTTTTTAAATTATGACTAGTGTTTAAGAAAACGTATCTTTCACACTTTGTTCTTGTCGAGGATGTACATTTAGGGGGGGGGGTCCTACGAATACTTCAAAAATTGAGCCACTACGAATTATAATTATAATTCCACAGTAAGTACTTTTAACTTTTAGTTTATGACGTTATGATATTATGCCATGCGTAGAAGCAACAGTAAATAAGTCTTGTGCATTTAAAAAAATGTAAGAAGGGACGGATAACAAATCATTTTGTTAGAAATCGGTTTCAGTTTAATATTTTTGAATACAAAAGTTGATTTAAAGGATCATGCTACTATAAATATTCGTTAAAATGTATCAAACTACATCAATGAATATTGAGCATCACTTTTGGTACAGTAATGCGAAGCACATACGTATGGAAAATCGAACAAAAAGATAATGTACGACAGTTTGACAATTATAATATGGGCATACAAAGAAATAATAAAGTTATTAATATTGACAACTAACCAATATAAAGTCAGATCGACAAAAGGTACAATATATATTTGTCATGATTCTTTATTTTGCTGAATCAGTAATCAGATCAACAACAACAGAAACCACCAAGAAAAATGGGATGAAACTGCCTTTGCTGTTGGGAGCTGCCGTTATCCCTCTTCTATTTCTTGTACCCGCTGGGTTTGTCAGCGCCATGACCTTGGGTTAATGTAATAAAGTGTTGGAATCATGTCATGATTGTCTTATCTTTCTTTTTGTTTTCAAGAAAACTGTCAACAACGTCAAGTTTTTCTGTACATGTATAAATAAACCATGAATAATTAACAGTGAACTATTTTTTGGCAATTCACCGATTGGTTACACAAGTAAAACTTGAATCTTATTTAATATTGTGAACCTTTGTCGGAAGTTTCGATACTTTTTAATCAGACAAAATGCAGGTACAATTATACCATGCCTAATTGGTATACATGAAGTTAAAATTATTGTCTTAAGAAAGAAGAAAGCTGTACGATGCCACAGGCCGATGACAACAATATCCAAGATTTCTTCGTATTTTAAAGGGGCATGGTCACGGTTTTGGTCAATTTTTTTTTCCGATTCTAATGTTTACAATGTTTCAGTAAGGCATTTTTAATACGCAACCAAAATTTGAGTGTCATTCGTTGAGTTATAAGTAAGTTACAGAGCTTACAATTCTTTGCTATGTAAACAAAGCTTTTGTTTACATTCTGAATGCTGAAGTGAAAATTCTAGTTTTGGACCTAAAATGAATGTGTTAAACATTAGGAACTGTCTATTTATACTTTAAATGAATAAGAAGAGAGACAAAACAGCTTGAAAAAGATTTTTTACTGGTATATTTAACCTATGTAAACAAAAACAGGGCACGAGCCTTGTTTACATGACAAAGAATTATAAGCCCTGTATCTTGCTTATAACTTAACGACTGACTCTCAAATTTCATTTAATCATTAGAAATGCATTCCTAAAGCATTGTAAATAATAAAATTAGAAAAACAGAATTTGACCAAAATCGTGACCATGCCCCTTTAACAGAAGCCATTAATAACTTGCTCTGTGTTTATTTTACAAAACGACGTCTGTTTTAATAATATTCCAGTCAAAGGAAATCAAAACATGTCTTATGGAAGGCACTTTCTACCTCTTCTGGCTATAATTAGATCAATGATCCATCTCCGAGCGTCAAACTTTTATCGCGTAATTAATAAAGAGCCAATAAGTAAACTCCAGGTATCAAGGATACTAGTACCACCCAGCTTAAAGGTGTGCGACATCTTACCCTCTTCAACGTTTTGGCCGGTCGTAGAGTTTTCCTAAGTAAAATATTTTTTTTTTAAATGGGGAAAAATTATGTATATTTATATAACGTTTTTCAATGATTTTTGTTTTCTTTGTTGTCATCCGTTTTTGTTCGTTATTATCAAAAAATTAATATAAGATATCGTCTTGATATAACAGTTATTGTTGTCTTAAAGTTCGATGAAAGTATATATTTTAATATATGTCTTATAAATAATTAAATCAAACATCTGTCAACTCAAAGTCTGGTATTCATAAACTGTTTACCAAGAGGATTATTAAGGCGATAGTGTTACATGCCTTGTTAGCTAAAACCATGTTTTATTATAGACGATCGGTAACTTCGTTCATATCGCAATGTTGTGACGTATTGTCATAAAAAGTAGAAGTAAAAGAGTGAAAAAAGCTTTAAAGCTGAACACCGCTCGTATATAGGCACTGTCCGCCATATTTCTCTTTCATCACTGCTGTCCCTACAACCCTTATATAAGGGGCAGACCTCTAAACAGTTCAAAGTATATTGCTGTTGAGGTCTCACCTGTGTGGACGTACATCTTGCCTCGCCGTGTTACTCGGTCGCGATGAAATTATCAAGTATACGCATTTTTTGCAAACCAGGAGAGTACTAACATCAAATGAACTAGTCAATGCATTATTTACAAACATAATATGCACATAAATAAGAATTAAATGCATAAAAATCCAAAGACAACGAAAGTAACACTACACGTCGGCCTCGAGTTTCAGATGTGCAATCGGGTGTAACGAAATCGAAGGGTTTATATACCAGGTACCTGTGTGACGGTGCGTATTTATGAGCGGTGTTCAGCTTTAATAAACGAATCGGATTCTACGTACATGCAAGTGCATTTTTATATCCCATGTCGCTTGTAACGCGAGATCTGATTGGTTAACAAGCCGGGTGTAAATTTCCGTACCACCTGCTGAAGTCGCGGGTGTAAATAAAATGTGACGTCACTATGCAATTCTTGCACGGATTACAAGTGCACCTATAGATCTTTGCGCAAAATTATGTAACATTAAATGAAGTAAATGAATAAATAATTTGTCAAAACCGTATTTTTAGCTCACCTGAGCTGAAAGCTCAAGTGAGCTTTTCTGATCACATTTTGTCTGTCGTCCGTCTGTCTGTCTGTCTGTCCGTCTGTCCGTCTGTCCGTCTGTCTGTCTGTCCGTAAACTTTTCACATTTTCAACATCTTCTCCAGAACCACTGGGCCGATTTCAACCAAACTTGGCACAAAGCACCCTTATGCAAAGGGGATTCAAAGTTGTGAAAACTAATGACCACGCTCTTTTTAAAGGGGAGATAATTAGCAATTATTGGAAAATTTTGAGAAATTTTCAAAAATCTTCTTCTCAAGAACTATATGGCCAGGAAAGCTGAAACTTATGTGGAAGCATCCTCAGCTAGTGTAGATTCAAAATTGTGAAAATCATGATCCCCGGGGGTAGGGTGGTGCCACAATGGGGGGTCAAATTTTTACATAGGAATATATAGAGTAAATCTTTAAAAATCTTCTTCTCAGAAACTAATCAGCCAGGAAAGCTGAAACTTATGTGGAAGCATCCTCAGCTAGTGTAGAATCAAAGTTGCGAAAATCATGACCCCCGGGAGTGGGGTGGGGCCACAATGGGGGGTTGAATTTTTACATAGGAATATATATAGTAAATCTTTAAAAATCTTCTTCTCAGAAACTAATCAGCCAGGAAAGCTGAAACTTATGTGGAAGCATCCTCAGCTAGTGTAGATTCAAAATTGTGAAAATCATGATCCCCGGGGGTAGGGTGGTGCCATAATGGGGGGGTCAAATTTTTACATAGGAATATATAGAGTAAATCTTTAAAAATCTTCTTCTCAGAAACTAATCAGCCAGGAAAGCTGAAACTTATGTGGAAGCATCCTCAGCTAGTGAAGAATCAAAGTTGTGAAAATCATGACCCCCGGGGGTGGGATGGGGCCACAATGGAGGTTGAATTTTTACATAGGAATATATAGAGTAAATCTTTAAAAATCTTCTTCTCAGAAACTAATCAGCCAGGAAAGCTGAAACTTATGTGGATGCATCCTCAGCTAATGAAGAATCAAAGTTGTGAAAATCATGACCCCAGGGAGTAGGGTGGTGCCACAATGAGGGCTCAAATTTTTACATCGGAATATATAGAGTAAATCTTTAAAAATCTTCTTCTCAGAAACTAATCAGCAAGGAAAGCTGAAACTTTTGTGGAAGCATCCTCAGCTAGTGTAGAATCAAAGTTGTGAAAATCATGACCCCCGGGGGTTGGATGGGGCCACAATAAGGGTTGAATTTTTACATAGGAATATATAGAGTAAATCGTTTAAAATCTTCTTCTCAGAAACTAAACAGCCAGGAAATATGAAACTTTAGTGGAAGCACCCTCAGCTAGTGTAGAATCAAAGTTTGTTCAAATCATGACCCCTGGGAGTAGGGTGGTGCCACAATGGGGGGGGGGTCAAATTTTTACATAGGAATATATAGAGTAAATCTTAAGAAATCTTCTTCTCAGAAACTAATCAGCCAGGAAAGCTGAAACTTATGTGGAAGCATCCTCAGCTAGTGTAGATTCAAAGTTTTGAAAAGCATGACCCCCGGGTGTAGGGTGGTGCCACAATGGGGGGGGGGTCAAATTTTTACATAGGAATTTATAGAGTAAATCTTTAAAAATCTTCCTTTCAGAAACTAATCAGCCAGGAAAGCTGAAACTTATATGGAAGCACCCTCAGCTAGTGTAGAATCAAGATGTGAAAATCATGACCCCAGGGGGTAGGGTGGGGTCACAATTGGGATCGAATTTTTACATAGGAATATATAGAGTAAATCTTTAAAATCTCTAAAACTAAGTAGCTAGGAAAGGTGAAACTTATGTGGAAGTGTCCTCAGGTAAGGACTAGGTAGATTTAAGTTTGTTCAAATCATGATCCCCGGGGGTAGGATGGGGTCACAACGGGGAGGGGGGAGGGAGACAAATTTTTGACATAGGAATATATGGAGAAAAATCTTCTACAAAACCATTTGTCTAGAAAATTTGTAACTTTAGTAAAAGCAACCTTGGGTAGTGTAGATTCGAATTCGTTAAAATAAAAATCTTGAGGAGTAGGGTGGGGCCACATTCAGGATCCAATTTTACAAAGGAAAACATTTTTACTTCACAAAAACTGAAATGTTATAATATATATGGTTTTACTTATATGCAAACATTTTGCCAATTTGTGATTCTTTAAAATTGTTAAGACTTTTGCCCCTGGACGATTCTTGGGCCTCACAAGGGGTTCAGAGTTTGATGTAGGTTTATATCCCATGTATAAACAATTGTCTAGGATCTTGTTGAGAACTGCGATGCTCAACATGTGATATGAATATAAAATCATCCTGTCAAAAAAGGGACTTGATTATAAACATAAGAATATCTACATGTATTACTACATTGTCCAGATATTTTGTATTATGTCGATCTCCATTAAGCTGATTTTATCATGCCTATTGTTGCTCAGGTGAGCGATGTGGCCCATGGGCCTCTTGTTTAATATTCTAATGGTACGAATAAATGATTTTCAGCACAATGTTAATTAATTTTTATTCTGAGAGATCTTACACAAGATGTTTAAATTGCAAAACACTGGTAAAATGATATAATTTAAAAATTTATATAACATATAGGAAATAAATTTGTTTTCCAGGTCCAATCAAGGGTGTATGGATATTTACCACGGGTTGTATTCTATACAGTTTAATTAAGACCTATTAATAGGACGATATGCCGATCAGTTAATGTTCTACAAAGTCATACTCAATTCGCAAATTTTAATTTTTGACTTGTTTATCTGTGAATACAAATGTCATTTGTGGTTTTTAATTAGATAATGATGGTAAAAATGCATTAAAATAGCCTTACATTTTAATGTTGCAAAAATTCTTAATATTCTAGCATATTTCAAATCAAAAAGGGCAGCATCTAAATAACACTTTACCTATTGCAATTTTAGACTTTCATTACTTATCATTGCATGAAATATCCTGCTTGTTCAAAGTTTTGCCCTGTGTCCAATCCGTTAAATGTAAATAAAACTGAAAAAAATTATTATTATTATTAAGTGGCATTTGAAGTCATATATACTGCCAGCGAAGTCAGACAAACAGACATTTTCAACTGTCTTTGTCTGTGATAACATTACGAATCCTAAAACCCAATAACTTCGTAAAACATGAGTGACACAAAATGGGCGTGTCTTATAGCATAACCGAGAAACGGTATTGGCTGCGAAATAATATAAATATAAGTAATAAGTAATCATTCTTTGAATACATGTATTATGAAGTGATAATTTCGGTCGGAGCGTGGTCAAATCTATCATAAAGCCCCAATTGAAATTATCACCTCATTATACTCAAAGAATGATTCCTTATTCCTTAAATAAAAATTCAGTAAAAATTCTTGCATGTTTCTTTTCTGTACACAATACTGTGATTGCTGACAACAAATTTGATGTTCTCAGCAGTGAGTGTATATTTAATTAATATTGAGAACATAAAATTAGTGTAAAGGGAGAGAGTATGAAAAAAAAACCGGTTTTCAATGAATTCTCAAAAAACTACTTATTATGTGTTTGAACTTTTAGAGTTCATGGTATGCAAATGCTAAATATCCCTATTTTGTATCTGCGTCGTATTGTAAATTCTGAACATTTTGGGAGGATGAAAATGCCAAGTATACAACATGACAAATTGTAAGTTTGGTATTGTACAAAATGACATGTGAGATAATGACGTGTTATCTGTGTCTGACTTGACGTTAAAGCTTTGTCGTGTTATTAGCTTTATAAGTAACTGGACAGAGTGATCAGACTTTATCATTGTTAGATTTGGATAATATGCGTGTATAAAGATAGATTAGTATTTTGTGTTCAAAATCTTGTAAAACAATAAAGACCATCTTATCATTTGAAACCATTAACTTATGCGTTGTGTCATCCATATAAGCGTATATATTGAAAACGGAACAATTTAGAAGTCTTGAAAATATGAAACTACTTTTGACAACTCAAAAGCCGTATCGAGCGAAATCCAAGTTAATATTTAAAAAATATATATTTTTTTTAAATTAAGACATTCAGTAAGTAGTGCCTATTTGGGAGATGAAATGGACTCGATGAATATGCAATGACTAGTTAATCTAAATTGAACGCGTTTAAAAATCAAATGGCTATCCAGACCAATTAAATAACACGTTATACCGAATTGTTAGGAGGTATTATATTTATAAATATTATACATGGAAAAATTTCCCATACTTTTTTCAATCAACGATTCTATTTATGCAGACACCCAGCAAAGCCCTTTGGAGAGAGCAAAGTCCCTCACAGGATGGACAGGGCGCCCCTGTTCCGACGCCCTTACAGGGGGTATCAGTACACGCATCCAAAGAAGGAGGTTTCACTGAGTGCATATCACCAGGCTCCAGAATTATGGAGGGTAATCGTGTTAAAAAATCCAGTCATGTAAACTTGTAAATCCGAATATGCAATCGTGGTGGTGTGTTAGCCTGAGTATGAATGTGTGCAATTCAGATAGTTTAATCTATAAAACTCGGACATAAACCCTTTAAAGTTGACTCCGCAGACCTACAGATGCACATTTGCAACTTTAAAATGCTGTTTGTTATTTACATGTAACCTGACACTATAATACGCATTTTCCATCGGTAGTCTCTGCATTTATATATCCGTTTTCTGAAAAAGCACAGTTGACATGTTACAAATTGACAAAGTTTGTCGAATTTTGACCATATATGAAAACAGTCACGTCACAGATAGCTGCAGGAAAAGGCCTGCCGTAATCGCCGGAATGTGCACAGAATAAACCAAAAAATATTACATATCATCATACTATCTCTGGATAGCATTTTTTTTTTTTAAGGAAGTACGATTTTTCGAAAAATGAATTAAGAGCTAATTGTCCATTATATCAAGAGAATCCAGAGAAGATGCGAATGAATTATTCAATCGGCATCAGATATCTTAGATCTGGAAAATTTTACATATCATGGTCTTTAAATGTATACACGCATTTCTATTATCTTAGAATACATGTAGATGTAACAAATCGTTTTATTATACTTTCATGTTAAATACTGAAATCTGATTGGTTTAGACGCAGTTGACAATCCGTTCTCTTACCCTCAGCGTTAGCAACACGCTTGGCAACGGGCCGATAGAACGAATTGTTACATGCGCGTAAATTACTGTAAACGTATTATATATATATTTGGCCTGTACGATATATGGCGGAAATTAGTTTTTGAACAAGTTGGCGTGGATTTGAATTAGCGTATTCCTGAATGTGACTATTCTTATACATATATGCATGACATTTTGCGATGTATTTGATTTAACGGAAGCCGCATTCCGCCAAAAGAGCTAAATAGAATACACAGCCAAATGTAGTACGTTTACAGTATGCGCGTACGGTTCGCCGTTAAATTCACGTCATTTCTACATAAATGCAGTAAAGTTTTCTCTAAAATTAAGACATTCAGTATAATAAAATAAATAGTGCCTGTTTTGGAGGGTAACAGTTGAAATTATTATACTTTCATGTTAAATACTGAAATCTGATTGGTTAAGACGCAGTTGACAATTCGTTCTCATACCCTCAGCGTTAGCAACACACTTGGCAACGGGCCGATAGAACGAATTGTTACCTGCGCGTAAATTATGCGCGTACAGTTCGCCGTAGAACTCGCGTCTTTTCTATATAAAAGCAGTAAAATTTGCTATAAAGTTAAGAGTTAAGTATAATAAATTAAATAGTGCCTGTTTGGGAGGCTTCGCAAGGAGTCTCATATATGCATTTAATTAAGTTTTATTCTGGAATAGAAAATTTTTTAATTTGTAATAACGACCGTCTCCCTGCCTGAAATCTTTCAAAAAGGACTATTTAACCTATAATTTTAGCGAAAAACTTAAAAGATCATAAAAGAGTGCATGACCTGATATTGAAAAGGTGCAAGACTCTGATAGAAAATAATTTAATAACAAGAGGCCCATGGGCCACATCGCTCACCTTAGCAACACTAGGCATGATAAAATCAGATTCATGGAGTCATATAATGCAAATATCTGGACAATGTTGTATAATACATGTAGATCCTGTATAAAAAAAATCCGTTTCCCCCGGATATTCTTATATTTATAATCAATTCCCTTTTCTAACAGGATGATTTTATAGTCATATCACATTCAGCATTGCAGTTCTCAAAAAGACCCTAAACAATTGTTTATATACAGGATATAAACCTAAATCAAACTCTGAACCCCCTGTGAGGCCCAATAATCGTCCACGGGCCAAAGTTTAAACAATTTTGAAGAATCAGCAATATGTAAAAATGCTTGCATATATGTAAAAAATAAATAATAAAATTTCAGTTTCCTTGAATAATTAAAATGTCTTCCTTTGTACAACTGGATCCCCAATGTGGCCCCACCCTACTCCTAAAGATTTTGATTTGAACAAATTTGAATCTACACCATCTGAAGTTGCTTTCACTAAAGTTACAGCTTTTCTAGGCAAATGTTTTAAGAAACAATTTAAAGATATTTTTCTATATATTCCTATATTAAAATTTGTCCCCCACCCGTTGTGACCATGATTTGAACAAACTTGAATCTACACTATCTGAGGATGCTTCGACTCCAATTTGAGCTTTTCTGGCCTAATAGTTTTTGAGAAGAAGATTTTTAAAGATTTGCTCTATATATTCCTATGTAAAAAATCCACCCATAGTGGCCTCACCCTACCCCCGAGGGTCATAATTTCACAACTTATAATCTACACTACCTGAGGATGCTTTAACATAAGTTTCAGCTTTCCTGGCCAAATGGATTCTGAGAAGAAGATTTTTAAAGATTTACTCTATATATTCCTATGTAAAAATTCGACCCCCCCCCCCCCATTGTGGCCCCACCCTACCACCAAGGGTTATGATTTTCACAACTTTGAATCTACACTACCTGAGAATGCTTCCACATAAGTTTCAGCTTTCCTGGCTGATTGGGTTCTGAGAAGAAGATTTTAGAGATTTACTCTATATATTCCTATGTAAAAAGTCGACCCCCTTTGTTGCCCTACCTTACCCCGGGGTCTTGTTTTTCACAACTTTGAATCTACACTACCTGAGGGTGCTTCCATAGGAGTTTCAGCTTTTCTGGCCAAAATGGTTCTTGAGAAGAAGATTTTTGAAAATTTCTCGAAAATTTTAATAATTCCTAATTTTCTCCCTTTGTAAAAGTGCGTGGTCCTTAATTTTCACAACTTTGAATCCCCTTAGTCTAAGGATGCTTTTTACAAAGTTTGGTTGAAATTGGACCAGTGTTTCTTGAAAAGATGTTGAAAATGTGAAAGGTTTACAGACGGACAGACAGACAGACGGACAGACGGACGACAGACAAAATGTGATCAGAATAGCTCACTTGAGCTTTCAGCTCAGGTGAGCTAATAATAACAAGGTGGCTATTATTCATGTTTTATCTAAAACAACCTCCCATCCCCCATCCCCCCGGGGCAGACAGAAATTCTCCCTGTGGGCATTTAAACAAACGAAAAAAAAACAGCTTTATCGATAAAAGCCATCGTGAGTTACTCACTTTTCCTGTTCCAGTTTTTTAATATTCAACCTTCGTTGAGAATCACCATCTGGCATATATACCAAAATCATTTTACCTTTATATCGGTGATTTTAGTTAGCCAATTATTACTTTACTATTTAAAAAGTCTATTTGTTTATTTTGAAAGTTCAAAAACTGTTTTTGTTTCAAATGATAAAAAGCCTTGCATAACTCTTTTGATCATACAACTTCTTTATAATTACATTATATTCAATGATAATATGAACAAGCAAAGGAAGTTAACTCCATTAGGAAAAAGCAAGGGAAAACAAGATGTAATTATAATCGGGGCGATTATAAAGTCTCCCAAACAAACGAGGCTATCATATAGAGTAGGGATGACCCACACAGTTTCATGATGATCCCAGGGGTCCTTTACTATATATCAGGTGAACTAACATGACCCAAGAAACAAGAATATATATGGTTTAGGTGTGGTGATATTAATCGTTTTCAAGATATTCGGGCACTACCTGTTTGAGGGGGGTCAGGACCACCCCCAGGGCCCATAACCTACATACCATATGATGCCCCTTCACACAAGGAACAAGAATATATATGGTTTAGGGGTGGGGATCTCAACCGTTTTCAAGTTATTTTTGCACTTCCTGTTTGAGGGGGTCAGGACCATCCCCGGGGCTCATGACCTACATACTATTTGATGCCCCTTGACACAAGGAACAAGAATATATATGGTTTAGGGGTGGGGTTCTTAACCGTTTTTAAGATATTTGGGCCCTTCCTTTTTGAGGGGGGTCAGGACCACCCTTGAGGCCCATGACTTTCATACCATTTGATGGCCCTTAACACAGGGAACAAGAATATATATGATTTAGGGGTGGGGATATTAACCGTTTTCAAGATATTCTGGCACTTCCTGTTTGAGGTGGGACAGGACCATCCCCGGGGCCCATGACCTACATACTATTTGATGCCACTTAACACAAGGACATCATATCCATGCCTTTAGTTTTTCACAAATATATACAGAAGAAGAGAAGAAGATTTTCTAAGATTAAATAAATTTTTACTATATGGCCATATTGGCCCCACCCTTGAGCCTGAACCCCTGACCCAGGGACCATAAATTTCATGATTTTGGTAGAGGGCTTAATGGACATCATATCCATGCCTTTAGTTTTTAACAAATACCTATGGGAGTAGAGAAGAAGATTTTCTAAGATTTAATACATTTTTACTATATGGCCATATTGGCCCCACCCTAGAGCCTAAACCCCTGACCCAGGGACCATAAATTTCATATTTTTGGTAGAGGGCTTAATGGACATCATATCCATGCATTTAGTTTTTAACAAATATCAATAGAAGTATAGAAGATTTTCTAAGATTTAATACATTTTTACTATATGGCCATATTGGCCCCACCCTAGAGCCTGACTACCTGACCCAGAGACCATTAATTTCACAATTTTGGTAGAGGGCTTCATGGACATCATAACCATGTATTTAGTTTTTAACAAATATCTATGGGAGTAGAGAAGAAGATTTTCTAAGATTTAATACATTTTTACTATATGACCATATTGGCCCCACCCTAGAGCCTGAACCATGCAATCAGTTTTTTCCTCACATGGGAATAGAGGGAGTAGAGAAGAAGATTTTTGAAATTTTGGCCGTTTTTTTTTGCATATTTGGCCCCACCTGTGGCACCCTGGGGGTGGTAGAGCCACCAATTTCACAATTAACATTCCTCTTACCATAGAGATGCTTCACACCAAAAATGGGAACAATTGGCCTTGTAGTTTTTAAGAAGTTAAAAATGTAAATTGTTAACGCACGACGCACGACGACGGACGAAAACAGATAGCAACAGGTCACCTGAGTGTACTCAGGTGACCTAAAAAACTGAGTTACATGTATCAATAAGAAAAAACTATAAAAACCCAATTAAAGATAATGGTTAACTGTCGTGAAATTAAAATGTGTATAAATTAAACAAAAATATTTCATTTCGTCCGTAATATATAGAAGAAGGTAAAAATTAATTGGCAAAAATGTTTTGATTTCAAGTAATTATTACGAGATATACGTACGGTGTCCAGAATGTCGATTCAATCCAGACACAATTTGTGCAGTTGGTTAATCAAAATTTTCCGGAAAACTTTACATGCAGCCACTTGTGAACATGTACTGTTTACCATAAAGCAGCTACTTAGTTTTGTAAAATTACTGTCAATACAGTATATATTTTATAAGATTTTATAATTAAAACTCTACCAGTTCATATAGGATCAAATCTACTTAACCCACTCGTCGCTTTTTTAAGAAATTCGATTTTCAAGGAAAAAATATAATTATAAAAACATAAACATACTAGTATTCATTTTTTATTTCTTCAAAACTTTTCATTTTTTGACAACAATTTGTACTTCCATTAATGATTATAAAACATTTTTTTTACAACAGCTACAGATTGATTTATATTTATCATGCACTTGCACAACAAATTCATTTTGATATTTTATTAAGAATATACAGATACATACAATTTTCCGCAAAAATATTGCAAGTCATTTAATTCAAAATAAATGAAGGACATAAAATTCACTCTAAAAATTCCTAGCATTGAGGTAAGCAATGAGGCTACATGGGCCTCACGGCGGTCCCCAAGGTCTATGCCGCCCAAAATATATTCACCCTCTAGGAAATTTCTTGATCCGTCTCATTTCTAGAAAAGAGTACTTGTTCAGCTTATATTTTTCAATTTAAATTACATGTCAAATATTTTAGCGATATTAGAATAGATGTTAGGCATTTCTGTTTTAGTAAAAGTTAACCCTTATATATAGTATAATACATGTACCAGTGTCCATGGGAATTATATTACAGAAACTAGCGCATTCGTCTCAGCGGCACCGATTTTTACAAACATACATCTCTTTTTGTTTGGTCAGTTTCAATCCATTTCCCACCTAGAGGGCTTAATGGACATCATATCCATGCATTTAGTTTTTAACAAATATCAATAGAAGTATAGAAGATTTTCTAAGATTTAATACATTTTTACTATATGGCCATATTGGCCCCACCCTAGAGCCTGACTACCTGACCCAGAGACCATTAATTTCACAATTTTGGTAGAGGGCTTCATGGACATCATAACCATGTATTTAGTTTTTAACAAATATCTATGGGAGTAGAGAAGAAGATTTTCTAAGATTTAATACATTTTTACTATATGACCATATTGGCCCCACCCTAGAGCCTGAACCATGCAATCAGTTTTTTCCTCACATGGGAATAGAGGGAGTAGAGAAGAAGATTTTTGAAATTTTGGCCGTTTTTTTTGCATATTTGGCCCCACCTGTGGCACCCTGGGGGTGGTAGAGCCACCAATTTCACAATTAACATTCCTCTTACCATAGAGATGCTTCACACCAAAAATGGGAACAATTGGCCTTGTAGTTTTTAAGAAGTTAAAAATGTAAATTGTTAACGCACGACGCACGACGACGGACGAAAACAGATAGCAACAGGTCACCTGAGTGTACTCAGGTGACCTAAAAAACTGAGTTACATGTATCAATAAGAAAAAACTATAAAAACCCAATTAAAGATAATGGTTAACTGTCGTGAAATTAAAATGTGTATAAATTAAACAAAAATATTTCATTTCGTCCGTAATATATAGAAGAAGGTAAAAATTAATTGGCAAAAATGTTTTGATTTCAAGTAATTATTACGAGATATACGTACGGTGTCCAGAATGTCGATTCAATCCAGACACAATTTGTGCAGTTGGTTAATCAAAATTTTCCGGAAAACTTTACATGCAGCCACTTGTGAACATGTACTGTTTACCATAAAGCAGCTACTTAGTTTTGTAAAATTACTGTCAATACAGTATATATTTTATAAGATTTTATAATTAAAACTCTACCAGTTCATATAGGATCAAATCTACTTAACCCACTCGTCGCTTTTTTAAGAAATTCGATTTTCAAGGAAAAAATATAATTATAAAAACATAAACATACTAGTATTCATTTTTTATTTCTTCAAAACTTTTCATTTTTTGACAACAATTTGTACTTCCATTAATGATTATAAAACATTTTTTTTACAACAGCTACAGATTGATTTATATTTATCATGCACTTGCACAACAAATTCATTTTGATATTTTATTAAGAATATACAGATACATACAATTTTCCGCAAAAATATTGCAAGTCATTTAATTCAAAATAAATGAAGGACATAAAATTCACTCTAAAAATTCCTAGCATTGAGGTAAGCAATGAGGCTACATGGGCCTCACGGCGGTCCCCAAGGTCTATGCCGCCCAAAATATATTCACCCTCTAGGAAATTTCTTGATCCGTCTCATTTCTAGAAAAGAGTACTTGTTCAGCTTATATTTTTCAATTTAAATTACATGTCAAATATTTTAGCGATATTAGAATAGATGTTAGGCATTTCTTTTTAGTAAAAGTTAACCCTTATATATAGTATAATACATGTACCAGTGTCCATGGGAATTATATTACAGAAACTAGCGCATTCGTCTCAGCGGCACCGATTTTTACAAACATACATCTCTTTTTGTTTGGTTCAGTTTCAATCCATTTCCCACCTACATTTTACATTAAAAATATTTCGGAATTTCTGTCAGATATTCTAAATCAAAGTTATCTACTAAAAAGAATAATCAATTCCTAATTGATAATTTTTGAAATAAAATTTGTAGTCAAATAATGATTTTTTAAACGAAAGTTTTCCTTACAAGGGGTCCAAACATTTCTTCGATGAAATCAGTCTCTATGAGTTAGATAAATATTTTTTAGCGGCCGATATGTACATAAAAACTTAATAATCACATGTTTACGTTCAATAATAAAGTATATTTAAATTTTAATTCATATTTGTTAATTAATTTCGAAACATTACAATGCAAAATGCATTTTTGAAATGTATTTTGATCTGTAGACATATCCCCCCCCCCCCCCCCCGTGAAACAACAAACCCTTTGGTATGAATATGCTAAATAACAATACATGTATATAAAACCCGTCAAAAAGAATCTCTGTTTCACAAGGGGGGGGGGGGGGTTAAACAAAATTTTGTTTCCGTTAGTTTCTATTATGAAATGAGCTATTTTAACCCAAATCCAAAGTTATCACTCTTTGTTTGACCAAATCATTTATATCTTATGAAAATATACATTAATGTTTACATTATTTTAAAAAAAATAAATTTAATTATACAATTATCAAGGAAATGACTTTTAGTTAGGCGGCTAGACAATGCTATCGTTCGTAGTTCTTTTACGTTTATTTCAGTCCATTCCGGCGATTACGGCATGCCTTTTCCCCCGCAGCAAGCATTTCCCATATACGGCCATGTCAAAATTCGACAAACTTGTAGACTTTACATTTGTCAATTTGTAACATGTCAACTGTGCTATATCCGGGGATGAAGACACAAATGCAGAAACTATGGATTGAAAATGTGCAAAGTTGAAGGTTAAATTAACTAACAAAAACAATTAAGCTGCAAAATGTGCATCATGCGAAGGAACTGAGTCAAATCTTAAAGTGTTTATGCCCGTGTCAATATTGGTTACACGATCAGAATCACATACATTCATACTCAGACTCACACACCAACACAATTGCAAGTTTACAGGTCTGGATATTTGAACACGATTACCCTCCATACTGGATCATGAAACAATTAATTCAAAAATTGTACTCTTTTTTAATGACTCTTTATTGAAAATACTGACAAAATTGATATGCTATTAAAAGCAATCTAATTAAAATTAGATGTTTGATCCGCTCGCTTACTCGCTACACAAACATCTAACAACATCCCATGCAGGGTCACGTCAGTGTGACCTTTCAGTTAGCCAATGAAATCACGACTCCAAATCTTTGGCTGAGGGCACAGAACTCCTCTGCTTTTTTTATCGACATACGTAGATGACCGAGGTGTTCAAAGCGAAAGAAAAACAAAAATGGCACGGTACATCGATTTACCCAAAAGGACCCAAAAGAACCCAAAAGGACCCAAAAGAACCCAAAAGGACCCAAAAGAAACCCAAAAGGAACCCAAAAGGACCCAAAAGAAACACAAAAGGACCCAAAAGGACTTTATGAGAACAATTTTATAAAGATTTTATATTTATTTGAATAAAAATGTTGCAATAAACAACTTTTTCAGAAATTAATTGTAGTAAGTTGTTGAAGATATATATAAAGATATTTTTACTAGTTTCTGTCTTTGCACATTGATTACATTGAAATATTCTCCGATAGTTGAAATAACTTACAGCTTGTTATTTATCATCAAAGCTTGAGAGCATAACATTATATTCTTAATGCCGAACCTATCTAATTAATGCCCCGTTAATTGTCAACACACTAGAAACAGATATATATACCGTCGGACTCTTTGATTTTTTCCTTTTTTTTTTTGTTGGTCTTTATCGGTGGAACGGTGGTTGCTTTTGCAAAGTTTTCTTGTTTCTCCAACGTATTGTTATGAGCAAACCTTATATACAGCTGATGAGATAAATGCAATTCAGTTCAAATTATCGACTACATATACCCCATTTGTATCAATTATGATATAGTGAGATAATTATATGAATACCGCAGGGCTACCGCTCAAGTTATGTAAATTTATTAGTATTGTTAACGAGAAGGCTAAACCTCCTGGTTATTAATTCCTATATATTTATCTACATTAAAAATGCATATTATACTTCATATATATTATGTACAGAACCATTATAATTGTTATTTTTCCATTCTACTCACGCATAAAGTGTAAATTGTGTATATGTTTGTAATATTCTCTATGTTGTAAACCACAACCAAAGAGATAAAATAAACTGTTCAACTGTTCAACTGCTACACGTGCCATTAATTCTTAAAACAACACGATGATTATAACTTTGTTGTTTTAACTATTTAACTATTAGTGATAAGGCTTCTCCCTATTATCTCAGTCATAACACCGCTTTCCACCTGAAATTTACCTGTATCATTCATTAAGTTCATTATTTCACTTATTTCACAAAATATATATTATAGTACGTGAGGTACAGAAAAGAAATATTTTTATACATACAAAAGAATAAAGTGATGCAAGATCGTTTAAAGTAGTATAGTAATTTAATATTATTTTAGAAGACTCGTGGAATTTAATGATTGTATAAGTAATCTTTTAAAATAAATTATGATGATAAATTATTCCTTCTGCCAGTTTCTATTATGAGGTGATGGTAAGTAAGTGTAAGTAAATGGTTTATTATAGGGACATGTGTTTCAAAAACAATCACAGATACATTAATATCATTGAATAACGCAAGGAATGAACACCCGACCAATTCGATCAATATGACTAAAACTAAAATCAGCTTTAAAAGTTTGTGGTTCTATATCTAACAAATGAATTAGATGTAGTGTATTATGTACGTATAATGTATTTTATTGTATTGTTTATTACCAAGAACCATACGATTCATAGATTTAACATATATATATAATTAAATTAAGTGCACAAACATATGTAGACATTGTATATCTTTCATACCGATATGTAATAAAACAATACTTATGTTTATGCATATACATGTATTGGGCCTTTGCCAATTATTGTAATTGTGTTTGTGCCAATAAAATATTTGTATTTGTATGTAACGTTCAATTGGGATTTAGTTTTAACAATTTATACATATGTTTGAATTTATTTGTTTTGCATTTAGGAGCTTTTCATGTGGGAACTTTATAGTGGTTTATGGTGCATGTATGTATATATCATTGCTTATTTTTACACTATTAATTTCTATGGTACGTTAATTATTTATTTGCTATTCTTTTTCTAAAACCACTCCTTCAAATATAATAATGTAAACTTTTTCATTTCTTTTATAAGAAATAAGGTCTCCTTTTTACATTTAGAAAATTAACTACCTCTATAATGTAATTTTTTTAATCTAACACTTTTTAACAATTTGGACCTTTGGCTAACACCGTACACTTCTGAACAATTATTTTTTAAACAACTCTCCCTCAAATAGACAATATCAGGTACATTTATATTGTTAAATATGACATTTAGTCAACATCATAAGTTCCTTTTGGGTCCTTTGGAGTTCCTTTTGGGTCCTTTTGGGTTCCTTTTGGGTCCTTTTGGGTTTCTTTTGGGTTCTTTTGGGTCCTTTTGGGTTCTTTTGGGTCCTTTTGGGTAAATCGATGCACCCAAAATGGCACAGCCCATGACAACGAGGAAAACTTGTGTTTTAGGAGATGCCTGTATTATATGTGGATTTTCGTTTGTCCAATACGAAAAGACAGCTGATGGGACTGATATTATTCACAAGTTCTATCAAAATAAACTAAAACTGAACACAGAAAGGATAGATTGTATACGGAAAGTAACCGAAAGATCGGATCTCGATCTCGATCTCGAAGAGTGTAACGCGGGCGTGTGAAGGAAATGCTTCAGAAATGTCGTCCAAAATGCACCCCAATATCTCTTCTTGTTCTCTTTTAAGCTTTTTAACGTTGAATAACTGAAGCACTTCTTCATACGCCAATTTGAAACTTCAACCGAGTTGATTTTAGAAACACGAATCTGATTGGATAATTCAGAAATGTTTATTCATATCTGAAAGGTCACACTGACGTGACCCTGCATGGGATGTTGTTAGATGTTTGTGTAGCGAGTAAGCGAGCGGATCTAACATCTAATTTTAATTAGATTGTATTAAAAGTGTCTTAATATAAAGTTGTTAATCACAAACTTCAATTGCCATATTACTGACTGAAAATTTTGACTTATGTCTGAAATTGCTTCATGATCCTGAGATATCCTTGACATATCAGAGTCTCATGCTTGCATTTTTAGCTTCATATTAAAGTCTTAATGACTGTCTGTTACCCCACTTTTATTATTTGATAATTCATGGAAATTTGGGGTGGAGGGTACAAGATTCGGAGGAATCTCGGATTATCGATCTATACCAAAGCTCCAGGGGCCAAAAATTGTAAACTTTTGGTAATAAGAGACCTGCAGGCCTTTAATAGTTAATCTTTAATAATAATATCACAGTTTCATTAATAATGCACACAAAATGCATACAGCTTATTTCTACAAGTATACAATGCACATGATATTAAAGCTGCATGGTCCGATTTTTTGGTTTTTACAGTATCAAATAATTTTCCATACAAACCAATTATCTTTGACAGTTATAGACTTTCTCCTATTTACACCAGCAGAATCGGTCTCCTTTCAAAGTTAGAAATATTTAAAGTAAATAAAATAATTTAATTTCTTTTTGGGCAAACGAACAAACAAACCGAAATGCATCACGGGATTGTTTAGAAAAGGGAACCGTTTGGTTTCGTACCCCGGAAGATTGGGTTTATTCAACCCGCATGTTATGCATCGATTGTAAACAAAGTAAACTAAGAAATATTAACGAACAAATATAAACATATTTTTTTTTTATTTACCTGAACATTATGACCTTTATTTATAGCGATGTCGAATTCGTAATACAACGGTCTATACGTCTATACGTCAGGGGCGAATTTTAAAATGAGGTGAAATAACGCGACTCCCTTTTTTGTCGCTTGTTTTGTTAACAAATTTTGTACATAATTTTTTTCATTGATATTTGGCTTAATTGACCAGGAAAATTACTGCAATATCTATTATTATACACATACTTAGCATAACCATCGTTTAAAAGCGTACCCAAATTTGATATAAAATCGGACCAAGCAGCTTTAAAGTATAGATTTCCTAAAATAGAACACATATTTAATTCAAAAATGCCAAGTGACAATCTACCATATTGTTTTCAAGATGGAGTTAAAATTGTTATGGATGGCAAACCGCAATTACAATTACCCTATATATATATATATATATATATATATATATATATATATATATATATATATATATATATATATATATATATCTCAAACGACCGTGTAGTGAGCGACCAGCGCGCTAGGTTCCGTTCGTCATCGAAAGCAAAATTTTTGTCTTGCCTAGATAACCGAGTGGTTAGCGCGGTGGCCGCTCACTGCTAGGAGAGTGGGTTCCGGAGGTCGTGAGTTCAAGCCCCGGTTGCATGGGGCGGAGGTGGAGCTCCAATAAAGTGAATTTCTATGTGCTTTACGTATATCTATATTCTTCACTTTGGGCAGGTATATGTCAATTTGAGAGTTATGTAGGAGTTACAGATTTATTAATTTTTAAATTAATAAATCCATAAAAAAAGTTATTAATTTATTGATAATTAAATTAATATAATTATGTAATAATTATTGTACAAGTAAATTGCAAACGTAATACTTAAGTATCTAATGAAATCTTTTATAAACTTAAAAATCCGGTCATGGTCAGTTGAATAGAACAGGCGGCTCTCTTGACCATGACATAAATTGCCTAAGGGTTTAAATTACAGTAATTAAGGTTCTGGCCAAACATATAATGTTTCTAGGTATTCCATTGGTTTTTAGTTTTGTCTTCTTTGATTTTATTGGTTGTTGAGATTTCCCTCCAAATTCTTGGAGCTGGGTCTATATATTTCTTGACACATCAGAGAGAGTAGAGGTTCCATTATATTGAGAACTGTATTTAACTGACTTTTGAAACATGACAAACTCTACCTCTTGGTAAGTTAACATTACTAATTCTAATAATTTTAATATAATAGTTTAACATTTCATTAACAGTAAATTCTATAATTTTAGCAAATTATAACAATAGCTTATCATGCACAGTAAGAGTGAATGATTTTGTAAGATATAAACTTTTTAATAGATAAGAATAACATATGAATATGTTCACTGTTTTTATCCCTTTATATTGTGAACATAAGTATAAGTTTATTAATGTAAACTTTATAATAATTTGTAGTTGACAGTCATAAGCCATACCAGCTATATAGTACATGTATATATACCATAGAGTATTGTACGAGCGCATTCCCTTAGAATGGTATGTTTAACCATATTTTGTGGTTTAAAATAATATAGTAATGTCTTTATAAAGATAGACATTATAGATGAATATGATAAATATAATTGTTAACCTATTTTCATATTAAAGGAGGATTGATGTAAAGAGTTATTTCCCTTTAGCGCAACTTACTCCTATTGTACTATTTTTATGCCGTATATTTATATTGTTGTTATTTATTGTAGGGCTATTCATTTTTGTACAATCTACAGCAATAAATTTGGAGATGCCCAGAACCCGAACAGGCGTTTGTTTGATTTCTTCAACATACAACAAATACCCCTGTTACAGTTATTGTAATGTTTGTGCTTATTATATCTTTCTAATTATTCTCTCTCTCTCTCTCTCTCTCTCTCTCTCTCTCTCTCTCTCTCTCTCTCTCTCTCTCTCAGTTTTGCATTGGAGTGGATGTGGAAAAATTTATTTCAAAGAAAAACAATCAGTTACGATAGATGCTACATATTTATATGTACATGTGTCTGAAACTTACTGATATACTGGTCGTAAAAAAGGAGTGAAGAGATATCGTCAACAGGCATAGCCACTAACGCCAAGTAAACCCCCCCCCCCTTCCCCCTCAACACCAATCCTTCTGTGATGTACCTCCATAGAATTAATTTTCAGCAATAGTCCGATCAAATTGTTTTTATTAAATTGTTGATGTTATCTTATAATGTTATTTTCTTTCATATAATTATGCAAACCCCGCTTTCACCCAAACAGACGTCATTTGCGTCATTGATGAAATTGAAATTTACGCTATGTACTCTTACGCGGGGGTGTTAAGGAAGCATATGGAATTTGAGTTACATGTAATTTCGTGAAATCACAAATCTTAGTTAATATGTACATATTCAAGTATTTAAGCAACGAAACATATACCAAAAACAAATGAAAAATACTGGAGACAATTTTTATCACAAATCAGATCGTATTACGTAGATTTACACATTGATAACGTCATGACTGAAAGTTGAATGTCGTGTAAATTTGATCGGAAAGCACTGTAAACATATTCAAAATATAAGTTATCTAAGACCTCTAATAAAGTATTTTGGTGTGATTTATTGAGAATGGAACGAAAGAATACTAGGAGAGATGTTAGTTTTATCAATTATTCGCTAAAAGGTATGTAAATTTGCTTTTATTTCTCGGCCAGGCTTTCCTCTGTCGTTGTTTATGATATAAAAATCTGACTAGAACAACACTACCCCGTATATACTGAACTTCAAATTTTGCATGTATCGATAGTTTGATCAATGCTTAAATTAAAAAGTGCTGCTAGAATCCTGTGTTATGTGTTGTTTTGATACATCATACCGTTTTCCGTGCAAACGGAATAAAAGTTGGGAAGTTTTTTTGAGAACCGGATGAATAACTATTTAATTAAAGAGAATATAGGATTCTAGCAGTGGTTTTGATAAAACTGAGATGTTTTTCCTTCACTTGATATGTTCATTGTTTTGTGGAAACCGCAGGGTAGTGTTGTTCTATTTCATTTTATCTTTAGGAATATACGTAAGCTATTTATAGCTGTCACGTGATAGTGCCCCGATGTGGCAGTGATGTACTACCCGATTTTATTGCATTGACATCTATTTCAAAGGATAATACTAAGTTTTTGATCTGATTCAACACAGTTATTTAATCTCACGATTTTTTATATAACAGTCTAAATAAGACGCTAAATTGCCCATATGCTTCCTTAACACCCCCGCGTATCACTAACAAAGACACTAGAAAATGTAAATATTCATTCAAAATTTCAAATATTTAGGATATATTAAAACATTGTTCATTCATCTGCATGATCGCAGATAGCTTGGGTGTTGATGGAATGCAATCCTTTGCGGTTAGGATAAACCGATCACACTCAGACGAGTGGATTGAACTATATCAAATATTGTAAAGAAAAATATGTATGGGAAGCTCAATATAGCCATGTCAATCATTTTTTTTGGAATTTTGTGAAGTTTGTATTTCCCTCAGTTGTCCCCCTTGAATTACTTGTGTAGGTATGAGGGTAGGTCAAGCCTCCTACATTAAAAACAATGCTACGTATCTGCAATGGAAATTTAAGCATATAAATCAACAATTATTGTTTACATTCCTAATGTTTCAAATGATGTTAAAGGTATATGTGACGTATTTTGGAGTAAAATTTTTGACATGAGTTTGAGTAAAAATATACATCATACTTCTTAAAATTAGACGTTTCACAAACTCTAGGCCCATAAAACATGTTCTGTCTTTAGTTATTTGTCTTTAAAATTTGCTACACGTCTGATGAATATTAATGTAATCCGCCATTTATAACGCCACTGCGCATGAGTGCGGGAAAACCTAGCATTGAAAACACGATGGAAGAAGAGTTTGTTTACAAATTAGAATTACGTTTTTCATGTCTTAAATTAAATAATTTTTATATCAGATGATACTCGAAGCATTATTATTCCGATATTCATTAATGTAGAACGAGATAAATTGTTTATTAAGTGTAATAAAGACGAAGCACGATTTTAGCATCATCGACACGGTAAACGGAGTAAATACCCCTTTCCCTGAGGGATGCATGTACTGAGAGTGTTTATTTATTCTTTTTTCAAAAATTCCTCTAAACGAAAATCCACTTGTGGTTTAAAACTTATAAAGTAAAGACACGGGACAAATGGAGCACGAACCTGACTAGCAAAACCCCTACAACTTCATCATGGAAACTTAAGTTCAATTCGGCTTCAATTCCTGTTCTATCAATCTACATGGTCTCCGATGACAATCTTCCCTTTGTTCCTATCCTTGTCAGTCTGTCTTTTTTTTTTCATTGCCAAATCTGTCAAACTTAACGGTATACCTATCATTCTCGTCGTCGCCATTCTTGTTGATAGACCAAGATGGATGTCACGTGACCCATTTAAGGCGGGGTTATTCAAATCTTTTGTATTTTTTACCGTGCCGGTAAAAAATAAAAAAATATTTTTTTGATTTCTTGTATCTTTGTTATGCGATTGAATTATAAAGCGTAATTTGTGTTAAAGTCCTATCTTTAAGTAAAGAAATGAAGCAAATAATCAGATCTTATTATTGTTATTCACTAAAAATACGCCACATATACCTTTAACTAATGATTCTTCATTTGTTGCAGATGTCTCGATCAGTGATCAGCAAATCTTTGTTTATTCTACGTGTTCAAAATGCAGATAACTGGTCCAGAATTGGTATAGTGACTCAAGTGAAACAACAGGCTTATCATTTACATATAAATATAATTATATTATGATTAACTTTGATAACTTTGATATCGCATTTCATCGCAACACACGTGTATAGTTCCTTTAGAACTGACTTTCATTATACAATGTAACTTCGCATAAATTAAACATGATAAATTGTTTTCATAGTTGCTAAAATCAACTAACCAATAGTCAGAGTTATGTTTTCTAATAGAAAACATTTGAATTTTACAGTTAATTAATAACTGTTATTTATATTCCGGATTTTACTTCCTTCAATGTCAGTATTTATTCTTTTATCGCGCCGTCGCGGTTTCCGGTGAACACAAACAAGAATTGGTGGTGGACACCGCCGTGATCGTGGATTTCAGCTGTCAACAACAAGTATGTTAGAAAAGTTTCAAATTTTTCATGAATATATTTTCATATTTTAATTGTTTCTCGAATTGTACCAAGCGTGTTGCCAGCTATCTTCGCTATAGAACTATACAAGAACCCAGAGACATAAATAACATTATATGTTATTTATGTCTCTGAAGAACCCAAAGATCCTCTTCTTTAGCCTCTCCAAGAGGTTTGAGAGGAGAGGAGCGGATCGAAAATTCTTGGCAAGCGACGATGGTTGCCAGCTATTAGCTAATGTGGTTCACTTCATGTGCCAAAATCCTACTGCAACTTCGTCTGTAAGTGTTAGACTGTGCTACTGAAATGAACTCGATGTCTATTTTAATACAGTTCATGTTAGATAGAATGTTCTGTTGTTAAAATGACAGATGTCCAACGGACCCGGTTCACGGTAAGATTATTCTTTCCAAGTTCATGTATATTTACAGAGCATGGATAGAGATCCTACAGACTTAAGAGTGGTCAGTGAGCAAGATGACAAAGGAAATCAGAAAAATAAACATTTGGAGGAAAGTGAGACAGAGTTAACACAAGGCAGGGACGTATATAACACTTACATCTCTGCTCAAGGGGATGACAAACCTGACTTAGTGAGGCCTTACAAATGTGTGGACTGTGGAAAAGCTTTCAGAAAGAAGAGGCATTTAAGCAGTCATAAAATGATCCACACTGACCAGAGACCGTACAAATGTGACTTCTGTGGGCAGGGGTTCCGACAGTATAATGCTTTACAGAAGCACCGCACCATTCACACCAAAGAAAGACCCTACACATGCGGCATTTGTTACAAGAGCTTCTCCCTCAAACAGGTATTACAAACACACATGAAGATACACATCGGGGAGAGAGACCAAATATGCAAGGTTTGTGGAAAATCTTTCATTCAGTATTCGAGCTTGAAGAGACACATGGCATTGCATATTGAGGAGAAACCCCACAAGTGTGATATATGTGAAAAATCCTTTGCTAGGCGTGTTGGCCTTGTAAATCATTTCCTCATTCATTCCGGAGAGAGACCACATTGCTGCAATCTGTGCGACAAAACGTTTAAAACGTCCCAACATCTGTCCAAGCATCGTAGAATCCATACAGGTGAGCAGCCCTACAGCTGTGCAGTGTGTCAGCGGGCGTTCAGCAGCCATTCCAACATGACTAGGCACCTCAGAACGATGCACAAGAACAGAAGACTACACAGTGTGAAGAAAACTTGGGAGTGTAATGAGGTGGGAAGGAGCTGAGTTGCCAGTCTCATCTTCTGAGGCATCTGACCTCCCACACAAAGGTGAGGAAGTTTGTGTGCGAGCTGTGTGGAAATAAGTACTGTCATTCCAGCGCACTGCACAAACACAGGGAAAAGGTGCACGCCAAAGGGTAGGAAAAGTTGAAGGCAAGTAGTTGGTGGAGAATGGTGACATTGTACAGCGTAGTACATGTAGTTGTAATATGTCATTTCTAACATGTTGTAAGAACACAGAAATATATGCTCACAAAGAGGCAATTTTGAGTCTGTTTTTGGAAATATGTATGTTGACTTGTGTTTTTTATAATAAATTTAAAATCAATTAAACACTAAAAATACAATATTATAGACAGGTTTCTATTTTTATGTTTCTGTAAGAATTAATATGTAATTATTGAAGTCAAAAAATAAAATAAATGCAAGTAAATTTGACCCTGGCCTCTTCCTTGAATACATGTACATGTATTATCAAACTTAAACTGTATGTATACAGGGAAATATTAGCCCCCAGTTTATTTTCCCCTTTTTCTCCTTGTTGTCAGCAAGTGAATTCCACTGTTTCATATTGTTTCCCTTACAACACAACTGTGTTTTAGGTGAATTCATGATTTGAAGAAATTTGAAGACGGGGTGAAACTCTTTGCAAGTGTAGAAGGGCAAAAGTAACATGGGGCGAAAAAAATCCTCGGTATACAGTAATTTCTCTATCAGATGTCTGTTTATTGTCATTTTAAATTACATGTACTTTCCTTCTTCTGGAATTTCAGCCCGGTTTGAGTGAGTGGTGAAAAAATATAAAAAATCTAACCTCTGATCAAAAATCTAATTACATAAAAACATATCAATGTCTCATCAATATCTCAAAGCCATGCTTACTTTTTGGTATAAGTCATTCAAAAAACCATTCAACCGCACAAAATATAAGAATTCATTTAAAATTTTCTACCATGAATATGATGAATTTAATACGAAATATTATTTGTACTAGATTTTCTAAAATAACATCATGCATGACTTCCCTTAATTTTAGAGAGAAAATTTTAAAATTAATTTTAAAATAACCCTAACCCTAACCCCACCCACCTTTCTAGAATTATTAATAATCAAGTCATCAGAAAAAAGGGTCTGGAATTTCTGTAAACAAAATCGTTCTCAAACCTCCTCAGGAAATAATTTTCTGGATCAGCAAATAGTTACATTCACCTAAGTAAGGTCATATTTAATTATGTATAGGCCTTAACCCAGCAACAAGACCCTCCTTCAGACCTTCCAACTCTTGGAAAAAATTTCTTTGTATCACCCCCTGTGCGCTGTTCTTATGAAAAGTTGTCCATGTACAGTGGTTTCTCAAATATTCGTGGCTATTAATCTTCTTGGATATAGTGAAAATCACAGTTTCAGGGATACTAAAATTCAAGTCCAATGATCCTATCAAAACAAAATGTTAGAAGAAATTGTAATTCAATGAACATTTAAATTTGTGATCTAATGAAATCCATGAAAATTGGTATTCAACGAATACCATATTGACAGACATGTTAACCTCCAGTGATGAAAAATAGGTAGATTTTTAACCGAAAAGCGGTAGCATCGCGCGCGGCCGTTTTTGCGTATATTTCAAAGCACAAATTTTTGTGTACTACATAGGTAGTAAGGGGTTCTGATTAGTAATTAATGATATCAACTAAAATATAAAAGACTTTTGAAATTTACTAATATCAACACAAGCAATAAAAATGTTTGCATGCATTTACCATATAGTGATTACCGGTAAGTTTAATTTTTTTAGGAAAAAATATTTGAGTGCAGAGACTTTAACAAATGCCTTTGTTCAGAAAAATAGGTTAAGTTGCCAAAATTTAACATATAAGAGAAGAACTAATAGGAAATCGTATATTCTTTTTCAGCATCAAAACGATGTGTATTTACATGCTTATTACAAATCATGCAGGATTCAATAAACTTCAAATGAAGTTTACTGTTATGGCAAAGTTAAAAGATATATTCAGTCATCGTTAAAACCACGTGTGAAATTGCAAAGCTTCTTTTTCCTTTGCGAGGATAATATCGACATGTCTTGTAACTAATGTAATCACGGGAAGTGGCTTCTTTCATCGTTCAATGTAAAACGCATGCTTGAAAACTTGTCATTCAAGCGACTTAAAAAAGCGTTTGTGTGCCTCCGATTCAAAGTCACGCGCTAATTTCAAACCCGACGAGATTTTTTGACCACAATGGCTTCCAAAATGGCTATCTATCAAAACAAAGAACGTACTTTGAAGAAAAGCGGTAGATTTTTTAATAAAATCGGTAGGCGGGAGACAGAGCCAAAAAGCGGTAGACTTCCGCGTAAATCGGTAGAGTTAACATGTATGATATTGATGAAACTACAGTATGTGATGACTAGTGTTTAACAAACTACTTGTGGATGAGGATCTATAATATCCCCAATCCCAGACTTAAAGGGACCTGGACACGATTTCAGATGAAAATTTTATTTTTGATTTTTATGTATTAAATAGTTTACTTGTGTATTTTGAATGATTTGCCAAAATGTGAATGTTAGAAGCCGTGTTACAAGCGAGATACAGAGGAAAGAAACCATTGTTATGTAAACAAAGCTCGAGTCTTATATTTGTTTACAAATAATGTAAAGTAAAGAAATTACCATTTCTTTGACAAAATAACTTGTGGAAACAAGATAAACTTATTAAATGTGTTCATAAATAAGTTTATCAACAACAAAATGCAACATTACATTGAAACTTTTACCAATTTAAGACATATTATGTAAACAATAACAAGACTCGAGCTTTGTTTACAAAACAAAGAATTTTAACCTATGTAACTCGCATGTAACTCGATTTTTTACTTTCAAATTTTGACAGAGCATTAAAAACATCCATATTGACTATTCTAGACATTAAAAATGAAAAAATAAATTTTGAAAAAAATTGAGCTCAAATCGTGTCCAAGTCCCTTTAAACCATTGTAGGACTGATATTGAGCATCACATGAAGTGCCTGGAGACCAGAGCAACATTTGACCTTGCAGTAAAAATCATTAAATGCATTTTTTTGTATAAAAATTGATAATTTTTTTTCAAATAAGATACAAGTTATTACATCTTGCTTAGTGACATATATTCTCCCAAACATCCATTCAATCAAATTTGTAAAATAATCAAACATTCGGTTTACACTCTCTTAAACATTGATGAATTGTCGATGCTTCATATGTTATGTACAAATCATTTGTTATATACAAAAATTTTAGCCATGAATTAGAATGGTATATGTGTCAATGTATCCATGCAATCCAATTTAATTATGGAGACAGCTAATTCAAATTTTTAAGTCAACCAATCGTAAAACAATTGGATAAATAAATGTCATGATTCGTGACAGTTGATAGGTTAACAGTTGGAATTGGTTGTACTGCAGTGAACTTCTCCTTGGTGTGAAATTCACGCAGAAGGCATCAGTTGGATTTGACATTTTTGACTTTGTTCAAACGAAGGAAGGAAGCAAATCCAAAGACAAAAGTCTGTAGGCACCACTTGATGGTCGCAGAGGTGCTCAGGTGCTTATCTCTGAAGATGGAGAGAACTTTATAGTACATAATGTGATAACAAAAACTTTCGCTGGGATTTAATTTTTTTCATTTCTGATATACCATACAAACAATTTCAATTGGTATTGAATTTTGTTGTTTCAAAAATAATTATATGAAAAATAAAACCATATAAAAATCAGATAGGAAATTGATTTTTTTTATTAATGTAAAAATGATAATATTATGATTACAGGGATAGACATTAACTTTTAAATTCACTTGCCTATGAGTCCGCCATAGCAGACCCAAACCAGACCCTGAGACCCTGTGCAGACACAGAAAACAGACCCTGGGTTTTGTTAGGGTTTGCTTTCTGTTAGGCTGGGTCTGGTCGGTACTGTATAAACATATATATCTCTCTCTCTTTGGATTGGAGTGTTGCTTACCCACAAACTTTGATAGAGTACAGAGCCTCTGCAACATGAATTGCTATTGTTCCATAAAACCTGTAAAAGTACAACAATGATCATATTATGCATAATTGAACTGTAATACAGAGTTCTTTAATTTAAAAATGTACATGTGTACTGGTTATTGTTTGAAAAAATCTTCCCATACTGACCAATGATCAAGCTCATATATATTCATTTTTTGCAATCCTACCACTGAGGTAATGAAAATTAATATTTACCGTAGTTAGTTATGAAAAGTTAACAATAATCCTAGTAGTGAAAATTAATATTCAGTTAGTTATGAAAAGTCAACAATAATCATATTATGACAATTTCTACAATTTCAAAACATATTTTCATTCACACAATTGATTAGGTCCATTACAAAGGTAGTTTCGTAGTTGGAGTTACCACCTATTAAACGCTTCTATGTAGTTCGCTATACTACAATTTCGGAGCATATTTTCAGTCACACAATTGATTAGGTCCATTACAAAGGTATAAAGGAACTAAATGTAAATAGGCATGAATTACAAACAATGTTATAATTTGCAACTGATGTTTTTTTAAAGTAGTTTTACTTTGTGTTGCTGCAATGAGGCTACAGAGTTTAACAAAGTTGTGTAATTGGTTTACCCTAGAACTACATGGATTTGTTATATGCTTATAAATATTTTTCGATGAACATTATATACATGTAGTTCTTACCCTGAATGGCTGGTTACTACCTAAAATTATACTTGTATCTTTAGCTAGTGAAGGGTATAATATACTTGTACAAGTCAATGAGTATGTAGTATACATGTAACTCTCATATGACACTACACAATGCCCATTAATACTCTATGAATCTGTAAACTTCAATACTTCTCCACGTGAAGTAAACTATCACTTATCCCTTCATAGAGCAGACTACAAGAAATTGTCTATGTGAACTACATTTTAATTCTTGCCTATCAGTACTCTTGGTACTTTGATTTGTCTTCCACCTACATGTTTCTGATTAGGGTTGGGTATGTTTTCCCTAAATAAGTACCAAGCTGTCCCAGTGGTCCAAAAATCCACGGAATTCCATCCGGATCATAGTGTGACCACTAAAAAAACAAAACCAATTAGTATTTGAAAGCACACAAAATGTAGTACAATAGAGATCGGAGGCAGAAGGATTCAACTGTCAAATTTCGCTTCTTTTGTCTCACAGAAGTTAGAATCAGGGAATATATCTTTCGGAATTGTTTAACTAAAAATCAGATATCCTTTCTGTTCTATACCTCTTGCATGTACATTGTTGACAATTTTAATGATGCATCTAAATCAGATCGAACATGTTGAACATGCAGATGTTCAGGTTAAACTAAAACACGTGTCTGTCATTTGATGTTTTGAATAGTAACAAAGGGAATGAGTCATGGATACATGTAATTTAAACATTTCATCTGTTCATGTTGTCAGCCAAATATACAGCACAACAAAGTGAAAGTTACCCCCCCCCCCCACACACACACCCACCCATCCACACATACACACTTAATATTGTATACTAAACATTTTATCAACCTCTGTGATTACATTGGATGTGGATTCTACTTGGTTTTACTTACGGTTAATACTGCTAAGCCCGACCCTATCAAAATAGCCCAGCCAACATGTACAAATCGAAAGTAGTTCGGATCCGCCATTTCCGTCTGTCTAACCTTTGCCTCTTTATAGAAACCCGGTCAATGGGACAAAGGTCATAGCTACAGCTTTGTTCGAAAAGTATACGATTTTATGGGGGATGGCTGGATGAATCATGCACTGGAGGATTGAGAAGGGGCGGGCTCCCCCTTTTGAGATCAAAGTTTTAAAAATATATATAAGACATATAAAAAATAATGTCAAACCAGTTTTGTTGTTATTTATCGTTCTTATTTGTAATTATGTCAAGTCTAACTATAGAATATACATGTAGCTCATAAAAGTCTTAAGCTAAAAAAACACAAAAAAACCCGGAGAGCTTCTATGGGCTGGGCCCCCACCAAGGCTTCGCCACCTGGACCGGCCCATTGAGGGCCTCAAGGTGGCTTCTGGCCCCCAGACCCGTACGTCCCCCCCCCCCCCATTTCAACAAATTCTGGATCCGCCATAGCTGAATGGTGCATGGATAGATGGATGAGGCCAGGTGATTTTTCAGGGATATGGGTTAACAGTCTTCGGTAAGCTCCTTATTAAAGCTAAAATTAAAACATTCCAAAGAATATACTAGTAATATATATTTATATCACTTCGGCCCCCCACCCTAATCCCCACACTCCGGACGGTAGTAGCCCGAAATATACGTATTCCTGGCTTTTTTCCCCGACTTGGATGTTTAACTTTCCTAGCAAGTAAAATATCAAAATCGTTAAAAAGCCAGAAAACGTCAAATATTTCCAACTACCTGCATGACCAGGACCACCACTTCAGGTAAACTTGAGGAAGTCGACCACGGTTAAGACAGGTAAAATAGTTATGTTTATCAAATTGATAGTGTGTGAAGCAAGTTATATAAATAAATAATCTCGTATACATACAGTAACATACCTAATTTGTCATAACATATTGATATTTTACATTGTATATATCTCAATTACTGTTATTTTATAGCTGTTATATTTGCCGAACATTGAACATCTTTGAATCCTGGTGGCAATAAATATTACATCTATATAGGATATAATTAACATTTTGTTAAATTGATTATTTCGTTTGAGTATTTTAAATTCAATTCAATTTATGTATTGACAATTCATCATTGGCATATAGTTATGAATACACAAAAATCATTCAAGTAAGCATACACCTGTTATATTGAAGTTTTTCTTTTCTAATATCAAAACACTTTTTCAGGAAGTTGCATGCTCTTAAAGTAACATACTTCAAAATACATAAAAAATTAAACTCCTGGCATGGATTTAAGAGAGTGTGTAGCTTAATAAGGATACAAACATAACATATATGTTAAATGTAAAATTTCCGAGATTTAGATTAAATGACTAAAAATTGCCATTGACAGATCCATAAATGTTGAAATGCTTTAATATTTATAATACTTGGAACCATGCAGTACTTTCATTATTAAAAGAACACGTGATTTTGAAACTTCATGATTTGTCAATTCAAATTTTACAACAAATTTACGAGATGTAGATTAGGGGTGGTGGTTTCCAAGGCATATTTTCGATAATTTTATGTGTGAATTTAATAAATTTTAATTTTCCAAAAGGGGGGTCCGACCCCCGAACCCCGACCCCTCTAGATCCGCGCATGGATATCACAACACAGTTGAGAAATGCTTGAATATAATACTTCCAGTACTTTCATTATAAGAACACGTGTCCAAATTTGAATATTTTGAAAACTTCGTTTAGTAAGAAATTTCGCCATAAATTTTCCACGATATATTTTAATTCACTCAATATGTAGTAGGTCGATAAATCGGTGTCAAATGAGGTCATGAATGAATTTTTCTAGGTTAGTTTTCGTGTGACGTCACTTCCCATCATTCGTAGCTGCTCATGGCCGCCGTTGTAGAAGAAGGTGAGGTGTAGACATACAACTTGTTTTATGTGATAAGAATCGGGGAATTATACTTATGGATTCAAAACAATTTTCGTGACAAATATAACAATGGAAAAATTATATCAGAGACTGTGTCTGTCATGGGATACTCAATTTAACGAGAGAGAACTGTCTTTTGCACGGGTTTGAAGTCTGAAAAATGGCATCCAATTCTGATAAAATGGCCGTGACAGTGGATAACCATACGAATACTCCAGTTAACGAGCACACTGAGACCGACGTCAAAGTAGTGGTGGCTACAAGTAAGGTTGTCTCGGACGGGGTTCACAAAAAGAAGACATTTAAAATCACAAGTGTCACCAAGAACCGAGGTGGAAGTAGCGAGGCCCCGATTGGGGAACTGGATGGGGACTCGTTGGAGGATTTGGATGAAACAGTGGAGAGCCACACGGAGGATGCGAGTTCTGAAATTCTTGATGGGTCTAAGTATGAGGATGTGGGGGAACAGAGTCCCCTAGAGGACAATAATTTCTCAACAGATGCTGAGCTTGAGGCAGGGAAAGAGGCCAAGGAGCACACTGTCACAAGGTTTAAGGTTGTCAAGGTAGAAACCAAGGAGCCGTTTCACAGGGGGCGATGGACATGCCGGGACTCTCTAGACACCCCTGCCGTGTCCGAAGGAAGCGACACAAAAATCAGTTTTAAGGACAAAGAGAAAACCAATTCTGGCAACTCTAGTGCCTGTAGTTCTATCCATTATGATTACGGTCAGGACGACCCTTCCAAAAATCCACTACTTACTGGTTACACGTTGAATCAAGTGAACGATCAGTTAAATGAAGTGTTAAAGAATCAACCCACTGGTCTTGTTATGAACCAGAACCCCGTCAATGTCCACATGACACAGACGGGTCAGTTAGTTTGGAGTGACGGTACGCAAATGCCGCAGTCGTCGATGAATCTGGCTGCCTCGTACGGAATGCATCCAAATCCCTCCAATCCAAACATGAATGCTATGCCCAAGCTCATGTATGGTGTACCAGCAATGAGTGATCAAGCAACTTTGCAATCCTATATAAATGCCATGAACATAAGTGTTACGGGGGCCTCCAACTACGCCCCTACAAATCAGTCGGTGGTTAGTGTTAGTCAGGGTCATGGGGTCATGGGGTCCCAGAGTCAAGCTCAGCAACAGTCAGTGTCGGTACAGGCCATACAAAACGGACACCACGGGCACATGCACATTTCTAATGCACCTGTGATAACCTCCCTTTCGAACAGCATTAACGTCTCCGCCGGTAGTGAAATAGATTATACTCAACAACCGACAAACATTCATCCACAAACTTCTCTGAACCCCAGTAATGATGTATACAGTGTTCCCCAAATAGCACCCACAAGTCAAATTCATTCCCCCGGGGAATACCGCGAGGTCAAAGTGTCTGAGAGTCCAAATGTAGTACCCAGTAATTTACCCATCAACATGTCAGCTAGTCAGTCTCAAACAGAACAAGTTGCCAAAGCCAGTGATAACATATCAGAGGGTGTCCCTGCGGACCCACAGAGCCAGAGGGAGGGGGAGGAGCTGGGGAACCCCTCCATGACCCCGATACTGACCGAGTCTGCTGTGGCTGAAGCTGTAGGCAGCATTGCTAGTCCAACCAAAGAAGATGCAGAGAGGTAAGTCACCATTGACACAAGCGTACATGACACTGTACCCAGGCATGTATGTTGGGATGGGGGGGCTGGGTCAGTGGCAAGTGTTTGGACCGCCCTTAACAAATTGTCTGTCCTCATTTGATTGATGTGTTTTATGAAAGTTATGAAAGTTTTGATATTAATTTTATTTTAAAGCATATATTGATAAAATAGAAAAAATGTTTGCAAAAATCTGTATTTTAAAAAAAGAGAAAAATGATGATTTGAAATGTTAATTAACGAGAATATCTTCTGTTGGGTACTTCTCGTCAGCTGAATGGAGACAAACAATTCTTTAAAGGTGGTGCCTTAACACATCTGTTGTAGAACACAGCAAGGAGCTGTTGTCCACATTATTAATTATTATTATTAATTATTATTATTAATGCTATAATAAGTCATTTAGATTATTCGACAAATTATAATGTGTTATGTTTTTAATATAATTATGCTCTATCACCATAAATTGAACAAAAGAAGCAGGAATGTCACCAGTGTACCGGGGTTGTGTGTGTTTGTTTGTATACTGTGGTTGTTGTTTATGTTTGTTTGTTTACTGTGGTTGTTGATGGAGTAGAGAAGTAGCAGGATAGTTGGACACGTACAGGATGCCCGAGTTCACACATGTAGTCAGTGGTCATTGATAAGGAGGTGCAGGCTGGGATTGTAGTACATTGATGTCAATCATTAATTGAGATCTCAACTGGTCACAGCACAGGATTACAGAGACTTCATTAACTACATTTTATTTGTTATTAACATTTAACAATACGAAAGAGGTCTTTAAAAGATGAAGTAAACTGTAAATATGATGACTGTAAGAACCGGAGGATGGGGGGGGGGGGTGTGTGTCTGTACAATAGTCTGTAGCTTGATGGGGTCTGAACACGACATCTAATACAGAATCGTATAACAGAATGGATTGCTGTAATAAATGTATACTTTGGATCAGAAAATAATTTATCAATAATGGAAACTAATCAAATTATGTTACTAACAATACATATTATTGTACTCTCATGTTAAATACTGAAATCTGATTGGTTTAGTTGACAATCCGTTCTCTTACCCTCAGCATTAGCAACACGCTTGGCAACAGGCCGACAGAACGAATTGTTACATGCGCGTAAATTATGCGCGTACGGTTCACCGTTAAATTCACGTCATTTCTATATAAAAGCAGTAAATTTTCTCTAAAATTAAGACATTCAGTATAATAAAATAAATAGTGCCTGTTTGGGAGGGTATGAGTTGAAATTGACACCCCTCGAAAACCATTGTCAACCTCCGCTTCGCGTCGGTTGACAATGGTTTTATAAGGGTGTCAATTTCAACTGTTACCCTCCCAAACAGGCACTATTTATATACAAACATTATTGTGATGTTAAATGTATAAATTCATTTTCTAGTGGGTGGAATTCTACAATATTATCATTTATTTATACACTGGGTTTTTTTCTGCCCACCTGTCTGTCTGTCTGTCTGTCTAAGAGTGCCTATTTGCATGTGTTCTTGCTAGAGTTATACAATTTCAGAAAAATAACTTGATAAGCACTGTAATATTAAAATTTCCTTGATAGAACACAATTGACTCTATCTTTAAAACTTTACCAATTTTTGTTTTGTTTTTGTTTTAACAACTGTTAATTCCAAAACCATGTTCATGAAATTGTAATCAATTAAGTGCTTGGTATCTATGCTTAGGAACTTGATAATGTTTGATCTTGCTATGAGTTCTGAACTTTCATTCTGTAAGCATGATAAATAGTGTAGCTTGTTACACTGTTCACTGTCCATGTATGGAACCTTAACCCCAGTATCCAGCAATATACCCTAAAATCAAGAGTTGGGTAAGGTTTTGTGGTATGGGGTAGTGATGTTCATTTGTTGATGTTGATGATGTTTGATCCAAGTCTCACTTTTTCAAATGGAACATATAGTGGAAAAGTGAGACTGAGATCAAAAGTGAGCTCGTCTAAGTTTTATGGCCCCGGAACCAGTTGTTGTTCTGGGTCCTGTTCTTACATTATCTTGTATCTACTACATTGTAAGTCTACTCTGAACCTTCCTCAGCTTAAATGTGGTGGGTGGGTGACTCCCAAGAATATCTCCTGAGTAAAACCCCTTATGAAAAATCAAAACTTTATTCTTGGGCTTGTTTTGTGTATTTTTAAAAAGAATTAACAGTCATTATGCATTTCCCCATATATAGGTAAGTCCCTCACTGATCTTTAATTAGATCTGACTCAGTAGATTGGGGGGGGGGGGGTGTTAGGGAAGGTTGTACCGTAATAAAAATACTTTCAACTAGCATTTGCTGAATCTTAGTATGCCTGTTTATTGTCTACAATTAAATAATAGTTGTTTTATTGAAAGTTGTTGCAGATTGTTAAATTTGATGCATTTATAATAAATTATTTGTTCAATACTCCTACAGTTTACAATATCAGGAATAATTCACGTTATGTTAAGTCCATGGATTGTGAAGTGAAATTTTAACAGCAGTACGATTCCACGTCTGTTGACACGGTCTGCTGAGTTAGGCCTGTTACTTACATACAGAGTGTTCATGGTAAAAAGATCCCCAGTTCTGTGGACAGGGACCAGTGGTTTTGACCTATTTTGATCCAAAATCAAAACGCAGCGTTCCTTAAACCACCAAGACAGGGAATTTAAATCACTGGGATTATGTTTTACCCCCGTGTTTGGCCTCCTAAGCAGCTGTAGGTTTGACCTATTGACCTATATGAGTATCTAAACACAATAGCCAAGTCTTGTTGCATGAGTTTTTTGCATGCTGCCCTTAAACAAGAGTACAGCGGGGTCAGGTCAGGTGAACCATTGCAACTGGTATTGACACTTAGAATTCCAAGCCAGTGTCTGATTGGAACTGATATAATGATAGTATTGGTTTGTGATTTAGAGCCCCTGGATCCTGTATAGCTGTAACTAGTTGTAGGAACTGGTATTGGTGATAGTATTGACTTGTAGTACCAAACTGCTGGCATTGGTTGTAATTAAGTGTTGGGGGTTTCTCTTAGTATGTCACTGACGTAACCCATGTTGATTCTCTGTGGAGGGGGGACCCCTGGTATTCTGAATGGGGCCGACCAGCCATAAAAATTCATGACCTGTATCTTCATTCGCATGGAAAATGATTGTATTCAGAACATTTACTCCATTTAAAAAGGCATAGTTCACAATTCATGATATGACCCCCCCCCACCCCTTCATTATAAAAAAAAAAAGGAAAAAGCTTATGGCTTAGGGGTCTATTTATAATAATATAAAAATTTGATTGAAAATTCAGCTAAAGGTTTTGTTAGTTTTCTACATGCAGTGCTACTTGATATTTAGTTGAAGAATTTCAAGATGCTAAGGGAGCTCTTATAATGTTCACGATGTACCTGTATTTTGTATTCTTTGTATAAAGTGAACATGCATTACGATATGCATTTCTGAACAGAAACCTTACATATATATATATATACTACTTTGCATTACAAGGTAAGTCTTCCTCTAGGTGATACATTAGAGTTTGCATAATGTTATTGGTGCACTGAATTAGACATTCATAGAGAACCAATATAATGTGGGGAAGCATTTCTGGTGAGAGTAATGCAGCACATCCGCAATTCTTTATGAAGTTATGATCAGCTGTAAAGTTGCGTAACTTCATGTGTTGCTATTTATAGGACCTCCACTGATAATAAAACAAAGAAGACAGACATGAAATCATTAAGACAAGATGTAAGAGTGCAAGATTGATAAACATCAGAAACCAAGGCTCAAAATTAAATATATTACAGCAATAACCAAATTATTCAGCACATAAATTAACATCTACTGCAAGCATGCGTTTTCTGAGTCACCGTCTCTAAATCTTTGTCTAACCATTTGTCTCTTAGTTGGTGTCTGAACCATTCACTTTTGAGTCGTGGAGGTATAGGTACAGTGTACTCTCATTATCCTGTTGGGTATAAATACTTACTGACACCATTCTTTGACAACCGTTTAGATATATATCCAAGCTCCATGCAAAAACATGCTCATAGAGGGGATTGTTCTCAATGAGATTAAACATCCAATAAAGAAAGTTGTTCTCCCCTTTGACAAAAATGAAATAGGGATAAATGCAGCACATCCACACCTTTGAAAAGACAATACCCAAGGACAGTTCTAAAATGTAGAACGGAAGGTGTACTACATAAAATCTGGATAAATCTTCAGATTGATAAATACATTCATATTTCCCATATGTCTGATCAGATCTTATTTTAATTATGTCTAATGTCGTTATGAGAAGAAAAACTCTCTAAACAATATTTTTCTGTTTTCAAGTGTAAAATGTGTGATTTGTCTGTGTCACTGAAAGGTTGGAGATCTATTTGACTTAAAGTTTCATACATTTATGCAACACAAGTGCCTTTACGGATATTTGTAACACATCCTTAATTTTGAATAAGTTTTGTTCTGGACTGTTGATGGAAAACTTGTAAATTATCAGTTGCTATACATTGACAGAAGGATCATTGATTTTAATTTGACTGTAACCAACACAAACTTTGAATGGTCATAAAACAGAATCTTTTTTTCTTTCTATAAAACATGACTGTTTCAGGCATGTGTCACCATTGTCAAAAAAGGGAGAGAAGACCAAGGTGTCTGCACTTGATAACTCGTGTGTGCCACCTGACACAAACGATAAGTGTTCTCTGGTCTCTACCTGGGTAAAACTGGGTCAGCCTGTGATAAATCAGAAGCTGTCTCCCTGCTTGAGGGAGCGGGTGTACGGTCATTGTGGAGGTCACTGTCCCGCTGTGTCTACAGCCAGACACGGCAGGTTCTGTGAGAGATGGGCCATTAGGGGTAAGACATCTGTCTGCCTGACAAACTGCACACAAAGATAGGTGTACATGCATACAGTGATACTTTCTTGGACATTATCCCCCCAAACACACACAGAATGGCAACATGCTCTGGATGATAGAGTGAGCCAAATAAAACCCCCTTACCTCCCCCCCCCCCTTCCCCAACATGCTTTGAAGGACTAATGATAAGTAGACTTCCGGACCAAGTGTGCTCCCCCTAAAATTACTCTTTACCAAATTTATTGTTTAAATAAGGAATGAATTCAATATTTATTAGTTTTATACGATATAAAATGATTTGGGGCAGTTTATGCTTTATAAACCTCTTCGCGGTTTATAAAAAAAGGGTAAACTGTTCCAAACCATTTTATATCGTATAAAACTAATAAATATTTGAATTCATTGCTTATGATTTAATTTCTTGCTATTAATTGTAAATAAAAACGGCCAATTGACCTTTAAAATGACATCAAATTGTACAAAATTCAAACGTAACGTCAGGCGGATTGATACGTTTTTTGACGTTAGTCTTATTATGACGTAGGCAACATTCTTTATACGATATAAGATAATTTTTTAGTTAATCAGAAAGCGCGTTACAACCAAAATTAAATTATTCATGCATAATCAGAAAAAGACCCCCCTCCTCCCCCCACCCCTACCAACCAAACCCTTATCCAAACAAGCACACGGGGGTTTGCCATTCTTCTCGCCCACCCAGCACTGTAATATGAAGCTATGCCATGAGGAATCTGAGATGTCTGTCAGTCTGTAATGTGTCTGCTGCTGGTGGTTGTGTTGTGTGGTGGAAAGCTGCTCTAAGATAAACAATTGGCTCAAAGTTATGTTAATGATTATAATGGAGTAAAAAAGGAAGAATTCCTGTGAATCCTGTTGTTGGGGAATACTTGAGTTCCCCTTTGATGTTGTGGACAGGACTTCCTTACAACTAAAGATAAATTTGACGTGTGTACCACCAATTCACATTGGAGAGAGGAGTTCATATCACAAGACTAAATGGTGTAAAACAGTGACAATTGAGCATTTGAGAAACATTATGTAGATAACTGTGTCTGTATATATATGTAGGTCACAGATGTATCAATTTCACATTGTCAGGTTTTTCCCTATTCAGTTTCTCCACCACAACTTACTCCTGTTAACTACTGACTAAAGACTAGTCAGACCCTAACATTCTTCCACTTCTTCTTCTGTCACTTATATACTGACTATACTGTAAACGTACTATATTAAGCGTGTACGAAATTTGGTGAAATATGATTTTTCAACAAGTTAGCGTGGATTGGATTTAGCGCATTTCTGAATGTACTTATTTATCTATTTATTTGTATTTAACATTTGGCGATGTACTTGATTTAGTGGACGTCGTTTCCACCAAAAGCGCTAAATAGAATACACAGCCAAATGTAATACGTTTACAGTAACTTAAGAAGTCAGACCCTAACATCCCTATAGTCAGTCTCTACCACTACTAACTTCTATCACTATTATACTGACTTACCTTCTAGTCAGACCCTAACATCCCTAGTCAGTTTCTACCACTACTAACTTCTATCAGATTTACTGACTACTGACTAATCAGATCCTAACTCCTCTCGTCACTCTTCTCCTGAGATGTCAGATTCCTACTCTCCAAATTAGAATCATGTCTTGTCTTCTCCATACTCCCATAGGTCCTTAAACACTACTTCTTCAGTTACCAACAACACAATGAGCAGAAAGGAATTGTTATCAAACTGTTCCTACTAACATCTCTCCCCAACTGACTACTGACTAGTCAGATCCTAACTCCTTTAGTCAGTCTTCTCCTGACATGTCAGATTCCTACTCCCAAAATTAGAATCGTTACTAGTCTTAAGTCTCCAGTTACCAACAACAATATGAACAGAAAGGACTATCAAACTGTTCCTACTAACATCTCTCCCCTACTGACAACTGACTAATCAGACTCCTTTAGTCATTCTCTCTACTACTTCTTCGTCTTTCACTTATGCTGAATAGTCAGATTCCTACTCCCTAAATTAGCCTTCCCACCACGAGTTGTTTTCTTACTCCCATAGTATGTCTATTACAACTTAAATGTTTACCTACAGACTACAGACTAGTCATATCCTAACCCCTAGTCAATCTCTCTACAGAGACTAGAGTTTCTTACTGATTAGTCATATCCTAACATCTAGTCAATCTCTCTAACAAGACTACAGTTCTTACTGACTAGTCATAACCTAACCCCTAGTCAATCTCTCAACCACAACTACAGTTTCTTACTGACTAGTCATATCCTAACCCCTAGTCAATCTCTCTACCACAACTACAGTTTCTTACTGACTAGTCATATCCTAACCCCTAGTCAATCTCTCTACCACAACTACAGTTTCTTACTGACTAGTCATATCCTAACCCCTAGTCAATCTCTCTACCACAACTACAGTTTCTTACTGACTAGTCATATCCTAACCTCTAGTCAATCTCTCTACCAAGACTATGTACAGTTTCTTACTGACTAGTCATAACCTAACCTCTAGTCAATCTCTCTACCACAACTACAGTTTCTTACTGACTAGTCAGCTTCTTGCTTCCCAAATTAGTCTCTTCATCACTATAAGCCACATCCTTACTCCCATAGACTCTCACTCACTACTATTTCTGTTGCCTACTGGTTACAGACTAGACAGCTTTTAACACTGTCACTAAATAGTCTCACCACTTTACTCCTATAGTCTCTATTTCTTCAGTTACCAACAACAATTTGAACAGGAAAGACTTGGTATTAAACTGTTCCTGTTACAAACAACAGAAGCTGTGACCAAGTAACCGACATATTTACTGGGGCAGGAAGCGGTAGTCGGGCCAAGTCATAAAACTCATTTCACAGGAAGGCTGTATGGTCTGGCATTATTTTTAAAAAGTTAAAATATCTATATATTAGGAGTTTTCCTTTACCTGTTTACTGTATATGAGTTTATGGCTTAGAACTTTTTGGGGGTGTTGTTGTTGTCTTCATTGTTGTACGACTAAAATAAAAACCAATTGTAAGTGTTCATACAGTAATGAACCCCATACACCTTGCTAACTGGTTGTACCCAGAAAGTCATTGATGGATCTGAGCAAGATGTGTAAAGTTTTGCTGATCAAAATCTATTCAAGGTACATTTAATTTACAAAATGACACAACAGGTGAAATACCCTGCACTTTAAGAAATATTTGGGTTTCCTGACTGGTATTTTATGAATGAACATAGACTAAGAAACGCATGACACAAGATATATTTCCTTGATGAATATCTCTCCTAATATGGCTAGCAACATTGAAATTTAAGGTGGTATGGGACACCTGTCGATATTAATGTGGATAAAAGTACATAATAATAATCAAAATACTTTCACTGATTTAGAGTTTTCAAATTTTACAAAATTTGACCGAAAATTAAGTTTTAATTTTTTTTGAAGGTTAAAAAATATAAAAGCCCATGGGGATTCGAACTCACGAGTTACAGATCCGTAGGTAATGCTCTAATCCATTGTGCTACGCTGGTAGGTAACTGATTTGGGAAAGAAAAAAATATAATTGATTTTATTGTTAATTTCGATAGGAAGTACGTCATAATATGGAGAACAATTTTACTAAGCAAATGTTCTATGTTGGTATTCATGCATGATGTCTAATTGTCTGAATGAGCTATTAATGTAAGACCCATTATACATGACACAAGAAGTTACGATTGGGCGAAAATACTCGATTATACTCCAGTTCATGTAGGACCCAGTAAATGTACATGATAACTGAAGTTAATAATACTATTGGGTGGTTATACGTCATTTTACACAAGTTCATGGAAGTCCCAGTATACAATGTACATGGTAGGAGGAGTCACTATATATGATGTTTATTCTTGATAACTCAAGTTCAATACCACCACACTGTCTGGGGCAGAGTGACTGTATGATGTCACAGTCAGACAGAGGCCGCTCTGTGTGGCTCATTAATGTTCTCTGGTTGTAAGGAGACACTGATTTAGGGCGCTCTCCTCTTATTGAGAGAGGGGCCTACTTTAAATTGTTCTTAACAATACTGTCGGAAGTTTTATTATTTTTTTTTTTTTGCACATTTGAACATGCTGAGAGCTAAAATATCATGCACAAAGGTATACTCTAGTCCTACACACCCCCCACCCCACCCCCCCCCCCTTCCTCCAATCCACCGGATGTCATTTCTCCAAAAGATCAAAACAAATGCATGGTGATGAGTAATTAGTATCAAAATGGTATCTTTTTTTTTTAATAAGAGGAGCAGTAACAACCAAGGAAGAAGGAAGGGGGAGGGGGGGTCCATTTGAATGTTGTACAGACGATCAGTACCCATTCACTGCTCAAGTAAAATTGGATGAATTCTCTGGCTGTTAATGATATATGATCAGGATAACACAGAGGGGTGAAATGTTGATAATGTGCATACCACAAATAATTCTGGTCCAAGTCATGCACGATTCTAATGGTGCTGAAGATGCTGGTATTTCGTTTTCATTTAAGGGGGGGGGATACTTAGGTTTTATGTTAATTATGTTTTCATTGCACAGTTCATGTTGTAGACAAGCCAGAAGATGCTATCAGACAAAAAACTTACAGACAACTTAACACAGAGTATATTATGATTGTTCATACTTGTGGAGCAGACTGTGTAAATTATTCCAGTGACATTTTATTAGGAATTAATGAGTTTAAATGGGGAGTCATTCATCTTGATAGATAATTACCAGCCAGCTAAATAAGAAGTATATATACTTGTGTGTCGTAACAATGGTTACAAGGTCATTAGGGGGACATAACTGCTACACAGTAAACTGATCCATTAATTGTGAAGTCAATTAGGATAGTGGGAGCTGGTTTCCATGGATAATCCAAAGTGATCGATTTTTGGTGACATAACTTTGTTCTGTAGATAGTTTTTTCCTGATTTTTCCAAATGACTGAACTGTGTGTTCATCTTTCGTGAATGACTAAATTACTCAGAAAGTGAGTGAATAACTGTAAGAAAAAGCCAGTAAGTAACTGAACTTGCATACAGCTGACCTCAGCAATATAATTACTTGGTCGTAAAACCTCTGCTGCTGGACTTTAGGTCACCGTGTGTCCTCACCCTGTTTCAACTTTTCTCCAGTCTGCATGATTTCACTTCACCCAGATGGCGTGCAGATCAACTTCTTATATTGAGTAAGTTGACCTTATCTTAGCAGAGTTGTGGCCCTTTGGACTTTAATATTTGTTCCCTCTCCCTGTGATTGTGAGGTGTACTGGACTGGCTATTGGTGTAGTGGGCTTTGTGATGAAGTTTACCCCTGGCCCCACCACCAACTTTCCTCAAGTCAATACTCGGCCTCAAGTCAGAGTTTTGACCTCAAATTTATGTTCTTTTTTTTTTAAAGATTTGAATTGAGGATGGAGTTGAGTGATTTGAAAAATAGGTGAGAGCGGAGCCTGGTTAACTTGTTCTACTTCACTACCAGGGTTCGACACTAACTTTTTTACTTTGGTGGACCACAGGTCCACTGGTCAAAAATTTTTAGTGGACCTTCACAAATTCTGGTGGACCTTCATTAATGTTGGAATTTTTGTTGAATAAATTTTCTTTCATGCTATTCATGCTTATTGAATGCAATTAATTTGAACACATACATGTGTTATCTTCTACTTTACTGAATTTTTTTTTCCTACATCATCATTTCCACAAGTATAGCATATTTACAATAAGGCAAGAATTTTTGGTCTAAAGATTTCACTTCTCCTTAACAGAAAAATATATAGAAAGAACTAAATCAGAGAGACTTCATTTATTTTATTTAGTTTGCAATGATAAACACAAATTCAAAACTTAATTTTAAAATATTGTTAAATATCTTGGGACAGACTATACTTAAAATACATGTAAATTGGATTAGAAGTCTACAACAGCAAATAAAAAATAAAACAATTTTTGAAAAAAATAAAAGCTTATCTAACTTAAGAAATTTGATTTAACGTATTTATACCTTTAATAGAGAAAATATCTCGTCATTATTTAAGGGGAGACAGGACACGTATCACGTGACTTTCATTGCAATTATACTTGGATGTGCTAACTCTATTATGACGTCATAATTGATTTGATTGTATGATGCTATGATGTCATTTATCCATTATGACGTCATACAGGATTTGATAGATTTTTTTCCTGTACTTAACGGCTCTAAAGTAGTCATTTTCACAACATGAGATGGGGGAAATTTTAAATTTTAACTTTAGAAATGTAAATGTATAAAATCATAAGCGGTTAATATAATCAGGTATATATTCTGATAATGATCCGTTCATGTTAATTGATAAATCTAAATAATGCATAACTTTTTTGATAGTTTAAAACAGAAATTGTCACAAAAGGTCATAATTCCAAAATAAGGGGTAAGGGTGATTTCTATTGTAGTATCTCTCTTGAATGGCAAGAAAGTGGCCATGAAAATTTTATAAGTAATAAAGCGCATGCTAAGGTTGATATATGAAATTTTGTTCAAAAATTAATTGACAGTTTTTTTTGTGCCATCACATTTTGTTCAAATTTAGAATCAAAAACTTCAAAATTTGAAGCGCTGATTTGAGCAATATTTTGATAAAATTATGATATTGCTATGTAAAAAGGCCAATGTTGTAATTGATTTTGAAATTTGTTTCCATTCTTAAAATTAATGAATATAATTTGCAAATAAATTCCATCAAATAAAATATTTATTGCAGAAAATTGAAATTGTTAAAAAAAATCATAATGACAGACAAGGGGGATAATTCCTATCAAAATATCTTCCTTGCAAGGTAAGAAAGTAGTCATGAAAATGATGCATGTTGTAGTGGACATCTAAATATAAACGTGCTAAGAAAAACAAAAAATTTTATTGACAAATAATTTTGCACTGCAACGTCCTGTCTCCCCTTAAGCCAAGTGACAAATAAAATATGTCTCTTTGCTTCAGTGTATTTAGGGGTATTAGTCCAACCCAATGACCCTCTTACCACCGTTGTGTAGAGGATAACCAAATGGTTAAATTATGATTGTTTTAGTATGGATTTTGCAGTGAAAATGTCTTTGTTAATAGTCAACTATCCTTTTCTTGCCAATGAGGTTAATTTACACAATCATGAACTCACAAGACAGAGTGACTTCAACTTAATATCTTTATGAGGAAATTCTGGTGAAGTTACCGCGATCACGAAACTTAATTCATTTATTCATTTGTGGTTGTCAATTTTAATGTAAGAATTTGCATTAAAAATTTCATTTTTATAATAAAAGTTTAAAATTTTAGTGGACCGACGGTCCACCAGGTCCTGAACCATTGGTGGACCTTCCCAATTTTTGGTGGACTCGGGCCCCCGGTCTACCGTTAGTATCGAACTCTGACTACCAGAGCAAAATTCTTGCTGTAAGCTTATTGAAGGGGGAAATCTACAATATATATTCTCTATATGCACACATTTTATAATTAATCAACCATGATGCATCAAGCACAACTTACTCATATTAGGATTGACAGTAAGCAGAAGCATGTACATTCAAGTCTGCACTCTCAAAAGAGTCCTGGCAGAGACCCATACACTGTGCCATGAATACCCCCATCACTGATGTCTGTCTTATCCAGAGACCTGCTTGTTTTACAGTGACAACTGAAGGCCTTACTCAAAGATTGGTGACCCCCCACCCCTTACTTCATTCCCCTCAAAAATCGGTGACCCCTACTCTCCATCTCATCGTCTGAGACACTTACAGAGCCTCTTTATTGTGCAATCAATGCAACACTTAAGATCAGTACCCCCCCTACCCCCTTTCTCCCTTCCTGTCAATTCTGGAAGGTCAAGTTCCAGTTGGAATATAAGATTTTAAGGTTTTCCTAAATGTTATGAATATCCATAGCTAAATTAGTAGAAACATACAAGGCTATAGTAATTGAATTTTGTGCTACATAGAATTGATTTGATGTATTGATTTGTTAATATTATGTTTGACCTCATTTGATTTGAAGTGTGTCTCCGTTTGCTAAATGATTAGCCACAGTCTGTTGTTTTGTTTTAAAAAAAATTGTAATTTAGTTGCCAAAACAGAAAGCAACATGAAAAGATTGCTGGGGATAAAGAAATGAATATCTTGTTTTTAATTTAAATGCAGGAGTTGATTATGCATAGAGACCATGGATCCTGCATATCAATCAGAAAAAACTCTGCAGCTTAATTTAATATTAGCACTTTTAATGCAATTTGCAATGATCTTTACATTTGAATTATGGGATAGATTTATAAAGCACAGCATGGATAGACTCCCAGTGTTCCACTAGAACCTGTTCGTTCCAGTTGGACCAAGTAACTGTACACACACAAACACACACATATTGCACAACAAGCATGTTTTAATTACCCAACACAAAAAATATTTTATCATATTTAATATCCCTGCTACCTCTTTAAACTTTTCCTGCGACTTTTTGCTTTGACCTAGATTTGGGGGGAAAGATTTGTGTATTCATTGTGAAGTAGTACTACGCTGCCTGACCGATTTAACGATAAGTTCATGGCAGGCTCAGTAGACATGTGCCTTTAATAGCTGTTTTTAAATCAATCTTGTCACAGAGTGACTGAAAAGTGTTCTTGCATGTTTCACCTGAGGGAGAAAAAAATATCAGTAATTTCACATAATCATGAGTAGGGCTGTCAAATGGAGGATTTGATTAACATGTGTGTGTCTGTAATACCAAGATAGTATAGAAACCACCATCCTATTGGACGATATTGATGGAAGTTTCGGAGGCTCTGCTGCTGCTGAGATGTAATGTGAAGGTTGTTGGCAATGTTGTGTTGTTTTCTGAGGATTTGACATTTAAAGACTTGTTAAGTTAAGGAGAATTTGATGCAAATGAAGAATTATCATAGTTGAAGTCCGTGAAATTCACTCTCCATGTGACCTACAATAAAAAAAAAAAAGAAATGAAAAGATCTGTTTGCGTTGTCGTGATGAGAAATAATTTCTACAAAAAGGTTGGTGTACAGTAGCATTGTGAACTGTGGTGTGACAGGGAAGGGTCCTCTGTGTAGGTAAATAGATCATAAGGCCAGCTTATCTGTAGATTGCAATCACCGTCACAGTGATAGGGATTTTGTGAATTAACTTTCAAGTTGCAGGGACATTGCGCAACAAGGACCAGTGCCACATGGGCGAGTGCCAGTGTACAATCGATGTTTATTGGGGCAGGTGAGACATGATTAGCAAGTGGTTTCTTCTCACCACCTAATTCCTCACTGCCAGCTACTTTCCATTACTTACCTGGAATTTAACAATTATCTGCTGATTAGTGAGATATTTTTTCCCACTGTGAGGCAATTGACACATACGTAGGTACAAGAGCCCCCTCCTCGGTGTGACATGAGCGAGGCGTCTGTCGGCACAATGGTTGGAAAGCTTGATTGCCGTGACAGGGATTCAAGCAACAAGCTTGTTGACAGCAGTTCCAATCGAACGCCACCACCTGTAACATCGGCAGGGACTGGGGCCACGAACACTGCACCCACTCAGGTCCAGAGTCCACACAGGTCAGGCCAAGCACCCTGGGATGGTGTTCCTGTGACTCACTCAATCCAAGGTCCACAGCGCCAGGCCTTACCCTGGGAGACAGTATCTGTAACCCAGTCAGTCATACCATACAGTCAGAGCGGTTGGACTAGTGTGCCAAACTCTCCTTCTTTAAAGCGATCCAGCTACTCAAGTAAGCGAGACTCGAGCTCTGTGTTTGAGAGCGAGTCCGACTCGGAGCTATCTTCCATGGAGGGTCCCAGCAGTTACTTCAGCTTCGGCAAAAACCTGCAGCGTTCGCAGTCCAACATCTCTGAGCGGTCCTACTCGTACCTACAGGACAAGTCGGTGAGCAAGCCCATGTCTATGTACGGCTCGATGGAACAGCTGTACTCGGGGGGATACCCCTGCTACACCAACTTGGGCTCCCCCTCCCTGTGTAACACTGGCAGCACTAACTCTATCCCGGCCAGTGTGGGCAGCATGGATATCTACTATCCGTCCTACTCTGTATCCACTGGATATCCGGTCTCCTCGGCTGGATACAGCCCTATGTGTCAGAACATGTACCACCCGTACTGGATGTGTTACAGCTGCAGGAAACCCAAGATGTAAGTAAATGTCAACACACCTAAAAAACCCTGCTAATTCTCATAATTAATTTACTAATCAACTGTGATATAAAGTTATACTGTAATAAACCTGTCATCATTTCGTCTTGCAAACATCTGCAGAGTGGCTTATTTTTGACATGATGCAATTAAGACAAATGACAGGTAAAGTGCATAGTCTCTCCTATTTCTCTCTAATAGGCGAAAATGACAAATTATATTGCATCTTTTTTTTGTTGGTTTTATTCATGTTTCTATGAAATGGTTGTAGGCCATATAATTGTTCGCTTAATATGCGTTTTGTTTGTGCATCCTCACATGCGGTTATATTGACGTAGATTTCCATTGACAAGTTGTGTATTGAATGAATTGCCAGTTACTACAAACTTCAAACACACTACAGTGGAGTTTTCCATTAAATCCCTTTAACAGATTATCAGATCAATTTAGATTGGGGCAGGTTTTAAAAAAAAAACCCACCAAAATGTTGAAGTGGTGATAGACATGATCCATGGACGGTCCCTAAAGGGACCGAGTGTTGGTACATGCAACATTCTACAAACGTGTAGTAGTACAAGTGACCCAGATGTTGTTTATTCCACAGATAATTAGGTTACCACGTTGTGTATTTGCATGTAGAATCAGTATGACCTTCAGCATGGGCTGTGATCGTTGAATATGCATGTTTTGAACGCGAGTGTTCTCAAAGTGGACCAATTTAATCTGATAGGAGAACATTCACTTAGAATTCTATTGATCATCGAGTGGAAGAACAAGGATCAATAATTTTAATTTCACATGTAAAAAAAACCCCGCTTAAAACAAAAGATAAGAAACAAAATTAGAATATTAAAAAAAGTTATGAACACCCTGCACAGAGCCTCTTCAGTATATTGGGTTACAAGGCTTCATAATTCATGATTTCATGTGGTGTAGAAATATACGGGAAAATACCCCAGGGGTGAAATGGTCAGTGGCAAGGGCCCATCCTCTGTTACTGTAGGCTTTAATACGGCCTTATACGGGTCCTTAGAACTGAGCATGGTCATAGTTTAAATATTGGGCTCTAGCTGTCAGGCTTGGGGGCTACCTACTCTATAATACCTGCCATTCACAATGAAAAATAATGTAGAAAATTGCTCTGAGATTCCACTGACCCTTAAGAGTGTGATATTCATGAGCAAAGAAAGATAAATCTTGATCACTTTTATTTTCTGCCATTTCAGAGTTACTGCTCTTCTTCCACATATTTGCCAGATTATATTTATTACCTCCCTGATTTCTAAAAGAAAAAAAAATTGGAAAGAGTTAATCTAAGTCAACCACTAAGTGATTTTTTTCCTGGAGGTCTTCCATTTTATGATGATGTAAGGATTGGTGATGAAATCGTTCTGTTTTATCCTGTATGTACTAGAACTTGATCGGTGTCATTACCGCGGGACTTACTTACAGATAACCTACTTACGTAGCTCATACTTCACCTGGTGACGTACCCAGGTATTCTAATCGTTCACCCAGCAGGCACTGTCCAGCTGATATATATAACGCAATGACTTACAGTGCATTTCATAAACTATATGTATAGCTCTAAGGAAATTATGATGAAATTTTACTCAATTTGATCATTTAATGTTCATTCATAGTAACATGTTACAACTTGGCCCTGAGATACAGTCTTTTGGGGTATCAAACCAAGTTTCGTGTTTTCGGAAGTTTGAACAGTATCTGTACACAATGAACAAAACATCACAAATGAAACTACCTGTCATCATCAGCAATGTATAAACTATTTGTATAAACAAAATATAAAGAGGAAACATCCTACTACGTTAATAAAACTATGTGTGATTTAATTTATGTAAGGCCTAAAAAAAATAATGGTTTGTTTCCGCTTTCATGCTGAAAAAAAGTGGTCGGTAGGTCGGAAATTTTTTTTTATTTTTTCAAATAATTTTTTTTCCTTTAATATTGCATTATGCATACATGCCGGTTAGATACTGACACTACTGAATGGTTTAAAATGAGAAATACTTTTAATATCTTTTGTGATTAAGCTGGTCTAAAGAAAACACAGAAATGATATTTTATATCAGATACTTCCTCTCCCAGTGATGAGAGCATTATTAGTCCATCGCCAGTTAACTCCCAGCGTAAGCGGTTACCTAATTTCAGCTGGGTGGACTGAGACAATGTAGATAAAGTCCCTTGTCTAAGTGCACAACACACACCATCAAGTGACCACAGCAGGGTTTGAACCAGCGACCTTTAGGTTACTGGTCTAACGCCCATAACCACTGAGCCATGTGCTCTGTATACTGATAAATCAACAATTTTATATGCTTTCAAAAAACTAAGTTTTTTTAAATACAAAACTAATCAAATGTAGACCCAATTGCTGCATGTTCAACTCCGTCAGTATGGGATATTTAGAATCGTGTGTGTATACATTGACCTGAATAAATGAGAGCTTACACCACATATTGGTAGGATACTTTTTGTTTAAATGTTTACATTAATGCAGAGCTATAATACTTCAAGGCTTTTGAGGTCAAATTTTGTATACATGGTGACGGATTATTATGGATTACAGCTTTAGCACTTTCCTCTGTTTCTATGTCAGATACTTAATGTAGAGACAAGTTGTGCAAATGATTAGTATGTCAGATACTTAATGTAGAGACAAGTTGTGCAAACGATTAGTATGTCAGACACTTAATGTAGAGACAAGTTGTGCAAACGATTAGTATGTCAGATACTTAATGTAGAGACAAGTTGTGCAAACGATTAGTATGTCAGATACTTAATGTAGAGACAAGTTGTGCAAACGATTAGTATGTCAGATACTTAATGTAGAGACAAGTTGTGCAAACGATTAGTATGTCAGATACTTAATGTAGAGACAAGTTGTGCAAACGATTAGTATGTCAGACACTTAATGTAGAGACAAGTTGTGCAAACGATTAGTATGTCAGACACTTAATGTAGAGACAAGTTGTGCAAACGATTAGTATGTCAGACACTTAATGTAGAGACAAGTTGTGCAAACGATTAGTATGTCAGACACTTAATGTAGAGACAAGTTGTGCAAACGATTAGTATCAAAATCACTTTGTTCGGTTTGATTGACGTCACATTAGACCATTTCCCATCTTTCCACCTTTAATGGCCCAATATTGGCTTTTTTGCGTCTTTATCTGTGCGACCCATAGATCGACCAATCTAAAATCAATACAGTCATATATATGCTTTTACATTGGTGATGAAGCTTGAAACTTGTGGTCGATGCATGAAGCCATTGTTTCCAGTCAAAATATGGCTTACTCCCACTTACCCAACATTCTGAAATTCTCAATACATGTAATTCCCATGTGTCCAACATTTTGATTTCACGCCTGATTTTCTGTGTTTACAGAGTTTTTTAAATTAAACAAAAATTCTAGTGGAACAGTGATTTCATGAAATTTACCAGTCTGAACAAATATTCACAGGTCCATATTTGACTTTCAAATTAGATATAAAAAACACATATATTTTAAAACAAAAAAACAAAAACAAAAAAATGGAAAATTTATATTTAATTAAAAGTAGAGAAAATTTTCCTGAAACTCTACTGTTTACTTTTGATTTCTTTGCATTGAAAATGTAAGCATATGTTTCATAATTACAGTCTTATTAATAGATGTTGAAACTGGTCAATGCTTTATGTGCAGATTCTTGTAAAATGAAAGTCAAACTAAACTGGCAACTGTTTCTCTTGGTTGGCAAGAGCCATATTGTTACGGAGTAAGGTCGCACTAAATGACTGAATATAACAAATGACATAAAATTACAAAAAAAATATATTAGGGTTGAAATTTGTTATCATTTTTGATTTTTAAAATTTAAATATAATTCTTCAGTTAAGTATCTCACATATAACATTATTTCGTTAATTAGCCTTATGTAAATTTCTATCTGGTCAATTGAAGATGTTTGCAAACATTTAAATACTGCTTGAAAAGATGTTAAAGTCTTGAAGAAGTATTTTATATTACTGGTAGGGCTGTCACGGGTACCCGAAATAACCGAGAACCGCGGAACAATTTGTTCGGTTCGGTTTCGGTTCTGTTTTTCCGGATTTCGGTTCGGTTCCGATTTGTGTAATAGAATCCGTATTCTATGAAAAATGGCGTCGAAATTGAAAGGCTCAGTAGTGTGAACTTGTTGTTTTTAATAAACATTGACATGTATGCAACTAGCCATGTATACCGATGATTATTCACTCATCCTAAATAAAAGTATCACGCGTCAATTTACCTGTGTATAAAGGAGAAATACTAGTTCAATAAACAAAGATGGCGGCTTACGATTCGGACATTGAACATAATATCGTTTTTAAATATCTGATTTAAAGCAGAGACCTAAATAACAATATGTTTCTGTTTAAAATCATCAAATGTATTTGAATTTCTAATCAGGAAACTAGTTATTGTGTTGAAGATTGTTATTAAAGAGTGAAGAAATAGAAAAATAAACTTTTGAAGTTACAAAAAATGAATTTGGTTTGAAAGTTGACCCGAACCGAAAAACCCGAAACCGAACCGAAAATTATATGACCCGACCCGACCCGAAAATTTTTGGAACCGTGACAGCCCTAATTACTGGACATTCTGACCGATTAAATAAGAAAAATTATCAAACATTTTAAATATTTACCAGTTTTGCCGGTGGAACGGGCTGATTTAAAAAACTATGTTTACCATGTAAAGTCTGGGTTATTTTATGACTAGCGCACATACTAAAAGTAATGGCTGAAAGTAATGAAACTGATGATCAACTAATTGTCAAAGGAACAACTAAATCGAGAGATGTTCCAATTTCAGGACCAAACAAATTATTACCGTATCTTACATGGTCCTTCAAGCTGGGTTTTTTTTTTCGTACTTGGTTTCATCTATCGTTTAATTTTCAAACCCCAAAAGACAATCTAAGAAGGACTTTCAACAGTTCCATTTTTAAACAGTATAATTTATTGTACTGAAATCAGATCCTAATTAATATATTTTTAAAAATACCAATCAGACTTAACGGATCATGATCGAGGTTTCCAAAAGGAGGTGACCAAAGGGGATTTCCAAAAGGAGGTGACCAAAGGGGATTTCCAAAAGGAGGTGACCAAAGGGGATTTATTGATAGCTGTTTCAATTGATCAAATTTTGCCACTTCAAATTACATAGTTTGAAAAAAAAAATGTAACAGTTGGAAATAATTCTTATAAACAGCTCTCTCTCAAATGGATAAATTCACCTAATAACTTGAACATTATTGAAAGCCCTGAATAAAAAAAGAATACTCACAGTGAATGGAGACAAGGCAAGAGGGAAACTGTCTTTAAAGAGGGATAACTCTTATGTTTCTGTACTTAACAAACTTATCTTTGATGTTTTCAAGGGAGTTTTCTTAAAACTGAATTTGAAAAGAGAGGGGTGGGGGCAAGGACACAGATAATTTAAAAAAAAAATGCATTTATTAATGTACAATGTACATGGGAGTTAACTTTATTAGAAATTGAAATGTTGTTCTTTAGGCCAGCATTTTTTTATTTTTAGATTTACAAACCCGCCGCTCGGTTTTCTGAGTTTTTAGAAAAAAAATAAAATTTAAAAAACAAGATTTTTTCCCCCCGACAGCAAATCTTTGACGGGATCAAGATTTTTTTGGTTCGGGATCGAGATTTCATATTGTAAGGCAACAACTTCCTGTCTAAGAATGGCGCGTGAAAATGTTCACATTGAACTGATGTTTGCATTTATTTTGGCGTGGTTTAGTCTGAAATTTGTTCGTGGGGATGGTAATGCCTAGATCAACAACTTTAAAAGATCATACTATCTTGTCAGACCAATATGTAATTAATGCATGTCGATATGTTGCAAGTGGAAATTTCCTTAAGGAACCGGTCACTCGAGCATCCAAAACGCAAAATAAAATAAAATTCTAATGCCATTTGTTTAAAGAAAGTTAACATATTCTAAAGCAATATTGTCTAATGATTATGTCCATGCTTAACACCTCTGATTATATGTTTATATATAGCATTCCGTATTTCAACCATTTTATATGAAATTTTGTTCCTTTGGTTTTAGCAAAGATTACCCTTAACAAATAAATTGGAAAACTATTTGTAACTAGCTAAAAAGTTTATATGATACAACTGTAACTAAAGATTTTAAAATGATAAATGACCCGATCCCTGTAAAATGGCAAATGAACATTGCTACATTTAATATCAAAGCTGTATGTCTAATATTCTATTGTACTATTTCACTGATATGTTTCACAGATTACATACTTTTCACATGCTACACTTCATGCTAAACTTGATGCAGTTACACACCACTATCATAAAGTTGCCATTCATTATATTATTAGAATAAAGATGATGTCAAAAAAAACCAATTTTTCCTCCTATACAACATTACAGTTTTGTGGTTTGAAACCTAAAAAATAATATTTGGTCAAAAGTGAATTTTATTTTTTTTTTATATCCTCCTCCTACGGAACTTTATCATTTTGTTGTTCGTAAACCTAAAAATAAAAAAATGCTGGCCTTAAAAAGAAAAAAGGAAATAAATATTTAAATACATGTATTTATAATTTTTTTAATACATGTTGTGTAAAAATACTTATTGTTTTATAATTTGATTTTTTATCAACATCATAACAATGTTTTAATTTCATAGGAGAAAGTGAGCTTGATAAAACTGAGGGATTATTTTCATCAACATAATGCAAATCCAATTCTGCAAATTCTGTACTCAATGAAAGGGAAATAACTCTTACTTCCTTGTGAATTGTGAAGTAAGACAGACAACCCTTATGTTGCTTCACAGCAACGCAGAAGTTAAATTTAAATTTAAAGAAATCTAATTTTATAACAATATGTACCTGCATTAAATGAAACAGGAAGTTAATTGGGTATTTCCAGTTGGAGCAAGTTGCGAGGAAATACGTGATTTGCTTTTTATATATATCGAGTCTATAATTGATTTTTGGAAACACGATTGGGTGAGATTGAGGCAGTGACTGTTGACATCCAATACCAGGCTGTAATGAGGTGTGTTCATGAAATGTTGTGGTCTGTGCTATGTTCTTTATCTATCTAGAATCGTAGTCTACCATCTCAATGTCTGTAAATTTCCATCAACAGCCTGGAAAAAGTGTGCCAAGGTAGGAACAAATCTTATGCATTAATCAGGTCAGTTTATTTTTGTGTACAGATATATTTGTTACAATGTTAACCTGTGTAATTTATGGGTAGTGTCACATCCTACCAAAAAATGCACAGACATTTCCCAAGTGACAGATAAACTTTGTCACACAAATTAGATCTAGGTACCCTATGGTAATGATGTGCATACAAATTTGGGAGGACTTTGTCAGGTGCTTGCCATTTGGGCACCGAGTGTGAGAGTTTTCAGGCGATGTAAATTTATGATAAGCTTTTCTCAACAGACCTTAAGGTGTATTCTTCCTTGAATGCGCAATAACGCAGTTTCCAACTTTGTTATGGTGCACAAACATCTACATGTGGTTGTACCAAGTCACTTCAACGGGAAAATGGTGTGCAGATCACGCTGTTCATTTAGGAAGGCGCAGCAGTGATAATGCACCTCAATCAAGACAATTTTTTCTCGGCATTTGTAATTTGTTTACACTCAAATACTCAAGAGACGCCCATTGTTAAACCCTTTTCAGCCAAGTTTTTGAGTCATGTTTGGATCCTGTGAGCTCATGCCTATTATCTCAATTAAATTTATTTAGCAATCTCTCAAGCATGTGCATGCAGACAAAATGCTCTAGGAAAGATGTAGCTCCAGAAAAAGATGTTGGAAACAACCCCCCACCCCCAGCCCCCGATTCCATTATTCCCCTTCCTTTACCCTCTGCCCACCAAAACTGTGTAAGTTTTGTAATCTGTCCCGATTATATTATGTATCTGTCACTAGAAAGTGTCACACTATTTGTTAGTACAAGCTTAATTGCTATACAACACCTAAAAAGCAATAAATTACTGTCTAATGCATTAATTAAAATAATATATTTTTATAAAAGTTGATGAGATATTATATTTAAAAGATGTTGAATTATGCATGCATATTCTGTCTGGAAGGATATTTGCTCTGTATACATATGTAGCTGACTTTGTTATAGGAAGAGAAAACTTAAAAGTGCACTTTTCTAATCTCCACATCAATAGATGTATTGTTGAGTAGTTAAGGGTGCTTGCTTTGATCCCGCCATCACTTAACCTACACTATTGAAGAAATAAATGATGCAATCGACCAGTCATTCTGCCACATGTATAGGGCCTTGTGTTGATATTGTTAGTCTTAGAACACGACTCTTGCATATTTGACATTCATTTATGCACATTCTTTTCACTTCACTCAATCTTGAGGTAAACAGATTTTTATCTTGCCGGCTGGTTGTTTGATTGTTACCTGTATTTTACCTGTATGGCCCCCGTTGGAGGTAGATTTGTCGAATTCCGTGTGATGTCTTGTCGTGATTGATACGTACATTGACGTCAAACGATCCGAAATTTATTATCGCCCAACCACTCTGTTATATTAACGCCCGTTATTTTCACCTTTGCTATTATTCAGAAGTTTTAAATGATGCAACTTATTTTCATGATTATTGAAACATATAGTCTAAGATCTATATACTCCCACTTAAAATCCTCCATCAAATTATGATCAGAATTAGTGGGCAGATCGAGGAACAAGTGTGGTTCCTTATATAGAGTAGTTAGGTTAACGAGAGAACACCTGAGTCAGGTGTGAAGAATTGCGGATCAGCTGTGCACTGTTGTAGACATTTTTGTGCAGGTGGTGACAGTGTGCTGAGGGAGCCACAGGGTGGTACCTTGGAAGCTTTGTCTCAGAAATGAATCACCGTTAAACATTTAGCTGTCTACTAGTTTGTAAACAAGTCTTTAGAAAAAAAAGTTATAGTAAAAGTTTTTATTCGGATGTGAAATTGCTTTAAGCTTAAATGGTTGTAGCAGCATTTCAATCTCATATCAGCCATTAAACTACCTAGTTTTTAAGCTTGTTATATAGCCATAAGAATGCTTTTAGTTCTGATCAGTAAACTTTATCAATTTTTCAAAACAATTCTGAATCCATTATTCACACTCAACAAATGTTATGTGATTTGAAATATGACGTTTTTTCCAGAGATGCCTCATTGCTCCCAGCAGGGGAATTACATTGAGGTAGTGATTGTAGCCGATCAATCTGTATATAGAGATTGGGATCTTCCTTTACATCTTCTTAGATTGACTGTAGTCATCAGATTGTTTGAAAGAGGACGGGGGATTGAGGGATATGGCCGGAGCTGTGACTGTTTTTTTTATGCAAAGTATAGCTCTAATCCTAAATTGTCCAGTGTAACTTACCCATAACGTTCCATATATCTAATTTGAAATGGTTTGGTAGTCTACCACTGTAAAAGTTTGTTTAATTTAATTGTCTCTTGGTTTTCACTTCATTTGAACTTTTGGCAACTGTTTCAAAGTTCCTAAATGAATCAATAACTTGCCAATCGAAATGCTGAAATTTCTGGTTTGAACTAGTCTTGAAATTTTTTTTTTCTGTAGCAGCAGCATCCATAGAGTTCCATACAGGTTACTATCTATAGAACATGATATTGATCGGAAACCAATGAAAGTTGATTGCATTCCCCAGCCTCATTTCTCCCATTGTTTTTAAGAGGGGGTAATAAACAGGAAATAAAGGACAATTTCGGGAAATAAATGACAATTATGGGGAGGAATATTGACCAGTGCCCCTCCATGCTCTGTGTGATGATGCCAGCAGCCAATGATAATGGTGTGGAAACTGTAATGATGGCCAAACTGTTTACACCTCTATCTCATGGGGCTAGTTGTAGAACACTTGGGAGGGGGCAGGGTATCCAACATCTTCTATCATCTGCTTCCTTTTTTCAGAAGTTGGGAAGGAGGTTATTAAACATTTAGGCTTCTTCCTGAAGAGGAGCAGGTCATAAGGTAGCAAAAATTGTTATTCAAAAGCCCGAGGTCTTTGTAGATGGCCAATTGTTGTATCACTTGGTTATTGACTTGTGTACTAAAACAGAAACAGAGACTTTATGTGAGTTTTACAATTATTGACAAAGAACTATATATGATATGAGTCAAATTCGGCCCCAATAATTTGCCATTTTTTAAAGTGTTCTAAATACATTAAATTGTTATGTTATTTTTACGAAAAGTTGATATAAGATATATTTTTCACCTATTTATTTAATTTATTTGCACTCACTGGCAGTATATGACGTCAGAAGTGACGCTATTTTTATAATTTAATCAAAATCAATAAAAAATTGTCATTTTTCTTATCGTTTTTTGAATGGGAAATATAGAGCGCAGCTTTGAACAAGCAAAAATTTTTGTCACTTATTAGTCTTGAATAGATACATCTCTAATGAAAATATATTGTTTGTTCAAGGATGCGCTCAATGCTTTCTGAAAGAAAAACTGCTTAAAAACATTCCGTTTTATGCTAAAAATGCGAAAATGGCGGGAAATGATTAACTTTGTGATGTCATATTTCTAAATTGTGGGCACTTTACTCAAAATGAAAATTATCATTATGAATAAACTTTACATGTATATCTGTACAAAGAAAACAAAGAATTACAGTAAAATGATGGTGTTCATTTTAGGGGGCCATTTTAGGCTCAAACCATATATAGTCCTTTATTTTGAACAATTTACTGTAACAGATAAAGGACAAGTGTAGCACAAATCAAAACAAGTTATGTTAAAATGAGACTGTTTGAATTTTGATAGAGATAAGCCGATTATCATTGCGTTCTGCTTCTTGTATCGTAAAAAAGTAGGCTATGTCAATATTTTGAATTTTGTATCAACAATGCTAACCTAATTAAAACAGAAAATCAGACAGGTTTTCCAAAACAAACCTTAACAAGAAAATTTCTTGTGAAATAAACCATCAGAAATTTTAGTTACAATTGTAACATCTAAATCTTTGTCAATGTGCAAAAAAATTCCAAGGAGTCTGTAGATGCATGGATTGACCATAAATCATCAAGTTAGGGTGGGTGGGGGTTAAGAGGAACTGGCCAATAGAGAAATGACTGTCCCAAAATCACAAGATAAAATCACATTTAACCTGGCCTAATACCCCGAAAAACCTCCAAAACAAAACCCTACCCTACTTTCCATTTGGGTAGGGAGGGCAGAAATGTGTTGGGGGTTGTGTGGACTTGTCAGTAGAGAAATGACCGCTGGACTGTGGTCTGTGGCCAACACTCCAAGAGAGCAGCGACTTGTGAACACAAACATCTGTTTTAAATTCCCTTGTTTTTCTGTAAACAGATCTGATGGCCTTAAACTCACAGCTTAGGTTCATTTTGCGTTTGTACAATACAGGACATTTAGTTGTTATTTGTGTATACCCAGTATATATATATACAAGTAAGCTGTATATATCCTGCAGGAAGAAGCTTCAGTGCTTTGTTGAGTAGAAATAGCCCTATTGTATTGTGACATCATCCTGCTTCGTGCAGTAATGCCCAGGGTCAGTAACCTCCACCCCCTAAAACAGCAATCCCGGTGTTGACAGCCAGGGCGTTTGTCCCACATGCCCTGCTACTAACGACCTTGCCCTTGCACTATGTAGAGCAACGACCCCTCATGTTGTACGGCAGGAGCTTACCAACTGATCCTGTGTTAGTCCATAGCCTTTCACTTTGTATTAGCCCTATGGTACTGTTGCAATATGAGGAGTGCTAGATCTAGGACTGCTAGTTGGTAGTTGCGTTTTTATTGAAAAATAGCAACCAATGATCAATATATATTCTGTGCTTGTTGTACTCTGTCTCCTCGCATGCCTCCAGATTCTAATTTTGATTTTTTTCGAGTTATTTCTGCGTTATTTCTATCATGCTTTACACGTTATTGTTTTTTCCAATCAACAAAATATTAACAATGCCAAACCACTTTGCTATGGGTGGGGAGGTATTTTTTGGGGTACAAAGAACTTTCTAAAATTATCTTTTCCTGTCCACACCAAAATCAGTCTCGTATAAACTCTTTCAGTGTAAGTCTGAATAAACCTCTTTGTTAGCTAGTTCAGTTTAAGATTATTTATGCAACATAGCATTCCAGAAAAGTTAGACTTTGGACTTATGGGTGCAGTCAAAATCTGATTTTTTGTTGTTTTTTGGATGTTGTTCTGTTAAAAACAAAAACAAAAGCATCATGAGTAAGTGTTTGAGAAATGTCCCGTGTATTCGGCTTATGCGTGCAGTGACTGTTGTTATATCACATTCATTGTAAGTAAACGCATATAATACGCAATTATAATCAATGCAATACTGTCCTAAATTGTTATTCAGGATAATATTTTCCCGATCTTGGACTTTTGACACAGTTTGATATCTGGATTTTTTGGCACACGGAGTGCGTCAGCGACGCGGACACTTTGTCAGGCCCGCTGTTGATTCGTTATCTTCTGTAAACTTGTTCTATCGCCGGCCTGACATGATATTTGTCTGATTGTGTTGCAATGCTATTCTAGAAATTTGACGCGAGACATATCTAGAATACTTATTGATAAAAAGAAAGTGAAATGCAGTTTGACTGAATAATTTAGTACTAATTTTGAAATTGTCACTCACTTTTCCTTATAAGGAAACAACTGATTAATTAAGCAGATATTCCACTCATACATCATTTAATTTCATGATTCAACAGATTTTGAACCAAAAAATATCACTAATGTGGGAGTTAATTTCATGCAATTTACCTTGTATTGCATTTGTTAGATATTTAAAAAAAAAAAATTGATTTGCTAATATTGATGTGTTTTTTCTGCCCATCTTAGATCGAGAAGAGCCCGGTAAGTGTTTTGTGTTTGGACTGACTATTCTGATCCATGCTGTTAATTCAGTAGATTAAACGTACACCACATAATTTTACCCAGTAATGTCATGGGTTTAATCCTTCCTTCAACAAATTATTCTTTCACTCAGTTTTTCTTCTTTCACTCCTGTTGTGTTGGACTTGGACACATCCATTAATTAAATCAATGTGTGAAACTGACTTGCACAATGAGAGAGAGAGAGAGAGAGAGAGAGAGAGAAAGAGAGACAAACAAGAGACGAGAAAAAGAGAGTTACTGATGTAGAATGGGAAGTTAATAGTTATAGTTTTGGAAATGGAGGGAGAGAGAGAGAGGAGACAGAAACTATTGAGTGAGAAAGAGAGACAGATAAACCATAAAAAGAGAGAGACAGAGAGAAGGGAGGGAGGTTGTTAACCTTATAGAAAGTGGAGAGGAAATGTTACTGTCTCAGAGACGGAGACCATTCACACTCTGTGTGTGGAAACTTGTTTCTCATGGATGTCATTAACCTGTAATGGAACATATTTCTCAGATAAATCCTATTAACACTAATCCATGTGCAGTAATCCTCTCCCATTTCTGTCAACATCTTTAAATCCCTTTTGCTTTTGGGGACTTTTTTTCTGTTGTTTATGTCAGAACACTGGGGATTGGGAAGCAGCTTTTAATGCCATGGACACTGTAGACTCTATATATAGGTCAATGACCAGACGGCCAAGTGTATGGGAGAGTTTTTTTATAAGTAAAAAAAATTCTATTTATGAATAGCTGTAAAATCTGTCTAGCTGACTGTACATTTCATTTAGCAGTTTAAATAAGCAGTTTATAGATATATTGAGAATGAGTGAAATATTTGGCAACATGAGAAATGAACTTTTAATGGTTTTCATTTTCGTTTAATGACATTGTCCTGACTTGTAACTTAAATCAACAGACCACATCCCTGGGATGTCTTCAGGTTTAGGGTAGATCCTCATGGAAACATAGTGCTTCTATTTATAGCGCGTACAGTTGTACGAGGCGGTGACTCACAGATTTCCGAGTGGTGTGGTGAGGTGACTGACTATTCTCGTGCTACGATTTCCTGAAATTTCTTAACAACGCCCCAAAGTCACACCACTATGATAGTCCACTATTATTTAGGAGTTGAAAGAGTCATCTCTGCAGAATTTGAATAGGGACTATTGATCTAACCATATGTCACTGGGTGGTGCTTACTTTTTGTTTAGTGTATGGAGATTGTTTTTTGTCAAATTGTTTGTTTTTCCAATATTGAAAATTTCATATACACACATTTAAAAATTTAAAAAAAAAAAGGGGGGGGGGGTCAGAATAGTTGAGTTGTTACTGCATGCTCTAAAAGGCTGCTCTAATTAAACAGAGAGGAAATGTAGAGGTCCTGATGGATCACATTAATGTATGTTTGACATTTATAATGAAGTGTTTCGTTAATCTGTCTTCTGATGCCAGAGGTTTTGTTTGATGTCCGATTCGCTCTGATTGGCAGCCAATGTCTGAAACGACCACACTGTCTACATACAGTACATGCAAAATCAAATCATTTCAAATTCAAATCATAGGAGAAAAAACAAGTAGAAAAACAAAACCAAAAAAAAAAAGAATGACATAATAGCTAGCAGCACAGGTTTTTTTCTGATTTATTGCATGTCTCAGATATAATTCAGGTCTTTGTGATGAAAATAAATTCTCAGCTGTTTTTGTAGTGACAACCTTTCATCTCTGGTGTTATTTTCTGGATCAAACCAGTATTTGTTATGTAAATTTATTTCTCCATTCCCATTGAGAAGATGTAATAGGTTGATTATATCATTTTGAACAATGCAAGTATTGGTTGGTTACAGCCGAGAGGATTGCATATGTAAGTTCTAAATCTTGACCAAATGTGCAGGGACTTGTTTGAGATAAATCAGATAAAAATATTTAACTGTACATGTAATTAGTAAACTTTTCTGGAGAAATATATTCTGGGCTGCCATCATTTTGTCAGTGAGGAATTAATTTGCATACATTTACCATTTTAATTTTTTCTGTTTTTAAAAAAGTTGAATTAACATGTTGAAATGTAATGCAAAATGTCAATATTTTGATTTGCAGTGTTATTGTTGAGCAGATAGTTGTCATGAATATTCATAAGGTATGAGTTATTGATTGGTTGTTGGTCCTGTAAGCCCCGCCCCCTGCATGTCTTTGAGGGTTTTGATATATATAGAACCAGAGCTCCATGTTTGTGTATCCATTGTGAATTACCTGTGCAGTTGATGAGAGCTATTGCTGCTCATTTATCTTGGCATATGCTGCAGACATCTAACATCTACTAGACTTATATCTACCATCAGACACTGAATGAAAAGTGAAAGCGAAACACTTGAGAGGATTTTCCTAAAGTAACGTAACGGAAAATTTAAAAAATCTATATTTAGCCCTTTTCTAGAAACTGACATAAGACCGATATAGAAAGTGATTGGAATCAGTGTATAGGACTGGAGTCAGTTGAGGTCGAGACAATGTGTGCGGTAGGGATGTTTCTACCCGAGATGGACCATGCAATATCCCATCAAAAGGAGTCCCTGTTTAAATACTTGGAACTGCATTCTCCAAAGAGAAATTATGAGGACAGTCTTCTATTGAACTCCATTACTTACCTACAGAGCTGTTGGTAAGTACATCACAGGGGGCCTGAGGGAGGGAGGGATAGAGAGATAGAGAGAGGGGGGGGAGAGAGTGCCAATAAATGTCCAACAATCCCCACAAACCAGCCATTCATTTTTCAAATGTCCTCGAGTCAAGCCAGAGTCCAGCCAGCCGTGTTCTTTCCTCTTTACATTAACACATCATCACCAGTTAACGCCCATTCATGATTTAATGGATATTGGTGGATTAAGTTATACTGTTGTCATATTTCTCCACCCAATAATGATTTGAACAGCTAGAATGCAGACATCATCTTTAATTTCTTTTTTTTTTTGGGGGGGGGGGGGGGGGGGGAGCGGGCATTGATTTTTGGGGGAGTAGTTGCTGCCCTGATTGTTGGGGGGTGGGGAGCGGGCATTGATTTCTGGGGAAGTAGTTGCTGCCCTGATTGTGCTAAATCCCCAGTGTTTGTTATGTCATATCTCTCCATAGGGTACGGTATTATTTGACTTTATTTAGAGAAGTGGACAGGCAAGAGATAATATTTTATCCTATTCAGATAGGTGCACCCTAAAGTGAAATATCATACAGCACCCATATTCCAATTCAATTCAATTTAATGGAATCTAATGTCCCTCGGAATGTTTCCCGCATTGTAATGCTACTCTTTGCAGTCTTCCTAGTCAAGTTTTCTTTGTTCTCACTGGGTTCTGTTTCTGTCTGCAAAGCTTGTCTGGAGCAGAAAGGTAAAGAGGGAATGCATTAACAGCCGCATTAGTTCCTATTGATCTCGTTTCCCAATGTCTGCCACTAGTTGTAAAAATATTCCATTCAGTGGAAATTTCCTGTCTTAGCACCGCCAACCAAGAACGCAATTGATGCTTTTTCCTGAATTTCTTGTTTATGTTTGTGTCAGGTGACCCAGATACACCTCTACCTAGAAGGTCATTCAGAAAAATTTTAAATTGCGTTTTTATACGCATCAGATAACCAGTTCTTGGACAAAAATATTGTTCTGTTTTTATAAAAGTAATTGGCCTATTTATCAGCTGATTTATACACACTGTCAAGTCATGCTGAATTTCAGGGAGGCATTAGTACATTAAATGTAATGCCAGTCCGAGTTGAAGAGAGTACTAGTTTGAAGCTTGATATTGAGTTGACTCTGCATGAAGTGTTACTGGTATTTCAGTCACTGTATTGGTGAGTACAGGAATGAATTAGATGTGGGAGCTGTCCATTATTTGATATATGTGTCCATGGATTGGGTGTCCAGAAAGGAGTGCAGGTGGGGAGAGGGTGTTAAGAACTGCATCCTGTCTCTTTGTCTTTAGCTTCTCGGTATTGATTGATGTAATATTGGCTATGGGCTGTTTTCTGTCTGATATGTTATGTTTTCTGCCCAGTGTTTATGGTTTGTCCACTCGCTGCCCAGAGTTGTATGTACTGGGCTATAGTACTGGTACATGTGTATATGTTTTCTGCCCGATGCTGTATGTACTAACTGGGGTGGTACTGGTTTATGTATGTAGAATGATGGGTCTATGCATGGCCCGTTACTTGGGGAAGTGTTTATCAGTAATACACAGTTTGACTTCCGCTCTCTGAGAGAGACCTCAGTGAATTATGGATGATCTTGCGCGAGGATTATCAGAATCTTAGTTCCGTTGGGCGTAACTTTTTACTTGTGCAGTGTGCACCTGATGGACCCTTAGATAAGTGTGTTGTACTATGCAAAGCAGGGAGTTGTATGAAATTATGGCCCAAGTCTCCTTGAAGTGACTTTATGAGAAGGTTCTCTGGGAGCTCAAGGTGTATGAAGCCAGATCGTGTTCAAACGCTCTGCTGTGCTTAATTGTTTACCTCCCAGCCAGAGAGAGAAAGATGGAGTCTATAATTAGAAATGTTTTATCTAGACTGGGATATCATCTGGCAAAAATTTCATCACTTGGTTCTAAATGAAAAATAAGATCACTACTCCCTTCCATTGAACCAGGATTTGCTAATTATTTTTGCTTATTATGAGATGTTGAATTATTCCAAAGCAAGATTATTTTTCGTAATGTTTTGTTAGATTGTTGGAGAACAATAGACCTGTGTTCTCATTAAAAATGGTTTTATATTTTTTAATATTAATTTATGTTTTAATTAAAACAACAAGAATATGATAATCAGATGACATAAAAAAAATGATGTGACCCAAGTTAAAACATTGCATAATGATCACCTATTGAGTTCCTACCGAGAAACTTTAGAAAATTGTTTTTCTACCGAGAGAAACTTACTTAAATGAATAGGAGACAAAGATTGCAGCTAAGTCTTCATAGCAAAAGCAGATAGTCTTCGTAGAAATAGCAGGTAAAACAGGTATGCTGCCTGATCTCCGCGATTAATCAATGTGACCTAATGCATTCAATAACTAGTTGTGAGGTAGTTACCGCGCTCTTGTGTCAGTAAGTATAACAGTAGATTTAGTGGAATTACGAAATGCCTGGAATTACTGAATGCTTTGTAATAGTTGAAATATGGGACAAAGTTCCCCTGAGTGCTTCTCTGAAAACTGTCAAACATTGCAGTGATGTAGGCCAAATTAATACTGGATCTTAATCGTTTAATTGTGCTTAGTTTCTGTGTGCTGATGTATTGATGGCCATGAGTATCTATAAAATATCTGTATCTATGTATTAATATGTTTTACGGTGCGACCGTTGGGGCGAGCGCAGCATGTGATCAAACAATGAATTATGATAAATCAATAAAAATAAAATTAACAACGTAAATAAATTTGATTGCAAAATAAAATAAAACATACCTATTTTTTCAGTAAATTTCCATTATCCATAGTTTATAAGATTTCATATGTTATAAGATTTGTTATTTATTTATTTATAAGTAGAACAATAGTTTATCTCAGATACAATGTTGTTGGATAATAAAGATTTTAATATAAATGTTCATTGCACTGTATCTCCTCTTTTAAAGTGATTGTAACGTCCGTTCATCCCCTTTTTCGCAGTCGACATTTTTTCTTATTAATTATATTAATTTTTTTTTTTTAATTTACGCTTTAAAATATTTGCTTATCATATTAAAGGAACATGGAGTCCCCCCCCCCCCCCCCCCCCGCCCAATATGGGATTGAGAGCATGTAATAAATGGAAGTGAAAATAAAGAAACCATTGAACTGCTAAAGAGCTGAAGGATTAGAATTTTCAGAATTTTGAGAATTATCTTTTTTTTCTTTTTGCTTGTAAAGATTTTTTAGATGAGGCTGCCACCCCCCCCCCCCTTTTAAAAAAACCGATGCTACGTGTACGTTCCTGGAAATTACCGTAATTATAGTGAATAAAATAAATGTGAGCATTCATCCAAATGAGTGCAAGTTACAGCTGTTTCCTATATCTGAAGAAATGTCCTCATTCTTTAGCTTTGCGAGATTTTGAGAGGATTTTGGTAATTTCAGCAGATTTACAATAACTTCAGTTAGAGTAATTTCACCTTATTGTGACGTCAAAGTTCACGTTGGTTAAGTGTCGTCTGACTCTTTAAAACTCCCCTGAGAAATAAAAGTAAGCGAAGTATATTGTTTTATTTACTTAAAAAGCATGATGTTCTTAAAATTACAAATCTTATATGCTTCTCAAAAGTTTTACTTTGATTCTCGCGAGAACGTGAGGACTTGGAAACCATTGGTACTATGAATTGTGGGTCCAAATTTACTGACGCCGAAAAAATCTATCGGATCAATGTGCAAACCTTTGTGACGTCACTCGATTATTTTTTTTTTTTTTGACTGAGAGTGTACTGAGGTGAACTTTAGAGGTAACATTGACTGTATGTCGTATGTATACATCGTTATTGTTTTGATTGTCTTGCTGATTCTCGTGAGAGTGTGAAGTAATAAAAATTGCCATGATTACAGGGAACTACTGGGACGATTAAAACAATGCATTACTGGTCCGATTTACTGACGCCAACAAAATCCGTTGAATGAATGTGCAACTGGTCCGAATTTTCTATTCACACGCCTTGCCGTTAGAGCTCGCTTCGCGCCGGCGCTGCGCGCCGGCGAGCTGCGCTCGCTATAATACAGGGAACAAAATGTTGTCATTGTTGACAGCAGGTCAATGTAGATATATTGTCAAAAATTTTAAATATGGAGAAATGATTTTATTATCAGAGTTCAACAGTACTGTTTTTAGCAAGGATTCGGTTTATAGAGGCTTTCTTTCTTTCAATATTTCTTTGATGTTAAAGTTGTCAGGGTTTGTTATGTAGACCTGGGGTAGCTATTATGTAGACCAGGTAGCGAGGTGTTTGCCGGCCGGCCTTGGATCAGTGTAGATAGGAGATTAGCTGCCCACAAGGCCACATAACACAAACAGTTTGACCCGGACAACTGTAGAGTCTGGCCGCCACAAACTGCCTTGGTCAGCAGAAATACACTGACCACCTCACAGCCAATCAGAACTTTTAAATAGGGTCAATGTTTGTCCACTCTTTCTGTCCAAGGATTAGTTGTTGTTTGACCTTCAGAATTTTAAATTTTTATTAGATGTGTTTAATTTATTGATTAAGTGAAACCATGGAATCATAAATGTGTTCTGAGACAAGGGTAAATGGAGGCTACTATTTGTTAAATGAATGCGAATGAATGCTAATTGTACACACTCTCATTAGCTCTTTGAAATCTGACAGGTAGAAATGATATATTCCTTTACTTCTGCCCTAGTCTGTCCTGAATTATGGATTATGCAGCCTACCTGTAGATCTGCTTTGTGGCCATTACCCATTCACTGACCTATATTTAGACCCCTAGTCCAGTGCTGACCAGGCTACATAGACGATATAGACGGTGCTTGTAGGTATGAAATAGACATAAAGTGTTGTCACCTTTATGTAGGTCGTTCAGTGAACAGGAATATTAATGGGCTGTAGAGTGTCGTTAATTGCCCCCTGACTAGCTTGTGCTAGGCTTGGACCAGTTATGGCTGGTTCTGTGATAGCAGGAAATGATTCTGTACATTTTAATAATGAAGTGGTAACATATCCCCAGTGTCAATGTTAGACCATCATATTGACTCAGTTCTGAAGTATGGCCTGTTTATACAGCTCATAAAAGTTCATCAGTGGAATTCAACATAACATTTAAATAATACAGAGCAGACATTGACCAAAAATTGCAATAAATGCAATAGTATTTGGTGAATTGTTTTATTTTGAATAATAAATTCAGGTACAAGACACAATTGCACAACAAAGAAAAATAACAGCTGATTTTTTTCTCTTGAGTTGATTTAATAAAAGCTTTTGTGTGTACCACATGTTGGTAACTGTATGGCTGAAAGGGCACAACAAAAATAATGTAGCTAGAATAATAATGGCTTAATGCTTGATTTAGCGATAACTATTGCCCAGAGAATGCAACAAAAATAATAATGGATTAATGCTATATAATGATTAAGTGATAAACAACCCCGAAGGTCAGTGAAACTTAAGAACCAGAATCATCTAGAGGGGGGTGCTGACCCAGGGCAAATACTATTGACAGTGCTGGAGTAACTACTCCACACAAACACTTCACTCTGGCCTTGTCCGCAGGTGCCCTCTGACAACCTTTAAACACGTGGGGGCTCCCTGCTCTCCACTCTCTACACGTGTCTGCTTGGTTGGTTGTGTGTGAATGACCAGTAGTGGTAACTGATGGACATTGTCAGCTGAAGTTCACAAAATGTGTGTGAAAATTCACCCATTTCCACTGACATTGCAGATGCAGAAGCAATGATGCAAAAAAAACCGACAATTAAAAAAAAAACATCCTACATATATATATGTTATGATACATGTATTGATTTCATTAGGATTACAAAGTTTCATTGAAGAAAGATTTAATCCTATTTTAATGAGAGCATGCATATATATGTATAAAAGCAGATAATCTGGTAAACAACTTATGGCTTTAAAAGAAGTTCAAAACAAGGAAAAGCATTAAGTGAATGCACCATTCTTTGAACTTTCTTTTGTGTGAATTTGCTGAACTGAAGTGTTTTTAAAGGGAATCATGTAATAGCAAACAATTTTCACTGATCAACACTGGGGTGTACAGATCAATGTCAAGGTCAGATCTCAAAGGGCGTTCAACTCAAACAGCTGATCAGCAGGGAGGCGTTGTGTAGAGACCTTGAACAGAGACCGGTAAACAAGCCTTACTGAGCCCCGCTATATTTATACCCCCACTTCAGAGGACAAGCCAGTGCTTATCTAGTACTGTAGCCAGTCACTTGCTGGTCATATCTCTCTGTGTGAAGAGCCGGGATTAGGGCGAAGGTCTCACAGTAATTAGCGGATCTGGTTTACGCTAGTCCTGGAGCGGAAGTAGACAATGGTATATATAACCTCACAGGTCGCCCATGAATCTGTCATTCAGCGCTCGGCAAGTCTAGTTAGCTGGCTTTGGATAGCAGTGTGTTCAGACATGGATTCTCTCCTCAATGCCCCCCTGTGCAAAGAAAAAAGCAAGCATGAAAAAATCTTGATTTTACGGGAGATGCGCACCATTCTACAACTCTTCATGTGCTTTGAGTGTGTATTTTTGTTTGGATTTTTTCTTCAAAGTATATTTTCTTTAAGATGGGCTTAAGTTTGTTCCTGTGTCTGTTATTGTAAACCAAAGGATTTGTGGTTACACACAATAATTAAAAAAGTTCACTAAATTTGTGATAACAGCAAACACAATGACAATGCCTTTAGTTAGTTAACACAGGGTGATTGCTGTTGTAATATGCTAACTAGCCCAGTATTTGCATCTTATGTGGTATTTCTGTACCACACTGGGGGAATCCCCTCCATAAACATCTCCCGGCTGTCAGCGCTGATTGAAGAGTTGACAGCTTGATGTTGTTCTGGTGACATTTCTGCTATAAGGAAGTTTTAGACCATGTCTTATAAATGCTCAGACTCAGATGAAAGCGTTACTCAGTACATTGTAATAGTCACTGTGAGATTGTGAGTTCATGAGTTTTATTTTTCTATCTTTGTAGTGGTTCAAGTACAGTGGCCATTGACAACAAGATCGAGCAAGCAATGGTGAGTATTACTCAATACATATACATGATATATACCAACTCATCTCTCATTTATAAATCAGTCCTAGAAATAGAACAAAAAGCAATTTTTATTTAAATAAGAATTGTCTTTCGATTCTCAAATTAAAAGGAGAAAGGTTCACATACATAAAAAAACATACTATCCCTAAATATCACTGTTAGAAAATTGTAAGCATCAGATGTTAGGGTGATGTTGTGTGCAGAAAGTTGTTGAAGCCCTGCAGAGATAAAAACAAAGCTGTTGTGAATATTATTGCCCATTCTGCAACACTGTGACTTCCTGATGTAATTGTTGCTATGGCAATAACCAGTCATCCATTATTTTTTATGAGTAATGTTTGGCAAGGTGGTTTTGGGTTTTTTTTTGGTATTTTTTTTGTGACTATTAGAATTTAGTGCTAATTAAATGATTTATCTGAATTTTGAATTTGTCAGAATATTATAAAATTATTAGATTGAGATTAACTTAATTTTGATGCTTCTTTGAATTATGAAATTTTTTTTGGTTAGTTAATATGTCTATATTTTAAAAAACAGATCTTATTAATTTAAAAGCAGGACAATTATTGAAACATATTGTGAATGTTAGAGTTTGCAATTATTAGGCGAATAATGATAGGGATTGATAAGGCAAATCAATAACAGGTGAACTTTCTGCACTGATGTAATGCCGACATACTCCTAATAATAACATGTAAAAAGTGCTAAATGCTGCTTCAATGTGACACAAATACACTGTGAACAGTTGTATAAGGAAAGATAATGCAAGACAGATTACATATATAAAGATAAAGATAATGCCTGTTTCATGACAGTCTTTGTTCTGTTTCCAGGACTTGGTAAAGAGCCATTTGATGTACGCCGTCAGAGAAGAGGTTGAGGTTCTTAAAGAACAGATCAAGGAACTCATTGAGAAGAACTCGCAACTGGAGCACGAGAACAACATCCTGAAGGCGGCGGCGAGCCCCGAGACACTGACCCTGCTGAGTCAGCCCCGTCAGCCCCCTCCCCCACCCTCATCGTCATGACAACCTGTCACCTAGGGCCCCGAGACGGCCCCACCCCGCTACAAGCTTCTAGTGGCCCGGTACCCTCGGAGGGCACCGCTAGGGACGAGTAACCAATCGTCCTGACACCCCAATATCCAGAGAGAGGCTATCAAACAGATAAGATCTGGAGTGACATCTGTTGGTGAAGCCGAAACAAGCATTGGGACTTGGTGCTCAGAGTGATGGAGGTCTGAACTTTGGGTTCGGATCGTGTTGTGGGTTATTTCCGTAAAATATGTAGATATACTCATCTGATGATACCGGTACAGAAAGATTGTTAATGTCTAATATATGTCATGACATTTTAAAGTGACACTAAAAAACATTTGGAAAAAAAACATGTACATTTCCAGGTCATCATTTGCCATTCCTAATGTTATGATGTAATTAGATTATATTCTACAGACAGGAGAAACTGTAGGACATAAATATAAAAAGATCGTCTTTTGTTTGTTTATTGTGTGATCACAAAAATTCCTTTCTAATTAGATTTTATTGAAAAAAAAGTGTTGTTTTAAAAAACATCAATGTCATTGAGGGCATGTTGTATTTTCTGTCATGCCAGACGGATTGGATCTGGCCATTTCAGACTTCTTTGTGCTCAGTTGGTGCTTTTAGAAAATAATTAGGTTTTATTGGGCATAAACAAGAGAATGTCTCGGCCAGTACTATAGGGGAGAATTCTCACCATAAAAAATCCATCTGATTCATCTCAATTGTCATTAGAAATGTGCGAGTGGGATTTTATGTCAATGTTTAGGAATTATATGAGATTTAGTACATATCTCGCCAAATATGTAAATACATGTATTACAAAAAGAAATCTCTATATTCTTTGTGGAAAAATACTATTTTTTGATAGAACTGACCTTGGAAGAGATTTGTTCACCATTCAGACTGTTTACTAGCCATGTCCTCCTGTTTTTCCCTTTCCTCCCTCTCTCTCCATTGATATCATACAAATGATTTTTTCGTATCATTTGTAATTATTGTCTTTTAGCAGTATTTTTTAATCTAGTTGAGCAACCAAAAATAAAAAAAAAAATGAATTCAGAAACATGTAGAGTGATATGAACTAGAGATGAGGGCTAAGCTATTGGGTCATGGCTTTTTATGATTGATTTTATAAATCATTGTTACTTTTCCCCTTCTGTTTTTATTGATGATATCATTTGTAAATCAGTGTTCCTAAATTGAAAATTAGCTTATGATGAAGAGTGAGTGAGAAGGAGTCTGTTGAGAAACTCTAGAGTTTGGACAAAAAAAAGTGCTGCAACGTTTCTGTGATGAGACTGTTCTGTCACAGAGAGCGACAATTGTTTATGTGTTAACTGTAGCATTAATTCATTCAAATGTGTTTTAAAACATGTGATAAGCTTGGAAACAAAGTAATCTATAATAAAAGTTGTATATATATAAATGTATTGTGTTGTGTTGCTTTGGAGATGATATTTCAGAATTATTCAGTGTATAGGGTCCAGGTGACAATTGAAATATCTAATTGATACAGTATCTATTTTATTTTAAATGCATTATCTTTAAAAGAAGTGAAAATGCATTGAAGGAAGGATTTACCTGTCCAATTCAAAATTAGTTTCCAGCCTGGAAAAGCTAGACATCAAATTTAAATCTCCATAGAAAGTAAGATAAACAGGATACTTTGTGAATGGATAACAGAATGTTACATATAAAGGGAGACAACCAAAAACAATAACATTCTCTCATGATCTGTTGTGTGTGTGTGTGTGTGTGTGTGTGTATATATATATATATATATATATATATATATATATATATATATATATATATATATATATATATATATCAATTGATTATGTTGTAATTTTTGACTGGGTTTTGTGTACAGTCAAATTATTTGTATATGATAAATACTGACAGGTCTGTCATTTTTCCAAAAAATGAAGGAGACTACCTGAAAACAAACGTTTTATAAATATTCTATCAACTCACAATGCGAAATATTTGTTTGTTAATGATAAACTCATAGGTTTAGATGATCATGTGTTTAACACTGTTTCATATAAATAAAAGTTCTATCATTAATCCTTTTTACAGTTAAAGAATTGAAGTATGCAAATCATGATGTCTTGTGAATTAATCCAAGTTAACTAAATGCAAGCTCATCAAAGAAAATCATGGTCCTAGGGGCTCAATTTTATGAGGTATAGGGTTGCATTGTACTAAAGGAGAATGTGAGGAAAATTTTGTAATACACTGAAAAGCTTTGCATGGCTATTTTCATTTACTGGAAAGGGAGGGGTTATTTTTCTCTATAACAATTAAATGAAAAAATATTATCTGATACAGAAATTTCTAAATGTATTACATAGGTATTTTCATGTACAGTGAAGTTCTGAATTTTTAGCTTACCGAGAAGAAGCTGGGGGGAGCTTATGCTATACCCTCGACGTCGGCGTCGGCGTCCGGACCTGGTTAAAGTTTTTGTTGCAGGTCCTGTATCTAAGTTATTACTTGTCCTATCTTCACCAAACTTGCATGGATGATGCATCTGGACCTACTTAGGGACATGAAAGACTTGGATGCTGAATCTGGGCCATGAATTTCAGATGCTGGAGGAGGTTAAGGTTTTTTGGAGCAGGTTAAAGTTTTTGTTGCAGGTGCCCTTTGATAGCCATTTCTAATTTACTACTGGTCCTAACTTCACCAAACTTGCATGGATTATTATACTGATGCACCTGACAGGCTTGAATGCTGAATCTGAGCCATAGGTTTCGGATGCTGGAGGAGGTTAAGGTTTTTAGAGCTGGTTAAAGTTTTTGGAGCAGGTGCCCTCTGATGATCATATCTTACTTATTCCTGGTCCTAACTTCACCAAACTTGCATGGATGGTGCGTCTAATGATACTGATGCACCTGACATGCTTGAATGCTGAATCTGAGCCATAGGTTTCGGATGCTGGAGGAGGTTAAGGTTTTTAGAGCTGGTTAAAGTTTTTGTTGCAGGTGCCCTCTGATGATTAAAACTTAGTAATTACTGTTTTTACTTCACAAAACTTGCATGGATGGTGCGTCTGATGATATTGATGCACCTGACATGCTTGAATGCTGAATCTGAACCATCGGTTTCGGATGCTGGAGGAGGTTAAGGTTTTTAGAGCTGGTCAAAGTTTTTGTTGCAGGTGCCCTCTGATGATTATAACTTAGTTAATACTGGTCCTAACTTCACGAAACTTGCATGGATGGTGCATCTTATGATACTGATGCACCTGACATGCTTGAATGCTGAATCTGAGCCACAGGTTTCGGATGCTGGAGGAGGTTAAGGTTTTTAGAGCTGGTTTAAGTTTTTGTTGCAGGTGCCCTCTGATGATTATAACTTAGTTATTACTGTTCTTACTTCACAAAACTTGCATGGATGGTGCGTCTTATGATACTGATGCACCTGACATGCTTGAATGCTGAATCTGAGCCATAGGTTTTGGATGCTGGAGGAGGTTAAGGTTTTTAGAGCTGGTCAAAGTTTTTGTTGCAGGTGCCCTCTGATGATTATAACCTAGTTATTACTGGTCCTAACTTCACGAAACTTGCATGGATGGTGTGGCTTATGATACTGATGCACCTGACATGCTTGAATGCTGAATCTGAGCCATAGGTTTCGGATGCTGGAGGAGGTTAAGGTTTTTGGATCAGGTCACATGTATGATAGATAATAGTACTATTTCAAAATTGCATAGTTGGTTGATCTATAATATAAATGTTGCTTCAGATGCAGAGCCTGATCTCCATTATCAAGGATGCTAAACAAACTCCTACCTTGCTCAAACTTGCTTGGTAGATGTGTTTGTTGTTAATGTTATAACATTATTCCTATTATATAGTATTGTATGATATAATTCACTTCTGTTTTATATGATACAATATTATATCATATATTATATTGTGAAAAATTATATAATGAAACAATATGATATTGTATCAAATTTTTTGTATATTATGATATTGTATTGAGTCATGATATTGTTATGTATAGTATTGTATTATATAAATAATAAATAAATAACAAATAATACAATATAATTTAATACAACATTGTGTCATTTCATAATATCATGTAATTTATTAAATAATCCGTTATACATAATCATATTATACAATACTGTATCATATGATACAATTTTATATATCACAATATCATATGATACAATTTAATGTGATATAATAATATATCATATATTACAATATAATATTATACATTATCGTATAATATGATACAATATTATATATTATACAATATCTTATCATATGATTCAGTATCATACATTACAATATCATATGCAACAATATCATGTGAGACAATATCATATTGTACAATCATAATAATATAATATCATGTTACAATTATGTGATATATTATGTGATATTATATGATATTTTATTATATGATACTATAATGTATTATATATCATATACATATATTATGATATTTCATTATGTGATCAAATACAATAATGTATAAAACGATACAATACCGTATCATATTATATGATACAATATCATATATTGATTCAATGTCATGTCATTTGTTCGATATCATATTGTATCATTATAGTATCATATTGTATCATATGACATATATTGTATAGTATAATAGGATGCAAGATCGGTTTTTTTATATTATTGTATTGATAAAGATTGTATCTTACAATACTGTATGAAATGTACATATGATTTTCATACTGTTTTTTAACATATGATATACGATATTGTGTCAAAACAGTATCCGTGAATATCCAAGATTATTAATATGTATTTCATATAAAATGATAAAAGTTGTCTTATAAAGGTGATGCTTCATTAAGGGTGATGCGTCGTCTCGGTGAGCTTTGTTATCTGTGATTACCTATGTTTTTGTTTGGGTTTTTTTTTTAACTAAAACGTTTTCAATTTTAGATTTTTTTTCTGTCCCACTTGAAATTAGCCTTGCAGCGGTCCATTAGGATAATTTTAGTTTTTTAAAGTCAACTTTTGATCTTTTTTTTTTACCTTACTCTATTTTAAAGCACCTTTACGATAACAAAATACATTGCACAGAATCTTAATATAGCATTCTAAAATAATTTAATAATACAGTCATAAATTAGTGTTGAAAATGCAGTATTGAGTCTACAATTGAAATGTTTTGTAAAAAAAAAAAAATCAGTGCAGTTTTTGAAAGCTTGTGTACAGAAGCGTATTGCTGCCAGTTAAAAAAATATTAACTGAGTCTATATAACGATATATAATATATGTTAGTCTGGTCCTGATTTCTAAAAAGGGCGCTAGAAAAACGTTTTAACAGCAAATAATTATTATTTGGTCCAGCATGGTTTTTTATCATAATTATAGTAAGCCGGGTGTGAAAAAATATGCTAGCCTTCATGAAAATGTCGTTAAGTAGGTCAAAATGGCGATTTAAAATGGCGGACAGCCAAACTTCAAAATTCTCTCTTAAAGTCTATTCAAGGGGGAAAAATAACGACACACACTAATGAATTGGTCTAGCATAGTATTTCATCACATCCAAAGTGCCGAGTCTTAAAAAATATGCTGGCTCCAACAAATGGCGTTAATTAGGTCAAAATTGTGATTCAAAATGGCGAATAACAAAAGTTTTTAATCATAACTAAGATAAAGTTAGTCAGGAATGATATGCTGTTTTTCAAGAAAAAAGCGTTAATTATGTAAAAAATGGCGATTCATAGTGATGGACATCCAGTTTTATAATTTTGTTCTTAAGTTTCTTAAATGGAAAAAAGCGTGAAACAAACAATTATAATTCTGTTCAGCAAATTTTAAAATCATAAATAAGGCGTGCTTAGTCTGAAGAATTAAACTGGTCTCCAAAAAACCGTTTTTTATGTCAGAATGGCGGACAGCCAGATTTCATAAAATTTCCCTAAAGTTTCTTATAATAAATGGAAAAAAGCATGAGACCAACAATTATAATGATGGTCCAGCAAAGTTTATCAACATTATGAAGCCGTGCTGAGTCTGAACAAATATGCTGGCTATGACGGAAATGGCGTTAATTAGGTCAAAATAGCGTTTTTCATATAGGCTTACATTCAGATTTCCTAACTTTCTTTTTAAGTTTTTTAAATAAGAGAAACAACATGAAACAAACAATTGTAGTCCGGTCAAACAAAAGTTTTTATACATAATTATGGCATGCTGAGTCAGGAGATATATGCAAAAAGGCATTTAAATATGACCAACAGCCACATTTCATAATTCTCTTTTTAAGCCTTTAAGAGGAGTAAAATGTACAAGTATCATGTTATACAAATGTGCATCTGATAAATTAAATTGGAACACTTTCTCGAATAAAAAAACCAAAAAGTTTCACTCATTACAAAAAATGTTTATTTTCTCCGTTTTATCTTATTTAGGCGTTTTTGTTATTTAAACATTCTCTGTTCATGATTTTAAATAGCATTGTTCCTAATCTTTTCTGGGTTTTTTATTTACACTTTATTGACGGATCTGCCGTAGAAATAGTTGAGAAGATGTGGAACACCCTGTCAGTTCGTGAAATGCGACAAAATGTTGACATAGTTGTACAGAGGGAAAAATTTTCTGCACTACACTGTGGAAAGGGTGTTTTAGGCTTAGAAGACATCGGCTTAAGACGCTTATATGATAACAGGTGCAATCGGCTACTTGGGAACAGTGTATGACATCAAGAACTATTCTAGTATCTGTCTGTCTCTTCCTTAAACGCCTTTATAGCTATTTTTTTTTTAAATCATGTTTTCTTTCTAAGAGCCCTTAAGAGAGATTTAATAAAATGACTGTCCGCCATTTTTACCTATTTACCGCCATTATTTTAAAAGATCAGCACCATGCTGAACCAATTTGTGATAGTTTTTTATTCTAATTTATAAGCCTTTAAAAGAGAATTATATAAAAATTGGCCGTTGGCCATTTTTACCGCCTTTTTGACCTTATATTAACGCCATATTTTCTCATAGCTAGAATATATTTTTCAGACTAAGCACGCCTTTATTATGCCTCCCCTCCCCCCCCCCCCCGAAAAAAAAAACTTTTCTGGACTGAATTATTATTATTTCTCTCATGCGTTTTCCCCTTTGAGAAACTTTAGAAAAAAAATATGAAATTTAGCTGTCCGCCATTTTTAATCGCCATTTTGACCTACTTAACGCCTTTTTCATGAAGGCCAGCATATTTTTTCGGACACGGCACACTGTAATTATGATAAAAAACTTTGCTGGACCAATAATAATAATTTGCCGTTCATTTTTTTTCCGACTTCATCGGACTAGACTATGTCGTGCGAACGAGATACTAAGCCGTTTAAATCAGATGATATGGCATACGAACGAGATAATAATTTAAGTCGCTATAACGAGATAATTATAGCTTGTTATAACGAGATATTTAGTTGATAACAAGATACCAATTCGTTATAACTAGAGGATATGTCGTACGTACAAGATAGTACGTCGTACGTACGAGAAAGTATGTCGTATGTATGAGATAAAATGTCGTACGTACGATATAATAAGTCGTGATAACGAGATAATAAGTCGTAATAACGTGATTCTAAGTTGTAATAACGAGATACTAAGTCATTATAACGAGATAATATGTTGTACATACGAAATAATAAGTTGTTATAACGAGGAAATAAGTCGTTTTATAACGAGAGAGTAAGTTGTTATTATAATAACGAAAAATATGTAATATGTACGTACGAGATAATAGGTCGTCGTACGAGATACTAAGTAACTAAGTTGTTATAACGAGACAATAAGTCATATATAGGATACTAGGTCGTTATAACGAGATACTCAGTCGTACATAAGAGATATAAGTCGTATATGATAGGAGATAAAATCTCCTATCTTTTTACAGACATTTTACAGATTATTCATGGGCTACTTTGACCTCTTGACTCAGACTGATATTATGCAGGAATAACAGCGGATTGCGCAAACAGTGTTATATAATGGAAAACATTTGCAAGTGTAAATATTCTCATATATACCCAATGTTTCTATAATAGTTTTCTATTGAAAAAACATCAAGTGTCTCATTTAAATCAAACTCATTGATATCAGGATTATTTATTAATTTGTGCATCAACTACCATCGTTGTTGACTTCTCATTCTGGCAGAGTGAAGCACCGTGCCCGATAATAACAAAGTCGTATAATCGATAATTTAATTTACAAACAAAATCTGTTGCGCTAGCGCGTCGTCATTGAAAAGAAAGTTTACCTACTAAAATAACGAGAGATAGAAATATATGGAAAGCACAGTCTCCTGACCCACTATATGCATCAGTACACAAATACAGTGTAAACAACTGGGTGTTCCTATTGTAGAACCAGAGGGAGAGTTTATGTGTTTACTAACAAGCTACAGCAATGGAAGCTTAACATTTGATATCACACTTTACTAGTATATGATGAATTCGTCTAGAATAATTGGAATATAAGTATAATATTAACCTACAGCATAATTAAGAGCATTCACACGCATGGGTGTATCAGTGACGATTCACAAAGCGGCGATGAGTGATTAAATTCAGCGATCGGCCGATGTAAAGAAGACTGATAAGATTTTGTATGAAGTTTCAAGACTGATACGCAATATATTGTTGTTTTTCATACTTAAATTGTTAGGCCATTATTAATCACCGAATTCTCTACGGATTTTTCCGTTTCCCTATTACAACAAAGAGCAAACGGTGGGTGTGACCGGTCAGCAGAGGATGCTCACTCCTCCATGGCACCTGATCCTACCTCTAATTTTTGTAGAGGTCCGTGTTTGCTCTGCTCCTGTTTTGTATTTTTCCTTTGGACTTTTGATTTTAAACACTGTTTTTTTAACACTACATTTCATCTTGTGACGTTGTTTCATCAAAAGTAGAGTAGAGTAGATGTAGTGAGCAACCTTAAAACATTGAATATGATTATCTGGAGAACTAAAATTAGCTTAGATAGAAAGGTCTTTCATTTACTACGGTAAAAATTTAATTCACCGTTGAAAAAATTGTAAATTGTTACACTTAAACTTACAGCTTTTTTACAATACGTCGTAGAGACATCAGACCACTTGGGGTGGAAGCGTCTACCTTGGCCAATCAAAAAAACATAAAGGTCAAAGGTCAATTCGAAAATCTGTATGAGTTTTCATATGTCTTTTGTTTCGAGTGACATAGAGAAACTTTTTCGTGGATTTAGTAGGAAGACTGAAGACATTTTAAAATGCATCCCATCAGCCCTTATCTCATCTCTGTTTTGGTCCACTCCGCTCCCCACTTGTGAGGAGAGGTGCGAATCAGAAACCCTTGACTTGGGAAGATGCCCTCATCTTAAAATAGTTATAGAGTTATTGCCCCTATTGTGCAAAATGCTTGTTATCGCTGCCTCTCTTAAAATGGCATAAAGATCAAAGGTCAAGGTCAAATAAACAAAAATCATACTTAATCTTTAAACATTTTCTTTTCTCGAAGTGACGCAGGGAAAGCATTTCGTCGATTCTATTGAAACAGAAATGTTTCATACATATAAAAAATAATAAGGTGGAAAGACATCTTATTGTTCGAGAACAATTAGTCTACTAGTCTTCTTCTTCTTCTTTTTCTCCTCTATTTTTCTCAAAACAGATTTTTTTTATTAATAGACATAAATTAAAACATTATTTCTTTATGTAATTGGCCATGAAAAGTTATAGCACCAAATTACTCTTTGCCTGAAAACTCCCAGAACTTACACAGTTATTGCCCTTGGTGAAGGAAATGCTCGTTATCACTACTTTTTCTATGTACCCAAACTAACCGACTTACGCTAAAACACACCTAATATCGTAATGAAAACATAATTTAGACATAAAGAAAAAACTTATCTGTATTTTGTTATACAAAGTTTTATTCATTTATTTTTTTTTTACTAAATATAACATTAATTGCGGGGATAAATGATCAAGACTTAAGATCGGCACGTAATATTATGATTATGGATCGACATCGTAACAAAGCGTTCTTGAAAAGTACAACCCAATTGCAATTTGTCACAGTAGATAAAATCAGTTATAGTTCATTTCTGACTCTTATAATAGTGGAGTGACAATACCATCAAAATTTGATTTTAATGTATCACCCTACCTCACGGCTAATTTGTACTTTTTTGGGAAGATATGATATTAAGTAGTAATTTTAACCCGGTCGTAGAAATTTCTATGGTCAAAATTTAAAATAATTAAAGGTCAAAGATCAGTGACTGAAATATGGCCAAAATTCACAAACTGAAATAAATTGTGAAAAGTCGCAAATTATTTATCAATTTTACACATTTTTATAAGATTTTTGCTTTTGTAAATTGTATTTATTAATGTGAAACAAAAATATTTACATATAATGTATGTCTGCCTGTTTGTATGATTGATTTTCTTAAAAAAATAATACTTTTAAAGGTTGAAATGTTATTTTCTATATATATTTTATGATAATCACACACAAATAAGAAATTTATACAAAAAAAAAAATCAAAATTATGAGGTAAAAAGAACAATTAAGTCAGATAAATTTACATGTATATATAGTAAGTTTTGATTGTTACTTTAAATAAATCGAGATCTTTAATATAAAAAAGTGATCCAGGTACATAAGAATAGTTTATATCTGGTAGAAAAAATGGCTTGAAATACCTTTTTTTCATATGTTCGTCTTTACGTATGACCTCGCTGGAAGTAATATGACTTCAAATGTCAATACAATAATACGAATTTTAAGTTTTCTTGACGTTTTACCGATGGGACACGGATCAACTTTGATCCAGCAGGATATTTCATGCAATAATAAGTAATAATTGTATAATTTTTAGCTCACCTGAGCTGAAAGCTCAAGTGAGCTTTTCTGATCACTTTTTGTCCGGCGTCTGTCTGTCTGTCCGAAAACTTTTTACATTTTCGACTTCTTCTCCAGAACCACTGGGCCGATTTCAACTAAAGTAGGCACAAAGCATCCTTAGGTGAAGGGGATTCAAGTTTGTTAAAATAAAGGGCCACGCCCTTTTCCAAGGGGAGATAATTAAAAAATCATTGAAAATTTGTTGGTATTTTCAAAAATCTTCTTCTCAAAAACCATTTGGTCAGAAAAGCTGAAACTTGTGTGGAAGCATCCTCAGGTAGTGTAGATTTAAGTTTGTTCAAATCATGATCCCCAGGGTTAGGGTGGGGTCACAATGGGGGATCAAATTTTTACATAGGAATATATAGAGTAAATCTTTAAAAATCTTCTTCTCTGAAACTGATCAGCCAGAAAAGCTGTAACTTATGTGGAAGCATCCTCAGGTAGTGTAGATTCAAGTTTGTTCAAATCATGATGCCCAAGGGAAGGGTGGGGCCACAATGGGGGGGGGGTGTCAAATTTTTACATAGGAATATATATAGTAAATCTTTAAAAATCTTCTTCTCTGAAACTGACCAGCCAGAAAAGCTGTAACTTGTGTGGAAGTATCCTCAGGTAGTGTAGATTCAAGTTTGTTCAAATCATGATCCCCGAGGGTAGGGTGGGGTCACAATGGGGGGTCAAATTTTTAAATAGAAATATATAGAGTAAATCTTTAAAAATCTTCAGCCAGAAAAGCTGTAACTTGTGTAGAAGCATCCTCAGGTAGTGTAGATTCAAGTTTGTTCAAATCAAGATCCCCAAGGGTAGGTGGGGCCACAATGGGGGTTGAAGATTTAAGTTTGCTAAAATCATGATCCCCAGGGGTAGGGTGGGGCCACAATTGGGGGGGGGGGTATAAAATTTTTACATAAGAATATATAGGGAAAATTTTTTTAAAATCATCTTCTAAAACAAAAAAATTGTCTAGAAAAGCTGTAACTTTTGTCAGTTCAGATAGTGTAGATTAAAATTTGTCAAAATCATAATCTTCAGGAGTAGGGTTGGGCCACCGGGGGGGGGGGGGGGGTGTTAAAATTTTACAAATTAAAAAAAAATTTAAATTATTCACTTTATTAAAACTCTAATGTTATTATATACGGTTTTACTTTGTGCAAGCATTTTGACATATTATTCTTTAAAATTGTTTAGACTGTGGCCTCTTGACAATTCTTGACAATTCTTCAGCCTCATAAGGAGTTCAAAGTTTGATGTAGGTTTATAATCCATATATAAACAGTTGTTTAAGTCTGATCATTTTCTCGAGAACTGCAATGCTCAATATGTGATATAACTGTAAAATCATCCTGTTACAAAGGCTCATTGATAAACATAAGAATATGCAGGGGAAGTTTTTTTTATACAGGATCTATTATACGACATTTTTCAGAGATTTTGTATATGACTACGGAAAGCTGATTTTTATTAAGGTCTTCCGTTTCCAACGGAAGACCTTATTGTTATTGCTTTGTTTCTTTTTCCCTTTTATTATTTTTTTTTCTTACGCTTTTTTGTACAAGCGGTTTCTTGAAAACGACTCAACCGATTTTCGTGAAATTTTCAGATCTTGTATATATTGATAAAAGCTTGATAAATATTTTTTTATTTTAATGACGTCATTTCCGTTCGGGAGATATTGACGTTTTAGCGATTTTCAGAGGGTCTGATTGTCCTGTTATCTCCTCCTAAACGAACAGAGATATTGAATTCAAATTTTCAGGGATGGTAGACCAAAGATTGTAGATGTGTCTAAAGGCATTTATAGTTGTCTGGTTTAAAAGGCGTCGAAGCTCGCCTGGACCCGAAAATTTAGATTAAAAAAACGTCGTAATTTTTTCTGGTTTTCTTTGTTTATCTCTTTTCTGAAAAATATTTTGTTAAAACATGTAATGTAAAAAAAGTTTTTATTTACAAGACCTTTCATTTGGTATCAAGAAAAAGGGACTGGCCCCTTTAATTAGGGGACCAAAGGGCTCTAAAGTCTTTAATCTGTATTTCTTTACTGAGAGATATTTTGTGAAAGGTTATAGAAGCAAATATGTTTATCTCACAGTTATGTATCCAGGCAATGTAATGATTTTATCATGTGTTACGTAATAAGGGGTTTTTAGGGGCCGTAAGTCCAAAATTTCGATCACCCATATCTCAGAAAGCAAAAATATTTTGAAATGCAGTATAGAAGAAAAGTTGTTTAAAATGATGTTCTTAACAATATGCAACCTTCAAAATTTCGTTAAACGGTCCCTAAAAGGAGATAAGGGATCTGCCCCTAAAACCTTCTTTCTCATATATCTCCAGAACGGTAACACATTTCAAAACACTTGTTGAACAAAATGTGTTTAGAATTAAGTGCCCTTTTATTTGATATCAAGAAAAAAGGGCTGGCCTCTTAAATTAGGGAACCAAAGGGCTCTAAAGTCTTTTATCTATAGCCCTTTACTGAGGGATATTTTGTGAAATGTTATAGAAGCAAATATGTTTATCTCACAGTTATGTATCCAAGCAATGTAATAATTTTATCATGTGTTATGTAATAAGGGGTTTTTAGGGGCCAAAAGTCCAAAATTTCGATCACCCATATCTCAGAAAGCAAAAATATTTTGAAATGCAGTACAGAAGAAAAGTTGATCAAAATGATGTTCTTAACCATATGCAACCATCAAAATTTCTTTAAACGGCCCCTATAAGGAGATAAGGGATCTGCCCCTAAAACCTTCTTTCCCATTTATCTCAAGAACGGTAACGAATTTCTAAACACTTGTTGACAAAATGTGTTCAGAATTAAATGACCTTTCATTTGATTTCAAGAAAAAGGGGCTGGCCCCTTAAATTAGGGGATCAAAGGGCTCTAAAGTCTTTTATCTATAGCGTTTTACTAATAACTATTTTGTGAAAGGTTATTTAAGCTGAATTACCGTAGGTATAATACGTGTATATATCCTTACAATATAATGATTTTCTCTTGCATTACCTAATTAGGGTTTTTAGGAGCCAGAGGTAAACAAGTTTAATCTTTTCTATCTTAATTGGAAGAAATGCAAGTATTTGAAAAAGCAATATAAGAGAACTTATAAAATGCGATACAAAAAGCATTAGTTCTTCACTCTTTTTGCCAGGTTTTTTTTGTCAAAAATCAAAGTCGATGATGTCATATTTTCTTCTAAAAATCGGACGGAAGACCTCCTCGTTGCTTGCAACGAGATCGTGTCTAGTTATGTCTATTGTTGCTCAGGTGAGCGAAGTGGCCCATGGGCCTCTTGTTTTATTTAGAGCCTGTGTTCAGTGATTTTGAAATATGCTGGAGATTTAATAATTTTTGCAACATTGAAATGTAAAAGCTAATTTTTTTACTCATTATTTTTCATTATCACCAAAATTGAAAATCACGACTGACATTTGTATGCACATGTAAATCTGTACAAAATAAACATATAATTCAATTCAATTGAATTCAATTTATTTCACTCAAACCGTCAACATGACAGTACATGAGGTACATATATACAAGGATTTACAAATGTAGATATATAGTCAGAGGTACATGTATAGTACAAATAAGAAAAAAAAAGAATGAGAAAAAAGTACAAATGTTCAAGGAGGACAGACTAATTCAAAAATTTCATGTATAAATAAACAGAGTTTTTTTGAATTTTTTAAGTTTTAAAGTAGACATTAATTCACAAAATTTAAAGGTGTTTGGTCTTTCACAAAATCTAGGTTCCAAGTATTTTTGTCTGATACATGAAAAAGCATTACATTCTAATATAAAATGCATTTCATCGGCTATTTGATTATTATTGCATAAAGTACAGCATCTTTCATTCAGAGGAATGCCTAACCATCTACCAGTTTCCACAGGAAGTCGGTGATTTGACGTTCGAAATTTAACAAGTATTTTTCTACGTTTTGATGGTAAAATACTCAAGTACTTTTCATATCCAAAAGTTAATTTAAAAGTTTTATATATATGACCTCTGGAAGAATTTGTAATATCAGCCGACCATTTCTGCACAAACTGGTCTTTGAGTCTTTGCTTGACAGCATTTGTAATCCAATTAACATTTACAATACAATGTTCATTCCAAATATATATATTTTTTTAAATATTTATTAAACACAATACATTTGAATGCAAGATAATACCTCCGCAGAGGCTCTCTAGATATGCATCACCTGGGGTGCCAGGGGCCCCCTGGATCAGCAATGCTAATCAGCGGTATAAATAGATCATATGTCCATATATAGTGTACAAAATATCTATTTTCCTATTATTTATAATTGTATTTTTTAAAGCGTAAATAGGCGCAAATATAAATAAACACATACATGTATATATTATAATAGTAATGTAAAATAAGAGTACTATTCGGGGAAGTCATTCAGTCATTGATATTATGATCGTATCAATATTGTACATATATTAGTAGACATGTTCAAGTACACACATGTTCAATAATTTTTTTTTTCAGCAATAAATATACATATATATGAAGAACAAATATGCGGCAGGACTAGCATCAACAACCACAGTCCAAAATTGCCTACCGCATATATGTAAAGAAGGGCAGGTCTCCCTCCTATACATTACATAGTACTTATAGTAAAGTTTACAATATTTCATTTATCAAATACTATTTGATAACTTTTCAAGAATGCTAAAGTTTAAATTTATACATTTTGATTTATTAACAGTAAGATACAATTGCAAAAGAGCATTTTTTTAAAAACAGCGCATACCCTCCAATGACACATGTTCGTTTAAGATTCTACATTTCATTTTATATTTGTAAATTTTACATGCAATAAATGACAAAGTATTATCTAAGATAAACGTATTTTTGTTGCTGGTGAAAATAAAGCCAATAACAATCAATTTCCATGTAACATCAATATTTAGTATCAGTGAAATTTTTCGCCAAAAACCACATTCAAATATCAAATGTTTTATATTTTCTGGTATGTTGCAATTATTACAATTCCCATTAATGTTTTTATCCCATTTACTAACAGACAGATTTGTGGTTAACAGGTTGTGAAGTAATTTATAATTAAATTCTGCTACAGATTTATCAAATAATGACCGAATCTTGTTCTTGTAGATTTCATTGAAATAGTACTTGTCTATTTGGAATTCCTTACACCATATATTTTCCATAATAGGTTTTTGGGATTTCTTTTTTACAAGAATGCTATAGAAAAAGTTAGACTTTTTATTTGAAGTATCTTCTAACTTTCCTTCAAAATAGAAATGCAACTTGGTGAGAGAATTCGTGGAATTTATGGTTCGTAGATCTATTCTTGAAAGGTGCATCTTTATTGCATTTTTAACTATTAAGTACTCACATAAAAAATTGTTTGTTGATGCCAAGCATCCTTTTATATCATTTATTGTTTTAAAGCCATTCTCACTAAAAAGGTCTTTTACTAATAATAAACCACCTTTAGTCCAACTTGAAAAAAATAAAGATTTACCTTTCAAACATATGTTTTTATTGAACCAGATATTTTGATTAGCAAAATTGGTTAATGAAATATCTTTGCATTCGTTAAAGGCCACAAGAACCTCTTTATAGAACACAGGGAGGGAGTTTAATTTAAATTCTTCGTATCTTGTAATGCTTGAATTGAGCAAAAATGGAATATCGATATTATGTTTAACTACACAAGAGTTTAAAAGTGAAGATAGACTACTTCTATTTTGAATAATTTTCGAGACCCATGAAGCTTTTATAGCTTTGAGTTTTGATTCAAAGTCTGTAATACCAATGCCGCCTTCATTTATGTTTCTAATTAAGGTGTTACGCTTGATTCGCTCCCGATTTCCCCAAATAAAGGAGAAAATTATTTTATTAATACTTTTTATGAAGGATTGTTCAGGGTTTTCTAAAATAGTAGCCGTGTACAAGACCTTTGAGATTAAAAGAAAATTTATAAGCTGGCATTTTCCAAAAATATATATTTTCTACTTCGCCAAGAATCAAGTATTTTTTCAAATTCCTTAAGTTTACATAATCAGTTTCTTTCATTATTTTCGGTTTTGTTATGCCCCATATATATACCAAGACATTTAATTGTTTCAAAATTAAGTTTTATACCTTTATGCGTTGTTTCACCTTCCATAGTATGTTTAAGTACCCCCAATGGAATACATTCCGTCTTTGATAAATTCAACTTCGTTCCTGATACCGATCCAAAATTTTCAATAATTTTGACAACATGTTCAAGTGATTCTATGTCCTTAACAGGGAAAGTACTATCATCTGCATGTTGTATGCATTTAATTTCATTTTGTGTATTGCTTATTTTAAATCCATTAACACTATCAGAATTATTGATTCTTGTTGATAGAATTTCCATAACAAATAAAAATAAAATAGCTGAGACAGGACATCCTTGTCTAATACCTCTATACATCTGACATTTTCTAGAGATCCAACCATTGTTTTTTATATAGAAATATGGTTTTGTATACAAAATTTTGATCCATTTAACAAAGTTTTCTCCGAAATTAAATTTCCTCATTGACTGGAGCAGAAACGCCCATTCAACAGAATCGAAAGCCTTCTGAAAGTCAGCAAATAAGAGGATTCCTGATTCATTGCTTTTTTCCCAATAATCAAAAATATCTAAAATAAGTCTAGCGTTGGTTCCTATATAACGTCCTTTAATATATCCTGACTAATCGGGGTTGATTAATTTGTCTATAATTTTTTTAAACGTCTAGAAAAACACATGCAATAATTTTGTAATCACAATTTGTTAAACTTATAGGACGGTAGTTTTGAAGTTCATCTAGTGGACCTTTCTTATGAATTAAAGACAAAATAGAGCATTTTTGTGTATTTGTTAGTTCGTTATCCTCAAACGATTTTACTAGCGCATCGAACATATACTGCTTCAGGTGTTTCCAAAACATTTTTATAGAACTCAACAGGCAAGCCGTCAAGTCCAGGAGATTTATTGTTCTTCATTTCAAGTACGGCCTCAGAGCATTCTTGTATTGTTGGAGGTTTATCAAAGAACTCTTTGTCTTCGTCACTTAACTTAGTGTTTATTTCAATATCTCGTAAGTAATCGCTTATCTTTTCATCCGAAATGCCCTGTGATGAATATAAGTTCTCATAAAATTTACATAGCTGGTTTAGTATACCTCCGGTTTTACAAAACAATTCGTCGTTAATTTTTACTCTGTTTATAACATTGTGTGACTGGTGCTTATTTTCAAGCCTTAAAAAAGTATGCTGTATTTTTTTCACCTTCATCCAACCATCTAGCTCTCGATCGAATTTGTGCTCCTTTAGCCTTAATTTCATAAAGATTATCAAGTTGATTTTCAAGATCTTTTTTTCGTATCATATTTATCTCGGTAAAGTGCTGGTTTTCCATTTTCTCTATTTCGTTTTCTATTTCGTGTATTCGTTTCTTAAAATTTTTGGACCTGTTTTTACAGTACTCTATACTTATTGCTTTTATTTTAAATTTTATGAGCTCCCACTTAGTTTTGTGATTTGTAGCTTTTATTATATCGTCAGGTAATTTGTCAAAAAAATTGTTAATTACATTACAGTATGATGATTCTTTCAGAATCGACGTATTTAATTTCCAGAATCCTTTTCCGCGCTTATTACCGGAAATTTCACATTTAAAAATAAGAGCAAGGTGATCAGTCAATCTAACCTTGGAAACATTCGGGGGTTTGCGTAAGAACATTTTTACAGGTTTATAGCAAAAGTTGTCAGTGAAAAAAACATAGTCAATTCTACTTTTAGCTATATTTTGCCGACAGTTATCAAATATATAGAGTGTATACAATCAATTCATGGCTTCTTAAAAATTTCATTATTATATTGAGTGAACTAGTATTTGTACAGTATATGAACAATTTTATTCTCTGGGCCGGAGAACAATTTTGCCCAGTATGATACCATTCTAGTATAGATATTAACAGATAAAGGAAACCTTCCGGTTTCTCCATACACCGTGTATGATGGGATGGGGTACAACTTTTTAAATTCAGTATGTGTTTCAAAAATTTCGAATGAATACATTCTATAATTTCTATGTTTTCAAAGCCCCATACTTCACATCCGTATAATAATACCGGCATTACTACTTTATCGAAAAGGTCTAACTGACAATCGACAGGTAAATTAAATTGCCTTATTTCCCTGATGACCCCATACATAGCCTTCTGTGCCTGTTCACATAGATGTGTTTTTGCTTTTTTGAAAGACCCTGAACGTGAAAAAATAATTCCAAGGTATTTGAACTCTTTCACATTTTCAATTATTTCATTTCTGAAGTAAAATTCCCTTTTTATCATTGGACCTTTAGAAAATACCAATATTTTTGTTTTATTTATATCAATCGTTAACTTCCATTGCTCACAGTATAAATAAAATTCGTTCAGAGCATTTTGTAGATCATCAGGCGTTTCAGCAAGAATTACAGTGTCGTCAGCATAAAAAAGAATACATAGTTTAAAATACAAAAACAGTTCATCCTCTATAGGTTTAGTTACACTATGTAACCCAATTATGTTTTTATCAATCAAGAACTTTTCTAAGTCATTAATATATAATGAAAATAAAAATGGCGACAAATTTTCACCTTGACGTACTCCAACATTACAGCTAAAAATATATAAGTAAAGTTAAAATTTTTAATTAAGTATGTTATTTTAAAACATTATCCTAGCGGCATATTGTCCTACGTAATGGGTCTCAACTCTAATTTAATCGCACGTCTGTTACATGCTTCGTTTATTACTAACAAAAACTAAGTTTTGTCCACTGGTATATATACAAACACGATTTATTAAGAAATTTTAAAATAATTACATGTAGCTTAGTGCAGTATTAATAACAACATATCAATACTAGCTGAGACTCAAATATTCTGAATGTTTAAGAAGAACTTTATAATAAAGTTACGAATTAAAAAACTGATTATAATTTTATCATACTTTATTATGGAAAGCCGTAAGGTACCCCCACATTATTATTATATTTTACTATATAATATGGTCACAATAAAAATGTCCTACCAAAAATAATAATCACTTCCATTTCCTTACATTTTTATTTTCACGCCACAATAATTATTATTGTACCCAGACACAATTATTATAATCTGCTCCAAAAAAAAATGTCAACCAAAAATAATAATAACTCACACTAAAATAAAACAACAACTCTATCTGGCAAAGATTATTATTGTAAATTTCACAATAAAGATTATTCCCCGGGTATCATTATTATTGTGTGTTCACAATAATAATCTTGCCAAGAAGACATTATTATTGTTGGTGGAAAGATTTAGACGCTTGAAAAGAAACGTTTGTCTGATTCTGAATCACAATAATAATCTCTACCTTTTTTCGGGCAGAGATTATTATTTGGACGCTTGAAATTTGAAACGTTTTAATGAGGTAGTATGGAAAGCCGCAAGGTACCCCCACATTATTATTATATTTTACTATATAATATGGTCACAATAAAAATGTCCTACCAAAAATAATAATCACTTCCATTGCCTTACATTTTTATTTTCACGCCACAATAATTATTATTGTACCCAGACACAGTTATTATAATCTGCTCCAAAAAAAAAATGTCAACCAAAAATAATAATATCTCACACTAAAATAAAACAACAACTCTATCTGGCAAAGATTATTATTGTAAATTTCACAATAAAGATTATTCCCCGGGTATCATTATTATTGTGTGCTCACAATAATAATCTTGCCAAGAAGACATTATTATTGTTGGTGGAAAGATTTAGACGCTTGAAAAGAAACGTTTGTCTGATTCTGAATCACAATAATAATCTCTACCTTTTTTCGGGCAGAGATTATTATTTGGACGCTTGAAATTTGAAACGTTTTAATGAGGTAGAGTGGAGGAGATTATTTCATGCGTGACTGTAAACAAGCGTCTGGTTGAGAGGAAAGGCACGTGACGCTAGTTTCGCTTTATATATACCTCGCACATGGTTTGATGGTAGAGGGATCGCTATCGATCTGCGAAGCTTCTGAGAAGGTATGTTAGTGATCTTACACTAATGAAACTACAATGGGACGGTACGGGTTTTTTTTTCGTATTAACTACAGGTGCTTGAGGACGGAACCGCCCCCCACCCCCAAGTATCATGACCCCCGGGACTTCACTCATTTTTTCTTTCAATTATCCTTTTATGGCATATTTATATCTTTCTTGCTATAAAACCTCACTTCCGTTGGTTGGAGATAGTTCAAAACTTGCAACTTGTCGGTGAAAATTGACCCAATTTACACAATAAATGTATTTACATGTGAGTATGACATGCAGATATATATTCAGTGAAGGGATTTATCGGTCTACGACATGAGGTCACCGTTTTTACCGTTAGATATAGTTTGATTGCACAATTCAATAGATATTCATCGGCAGTAACTCTCGACTGGCTGACGAAGTTAGCAACCTTGTTGTATTTAATATACATACAGTATATATATAATATCATATTACTGTAAATGATTTTGCTATCCTCTTCGCCTTTCGATCCATGCTTCAGCACCTTTAGGCTTAGCTTACAACCGATTAAACCAAAACGTTGCATTACAATTGTCATTAATAAAATCATCCCTCAATCTGCATCTACTGCCTTAGATTTTGCGACAAAGTCTTATCCACACCTGGTTTTTTTTAATTGCAACCATATGGCAAATACTGGTCCAGTGCAAGAAATGTTTGCAAAAATGAAGCTCTGGCAAACCTCACGAAAATTTCTCGCACGCGAATAAAAGTTGGATTGCAGTATGGCAAAGACATCTGCACCTATGGGTTAGTTGATCGATTAAGCATTTTTTGAGAACCCGAGTGTGCTTAGCAGACATTAAGCTTGTTACAGTGGTAGCCCCTAGCTGTGTATAAGATTCACAGGTTTAAAGGTCATATTGTATCAGGTTTGAAGGACATGCATCAAAGGACTTTAGAAAATACTGTCAGTTTAATTTTTTTGAAGTTTTGATGAAATTTTATTTGCTTAACAACAAGCTTCGGTACTCATACATCCAGGTGGTGGAATAGATGACCCTAATCGAATTCTAGGCAACATAGCCACGTTAAAGTCCGAATATTATTACCATGATAAATAGGTCATGTACATGAAAACCAATCAGTTTCTTCAGAACCATTTGTCCCAGAGTAGTACCGGTACATGTAGAAGACCCCTATTCATAATAAGTTTACAATATATCAAAGGCCCTGGGACAACTGGCCGGTTATTATATATAATTAAAAATCTGATAATATCTATAGAAGCCTTTGCTTATCGTTATCGATGTTCTAAATGTAAAATTTATCCTTTTTGAAATTTTGACCTTGCAAGGAGGCAATATGTGTTGTTTGTTTGAATTTGAATTACAACTTTGCTCCTGTATTTCAGTTTGTTTAAAGGAAATGAATCAACAACTTGAACAAGGTAAGAATTGAAATATCTCGCTTGTAATGTGTATATTTTCAGTGCAGCCAAAATTTCTAAAACAGTAATTATTGTTTTCTAATACATGTAATATAATTGATGATATCTATGATCATTTATCTCCTGAACATGGCACTCAATAAGGTTTATATTAACCGATTTTCTCCTTTAAAATTGTATATTTATTATGAGATTTTAATTACTTTTTATATTCATATTGTTTGCTTTATTTTCTACTTTAGAACTACACAAGAAAATCAAGGAGTACTTTTATAAGGGTTTCAACAGCAGACTTATCCATTACCTAATCCAGAGAAACAATAATTATGATATAAGGTAAACTAAAACAATGTCTGATTGACATGTGTGTGTGTTTGTATGTATATATATTCAAGTCACATCATAGAATCATCGTAATGGAGTTTAATATATTCTGTAATCCAAATAGGATTCTGATCATAACTTAACTATGATATTCATTCATTTTTTGCAGTTATAGTTGCCTAGTTAGAAAACTACTCCCTAGACTTGGTTTGAAAAGGAGGCTTGCAGAAATTGATTTAGATGATGTATTTGAAAAGTCACAGGTATAATTGCAACAAGCAACTTTAAAAAAAGACATATTTATCTATAAAGTAGGTTTAATGTATGAAAATTAAGGAGGCTGAATGGTCAATAAATTAGCAATCAGATGCACATAGATATATGATATATATTAATTTCTCTAGCCTTAAGGTTAAAGTAAATGCTGACATGTTTCAGCTATGATATTTAGTCTAATTTCAAGTCTTTGTATATATTGAACTCTTCTTTTCCAAGAAGTTCAAATACATGTAGTTTAGATATGGCCACAACTATTTAGCCATCTGAAATAACAGATTTCTGACAATGAATGATATGAACTCTTCCAGATAGAGATACAAAATGGATGTGCAGGTTCAGAGAACCTTAGAAGAACTCTGAAAATGAAGTACCATTTTAATGTAACTAGGTAATGGTTCATTAATGAACATGCTAGATCAACAAAAGGTCCATTTTCATTTGAAAAAAATCTTTAATTCCTTCATGATGGTGATTTTTTTTTCAAAGTTGTAAAACTGCACTTTTAAAATATTAATTTTGTAAAATAGATCCATTTCAAGAGAAATAGTGAAAATTTTGGACGAAGATGGAGTAAGAAGAAGGAAACATAGAAGACTAAGACGAAGGCAGTATTTCAGCAGGGTATATGATAAATATTAATTTCCAGTTTTAAGATCAAGATCTAGTAAATGATGCCAGAGTGTCTATTTGGTGATTGAACCATTATAACATCATAATTAATTTGGTGAACCTTTTTTCCCATACTTAACGGCTATAACGGAATTATGTAGAAAATAAACAATTTCTTGACATTTGATATTAAATCATGGAAAAAGTACTTGCGATACCTATTTTCAATTGGCATCATTTTAAAGAGGAGGTCAATATCTTGTTAATAATGCCATTTTTGGAGAGACTGTAGGCATTCTATATGTATTTCATTAGTCTAAAACTGGACCAAACTCTGAGATTTGTTACTTATTTCCTTCATATTGCATTGAAAACGACAGTTTAAAACATGATTTTTCATTGTGTTTACCAAAGATTTAAGCCCTGATACCCCTATCAAACAAAGCTACTGTTATGAAGCATCATTGAAAGAACTTGTATATTGTAAACGTATTATATTTTGCGTGTACGATACTTGGCGAGAAATGGTTTTTTAACATGTTGGCATGGATTTGAATTAGTGTATTCCTGATTTTTACTATTCTTATACATATATGCATGACATTTAGCGATGTACTTGATTTAGCGGAAGCCGCATTCCGCCAAAAGCGCTAAATAGAATACACAGCCAAATGAAGTCCGTTTACAGTATATCCTGAATTTCATAAACTTGTAGGCACCTTTTTTTTTTTTTTTACTAGATCTTGACCTTAAATGATTGTATAAAAATGTATACGTAAAATTCTTTTTAAGTACTAAGGGATGAATCTTTAACATTGTTATTGTAATTAAATCAGAGATACTTTAGTTCCTTTATGACCTTTTATTACCCTGGTAAATGATATGGCCAAATAAGGGTAAAAAATTCTCACTCTTAGTTTATAGGCTTCACTAATATTCCAAATAGCGAATTTCACTGACAAATGATATTACATGTCTACATATTTAGGGTCCAAACTTTGTATGGCACTTGGGTAAGTTTGTTGTTGATGCTTGTTTTTGGTTTCTGATGTTATTGGTGCATGGTCCCATTTTCTTTGATTTCAATATGAATACCACTGTACAAATTAGGGTTGTGTTTTTACTGCATTCTTAGTTTGTAATGAGGTAGATTTTATAGGATTAATATTCATCGAAGCTTAAAGCAATAACATTTTATTTTGACGAAGTCTCATGATAGTCCTCCTTCAATCATTTTTATGTACTTTTTTCCTTATAGATGGATATGATAAGCTTAAGCCATTCGGAATTAGCATTCATGGGTGCATCGATGGGTAAATCTACTATACTTTTCTACAATTTATACAAAAAAACATCCCATACATTTTCAACTGTTTCATGCATGTATTTTTCACTTATGTTCATATCAAACCTGTTCTAATTCAAACATTCTTACTCGTGTTGATGAAAAATAATACCTACACTGTACCAGTACTGATCAGACCTAACCTAACACCAGAGTAAACCCCAAATAAACCCTGGGTTTTATACTTTTGGGGTTTACTTGGGGTTTACTCTAGCTGGGTTTACTTTTTGAAAATTTGGGTCCACTCGTGGTTTACTTTAGGTTTACTTGGAAATTGCTTTTGAGGTCAACTGTATGCACTAAAGTGTAAAGCAGACCCGTCTTTTATCTTACTATTTTACTGACTGTAATTCCTGACCCTTGTACCGTATATTCCGAATACACAGTTGGCATCTGCTTTCAGGGGTATACTTCTGACTGGGTTTACTCTCTGTGCCCACTCTGGGTCCACTCTAGTAAAGCCAAAGTAAACCCAGAAAGTAAACCCAGGGTTTAGTTGGGGTTTACTTTCTGTTAGGTTGGGTCTGATCGGTAATGTACATGTATATATATAACATTTAGGCAGAGCTTAAAGAATTACTAGATAAGGAGTCTCAGGGGAGAATGTTTCAAACATACAATATTTCCTTTGAATTTTTTCCAATGAAAGGTCAACTTATGAGTAAACTATGTGCCAAATATAAAGTAAATTGACCGGATAATATTCTGTTTACCAAGCTCAAAGTTTGGTCATATGTCCATATCATCCCCTCCATTTTATTTAGGATTATATAGGAAAAATGTGATTGTTTTCAATTTCATTTGCAAAATATTACAAACATACAATTTTCTTTTAATTTACAGAATGAAAGGGTAACTTACAGTGTAAAAGTAAACTTTTTGCAAAATTAAAACGAAATTGAACGGATAGTTTTTAGGCTATCTGCCCTCATAGTTTGGACCTACACATATGTATTATAAACCTAGCTTGCCAGCCATTTTACATATAGGATTGTATGGAATAATAGAATGTTTACTAATCAAATTACTTTATTTGTAATAGATAAAAAAAAAATATGATTCTGATGCTTACTTTACCAGGGCCTGTATTTTCTAGTTACATGACATTGTATTGATATTCATTGCTTAATTGTCATAATCTCTGTAGCATACTTAGAACATTGTAATTGATAATGTACTGTTATTTTTAAAGGTTTTCTCGAAGAGTGATATGGTTGGAGGCAGATATAACTAATAAAAGGCCAGAGGTTGTAGCTGAATATTATCTTAGTGCTGTGCAAATGCTAAAAGGTTTGACTTTTTTCTGACAGATTTTTTATCAATCTTGACACATGTTAGTATGCTACGTTATGTTTATAGTTTCCAATTTCAGCTGGGTTTTTTTTGGTTGCCTTCCCTGCCCCAACAAAAAGAAATGAAAATGCATTTTATCATTGCAATGCAATACATATAATCTGCTTGGGTGCTTAGGTTTTATTTATGACAGATTAAAGTTAACCAACATTGTGTGATTGAGAATTTTCTATAAAATTTTTTTATCATGCATTAGGCTGTCCTCAGAAAATCCGTGCAGATCCTGGAACAGAGAATGGAATCATTGCCACATTTCATTCCTGTTTGAAAGGAAATTGCAGTTCAGTTACTTTGGGAACATCCACAGCAAATCAGGTGAGCACCAATAAAATAGAGATATTTTATAAGTGAGTTTTTGAGCTCACATGATATTATAGCTCAAGTGTCCATGAGTTCTATAAATATGTTTCTCAAGTTAGTTAAGATCGTGGTGTGATCCTGTAGTACCCGTGTTTTAAAGTAAGATTAGAACATGTAATTCATGTCATTGCAGAGGATTGAGAGGTTCTGGGGTCTCTTGAGACAAATGAGGGCAGATTTTTGGATACATCATTTCAAGGTATTCTTTTTAAAAATGACTGTGAGCAAATGGAATGGGATATCGATATTTCATGACAATACTTGAAAAAATTATACTGTTACAGTTTAGTGCTAATTTCAGACATAAATACTACATGTAGGTGATATTTTGTATTGATTGCTGAACAGCTGTCATTTTGTTGGATACTTGTTAACAGGCACAGGGTATGTCGAGTTTTTACTACATAAATGCACAACAGTATTCACGAAATAAGTTTAAACCAGGTTTCCTTTGCACGGTAGCATAAATTAACTCTCAGACTATTTTGTGTATATATTTTTATTATTTAAATGAAAAAGTTTTTTTAATTGATGTCATAATTGATGTTGTGTACTTTGTGTGGTCGATAATTGTGATAAGGCTAAATTTGTGGGTGGGGTTTGGGGTGTTAGACCAACATTTGATTGTTATAAAATTTCACCTAGTATTTATTATGTATATGGTAGATGGTAGATGTACCATTCTATAAAGTGTGAAGAGGACTAAAATGGATCACATGGTCTGAAGGATCTATTAATTGCCCTGAATATATTATATACAATTAACATGTACATTGTATAAATCAAATGATTGCAATGTATTCATTTGACATTTTGTGTGTTTAATATTTCTTCCTTCAGGATTTAGTGTATGAAGATTTGCTGGTGCTAGGAAATCATATACACAGGTACAGACACAATTTGTATCTTTTCATAAATCCACTACTATGTTTAATTTTTGTAGAAGTAAATATACATTTATACAAGAAACTTCTGACTAATATTAAGATTTTAAATTTATATAGACTCAGCATTCAGTATGTATACCTCCCACTAATAAAGAAAGACTTAAAGGAAATAATGGAGCAATGGAATAACCATTTGATTCGGCGACAGAAACTGGGAGATACAATACAAGGCATTCCAGATGTGTTGTTTAAAAATCCAGAGATTGTTGGTGAGAATCTCCTAAGAATCGTTGCTAAATACATATTAACTAATATTGAATGTGTTGAAATTATGTGTCAAACTTTAAAATGATCTTATTTTTTTAATATTACATAGTATTACTACATGCATATGGAAATATTATACAGAATGCAGCAATCATTGTACATGTAAATTGAGGCATATGATTTATTTACATGTACATGTACGTTGCACATGAATATTTTAAGTTCACTTGAGCTAAAAGACCTGAGCTAAAAGCTAAGATTGAGCTTTCCTGATCACATTTTGTATATACATGTAGTCCATCTTTTTTGACATTTTTAACATTTTCCTCAGAACCACTGAATTAATTTTTATAGGATTAGAGGAATTTAAAGTGTAAAATCTATGAAGTTATCACACCCCCATCCTTCCTAGCTTCATAGGCGGGGCCTAAACTGCCCTTGGTTAGGGTGAATATGGCCATGTATATGATTTTATTAATATTTCCTTCAGTACTTTCAGTGATGGAAGATAATGCATTGTTGTTATGCCCAGAATGTCTTCTTCAAAAGTTATATACATGTACATGTAATTTACTGCCCATGGGGAAAGGGTTCGGGATTTTTGTTTGGAGTGGGGTGACAATTATGCCAAATATAGTGAACATTTTTTTAGTCTCTTACTTACGGTAACTTACTGCTGTTGGTAAAAATCAAAAGTTAAAGTGGGGGCAACAGTCAGAGAAGTCTTGGATTAGGGTTTAGACTTCAAAATGACAATTAAAATGCATGCAACTATTAGATTTCCTGACAGGTCCATCTACAGGCCATGGTATTTGGGTGAAAATCAAGGCTTGTACTGGGCAACTTTTTCTTTCATTGAAATTGTGTATAAGCATATTTAAAGATTAAAATTTATGCATAACTCAAAATTATTATTTTTCATTTCAGGTGCTTCACAGTACATATATACAGTTCCTCACAATACAGTGGCTCGTTTACAGAGACTTGTGTCAAACAATTTCAAACAAATTGATGAAGATTTTGCACATGTGGCAACATTAATTTTGCATCAGCATGGTCTGCCTCTGCCAGATGCCCTGAGAGACTGGACCTCTGCTCGTCAACTCTACATATTTCTGCAGGAGAACATTACACATTTGATGAATCTTTAATGTCGTAATAAGTAAATGACGTAATCACTCATGGGTGTCCAATGATGTTGCTTGTATTTCCATCTGAATTGTAATAACCAGTTTTGCGGTCGTACGTTTTGAACAAATCAGATACATTTATATGTACATGCACATACTTATATATTTTAGTTTTGCATTTTTTGTTTTTATACGTCTGCTCCCAAAACTGTTTTGCCCATGTGTCTGTCTGTCCATTCGTACATGTAAAAACTCGCTGTTACATTTTTAGAGCAACTTTTAAACGCAGATGCTTTAAATTTGAACACACTCTTTTTTTAGGCATGCCATTTTTTATTTATATCGATCGGATGTCATCTTCAATCCTGTTAAATGATTGGTTTTTTTAACCTGAATTTTCAAATAAATATTTGTTAAAGATTTCTCAGCAACTGTTAATCGTAGATGCTTGACATTTTAAAACACTCTTAGTTTAGAAATGCCATATGGTGGAATGTTTTCGTACCATTAAGACGTCAACTTCCTATCAAATGACAACTTTTGTTCATTTTTAGGTTAAATTTTGAAATATTTTCTTAGCAACTATAAATTGCAGATGCTTGAAATTTTAACTACTGTACTCATTGTTGAAGAAGGCAATATAGTTGAATTCATTTTTTTAAAATTCGCAGTGAACTTCCCGTTAAATGTCAACTCTGCTTATTTTGTATATTCACATCAGGGCAGGGGTATCACTAGTGAGCATTGTCTCACATATATCTTATATGTATGTGTTTTGTTTGTTTTTTTTCGGGGGGGGGGGGATTGAGATATTATACACGAGCCATTAAGTTTACCTATAATACATGCAAGCTCTCTCTTTGCAATGCTATCATGGAATCCAATTATGTAATGATTATTCATATATGCATTATTGTGAAATAAATTATATAAATGTATTTATTGATTGCCTTTGATGCTAAAAGTATTGTGCCTTCATTACGGTTGCTTAATTAAGTGACATGTAGAATCTGATCTCAGTAATTTTGGTCACTTTTAAATTAATGTAAATTACAGTCCTTTAAAGGTACTATCTTATTAATAAGAAGAATGAGATCATCATAGAACAATATATTCTTTCTATATGGTTATTGGTACACATATGAGATGAGCCAATGGATGCATGCAGACTGGACCTGTCTTTTCAAATATGGCTCTTGCAATCTATCAAGATCATTTACTTCCAATATAAACAATTGCCTATTGCAACCAGATTGAAGAAATCAAATCCCAATGCCCTCACTTCCTAGACCAGCACATAGACAATATCCTTTTGACAAGGACAGGGAAGAACAGTTCAATGAATTGCCGTTAGATTTATATTGCACATAATTCTCGGGACAGTATTAATTTTGTGTTCATAAAGAACTTCTAATCAGAAACATAAATCTCTGGGTGAGCAGAGTGGATGAAGACGCATGTGATGTTGAATAGGATGAACCAAGATTTCTTTCTGGAACACATTGTAAAAAAAACCCCATATTATAAATGATGATCAGGTATCTCTGAAAGTGATGGCATATCTGTCAAAAGTCAATGAAACACTTGACCAACAGTATACTAGTCGCATAGTAATTCAGAGGCTCTGATACTGTGGTCAATCATTTCTCGCGATGAAGTATTCAGTGTACTTGGATTGTGGACAACTTTTACAGTGAACTAAGCTTTGATAATATGAAACCTCGAGGTTTTTATTATAAATAGGGAGCCTGGTCATTTAATGATTTCCTTCAAGTTATACAGTTCTAGTGGTGAACTGGTTGGGAAAACTAAAATGAATGAGATTGGACTGAACAGTGATAAGTTATTTCCCACACCCTTGCCGTGCTTGACAAAAAAACCCACTATTTATACTGCAGTATGTGGTTTTAAATTCTATAAAAAGGCATTTTATTATAAATTTTGAATATTTAATACCCAGCAAAAAGCTACATTTTGTAATTACAGAGTCACTAGACCATTTACAATTTTATCTTGCATGTTCCTTTTATCAGATGTTTTTTTTTATTTAAAGACTATTTTGAAAAAGCATGGTCAGAAAGGACCTTTGCCATGTACCGGTCTTGTAAACCTCACAAAGTTCCAACATGAACTAATTGGTTTCAACAGAAAAAAATCAGAAGTATTTCACAAGCCAATAATTTTTATTTATGAAATGGCTCAGTTGAAACAAATTAGTTCATGTTGGAACTTAAATTTGCAAGGTTTACAAGACCGGTACATGGCAAAAGTCCTTCCTGGCTCTGCTTTTCCAAAATAGTCTTTAAATAAAAAAAAAAACTGTTATTTATGTATTGACCTAATCTATTACATGCATGTTCAATGACAGCAACTATAATTTCCTTGTCAGACTTGCATAGGATAAAAGTGAAATTTTTAAGCTACATGTAGCTGTTGTGAGTGACAACATTACATGTAATTTCCTTGATCTTCTTCTTAGAACTGATAAGCGTTTGTGAGCACTCAATCCGCTGAACATGCCTCTCTGATTTTTTGCCTGCTCCACGGTAGATACATCCTCCTCTTATTGGTTTACCTCAATATTTAGTCTGATAAAATATCATTTCAAAATACAGGTGTTACAGATAGAGTTTCGAAGTGACTTTATTCATTATGTTTTATTTCTATATGTTTCCTCCACTTCCTCGCAGGTGCACATCACCATAGTTAGTCAACGTGTCATCCATATGGTATTCCTAAAAGGAAAGCACAAGGTAATGTACCATAGCTGTAATTATACATTCTTTGACCATAGCTTACAATATGGTAGGTGTGTAAAAAATTGAAAATACAGGATTTATTCATTTATTTTGTGTATTGTTTACATTTTATTCAATATAATATTTTAATCAAATGTAGACAACATCAGTTGGCTCTTTGAACAATTATAAAGTATCTTTTCCATGCAACACAAAAAGTAATGGGACCTCTGCATTTTAGCCTCATTTGAAGACACTACTTTTTAGTTGCCTCCAACATATTAACAGAAGAAATATAGCACAGGTGCCCACAATAGAAAATTCCAACATCATACCAAATAGAAAAAGTAAAAAAAAAAATTGCATAATGGAGATAGTTTTAACTGTATATATAGGTCTGCTAAATTAAATCACTTTAGGATTTTTTATTGAATCAATTAAATATTAATAAAAAAATGTAATAAATTTTGATATAATAAAAAGAGATGTTCACTTACCGCCTCCTTTAACAACAGTACATCTGGAATGTCTCTAATGTTGATATGGTGGCATTCTTCCAACTTAAACGAATGCTGGCAATTCGCCAACATGCAAGATTCGATAGAGACACATTCAAAGTAAAATGACGGGGGCAATATTTCCGGGTCAATTTCCTGACAAGCGTATGTAAAAATACTCTGAAAAACAAATAAATATTTTAAGTTAATTTTCAGAATTTAAATATACACAACAAATTTGATTTTACTTCAGGGGTGGGCAGAATTCCCTGGAAAGATTTTCTTGTTTCTTGTGAACACCATTCTTTTTACATGGTTTATTATCTTGAACATAATTAAGATCTCAAACTTCAAGGCAAAGATTTTCTTGTTCATCGATTAAAGAAGAGGATTTACCCCGTCTTGCCATATGTACATGTCTAACAAATTACAGTTTTATAAATATAACATTTTTTTCTTTGTTCCTTATGATTCACTACATGTATCACCAAGTTATTCTGTAAGACATGCTATTATTCATCCCAATGGGAAACACTATAAACTTAAAATGGTTTAATTTTTTATGGGTGACAAAATGTATTGAGGGTTTTAGGCAAAAACTTTTGAAATGTACAAGACAATTAGAAATGTTAATGTATGTAATACAATCACTCTGCTTTTTCATACCAGCATTGTGTCATCCATATCAAATGGCCTGTTGAAGGCCATTCCGCCATGAACTTCATATATGATCGTCATTCTTTTACCTTCCTTGGAAAAGGGTATTTCAAGTTCATCAGCCATCTAAAAAAAATGCATATTAATCCTTTAAACTCAGATTATATTAAGTTAAATCATGCAAGTAATGAAATAAATGTGTCCATAATAATAATCATATAAGAATAAGAATATGATCCAGGTCCACTTTCTTTAATGTATGTACTATACTCTGTCCCGAGTTTTTGCCACTTTTCTCTTGATATTTCAATAATCATAAATACTGTTGTACTCGAACTACGTTCATAAACTAATATGAAAAATGTGCAGATTATCTGTTTTGAAACCCCCCTCTATGGCTTCAGGTTTCAATAAACATCCCAAAATAGAAAGTCTACGGGGATTTTTCATTGTATCAGCCATGAAATAGCCCAGATGATAACATTAAAAAATTGTGCGAAGTATTCCAAGTGAGTTCCAATGGTGAAAAGATGTAAACATTTCCCATTATAACTTTTCGTAAGAAATTTGTTTTTGTTCCTGTGAACTTATATGAAAGAAAAATGATAATGCGTCAATAAAGATGTACCTTGGATATTTTCTCTTTTATTGATTTCAACTGTATTTCTTTCACAGGTATGTGTATTCTTATTAAAAATTATCAAAAAGCGATGGAAGCAATAACTTAATTGGGAAAGACTATAGTATACAGTTTACATATGTCTCATGTTATGTCAAAATCATTATTTGTTCCGGTTAACTATGAATTTAATTTAGTTTTTCTTACAAGCCATGGTAGCTTTAAACAAAATTAGCAAGTACTCTACTAAAACAAGAGGCCCACAGGCTTTAAAAGTCACCTGAGTATCAAAGCCAATAAACGGAGCAGTCAGGGTATCCTTGAATAAATGTACAAACTCTAGCCCCCGCAGCCACAAAATCTGAAATTTTCTTTTGAAACATTAAACCCTTTCCCAGCACCTACTTTTTCAAACAGTTCTTATTCAATATAACCAAAGTAAAAATAAGTTTTGAATCAATTAAATCATTAAATCAATCTTACTCCTTCTTTAAAGTTCAAAAATTTATATTTTAGGTAGACAGCTTTAAATTCTCCCTTAGTTAGTAAGCATTCAGTTTTTATCCAATATGTCACCTGGGTGACTCAGGTGACAAGCAAATCAATTAATGACTAATAATAAATTGAACATTTTACTAACTGTCTTCCTCTTGATCTTCTTGTCCATCAACTATAAATAAAAGTAAAATGAAGTTACATGAGTTTGCCGACATTGGCTTGAAAGATATACATATTGAATAAAATAACCCCAAAAAATTTCCATTATTAAGAAAAGTGAAATACATGTAAACACATAATAATGTCAAGGCGCAAAGTCATCTGAACACAGCCATTTGAAGACAAAGGGTATTTCTGTTATCTTTATCTAGTATATTTTAATGTACAATGTCAATAAATGCATATATAAATAAAAGATGCTTATAAGGTAGATATTTCACCTAATGTTCTTGTAAATAATGACTTGTTGATTCTTTACATTTTACTTACATCAAAAAACTTTTCCACTTCTCTGTCCATGAGCTGTGAAGAGTGAAATAAAATATAACTTTAAATGCTTACATCAGGAAAAATGTATTCCTTTCAAAAACAGACATTTACATGCATATATTTACATTCATCAAGAATGATTCCTTCTATTTCTTATGGAAATTAATTGTAATTCATAGCTCTGTAGAAACTGACAGGACTGAAATCTACAAGCCCGTTTATTGGTTGGTCTAAACCTACAGCGACCTAATAAAAATCACCGACTGTACGAAATAAACATGATGTCAGACTCAAATTCGCAAAGGAGAATTTGGCTGCAGTCTCTTTTAGCTAACGTTCTGATGTACATTGGCAGTAATTTAGTTAATTTTACTTACTTTTTACAATCCATTTATCAATTGGTTAAAAGAAATACATGTACATGTAAATATAAACAATAAAATGTTCTCTTTGATGATTCATGGGGGTTATGAATGTAGCGATCATTGCAGATCTGCAATGTTGCCACCTTTACATATCCCAATGAATCACCAAAGAAAGCATTTTATTGTCTAAATCTATACAAGTACCTCATCCTCTTTTATACATGGAAATTCTTCTTTTGAGGAACACAAATCTGGCAGCTAAAAATAATGACACAACACACAAATTAAGTTGTAAGGTCATTACAGGAACAAAATAAAAGTTATCAAATTTAGTTGGAGTAGAGGGAGCGCTCTCGAGCACTCGCCAAATTTTGTGTTGCTGGTATAGGGAATTTTGGCGAGCGCTCGTGAGTGCTTGCTCTGTTGAACATGCCTCGGATGTATCTAGGTGGACTGCATGAAGATCAAGTCTCACTTACAATGTACCTTATTGTTCCCAGTTTTAAAATGTTACAACTTCTACAAACTGGGTCTGTCAACCACTAAAAAAGTTTACAACTTTGCAACTTTAATATACACAAATTTTTGCATGATAATCCTGAATATTTTAATCTCATGCTCCAGTGTTTCAAGGAGCATGCAGCAAGCTCACAAATGATACCCCGCTAAGAAAATACTTTAAACTCAAGTATGCCTCTAATAGAAAGTAACAGATGCACATTTTTTTACAGTGGCCTCGAACTTGCACAAATGACCAATTTGAAAGCTCAAAGTCAGACATATTTACAGGTCACAAGCAATCTTTGTGTCAAATTTTAGTTTCTAGTCATTTTCCATTACAAGATATGGCCTGCATGTTTCAATTAATATCAGTGTATTCTAACAAGACTTACATCATCACTCTGCATGGTGGAACTCTTGACTTTTCTCCCAAATGGCATGTTTTCTCCACTACATTTAGAGGACTGCAGAAAGAAAACATATTAAAAATATACATAATACTTCTCATCAAAATCTGTATGAAGACAATGAATCATTACCCTGGTCTCTACTTTATCTACATACAGTAATAAAATATACTTACTGGTAATGTAACTTGGGCCAATTCCACATCCGACTCCACAACCTTTGAAAAACAATAGTGTTACTCTATTTTTAAAAAAAATGCTATTTTTTAAAAGAATACACCAGTGAGAATTATGAAATGAAGGATGTATAACAGTTTAAGTTCATTGTCTTATCACAATCAATAACTTAAGAGATTCCAATTTTACTCAATTCTCAATCTGTATTAAATATTTCTGACAGTTTAGGTAAACTAGAGAAGATTGAGATGCTGACCATCTCTAAAGACCCCGCTTAAATAATGGACAATAGGATGAAAAACATATCTGAGAATTTAGCTTTGACCTTGACCTATAACTTAGAAATGTTCCAGCTGGCAAGAACTTTTAAATCAATCTTATTAGAATGCGGGATCCTTACATAAAGGCATTTTTGTTCAATCTGAGCAAGATTAAGCCAATGGAAAATAATCTACTGTGAAATACCGATTATAAAGAGATCTACTTTGCCCTTCAGGTTGACTTGGTTCAAAGTAACTGCACAGTGCACACAACCCAAAAGCTCTGAATGGTTATGTGAAGAATGAGCCAGATAGGGCTGAGCAGAGAATATATATGCAAATTTTTGTGTGATCAGATATGACTTTGACACTTGACCTTCAAACATCATTCAAAGTCACAGCATACTCTTTGATCTCATACAATTCTGCTATGGCCTTAACATTAGACCAAGAAACATGATTCAAGGTCACTGCACACCCTTAAGCCAAAGGTACTCTGTGGGTAAAGTATGAGCCAGATTGGGATAAAGGATAGAAGATATGCTCAGGACAAGAGATCTCAGATGGACAGATGGACAGACAGACAAGACGGTTCACTATAGGGGCGGGGCCCTAATTAATTATTTTAAAAGATGTTTGTGAAATGAGCAAACTCAAATAATGTTACCTTTTACTTTTTTCAAATTATTAACCTATACCTATTTACATGTACAGTAGACTTGTTTTCCTCTTGGAAAAAAATGTTAGTCAAAAACAACATAAACTCTAACTGACTTCATTAAAATCATATCAGAGTAATTTAGCCATAATAAAGATTACTTGCATCATCACTCTGCAGAGTGGAAATCTTTCTTTTTTTCACAATTGGTATGTGTTCTTCACCACGTTTAGAGGACTGCAGAAAGAAAACATATCAAAAATATACATAATGCTTCTCTTCAAAATCTGTATGAAGACACTGAATCATTACCCTTGGCCACACTTTACCTACATACATGAACAGTAATAAAAAAAAATTGAAATTCATTCCTAGATGCAATGTATACATTAAAAAGCCAGAAACACAAAATATACTTACTGGTAATGGAACTTTGGGCAATTCCACATCCGACTCCACAATCTTTAAAATAACAAGTATTACAATATTCTAGAAAACACTTCTTTTTGAAGGAATACACCAGTGAGTAATATGAAATGAAGGATGAATAACAGTTTATGTTCGTTGTCTAATCATAATGAACAAGATATCTGTGAGCCAATGCTCACTAGTGATACCCCCGCTCAGATGTGAATATGCAAAATAAGCAAAGTCGACATTTAACAGAAAGTTAGCATCCGATTGGTACAAAAATATATCCCACAATATGGCATGGCTGAACAAATAGTGTGTTAAAATTTCAAGCATCTGTGATAAATAGCTGCTGAGAAATCTTTGACGAAAATTTGTTTGAAAATTTTGGCTAAAAATAAACAGTCGTCATTTAACAGGAAGTTGACGTCCGATTGGTACAAAAATATATCACACAATATGGCATGCTTATACAAATACTGTGTTAAAATTTCAAGCATCTGCGATAAACAGTTGCTGAGAATTCTTTGACGAAAATTTGTTCGAAAATTTTGGCTAAAAATAAACAAAGTCGTCATTTAACAGGAAGTTGACGTCCGATTTGTACAAAAATATATCCCACGATATGGCATGCCTTTACAAATACTGTGTGAAAATTTCAAGCATCTTCGATAAATAGTTGCTTAGAAATCTTTGACGAAAATTTGTATGAAAATTTTGGTTGAAAAATAAGCAAAGTTGTCATTTAACAGGAAGTTGACGTTAGATTGGTACTAAAATATATCCCACGATATGGTATGCCTTAACAAGTGGTGTGTTAAAATTTCAAGCATCTGCGATAAACAGTTGCTGAGATAAATGCAACAGAAATTTTTGTTACGGACGGACAGACGGACAGACAGACACACAAGGGTAAAACAGTATACCCCCTTCTCCTTCGGAGCGGGGGTATAATAATCTAAAAGATAAGAGTGTTAAAATAATAAAGATTAATTGCAACTGTTATACAAAATAAGAAATTCCCAACAATAGTTAGATTGGAAGAAATTGCAACAAGATAAAAATCATTATTTTTACATGTACCCTACATGAAGACAGCAACTTTAGCTTTACCGAGTGCATGCATGTATTCTTTTTTTAAAATCTCAAAACAATTATGCACATGGGAAATACTCTTATTAGGGCATTGGTAAATTACTTTCAGTGTATACAAACAAAAGACTCACATCATCACTCTGCACAGTGGAAATCTTTTTTTTCACAAATGGTATGTTCTCTCCACCACGTTTAGAGGACTGCAGAATGAAAACATATCAAAAATATACATAATACTTCTCCTTAAAATCTGTATGGAGACAATGAATCATTACCCTAGGCTCCACTTTACCTTCATGTACATACAGTAATAAAAAAAATGAAATTCATTCCTTAGTCTAGATGCAATGTATACATTAAAAAGTCAGAAACACAAAATATACTTACTGGTAATGGAACTTTAGGCAATTTCACATCTGACTCCGCATCCTTTAAAATACAATATTTTAAAAATACAATATTTTAAATATTTACAATATTTAAAAAAACCACTTCTTTTGATAATAAATTTAATGGTTTATTGACATCACTATGTTGGCACACAGTCAAAATGATAACTTCCAAGTGTTATAAAAAAATAAGAAATTCCCGAAAATAATTAAATTTGAAGAAATAACTACAGGATATAAAATCATTTTTTTTTTTACATGTACCCTACATGAAGACAGCAACTTTAGCTTTACCGAGTGCATGCATGTATTCTTTTAAAATCTCAAAACAATTATGCACGTGGGAAATACACTCATTAAGGTACCTCACTACACTCAGACTTATACTTTTTAAGACACTACATCACAAGATGGCGATTTAAATGTTTTGTTAAATTGTTTTTATCTTTCGATTCAGTTGTATATCGTCATAGGTAAGTGGATGAAGTATTGGGCTTCTAAACCGCAGATCATGAGTTCGAATTCGCCTGGAGCTTTTGTTCATATTTACTGAATTAAATTTTCGAAAATGTAATTTTTCATCCAAAATTGGAATTTTTTTTGCCTATTTGACTTAAATACCTCTTATCATTATCATATCTATCATAATGAGGTAATTTTCTACCGATTTGAGAAAATATTTCAAGGTGTAGTAAGCCACCCCAAGACATTGGTAAATTACTTTCAGTGTATACAAACAAAAGACTCACATCATCACTCTGCACAGTGGAAATCTTTTTTTTCACAAATGGTATGTTCTCTCCACCACGTTTAGAGGACTGCAGAAAAAAAACATATAAAAACTATTCATAATAATTCTCTTCAAAATCTGTATGGAGACAATGAATCATTACCCTGGTCTCCCCTTTCCCTTCAAACAGTAAAAAAAATAAAATTGAAATTCATTCCTAGATGCAATGCATATATTAAAAAGTCAGAAACACAAAATATACTTACTGGTAATGGAACTTTGGGCAATTCCACATCCGACTCCACAACCTTTAAAATAACAAGTGTTACAATATTAAAAAAACCACTTCTTTTGATAATAAATTCAATGGTTTATTTACATCACTATGTTGGCACACAGTCAGTGTTATAGAAAAATAAAAATTCACGAAAATAATTAAATTTGAAGAAATAACTACAGGATATAAAATCATTTTTTTTTTACATGTACCCTACATGAAGACAGCAACTTTAGCTTTACCGAGTGCATGCATGTATTCTTTTAAAATCTCAAAACAATTATGCACATGGGAAATACTCTCATTAGGGCATTGGTAAATTACTTTCAGTGTATACAAACAAAAGACTCACATCATCACTCTGCACAGTGGAAATCTTTTTTTTCACAAATGGTATGTTCTCTCCACCACGTTTAGAGGACTGCAGAATGAAAATATATCAAAAATATACATAATGCTTCTCCTTAAAATCTGTATGGAGACAATGAATTATTACCCTAGGCTCCACTTTACCAATTAACATAAGAAATCTAAATAGTTTAAATTCATTCCTAGATGCAATGCATAAGCATTATAAAGTCAGGAACACAAAGTATACTTACTGCTTTCTGCAATGCAATCTTTGGCAATTCCTCATCAGACTCCACAACCTTTAAAAAATCAAAAGTGTTATAATATTTCAGAAAATGCTTTTCTTTAAGGAATTCATCCATGAGATTCATAAAATGAAGGATGAATTGCAGTTCAAGTGTATTGCCTAAACACATTTAATAACTTAAAAGACTGCATGTATTAAATGAAAACTTATTAATGATGATATGATGATTTATTATTGTTCTCAATTTAATTGGACTTTGAATAAATTAGATACTCTTAAAAATACAGGTATAAATGCAAAAAAACTGGTGTCTCTGTAAATATTTCTTTAGAATTAATTTCCAGCAACCAAAAAAAGAAAAAAAAAGCAAAACATCACTAATTCAAGATTAAATCACTGACAATTGATAACAATCTAGTTAAGGATCCTTGACACCCTGTGACGTCTAATTTTTATGACAGTACGTCACAAAATGGTGATTTTAACTAATTATGAAACGTCAGCTTATATCGCCAATTCTTAATGTTTTTTCTCTGTATCCCAATGGGTGCAGCTAATGACCCACAGGTCCCGAGTTCGAATACCACAGGGACATTTTAATAAATAGTGGTAAAGTTTTAAAAGTTGATCCCCCCCCCCCCAAAATTTGAATTTTTTTCTGTTATTTACAAGTCAAATACTTGCTAGAAATCCAATAAGTTTAAAGGGGTATGGTCACCGTTTTGGTCCAAACTTATTTTTCTGTTTTTAATTTAATGTTTATCGAGACATTTCTAATAGTCAACCAAAATAATACTGTCAGTCGTCAAATTATAAAATAATGAGATACAGAGCTCGCAATTCTCTGGAATGTAAACAAAACTCTGACAGGTCATGGTTTTTTGTAAACATTTTGAATTTCCAAGCTTAGACCAACAATAAATATGACAAATGCTAGAAACTGCAGCTAATTTATGTTTAAAACGAATTATCAGATAGAAAAATCAGCTTAAAAAGAACTTTTCCTGGTATATTGATCGAAACATTAATGTAAACAAAAACCAAGGCATGAGCCTTGTTTACCTAACAAAGAATTGTACACTCTGCATCTTAATTATAACTCTATGACCGATTCTTAAATTTCAGTTGATCATACTTAAACATGGTCGATACAACGACCTTGTCAGCAAATACAGACCTTGTCAGCAAATACAATCTTCCACTGGGTCGCATGCTGACTCACGTTTTTCATACTAATTGTTAGACCATAATTAATCACCTAATTGTGTACAGACTTTTCCGTTTTTCCCGATTACGACAAAGAGCACACGGCGGGTGTGACCGGTCAGCAGAGGATGCTCACTCCTCCATGGCACCTTATCCGCCTCTTTTTTTTAAAGAATTTAAGAGGTCAGTGTTCACTCTGCTCCTGTTTTGTAATTTTCCTTTGAATTCTGAATTTGAACACTGTTCATTATCACCACATGTCATTGTAAACAATGAAAATAGAAAAATAAAATTTGACCAAAATCGTGACCATGCATGCCCATTTAAGTAATTTAGAAGTCTGGGCTTGTATGCAGAGCTTTTCCCACAGAAAGGTGTGGAGGACCCTTAACTGTTCAAGAATCCTTCAAATAAATGTACTTCAAAATGTTTACAGTTGAATTGTTAAGTCCCATTAAATAATATCAGGTATATTTCATTCGTATCACCAAAGTACACAACCTAAATAAGTTGAATAAGACTTTCATTTCAATCTCAGGTTGATAACAATATTTTGTACATAAATAAAATATCTTTCATTTTTTATCATTTTGATACCCCTTCTCCATTCTATCCACGTTTGAAGTAACATGTATTCTATAGATGTAATGGTTGTTATCAACTGAACAGACAAAAGAAAGTCAATAACTAAGTTGAAATAAACCAATAACATTCAAAGGAATATTCATACATTAAAATGAATTTAAAACACTGATATAAACCTCTTGGACTTTCTGTATTTTAAATTTTTGTACAATTTCTTGCCTCTCTAAAAGTACCCAAATGAAAAAAGAAAACATTTATACATTTAAAAAGTGAAAAGTTTTACGGATTCTTTGCAATATCTATATATAATTATTAATAAAATTTTGATGTGTCTAATTTGCTTCGAATATTCTGTGTTTTTCAATTGTATCCAATTTTAGAACAAACATTTACGGTACAAGTATATATATGCCAATATTTCTTTCTTGGACAAGAAGATTGTAAATTATTGTTTCTAGAGTCATTACATTGCTATACAAAGCTACACACATCTGCACAAAAGGAAAGTCTTTGTTGCTCTGGAGTAAGAAATACAAAATTAATGAGCATTTTGGCCCATTAATTGTTCCATAAGCTATCATTTCACAGCAGCACAACAGCTAAACATTTATAGTATATATCAATTACAATATTAATTAACACTGCTCTATAGTTTAAACAACCATACATGATTTAGTAATTGTTTGTACAACCATTCATTTTAACATTTATTTTTCACTGCAAATGTCCAATATAGATAGTTACCTTTTCCCTTTGCCATTGCATAGATCTTTAAAGCAGATTTTTTCTGGATTTTCATACTTTCTAACTGCTCTAGTCTACAGTCGGAACTGATGGGTTCCAACCCATTTCTACCCATAATGTGGGGGATAAACTCAATATTTCCTCTGAAATGGTTTTTCAGGGAGTCCATCCAATTTTCGGTGGTTTCATTGTAATTTGCTTCAATTTTTAAACAGCCAGTTAAGCCGTTGTTACTGGGGAAAGCTCTTTTGAGTGCTTTCTTTTTTTTGTCCATAACATGGATGATCAGTTCCTGAAATGTTAAACTATATGTAGTTTGCTAAATCTCAAAACACAAGAAATACTCATTGTCTAAATAAAAAAAAGTTATTATAAAATAATATATCACAAACCCATTACAAGTGGGTTATTTTCATTAATAAATCCAAATGAATATGAAGAATTTAATTAAAAGATAAGCATCATCTTTAGGCCAACACCATCATAATTTATTGTTTGTTGGTCCCCGCAAGCTTGTATTTAAAAAAAACTATACAAATAATATTAATTATTAATTTCCCTCATCCATGAAAATTCTGTGCTGTTTTCTGTTCTATTTCCACTCTATTTTTCGCATTTTAAATAGTTTTAATTATAAATCAGAAACAAGTAGAAAAAATATACATATAGATGTACTGCCTAAAAATTTAGGCTACAAAAACAAATAACTTTTTCAATTAATCGCTCGCCTGCTCGTACCTTTTTTTACTGGATGTCTGACGAACAAGAAATTACATTGGTGTGGCCTTAGTTAAAACTATACTGAAGTGAAACAAAAACATAAACAACATGCAGTCATAAGTGTCGCTTAATTATGCATGTGTAATGCCAAAACTGAAAATCATATTTGTTTACTTTTGATTCACTAGGTCTTTTCTTTGACACTGATTTGTGTCTATGGCTGGTGGCATATTTTTCTTTCAGTTTTGCTAAACTCTCCATTGCGCCTTAAAAACAAATTAAATAATATACATGTATCAACTTTGACAATTCAGTCATGAATATGCCCATAAAGGATTTAAATAATGTATGAAAATCCATCCATTCTATGGTATTTTTTTTTAAACTCTTATATGTAATGCTGTATTATAAGATATTCGTTTATCAATTTTGCAATTCATTACCTTGAGATAGAGTTCCCTGAATACACGAAGGAGGGACTACTTCAACACCTGCAATTTCAATTTAAACCTTCATTCTGTGTTTTATGTACAGTGCTATCATTGTCAAGGATTGATATAAAGTACATTGCTTGTTTTTCAGTGAAATCAGAATTCTCAGTACAAACCAGGATCTGTTTCTGTGGAGGCTGAGGGTACCTTGGTACCACAATTCCCACAGAATTTTGCCTTCCCATCAGCAAGTTTCATACCACATTCCATACAAAACATCTGTGAGATATTAAATGAACAATACTTAGAACTTATAATACAAGCAAAGAAATTGAAACAATACAATTTCAAAATTTAAACAAAAGTTACTTTTCTGTAAATAGCAGAATAAAAAGCCATTTCATTGTAGAATAGTTAATTTAAAATAATATTTAATCTTTCTTTGAGTATTAAGAGGGGATGATATCTGCAGTCAGGGGCATGATCAAATCCAATATTAAGCCTGAATGGCTAATGAGACTTGATCATGTCTCGAACAAAATGATCACCTCATAATATTCAAAAAAAGATTCCTTATTACTTATATATTATTTTCAGTAATTGTGTGTGATTATTAGATATATATTTATGCAAGTTCCTCTTGTGCCCCAACAATACATTTATATTATCTTTTAAATATATAAACTCATATACATGTATGGACAGGTGTAAATGGGTTTCATCAGAAAACTAAATAATATTCAACAAGATTATCTACCATATATAAAATTGCAAACAAATGCACAGAATTAATGTGAAAAAGTAATTTTATGCATTTATACATAACGCTTTCCATACATAACCAATGTTTCTGTGGGACTTGTCTGGGTGTCCAATTACTGCCCCCCCACCTCCCCAGATAAGCTTGCATGAAGCTAGAAAACTCAAGACCGCCCACTCTCAATTCACTAACAAATAAACACAAAGCAAAGAAATTCAATTTGTATAAGGGGTGGGGGTTACAACAGATCTGCCCCTCCATCTTAAAGTTTATAGCTGACCACATGGAATTCCTTACCTATTAATAACTAAATATTACCTTGTTTATAACAAAGCGAGCTCTACTGGCAAATAACAAATTCAGACCAGCTGCACATTCATTCAACATATTTTTTGGGGGTCAGTTACTAGGACCAGTAATGCCTTGTTTTTATCGGACCAGCAGTTCCCTGCATAAATATGGTTTACCATTTCACGCTCTCATGAGAAAAGCAAAGATAAAAATAATTCATGAGTCTGTACACTTTCAAATACAATCGAGTGACGTCACAATAGTTTTCTTGCACATTGATCCGTCAGAATTTTTAGGTGTCAGTAAATTTTGACCCACAATGCAATTCCAAGCATTGGAAATGGCGTCCTCATGTTCACACAAGAATCAAAGTAAAACTTTTGAAAACCAGATAAAATGTGTAATTTCAAGAACGTCATGCTTTTAATGTACCGTAAATAAAACAGTATACTTAGCATAGTTTTAATTATGTGGGGAGTTTTTAAGAACCAGACGACACTAAACCGACATGAACTCTGATGTCACAATCACGTTAAATAAGGGGAAATAACTCTAACTGTAATAACTGTAAATAAAATAACAGAAATCTGCAATCCTCTCAAAATCTTGTAATAGCTAATGAGTGAGGCACATCTTCAGAGATATGAAACAATTGTAACTTGCACAAAACACTATACATGTAGGCTTAAACCTATAATGTCAAAGTGAACTGACTTTACAATCACTTTGAAAAAGGAACAAACTCTGATTTGAACATTATGTTAAAATCTTTACTATTCAACCACACTGTATCCTTTATTAAACTAAAGTTCTACAGTACTCATATAAAATCATAAATCAATAAAAACTCGAAGCATTGTTTATATACATGTACTGTGGCGTAAAAATTATGAATCAAAAGAAAATATATTGTATTTATAATTTGTATTCAAATTCATTTACTTTTTTACATCATTTGTAAAACCATACTATGTTTTATTGATTTATTACAGTGATACGTACATACATGTACATGTACATATTTAGTCATAAGCTAAGTAACCCTCTCCCCAACGGTCGCACCGAAATTCGTAAAACATATTACAAAAAAAAAAAACAGTGTTTAAAAACTGTTCCATTCGTTTAGTTTCATTTAGTTTAAGATCACTAACATACCTTCTCAGAAGCTTCTCAGACCGATCGCAATCGTCAGACCGTTAGCATGTGCTTAGGTGCGTACTCAGACCTCAAGGTAAAGCGAAACTAGCGTCACGTGATTTTCCTCTCAACCAGACGCTTGTTTACAGTCACGCATGAAATAATCTCCTCCACTCTACCTCATTAAAACGTTTCAAATTTCAAGCGTCCAAATAATAATCTCTGCCCGAAAAAAGGTAGAGATTATTATTGTGATTCAGAATCAGACAAACGTTTCTTTTCAAGCGTCTAAATCTTTCCACCAACAATAATAATGTCTTCTTGGCAAGATTATTATTGTCAGCACACAATAATAATGATAACCGGAGAATAATCTTTTTTTGTGAAATTTACAATAATAATCTTTGCGAGAGAGATTTGTTGTTTTCTTTTAGTGTGAGATATTATTATTATTTTTGGTTGACATTTTTATTTAGAGCAGATTTATAATTATGTGCGGGTACAGTTATTATTATTGTGGCGTGAAAATAAAAATGTAAGGCAATGGAAGTGATTATTATTTTTGGTAGGACATTATTATTGTGACTATATTATATAGTAAAATATAATAATAATGTGGGGGTACCTTACGGCTTTCCATAATGGAAAGCCGTAAGGTACCCCCACATTATTATTATATTTTACTATATAATACGGTCACAATAAAAATGTCCTACCAAAAATAATAATCACTTCCATTGCCTTACATTTTTATTTTCACGCCACAATAATAATAACTGTACCCGCACATAATTATAAATCTGCTCTAAATAAAAATGTCAACCAAAAATAATAATAATATCTCACACTAAAAGAAAACAACAAATCTCTCTCGCAAAGATTATTATTGTAAATTTCACAAAAAAAGATTATTTCCCGGTTATCATTATTATTGTGTGCTGACAATAATAATCTTGCCAAGAAGACATTATTATTGTTGGTGGAAAGATTTAGACGCTTGAAAAGAAACGTTTGTCTGATTCTGAATCACAATAATAATCTCTACCTTTTTTCGGGCAGAGATTATTATTTGGACGCTTGAAATTTGAAACGTTTTAATGAGGTAGAGTGGAGGAGATTATTTCATGCGTGACTGTAAACAAGCGTCTGGTTGAGAGGAAAATCACGTGACGCTAGTTTCGCTTTACCTTGAGGTCTGAGTACGCACCTAAGCACATGCTAACGGTCTGACGGTTGCGATCGGTCTGAGAAGCTTCTGAGAAGGTATGTTAGTGATCTTAAACTAAATGAAACTAAACGAATGGAACAGTTTTTAAACACTGTTTTTTTTTGTAATATGTTTTACGAATTTCGGTGCGACCGTTGAGGCGAGGGTTTATGACTAAATATGTACATGTACATGTATGTACGTATCACTGTAATAAATCAATAAAACATAGTATGGTTTTACAAATGATGTAAAAAAGTAAATGAATTTGAATACAAATTATAAATACAATATATTTTCTTTTGATTCATAATTTTTACGCCACAGTACATGACTTGTATATAAACAATGCTTCGAGTTTTTATTGATTTATGATTTTATATGAGTACTGTAGAACTTTAGTTTAATAAAGGATACAGTGTGGTTGAATAGTAAAGATTTTAACATAATGTTCAAATCAGAGTTTGTTCCTTTTTCAAAGTGATTGTAAAGTCAGTTCACTTTGACATTATAGGTTTAAGCCTACATGTATAGTGTTTTGTGCAAGTTACAATTGTTTCATATCTCTGAAGATGTGCCTCACTCATTAGCTATTACAAGATTTTGAGAGGATTGCAGATTTCTGTTATTTTATTTACAGTTATTACAGTTAGAGTTATTTCCCCTTATTTAACGTGATTGTGACATCAGAGTTCATGTCGGTTTAGTGTCGTCTGGTTCTTAAAAACTCCCCACATAATTAAAACTATGCTAAGTATACTGTTTTATTTACGGTACATTAAAAGCATGACGTTCTTGAAATTACACATTTTATCTGGTTTTCAAAAGTTTTACTTTGATTCTTGTGTGAACATGAGGACGCCATTTCCAATGCTTGGAATTGCATTGTGGGTCAAAATTTACTGACACATAAAAATTCTGACGGATCAATGTGCAAGAAAACTATTGTGACGTCACTCGATTGTATTTGAAAGTGTACAGACTCATGAATTATTTTTATCTTTGCTTTTCTCATGAGAGCGTGAAATGGTAAACCATATTTATGCAGGGAACTGCTGGTCCGATAAAAACAAGGCATTACTGGTCCTAGTAACTGACCCCAAAAAAAAATGTTGAATGAATGTGCAGCTGGTCTGAATTTTTTATTTGCCAGTAGAGCTCGCTTTGTTATAAACAAGGTAATATTTAGTTATTAATAGGTAAGGAATTCCATGTGGGCAGCTATAAAGATGGAGGGGCAGATCTGTTGTAACCCCCACCCCTTATACAAATTGAATTTCTTTGCTTTGTGTTTATTTGTTAGAGAATTGAAAGTGGGCGGTCATGAGTTTTCTAGCTTCATGCAAGCTTATCTGGGGAGATGGGGGGGGGCAGTAATTGGACACCCAGACAAGTCCCACAGAAACATTGGTTATGTATGGAAAGCGTTATGTATAAATGCATAAAATTACATTTTCACATTAATTCTGTGCATGTGTTTGCAATTTTATATATGGTAGGTAATCTTGTTGAATATTATTTAGTTTTCTGATGAAACCCATTTACACCTGTCCATACATGTATATGAGTTTATATATTTAAAAGATAATAAATTCACATAAATGTATTGTTGGGGCACAAGAGGAACTTGCATAAATATATATCTAATAATCACACACAATTACTGAAAATAATATATAAGTAATAAGGAATCTTTTTTTGAATATTATGAGGTGATCATTTTGTTCAAGACATGATCAAGTCTCATTAGCCATTCAGGCTTAATATTGGATTTGATCATGCCCCTGACTGCAGATATCATCCCCTCTTAATACTCAAAGAAAGATTAAATATTTTTTTAAATTAACTATTCTACAATGAAATGGCTTTTTATTCTGCTATTTACAGAAAAGTAACTTTTAATTGTTTCAATTTTGAAATATGTATTGTTTCAATTTCTTTGCTTGTATTATAAGTTCTAAGTATTGTTCATTTAATATCTCACAGATGTTTTGTATGGAATGTGGTATGAAACTTGCTGATGGGAAGGCAAAATTCTGTGGGAATTGTGGTACCAAGGTACCCTCAGCCTCCACAGAAACAGATCCTGGTTTGTACTGAGAATTCTGATTTCACTGAAAAACAAGCAATGTACTTTATATCAATCCTTGACAATGATAGCACTGTACATAAAACACAGAATGAAGGTTTAAATTGAAATTGCAGGTGTTGAAGTCCTCCCTCCTTCGTGTATTCAGGGAACTCTATCTCAAGGTAATGAATTGCAAAATTGATCAACGAATATCTTATAATACAGCATTACATATAAGAGTTTAAAAAAAAATACCATAGAATGGATGGATTTTCATACATTATTTAAATCCTTTATGGGCATATTCATGACTGAATTGTCAAAGTTGATACATGCATGTATATTATTTAATTTGTTTTTAAGGCGCAATGGAGAGTTTAGCAAAACTGAAAGAAAAGTATGCCACCAGCCATAGACACAAATCAGTGTCAAAGAAAAGACCTAGTGAATCAAAAGTAAACAAATATGATTTTCAGTTTTGGCATTACACATGCATAATTAAGCGACACTTATGACTGCATGTTGTTTATGTTTTCGTTTCACTTTAGTATAGTTTTAACTAAGGCCACACCAATGTAATTTCTTGTTCGTCAGATATCCAGTAAAAAAAGGTACGAGCAGGCGAGCGATTAATTGAAAAAGTTATTTGTTTTTGTAGCCTAAATTTTTAGGCAGTACATCTATATGTATATTTTTTCTACTTGTTTCTGATTTATAAATTAAAACTACGGTATTTAAAATGCGAAAAATAGAGTGGAAATAGAACAGAAAACAGCACAGAATTTTCATGGATGAGGGAAATTAATAATTAATATTATTTGTATAGTTTTATTTAAATACAAGCGTGCGGGGACCAACAAACAATAAATTATGATGGTGTTGGCCTAAAGATGATGCTTATCTTTTAATTAAATTCTTCATATTCATTTGGATTTATTAATGAAAATAACCCACTTGTAATGGGTTTGTGATATATTATTTTATAATAACTTTTTTTTATTTAGACAATGAGTATTTCTTGTGTTTTGAGATTTAGCAAATTACATATAGTTTAATATTTCAGGAACTGATCATCCATGTTATGGACAAAAAAAAGAAAGCACTCAAAAGAGCTTTCCCCAGTAACAACGGCTTAACTGGCTGTTTAAAAATTGAAGCAAATTACAATGAAACCACCGAAAATTGGATGGACTCCCTGAAAAACCATTTCAGAGGAAATATTGAGTTTATCCCCCACATTATGGGTAGAAATGGGTTGGAACCCATCAGTTCCGACTGTAGACTAGAGCAGTTAGAAAGTATGAAAATCCAGAAAAAATCTGCTTTAAAGATCTATGCAATGGCAAAGGGAAAAGGTAACTATATTGAACATTTGTGGTGAAAAATAAATGTTAAAATGAATGGTTGTACAAACAATTACTAAATCATGTATGGTTGTTTAAACTATAGAGCAGTGTTAATTAATATTGTAATTGATATATACTATTAATGTTTAGCTGTTGTGCTGCTGTGAAATGATAGCTTATGGAACAATTAATGGGCCAAAATGCTCATTAATTTTGTATTTCTTACTCCAGAGCAACAAAGACTTTCCTTTTGTGCAGATGTGTGTAGCTTTGTATAGCAATGTAATGACTCTAGAAACAATAATTTACAATCTTCTTGTCCAAGAAAGAAATATTGGCATATACTTGTACCGTAAATGTTTGTTCTAAAATTGGATACAATTGAAAAACACAGAATATTCGAAGCAAATTAGACACATCAAAATTTTATTAATAATTATATATAGATATTGCAAAGAATCTGTAAAACTTTTCACTTTTTAAATGTATAAATGTTTTCTTTTTTCATTTGGGTACTTTTAGAGAGGCAAGAAATTGTACAAAAATTTAAAATACAGAACGTCCAAGAGGTTTATATCAGTGTTTTAAATTCATTTTAATGTATGAATATTCCTTTGATTGTTATTGTTTTATTTCAACTTGGTTATTGACTTTCTTTTGTCTGTTCAGTTGATAACAACCATTACATCTATAGAATACATGTTACTTCAAACGTGGATAGAATGGAGAAGGGGTATCAAAATGATAAAAAATGAAAGATATTTTATTTATGTACAAAATATTGTTATCAACCTGAGATTGAAATGAAAGTCTTATTCAACTTATTTAGGTTGTGTACTTTGGTGATACAAATGAAATATACCTGATATTATTTAATGGGACTTAACAATTCAACTGTAAACATTTTGAAGTACATTTATTTGAAGGATTCTTGAACAGTTAAGGGTCCTCCACACCTTTCTGTGGGAAAAGCTCTGCATACAAGCCCAGACTTCTAAATTACTTAAATGGGCATGCATGGTCACGATTTTGGTCAAATTTTATTTTTCTATTTTCATTGTTTACAATGACATGTGGTGATAATGAACAGTGTTCAAATTCAAAATCCAAAGGAAAATTACAAAACAGGAGCAGAGTGAACACTGACCTCTTAAATTCTTTAAAAAAAAGAGGTAGGATAAGGTGCCATGGAGGAGTGAGCATCCTCTGCTGACCGGTCACACCCGCCGTGTGCTCTTTGTCATAATCGGGAAAAACGGAAAAGTCTGTACACAATTAGGTGATTAATTATGGTCTAACAATTAGTATGAAAAACATGAGTCAGCATGCGACCCAGTGGAAGATTGTATTTGCTGACAAGGACTGTATTTGCTGACAAGGTTGTTGTATCGACCATGTTTAAGTAATGATCAACTGAAATTTAAGAATCGGTCATAGAGTTATAATTAAGATGCAGAGTGTACAATTCTTTGTTAGGTAAACAAGGCTCATGCCTTGGTTTTTGTTTACATTAATGTTTCGATCAATATACCAGGAAAAGTTCTTTTTAAGCTGATTTTTCTATCTGATAATTCGTTTTGAACATAATTTAGCTGCAGTTTCTAGCATTTGTCATATTTATTGTTGGTCTAAACTTGGAAATTCAAAATGTTTACAAAAAACCATGACCTGTCAGAGTTTTGTTTACATTCCAGAGAATTGTGAGCTCTGTATCTCATTATTTTATAATTTGACGACTGACAATATTATTTTGGTTGACCATTAGAAATGTCTCGATAAACATTAAATTAAAAACAGAAAAATAAGTTTGGACCAAAACGGTGACCATACCCCTTAAAACTTATTGGATTTCTAGCAAGTATTTGACTTGTAAATAACAGGAAAAAAATTCAAATTTGGGGGGGGGAGGATCAACTTTTAAAACTTTACCACTATTTATTAAAATGTCCCTGTGGTATTCGAACTCGGGACCTGTGGGTCGTTAGCTGCACCCATTGGGATACAGAGAAAAAACATTAAGAATTGGCGATATAAGCTGACGTTTCATAATTAGTTAAAATCACCATTTTGTGACGTACTGTCATAAAAATTAGACGTCACAGGGTGTCAAGGATCCTTAACTAGATTGTTATCAATTGTCAGTGATTTAATCTTGAATTAGTGATGTTTTGCTTTTTTTTTTTCTTTTTTTGGTTGCTGGAAATTAATTCTAAAGAAATATTTACAGAGACGCCAGTTTTTTTTGCATTTATACCTGTATTTTTAAGAGTATCTAATTTATTCAAAGTCAAATTAAATTGAGAACAATAATAAATCATCATATCATCATTAATAAGTTTTCATTTAATACATGCAGTCTTTTAAGTTATTAAATGTGTTTAGGCAATACACTTGAACTGCTATTCATCCTTCATTTTATGAATCTCATGGATGAATTCCTTAAAGAAAAGCATTTTCTGAAATATTATAACACTTTTGATTTTTTAAAGGTTGTGGAGTCTGATGAGGAATTGCCAAAGATTGCATTGCAGAAAGCAGTAAGTATACTTTGTGTTCCTGACTTTATAATGCTTATGCATTGCATCTAGGAATGAATTTAAACTATTTAGATTTCTTATGTTAATTGGTAAAGTGGAGCCTAGGGTAATGATTCATTGTCTCCATACAGATTTTAAGGAGAAGCATTATGTATATTTTTGATATGTTTTCATTCTGCAGTCCTCTAAACGTGGTGGAGAGAACATACCATTTGTGAAAAAAAAGATTTCCACTGTGCAGAGTGATGATGTGAGTCTTTTGTTTGTATACACTGAAAGTAATTTACCAATGCCCTAATGAGTGTATTTCCGATGTGATAATTGTTTTGAGATTTTAAAAAAAGAATACTTGCATGCATTCGGTAAAGCTAAAGTTGCTGTCTTCATGTAGGGTACATGTAAAAATAATGATTTTTATCTTGTTGCAATTTCTTCCAATCTAACTATTGTTGGGAATTTCTTATTTTGTAGAACAGTTGCAATTAATCTTTATTATTTTAACACTCTTATCTTTTAGATTATTATACCCCCGCTCCGAAGGAGAAGGGGGTATACTGTTTTACCCTTGTGTGTCTGTCTGTCCGTCTGTCCGTCCGTAACAAAAATTTCTGTTACATTTATCTCAGCAACTGTTTATCGCAGATGCTTGAAATTTTAACACACCATTTGTTAAGGCATACCATATCGTGGGATATATTTTTGTACCAATCGGACGTCAACTTCCTGTTAAATGACAACTTTGCTTATTTTTCAACCAAAATTTTCAGACAAATTTTCGTCAAAGATTTCTAAGCAACTATTTATCAAAGATGCTTGAAATGTTTACACAGTATTTGTAAAGGCATGCCATATGGTGGGATATATTTTTGTACAAATCAGACGTCAACTTCCTGTTAAATGACGACTTTGTTTATTTTTAGCCAAAATTTTCGAACAAATTTTCGTCAAAGAATTCTCAGCAACTGTTTATCGCAGATGCTTGAAATTTTAACACAGTATTTGTATAAGCATGCCATATTGTGTGATATATTTTTGTACCAATCGGACGTCAACTTCCTGTTAAATGACGACTGTTTATTTATAGCCAAAATTTTCAAACAAATTTCGTCAAAGATTTCTCAGCAGCTATTTATCACAGATGCTTGAAATTTTAACACACTATTTGTTCAGCCATGCCATATTGTGGGATATATTTTTGTACCAACCGGATGCTAACTTTCTGTTAAATGTCGACTTTGCTTATTTTCACATCTGAGCGGGGGTATCACTAGTGAGCATTGGCTCACAGATATCTTGTTCATTATGATTAGACAACGAACATAAACTGTTATTCATCCTTCATTTCATATTACTCACTGGTGTATTCCTTCAAAAAGAAGTGTTTTCTAGAATATTGTAATACTTGTTATTTTAAAGATTGTGGAGTCAGATGTGGAATTGCTCAAAGTTCCATTACCAGTAAGTATATTTTGTGTTTCTGACTTTTTAATGTACCGGGTATACATTGCATCTAGGAATGAATTTCAATTTTTTTTATTACTGTTCATGTATGTAGGTAAAGTGTGGCCAAGGGTAATGATTCAGTGTCTTCATACAGATTTTGAAGAGAAGCATTATGTATATTTTTGATATGTTTTCTTTCTGCAGTCCTCTAAACGTGGTGAAGAACACATACCAATTGTGAAAAAAAGAAAGATTTCCACTGTGCAGAGTGATGATGCAAGTAATCTTTATTATGGCTAAATTACTCTGATATGATTTTAATGAAGTCAGTTAGAGTTTATGTTGTTTTAGACTAACATTTTTTCCAAGAGGAAAACAAGTCTACTGTACATGTAAATAGGTATAGGTTAATAATTTGAAAAAAGTAAAAGGTAACATTATTTGAGTTTGCTCATTTCACAAACATCTTTTAAAATAATTAATTAGGGCCCCGCCCCTATAGTGAACCGCCTTGTCTGTCTGTCCATCTGTCCATCTGAGATCTCTTGTCCTGAGCATATCTTCTCTCCTTTATCCCAATCTGGCTCATACTTTACCCACAGAGTACCTTTGGCTTAAGGGTGTGCAGTGACCTTGAATCATGTTTCTTGGTCTAATGTTAAGGCCATAGTAGAATTGTATGAGATCAAAGAGTATGCTGTGACTTTGAATGATGTTTGAAGGTTAAGTGTCAAAGTCATATCTGATCACACAAAAATTTGCATATATATTCTCTGCTCAGCCCTATCTGGCTCATTCTTCACATAACCATTCAGAGCTTTTGGGTTGTGTGCACTGTGCAGTTACTTTGAACCAAGTCAACCTGAAGGGCAAAGTAGATCTCTTTATAATCGGTATTTCACAGTAGATTATTTTCCATTGGCTTAATCTTGCTCAGATTGAACAAAAATGCCTTTATGTAAGGATCCCGCATTCTAATAAGATTGATTTAAAAGTTCTTGCCAGCTGGAACATTTCTAAGTTATAGGTCAAGGTCAAAGCTAAATTCTCAGATATGTTTTTCATCCTATTGTCCATTATTTAAGCGGGGTCTTTAGAGATGGTCAGCATCTCAATCTTCTCTAGTTTACCTAAACTGTCAGAAATATTTAATACAGATTGAGAATTGAGTAAAATTGGAATCTCTTAAGTTATTGATTGTGATAAGACAATGAACTTAAACTGTTATACATCCTTCATTTCATAATTCTCACTGGTGTATTCTTTTAGAAAATAGCATTTTTTTAAAAATAGAGTAACACTATTGTTTTTCAAAGGTTGTGGAGTCGGATATGGAATTGGCCCAAGTTACATTACCAGTAAGTATATTTTATTACTGTATGTAGATAAAGTAGAGACCAGGGTAATGATTCATTGTCTTCATACAGATTTTGATGAGAAGTATTATGTATATTTTTAATATGTTTTCTTTCTGCAGTCCTCTAAATGTAGTGGAGAAAACATGCCATTTGGGAGAAAAGTCAAGAGTTCCACCATGCAGAGTGATGATGTAAGTCTTGTTAGAATACACTGATATTAATTGAAGCATGCAGGCCATATCTTGTAATGGAAAATGACTAGAAACTAAAATTTGACACAAAGATTGCTTGTGACCTGTAAATATGTCTGACTTTGAGCTTTCAAATCGGTCATTTGTGCAAGTTCGAGGCCACTGTAAAAAAATGTGCATCTGTTACTTTCTAGTAGAGGCATACTTGAGTTTTAAAGTATTTTCTTAGCGGGGTATCATTTGTGAGCTTGCTGCATGCTCCTTGAAACACTGGAGCATGAGATTAAAATATTCAGGTTTATCATGCACAAATTTGTGTATATTAAAGTTGCAAAGTTGTAAACTTTTTTAGTGGTTGACAGACCCAGTTTGTAGAAGTTGTAACATTTTAAAACTGGGAACAATAAGGTACATTGTAAGTGAGACTTGATCTTCATGCAGTCCACCTAGATACATCCGAGGCATGTTCAACAGAGCAAGCACTCACGAGCGCTCGCCAAAATTCCCTATACCAGCAACACAAAATTTGGCGAGTGCTCGCGAGCGCTCTCTCTACTCCAACTAAATCTGATAACTTTTATTTTGTTCCTGTAATGACCTTACAACTTAATTTATGTGTTGTGTCATTATTTTTAGCTGCCAGATTTGTGTTCCTCAAAAGAAGAATCTCCATGTATAAAAGAGGATGAGGTACTTGTATAGATTTAGACAATAAAATGCTTTCTTTGGTGATTCATTGGGATATATAAAGGTGGCAACATTGCAGATCTGCAATGATCGCTACATTCATAACCCCCATGAATCATCAAAGAGAACATTTTATTGTTTATATTTACATGTACATGTATTTCTTTTAACCAATTGATAAATGGATTGTAAAAAGTAAGTAAAATTAACTAAATTACTGCCAATGTACATCAGAACGTTAGCTAAAAGAGACAGCCAAATTCTCCTTTGCGAATTTGAGTCTGACATCATGTTTATTTCGTACAGTCGGTGATTTTTATTAGGTCGCTGTAGGTTTAGACCAACCAATAAACGGGGCTTGTTGATTTCAGTCCTGTCAGTTAATTTCTACAGAGCTATGAATTACAATTAATTTCCATAAGAAATAGAAGGAATCATTCTTGATGAATGTAAATATATGCATGTAAATGTCTGTTTTTGAAAGGAATACATTTTCCTGATGTACATGTAAGCATTTAAAGTTATATTTTATTTCACTCTTCACAGCTCATGGACAGAGAAGTGGAAAAGTTTTTTGATGTAAGTAAATGTAAAGAAAGAACAAGTCATTATTTACAAGAACATTAGGTGAAATATCTACCTTATAAGCATCTTTTATTTATATATGCATTTATTGACATTGTACATTAAAATATACTAGATAAAGATAACAGAAATACCCTTTGTCTTCAAATGGCTGTGTTCAGAGGACTTTGCGCCTTGACATTATTATGTGTTCACATGTATTTCACTTTTCTTAATCATGGAAATTTTTTGGGGTTATTTTATTCAATATGTATATCTTTCAAGCCAATGTCGGCAAACTCATGTAACTTCATTTTACTTTTATTTGTAGTTGATGGACAAGAAGATCAAGAGGAAGACAGTTAGTAAAATGTTCAATTTATTATTAGTCATTAATTGATTTGCTTGTCACCTGAGTCACCCAGGTGACATATTGGATAAAAACTGAATGCTTACTAACTAAGGGAGAATTTAAAGCTGTCTACCTAAAATATAAATTTTTGAACTTTAAAGAAGGAGTAAGATTGATTTAATGATTTAATTGATTCAAAACTTATTTTTACTTTGGTTATATTGAATAAGAACTGTTTGAAAAAGTAGGTGCTGGGAAAGGGTTTAATGTTTCAAAAGAAAATTTCAGATTTTGTGGCTGCGGGGGCTAGAGTTTGTACATTTATTCAAGGATACCCTGACTGCTCCGTTTATTGGCTTTGGTACTCAGGTGACCTTTTAAGCCTGTGGGCCTCTTGTTTTTAATTAGTAGAGTACTTGCTAATTTTGTTTAAAGCTACCATGGCTTGTAAGAAAAACTAAATTAAGTTCATAGTTAACCGGAACAAATAATGATTTTGACATAACATGAGACATATGTAAACTGTATACTATAGTCTTTCCCAATTAAGTTATTGCTTCCATCGCTTTTTGATAATTTTTAATAAGAATACACATACCTGTGAAAGAAATACAGTTGAAATCAATAAAAGAGAAAATATCCAAGGTACATCTTTATTGACGCATTATCATTTTTCTTTCATATAAGTTCACAGGAACAAAAACAAATTTCTTACGAAAAGTTATAATGGGAAATGTTTACATCTTTTCACCATTGGAACTCACTTGGAATACTTCGCACAATTTTTTAATGTTATCATCTGGGCTATTTCATGGCTGATACAATGAAAAATCCCCGTAGACTTTCTATTTTGGGATGTTTATTGAAACCTGAAGCCATAGAGGGGGGTTTCAAAACAGATAATCTGCACATTTTTCATATTAGTTTATGAACGTAGTTCGAGTACAACAGTATTTATGATTATTGAAATATCAAGAGAAAAGTGGCAAAAACTCGGGACAGAGTATAGTACATACATTAAAGAAAGTGGACCTGGATCATATTCTTATTCTTATATGATTATTATTATGGACACATTTATTTCATTACTTGCATGATTTAACTTAATATAATCTGAGTTTAAAGGATTAATATGCATTTTTTTAGATGGCTGATGAACTTGAAATACCCTTTTCCAAGGAAGGTAAAAGAATGACGATCATATATGAAGTTCATGGCGGAATGGCCTTCAACAGGCCATTTGATATGGATGACACAATGCTGGTATGAAAAAGCAGAGTGATTGTATTACATACATTAACATTTCTAATTGTCTTGTACATTTCAAAAGTTTTTGCCTAAAACCCTCAATACATTTTGTCACCCATAAAAAATTAAACCATTTTAAGTTTATAGTGTTTCCCATTGGGATGAATAATAGCATGTCTTACAGAATAACTTGGTGATACATGTAGTGAATCATAAGGAACAAAGAAAAAAATGTTATATTTATAAAACTGTAATTTGTTAGACATGTACATATGGCAAGACGGGGTAAATCCTCTTCTTTAATCGATGAACAAGAAAATCTTTGCCTTGAAGTTTGAGATCTTAATTATGTTCAAGATAATAAACCATGTAAAAAGAATGGTGTTCACAAGAAACAAGAAAATCTTTCCAGGGAATTCTGCCCACCCCTGAAGTGAAATCAAATTTGTTGTGTATATTTAAATTCTGAAAATTAACTTAAAATATTTATTTGTTTTTCAGAGTATTTTTACATACGCTTGTCAGGAAATTGACCCGGAAATATTGCCCCCGTCATTTTACTTTGAATGTGTCTCTATCGAATCTTGCATGTTGGCGAATTGCCAGCATTCGTTTAAGTTGGAAGAATGCCACCATATCAACATTAGAGACATTCCAGATGTACTGTTGTTAAAGGAGGCGGTAAGTGAACATCTCTTTTTATTATATCAAAATTTATTACATTTTTTTATTAATATTTAATTGATTCAATAAAAAATCCTAAAGTGATTTAATTTAGCAGACCTATATATACAGTTAAAACTATCTCCATTATGCAATTTTTTTTTTACTTTTTCTATTTGGTATGATGTTGGAATTTTCTATTGTGGGCACCTGTGCTATATTTCTTCTGTTAATATGTTGGAGGCAACTAAAAAGTAGTGTCTTCAAATGAGGCTAAAATGCAGAGGTCCCATTACTTTTTGTGTTGCATGGAAAAGATACTTTATAATTGTTCAAAGAGCCAACTGATGTTGTCTACATTTGATTAAAATATTATATTGAATAAAATGTAAACAATACACAAAATAAATGAATAAATCCTGTATTTTCAATTTTTTACACACCTACCATATTGTAAGCTATGGTCAAAGAATGTATAATTACAGCTATGGTACATTACCTTGTGCTTTCCTTTTAGGAATACCATATGGATGACACGTTGACTAACTATGGTGATGTGCACCTGCGAGGAAGTGGAGGAAACATATAGAAATAAAACATAATGAATAAAGTCACTTCGAAACTCTTTCTGTAACACCTGTATTTTGAAATTATATTTTATCAGACTAAATATTGAGGTAAACCAATAAGAGGAGGATGTATCTACCGTGGAGCGGGCAAAAAATCAGAGAGGCATGTTCAGCGGATTGAGTGCTCACAAACGCTTATCAGATCTAAGAAGAAGATCAAGGAAATTACATGTAATGTTGTCACTCACAACAGCTACATGTAGCTTAAAAATTTCACTTTTATCTTATGCAAGTCTGACAAGGAAATTATAGTTGCTGTCATTGAACATGCATGTAATAGATTAGGTCAATACATAAATAACAGTTTTTTTTTTATTTAAAGACTATTTTGGAAAAGCAGAGCCAGGAAGGACTTTTGCCATGTACCGTTCTTGTAAACCTAGCAAATTTAAGTTCCAACATGAACTAATTTGTTTCAACTGAGCCATTTCATAAATAAAAATTATTGGCTTGTGAAATACTTCTGATTTTTTTTCTGTTGAAACCAATTAGTTCATGTTGGAACTTTGTGAGGTTTACAAGACCGGTACATGGCAAAGGTCCTTTCTGACCATGCTTTTTCAAAATAGTCTTTAAATAAAAAAAAACTTCTGATAAAAGGAACATGCAAGATAAAATTGTAAATGGTCTAGTGACTCTGTAATTACAAAATGTAGCTTTTTGCTGGGTATTAAATATTCAAAATTTATAATAAAATGCCTTTTTATAGAATTTAAAACCACATACTGCAGTATAAATAGTGGGTTTTTTTGTCAAGCACGGCAAGGGTGTGGGAAATAACTTATCACTGTTCAGTCCAATCTCATTCATTTTAGTTTTCCCAACCAGTTCACCACTAGAACTGTATAACTTGAAGGAAATCATTAAATGGCCAGGCTTCCTATTTATAATAAAAACCTCGAGGTTTCATATTATCAAAGCTTAGTTCACTGTAAAAGTTGTCCACAATCCAAGTACACTGAATACTTCATCGCGAGAAATGATTGACCACAGTATCAGAGCCTCTGAATTACTATGCGACTAGTATACTGTTGGTCAAGTGTTTCATTGACTTTTGACAGATATGCCATCACTTTCAGAGATACCTGATCATCATTTATAATATGGGTTTTTTTTTACAATGTGTTCCAGAAAGAAATCTTGGTTCATCCTATTCAACATCACATGCGTCTTCATCCACTCTGCTCACCCAGAGATTTATGTTTCTGATTAGAAGTTCTTTATGAACACAAAATTAATACTGTCCCGAGAATTATGTGCGATATAAATCTAACGGCAATTCATTGAACTGTTCTTCCCTGTCCTTGTCAAAAGGATATTGTCTATGTGCTGGTCTAGGAAGTGAGGGCATTGGGATTTGATTTCTTCAATCTGGTTGCAATAGGCAATTGTTTATATTGGAAATAAATGATCTTGATAGATTGCAAGAGCCATATTTGAAAAGACAGGTCCATTCTGCATGCATCCATTGGCTCATCTCATATGTGTACCAATAACCATATAGAAAGAATATATTGTTCTATGATGATCTCATTCTTCTTATTAATAAGATAGTACCTTTAAAGGACTGTAATTTACATTAATTTAAAAGTGACCAAAATTACTGAGATCAGATTCTACACGTCACTTAATTAAGCAACTGTAATGAAGGCACAATACTTTTAGCATCAAAGGCAATTCAATAAATACATTTATATAATTTATTTCACAATAATGCATATATGAATAATCATTACATAATTGGATTCCATGATAGCATTGCAAAGAGAGAGCTTGCATGTATTATAGGTAAACTTAATGGCTCGTGTATAATATCTCAATCCCCCCCCCCGCGAAAAAAAACAAACAAAACACATACATATAAGATATATGTGAGACAATGCTCACTAGTGATACCCCTGCCCTGATGTGAATATACAAAATAAGCAGAGTTGACATTTAACGGGAAGTTCACTGCGAATTTTAAAAAAATGAATTCAACTATATTGCCTTCTTCAACAATGAGTACGGTAGTTAAAATTTCAAGCATCTGCAATTTATAGTTGCTAAGAAAATATTATTTCAAAATTTAACCTAAAAATGAACAAAAGTTGTCATTTGATAGGAAGTTGACGTCTTAATGGTACGAAAACATTCCACCATATGGCATTTCTAAACTAAGAGTGTTTTAAAATGTCAAGCATCTACGATTAACAGTTGCTGAGAAATCTTTAACAAAAATTTATTTGAAAATTCAGGTTAAAAAAACAATCATTTAACAGGATTGAAGATGACATCCGATCGATATAAATATAAAATGGCATGCCTAAAAAAAGAGTGTGTTCAAATTTAAAGCATCTGCGTTTAAAAGTTGCTCTAAAAATGTAACAGCGAGTTTTTACATGTACGAATGGACAGACAGACACATGGGCAAAACAGTTTTGGGAGGAGACGTATAAAAACAAAAAATGCAAAACTAAAATATATAAGTATGTGCATGTACATATAAATGTATCTGATTTGTTCAAAACGTACGACCGCAAAACTGGTTATTACAATTCAGATGGAAATACAAGCAACATCATTGGACACCCATGAGTGATTACGTCATTTACTTATTACGACATTAAAGATTCATCAAATGTGTAATGTTCTCCTGCAGAAATATGTAGAGTTGACGAGCAGAGGTCCAGTCTCTCAGGGCATCTGGCAGAGGCAGACCATGCTGGTGCAAAATTAATGTTGCCACATGTGCAAAATCTTCATCAATTTGTTTGAAATTGTTTGACACAAGTCTCTGTAAACGAGCCACTGTATTGTGAGGAACTGTATATATGTACTGTGAAGCACCTGAGTAGTATCAGGGGCCTAGATAGGGGGGTCAACTGAGTGCACTTTTTACATAGGGGGGTCAATATGGAGGACATGAAAGGTCAAACTTTTCTCGGTACTGACGTCATAAAAGGCAGTGTTGACAGTTTGATTATTTTATTGGAACACGCAAATAGTAAATGAACAAATTGAACCATTTTTTTAAAAGTTTTAAAGTCCGAACGTATTTACACACGGTGAATCCGGAGTCCTTATTTCTGAATTTCACAGTTTTTCTTGGTTTCATCTGTGTAAAAGATGGAGAACTAATCCTGTTCGTTGAATTTAGCGGCCATGGACCATTTCTCTGTGGCTTCTTCTTTCGGTCCCCCGTTAAGGTAGATGTTAGGGCCGAGGCTCTGGGGGGGTGGGTGATGACAAAATGTACCTGGGGGGGTCATTGCGTAATACCTGCAGGTGTCAGGTGCTGAAAAAAACAGCGCGGTCAACACCTGTCAGGTGTTGAAATGGGAGCAATATTCATTCTTTACCATCAACAATCTTATTAAAAAAATTCAACATTCTCATTTATATTATATAAAATTGGCATGCTTTCTGTAGGTAAAAATCCGGATTTACTAAGGTTTTGGTTTTGTAATTTAAAGTGCAGGGTCTAGTTTCCGACTTGAATTTTAGAAGAATGAACCATCGATTGTAAGTGTGTGTTTTGATAAGTTAACTTATGATGTCCAGTAAATGTTTAAAAGTTTATCATTATATGTTAATGATATAGTATCTTACGCATCTAAATATTGAAATACTTTTTGTTGTTTTGATCGAACATGCTCTTTTTAAGCCAAAGTACTTTTATTTATTTGATCGTCTGCTTAGATGTCCAATTTTCAGTTAAGACTTGAACAATGTCGAAGTATTTGATATGATATTACGAACCTTGTTTTCATTGAGAAAATGATATGAAAATATTAAGACAAACATGATCTCTTAAATTGGATGGCATACTCTGATAAGTTTGTTAAAAACTACATTGACTTTTTATAGTTTTAGAAGTACTGCAGAAAGTAAAGAAATAAGAGGGGTTGAAATAGGAGGTGGGTGTCATTTTTTTAGTCTTTAGGTTATACCAGTCTGTAGTATGTAATAGTTGAAAGTCTCTTTACAGGTTCCCTGTGTCTGACTGTTGACTGATAGGTCATACCAGTCTGTAGTATGTAATAGTTGATGGTCTCTTTACAGGTTCCCTGTGTCTGACTGTTGACTGATAGGTCATACCAGTCTGTAGTATGTAATAGTTGATGGTCTCTTTACAGGTTCCCTGTGTCTGACTGTACTGTTGATTGAGAGATCAAAGAGGGAATATATGCAGTATAGTATTCATTTTATCTCACTATTCTTATGTAGATATACTCTGTATTATTAGGGCACCTGAGTCACTCAGGAGACCCATTGCTATCACAAGTTTGTCGTCGTGTGTCATTCATAGACATTATAAATCTCTTAAATGGGTATGAGGGCAGTAGTCATTGTGTTAGTCCTGGGGTACGAACTGTTGCCTGAGAGCATAGGCCAGAGGTCAACATCAATTTCTTACCAAGGAACTGACAATATAACTATTGCCCACATTCCTATTTGATGATTGATTTGTTAAACAAGGAAAAAACATATCCTTGTAGTAATGTCAGGGGGGCTGGGAAATTGTCCAAATTATCTGCCGGGGGACAGTCAAATAGTCAGCCAACGTTAGGGGATTAGCAAAGCATGGGACATTTAAGCCAGTAGTTAATATAAATGACCTCATATATATGATTTGGTGGGTTCACCTCTTTACAGGTTCCCTGTGTCTGACTGTACTGTTGATTGAGAGATCAAAGAGGGAATATATGCGGTATAGTATTCATTTTATCTCACTATTCTTATGTAGATATACTCTGTACTATTAGGGCACCTGAGTCACTCAGGAGACCCATTGCTATCACAAGTTTGTCGTCGTGTGTCATTCATAGACATTATAAATCTCTTAAATGGGTATGAGGGCAGTAGTCATTGTGTTAGTCCTGGGGTACGAACTGTTGCCTGAGAGCATAGGCCCGAGGTCAACATCAATTTCTTACCAAGGAACTGACAATATAACTATTGCCCACATTCCTATTTGATGATTGATTTGTTAAACAAGGAAAAAAACATATCCTTGTAGTAATGTCAGGGCTGGGAAATTGTCCAAATTATCTGCCGGGGGACAGTCAAATAGTCAGCCAACGTTAGGGGATTAGCAAAGCATGGGACATTTAAGCCAGTAGTTAATATAAATGACCTCATATATATGATTTGGTGGGTTCACCTCTTTACAGGTTCCCTGTGTCTGACTGTACTGTTGATTGAGAGATCAAAGAGGGAATATATGCGGTATAGTATTCATTTTATCTCACTATTCTTATGTAGATGTACTCTGTACTATTAGGGCACCTGAGTCACTCAGGAGACCCATTGCTATCACAAGTTTGTCGTCGTGTGTCATTCATAGACATTATAAATCTCTTAAATGGGTATGAGGGCAGTAGTCATTGTGTTAGTCCTGGGGTACGAACTGTTGCCTGAGAGCATAGGCCCGAGGTCAACATCAATTTCTTACCAAGGAACTGACAATATAACTATTGCCCACATTCCTATTTGATGATTGATTTGTTAAACAAGGAAAAAAACATATCCTTGTAGTAATGTCAGGGCTGGGAAATTGTCCAAATTATCTGCCGGGGGACAGTCAAATAGTCAGCCAACGTTAGGGGATTAGCAAAGCATGGGACATTTAGCCAGTAGTTAATATAAATGACCTCATATATATGATTTGGTGGGTTCACCTCTTTACAGGTTCCCTGTGTCTGACTGTACTGTTGATCGAGAGATCAAAGAGGGAATATATGCGGTATAGTATTCATTTTATCTCACTATTCTTATGTAGATGTACTCTGTACTATTAGGGCACCTGAGTCACTCAGGAGACCCATTGCTATCACAAGTTTGTCGTCGTGTGTCATTCATAGACATTATAAATCTCTTAAATGGGTATGAGGGCAGTAGTCATTGTGTTAGTCCTGGGGTACGAACTGTTGCCTGAGAGCATAGGCCCGAGGTCAACATCAATTTCTTACCAAGGAACTGACAATATAACTATTGCCCACATTCCTATTTGATGATTGATTTGTTAAACAAGGAAAAAAACATATCCTTGTAGTAATGTCAGGGCTGGGAAATTGTCCAAATTATCTGCCGGGGGACAGTCAAATAGTCAGCCAACGTTAGGGGATTAGCAAAGCATGGGACATTTAAGCCAGTAGTTAATATAAATGACCTCATGTATATGATTTGTTGGGTTCACATTTTGCACATATATAATAATTAGGTGTGAATTGTATTTTGATATCAATTATAGTCTGTTCTCTATGTGGCGTAAAGACATAACTGCATTTTACTTATGTTTTAAAAAGTACATTTCAAAAAGTTACATGACTGTATTTCATAGATATCAAATCTGTCAGTTCCGGGTCCAAAGGTTCCTGTAACTATGTGAGGGTTCTTAGCTAGTCTTCTTTTTTCCTAGAGGACGATCATTCTGCGGAATTCTTTGTCTTCTTCCTTTTCTCTTTTCAGCATCTGTAATACCGTTTCTTGATTGTCATTAGGGGGAATATAGTGAAATCCTACAAAGCTCCTGATAGCAGGTTTCCTTTCCTCCTCCTTCATTTCTGCTGTCTCTGAAAATCCGAAAATCTTTGCGGGTTCCATCTCTGTCATTTCTTCTTCTTTGATTTTCTGCTGGAGTTGATTTTCCGTGGCCATCTTTTGACAAGATAATTTGTTGTAGAGTTTCTGAAATAGGCTCATTGACTCTGTGTGGCAATCTGAAGAAAAACGCTCTATTATATAGCCTCTAGGGGGAATCATTGCGTAATACCTGCAGGTGTCAGGTGTTGAAAAAAACAACCTTGAAGTGCGTGACTCATGATGTAAACACCTGCGACATACCCGCAGCTGTGAAGCGCCCTTTTAAAGCACGTAACTCATGATGAGTCATTGTAAACACCTGCGACATACCCGCAGCTGTGAAGCGCCCTTTTAAAGCACGTGACTCATGATGAGTCATTGTAAGCACCTGCGACATACCCGCAGCTGTGAAGCGCCCTTTTAAAGCACGTGACTCATGATGAGTCATTGTAAGCACCTGCGACATACCCACACCTGTGAAGCGACCTTGAAGCACGTGACATCTGATGAGTCATGGTAAACACCTGTTATGGGGGGTAGTATATAACTGTACTCTATTTGATCATACTCTTTCATTTGATCGCTCGCTTCCAAGCCGAGATGAATTTAGAAGAAAGCATTTTGAGGAATAAATCTCGTTTGTTGAGATATAAAAGAAACCGATTGATCGATCAAAATTTAAAAGTTTTAAAGAAAAGAAAAGAAAAAAAACCTGTCAACAAATCGGTTAAGAAAAAAGTGGTTTCTGACTTTTACAACATTAGATTAGACAGGGGGCGACAATCACGCAAATTTAAAGTGAAACAAAATGTATATACGGTCAGTTTTCGTCCTTTTCCAAAGAAATCAGAGAGCGGTTTTGTGAAACGTTTAATTAGTGACATGTTGAAACAAGTGAAAGAACGCATGCAGTGTAATCCTAACGATTATTTACGATTGAACTTACGTCACCCCTCTTTAGATTCTGAGATTTGGTACGAATTTACTCAATGTAAGAATCTGAACGAAGCTACTATTTTAGATAAAGTTCAGGCGGTGCAACAATCGAAAAAAGAATTTACTATCACGGACGGATCTGCGGAATTTGAATTGTTTCATGTCAAGTATCCTCAGGGGAGCGGGGGTCAATCTGTAAAACACTTACATTCCAACAAAGAAAAGTTTAAGAAAGGAAAAAGATCGGTATTGAAAATTGAAAATTTAGGCGATCATCTCTGTCTCCCTCGAGCTATTGTCGTAGCTCGATTACACAGTCAGCGGCCCACGGATCCTTTGGAATTACCTGGTTGGAAAAAACAGTGGGATCGTATCAAAAGGAAGGACATTCTTTCCCCGCAGCAGAAAAAAGAAGCTTTAGAGTTGATGAAACAAGCTCATTGTGATCCTAATGTGCCCTGTGGCCCCGAGGAATGGAACAAGTTACAAGAAGTATTGGCTCCTGAATTTCGATTGAAAATATTTCAATTTAAAACGGGGTCTTCCCGGTTAGAATTAGAACCCATTTACAAAGGAAAGGGAAATGGAATCTGTTTGAATATTTTATTCGATGACCAACATTACGACACTATTTTATCTATGACTGGATTGACCGAAAGCCAATATTATTGCGATTATTGTGATGTTGGTTATAGAAACATTGAAGATCATAGAGTCAAATGTCATCACCGTTGTTCTTTTTGTTTAGGAGACACGTCTTGCCCCCCCGATGGTAGTAGCATTCATTGTCCTGATTGTAAAGGTTGTTTTAAAAGCAAGATTTGTCATGAGAGACATTTACAACCCTGCAGTGGAAAGAAAACGGTCTGTAATTTAATGGATCGATGTTCTCACTGTCACACCTGGATGAGTAAGAAATTACTACCCTATCACAAATGTGGGGGTAGAAAATGGTGTAAGATTTGTAGAAAAATAGTCGAGAAAGATCACCAATGTTTTGTGCAAGTGAAACCCTCTCTTAAAAAGAGAAAAAAACTTCAATTTTACATTTATTTCGATTTTGAATGTACTCAAGAAAATGAGATTCACATTCCTAATTTATGTGTTGCTCATCGTGTTTGTCAGCATTGTGATCATTTGACGGTAGATCAGACCTGTTCTCATTGTGAACATTTAGGCCCCCGACGCCATTTGTTCCGCGGTCCCGAAACTTTAAAGCAATTTATGGAATGGCTTTTTCAAGCCCAACCTCACGCCACTCAAAAAAGTCAATCTCAGCTTTTGCATCAAGAGGCTATTGTCATAGCTCACAATTTTAAAGGCTACGACGGGCAATTTATTTTGAATTATTTGGTGCATACCGCTTGCATTACTCCCTCCGTGATCATGAACGGAACTAAGATTTTATCCATGCAAGCCCTTGGATTGAAATTTATAGATTCTTATAATTATTTACCTTTTGCTTTATCAAAAATGCCTTCGGCTTTTGGATTTGAAGAATTGAAAAAAGGATATTTCCCCCATTTTTTTAATACGGAGCAAAATCAGAATTATGTGGGTCCCTATCCCCCCGCGACTTACTACAATCCTGACGACATGACCGGTTCGGGGCGAAAAGCCTTTTATGAATGGTATCATCAACAGAAAGGAAAAGTATTTGATTTTCAAAAGGAATTTATAGATTACTGTATCTCTGATGTAGACATTTTACAACGTTGTTGTGCTCAATTCAGGAAGACGATACAGAGTTTGGTACAAGTCAATCCCTTTCAAGAAGCCATTACTTTTGCCAGTACCGCTAATTTAGCCTACCGGAGAGGATTCATGCCCCAAGACAGTGTTGGCATCATACCTAATATGGGATACGACCCAGCTCGACAATTTTCAATGAAAGCATGTCGTTGGTTAGCTTGGATGAGTCGCGACGGTCGAATCATTCGGCATGCTAAAAATGGTGGAGAAAAAAACTTAGGACCCTATACCGTAGACGGATACGATCCAGAATTCAATACCGTGTACGAATTCTATGGGTGTTATTGGCACGGATGCCCTAAATGTCATCCTGAATTAGAAAATGAAAATCATCCTCATCGAGTCGATTGTACCTACGGTACTTTGTACGAACAGACCTTAATTAGAGAACATCATTTAAGAGAACAGGGATACTCGGTAGTTTCTATTTGGGAACACGATTTTGATATGGAAATGAAAAAGAATTCCGAATTGCGAGGGTTTGTGGAGCATTTAAATTTTCAAGATCCTTTGAATCCTCGGGAAGCTTTGTATGGGGGGCGCACGAATGCCACACGATTGTTTTGTACCGAGGGAGACATGAGATATATAGATGTGTGTTCTTTATATCCTTTTGTTTTAAAGTATAAGCCTTTTCCCATGGGTCATCCAGAAATCATCACAGAGAACTTTGAGGATATTTCGAATTATTTTGGTTTGATTCAATGTCAGGTCTTACCCCCTCGGGGTCTGTATCACCCCGTTTTACCTTATCGCAATGGAGGAAAATTACTGTTTCCTTTATGTCGCACTTGTGCCCAAGAACTTTGTCAAGATCCTCATTATCGCTGTCAGCATTCAGAGGCTGAACGCTGTATAACGGGAACCTGGGTGACTGCCGAACTTCAAAAAGCTATAGAATGCGGATACGAGTTAAAAAAAATCTACGAAGTGTGGCATTTTCCTCAAAAAAGTCAGGATTTATTTCGTAGTTACATCGATACCTTTTTGAAAATCAAACAGGAAGCCTCTGGATATCCCCCCGATTGTGAGACCGAGGAACAGCAGGCCGCTTACCTCCACGATATTTTTGAGCGAGAGAGATTGATGTTGAATCCTTTAGAAATTGAGAAAAATCCCGTGAGACGAACTATTGCCAAGTTATTTTTGAATTGTTTGTGGGGAAAATTTGCTCAGCGACTTCAATTACCTAAAATTGAATATTTGAGCGAAGAAGAACAATTGACGAAAATGTTACAGGACAGTACCCTGGAAGTCAAGGGAATTGAATTATTAAACAACGTGAATAAACCCGAATGCGACTTGATCTTGATTAATTACGTGGAAAAACAGGATTTCATCGAAGACTGCCCCTTTGGAAACGTGGTATTAGCTACATTTACTACCGCTCATGCTCGTTTACATTTATACAACACCTTAGAAAAATTAGGAGATCGTGTACTTTATTTCGATACCGACAGTATTATTTATCAACACGTGGAAGGGGAGTATAATCCATCTATTGTCAATAGTTTAGGAGGATGGACCGACGAATTAGAGGGGGGACACATTACTAAATTCATGTCGGGAGGGCCTAAGAATTATGCGTTTGAAACCGATACTGGAAAGACCGTGCAAAAAGTCAAAGGCCTCACCTTGAATCATCGAGCCTCTCAAATCGTGACGATGAAAGCTTTGGAGAAAATGATTTTTAAAGAATTGGATGAGGTAACCGTGACTTATCCTCATAAAATCCAGAGAACCAAGAGACATGAATTATTGACGAAACGTTTTACTAAGAAATATCAAATGGTATATGATAAACGGCAGATCATTGATGATTTTAAAACCCTTCCTTTTGGGTATTAACTTTTGTTGTTTCAATAAAAAATCATATGAAATGATTTGTTATTTCCTCTAAGGATCAGAGTCCTATTGTGTGTGTGAAATAAAAACTATTTTTGAAATACAAACAACATTTATTGAACAAGAACTCTTTTTTTTATAATACAAGTGAAAGACTATTGGGTAATGAAATCATTACAAACAAAATTTAAAACATATTTACAATTCAACAGTTCAAAGTAGTAACAGTCTAATTAAAGTTTTTTTCACCCTACAGTAGTTCACATCTTCTTGATTTTTTCCATCACTTGACATACTTGGAGTAATTTCAGTAGCTCACCGTTGTCCTCTTTGATCATGATTTGTGTTTCTATTCTACCTTCCTCCATTTTCTCACTCACTACGAAATATTCCCCGTAAGCCGCTTCTTTTTTCTTTTTCTTCTTCTTTCTCTAATTTTATCAATTCTTTAGCTGCCTTTTCCACTTCTGTCTTCATTCTCTCTTCACAACAGGATTCTAATTTGATTCCGTTTTCTTTCTCCATTTCTTCAATCTCAACCAGATGAGTTTCATCCCCGGGATCTTCTAAGTAGTCAGATTCTGCTTCTATTTCCTCCTCCTCCTCCTCCTCCTCCTCCTCCTCCTCCTCCTCCTCCTCCTCCTCTTCTCTCTCTTCTCTTTTCTCTCTCTCTTCTTCTTCCATCGGCTCAAACAAATCGGGATATTCAATCGTTCCCTGCCCCCCCTAAAGGTTGATCCGGAACATGTTCTTCTTTGGTTGAATTTTTGGTATTACATATCCTACACTCCCGTCGCTAAAGGGTATCTCCATCTTGTTCTGTTTTAGTTTACTGTAGCTATTACCCATGAAAAGTGACGGTGAAATGTCCCGTTACCTCCTTTATATAATGCTATCGAAAAGCGAAAGTAGAAACGTGACTGTACTGGGTTTTTCCCTTACTGGAGTACGTGACAAGTGTCATACCAGCTGTTGATGCCAGCTGTGGATGCCAGGTGTTCAATCCCGCGCTACTTCCACTCTCTCTGACTTTTTGATTATGACGTCATCTTTTCGCTCCAATGCTGATTGAAACTCTTACAACATTGACCTTTGTGCGCTTTGGGTTTTCTATACTTTTCTTTAAACCATTGTCTCACATAACGATCTGTTTGTTTTTGTGTCCAGTGTGTAGGAAATAATTGTTTTAATACTTTAGGTCCTCTTCTATGGCGATGATGTAAAAAATAGACACAATATTGTCCGCACACGTTACTATCTAATTCTTGATAATGATTTTTATTATATTTCATATGGTTACTATTTCTATCAATAAACTCTTGAATTTCAGAGTACAAGGGAGGAAATCCATAAGAATCGAAATATTCGACCGTATCTCCGTCTAAATATAAACAGACCCAATGAGTTCCTGGTTGATCGTGAGGATCCGTATTAATGACTATGGCTTTTTCTTTAAAATTTAAATGATCAGGAATTAAATCTCGGGGGTATACACCCCCAAAAGAAGATCCTAAATCTCTCGATAAGACTTTTTTTAATTGATAGGTATCCATTTTTTTTATTAAAAGTCAATATTGACTTCTCTTTGTTTGTTGATTTCTAGCAAGTTATCAAATTCAGCATACACTAAACAATTCAGAGTTTCTGTCGTGTTTGCTGCAAATTGAATTTCGATTCTCAAATTTCCCGTTTCAATCAGATGAAATTTGTCTAGTTGTGCCTCCTGATCTTTGGTGAAATCTATACACCATAAGGTGTAACCGTCTTTATATTCTTCGAAATTGACGTCGGGAGCCCAATCGGCTCCGAATTTTCCCAGTCCTTGATACAAACTTAAATAAGATCTGAGATACAAGTCGTTCGTAAAATCCGGCTCAAAAGGTCGGGTACTGATGGTTTCTCCGTTAATGCTGACTTCTAACTTTTTGACTTTGGCATGTTTAAAATTGAACGGGTTTTTATCGGCAGTTCCATTGTAAGCGTCATTACCGACTAATCCCAACACTATTCGTTTTGGCATTTGCCCTTGAAACAGATGATCGCTGATTTTAGATTGGGTTCCATTAGGAATGGTGAACGTTTTGACATCGACTCGTCTCAGGGGATATTTGACTGTCTCTAAGTTCAATCTCTCGTTGATGGCATTGAGCACGGTAGGAGTAGGTCTGACTTTTCTGACCCACAATAACATGCTCAGAATTTTTATTTTTCCTGTACTCCCTGCAGCAGTCATCATGTAGAAATCAGATTTAGCTCTGTTGAATCTCAAACGAAGATCTACTCCATTGGGAATGAATCTGTCCTGTTGAAACAGATCCAGATAGAGTCTATCGATTAAAGTTATTTTTTCACCGTTTGACACGGCACTATGGCGATTTCTCAAACCCACATTTTTACCACCTTCAGGAAAATTCATAACCAGATCAGATTCCCTGACTGTCACTTTATCGTCATCGACATCAAACTCAGATTTGACTTGGGTCGGATCACCGTTTTTACAATCATCCATGTGTCCTGCTGTGTCTTTTTCCCACAGACTACAGGCTTTCATTTGAGTGGCCAAGGTTTCGGGTCTATAGGAAAGTAATTTTTCTAAATAAGCTTTGTAAGGATAGGTATCTGTTCCCGGGCTAATGATTTTACCATTCAGAGTGACATCGATTTCTGTGAACAAGGAATGTAAGATGTTATTCACCGGAGTAGAATCAGAGTTGTCTCCCGTTAAATTACTGCCATCGGCTTTCGTGAATTTACAAATCACTTGTAAATACGTTTGTGAGAGATCTACGTATTCGTCTCCCTGCCCTTGAATATCGAATTCGATGGGGGCGGTATCGGATTCAAGGGTACTAGAAATGGGATAATATTCCATCCATTTCGATTCTTCTATAGCCACATTGGTGGGGGGAACTTGGAACAATTCTAAATTCTCCATCCCACACATACAAGATTCTCTGTGCATCATTTTGAAAGGTGACTTTTTTGAAAGGTGTGTGACTTTTGAATTAATAAGTGAAACTGCCTGGGGTGAGGGGACTGACTCCCTTTTTATAGTACTGGTCAGTCGAAGATGTCTACAAGTCTTGCTTTTTTACCGGTTCCTATTTTTACTTTTCTTCTTTTTCTTTTATGAGGGCCTCCTTTCGCTAAAATTGGACTCGATAATAATTTAGTTTCCATGGTTTGACCTGTTTTTTGTAACCCTTCCAACCCTCGATTAAGAACGGCTTCTTTTAAAGATTTTTTTCCTTCCAAGGCATCTAAACCGGCTTGAGCAGCACTGTGTATGGCTTGTCTGGTTCCTTCTTTGACTAAGTCTTGAGCTCCTTTTTTTACTCCTTCTTTAACCCCTGATCTAATTAGACCCTTTGTACCTCGTTTCAGTAACTGTGGTAATTGTTTAATTCCTCCTCTCATTCCTCCTTTAATCAGGTCTTTCACTGCTTTACTTCCTTTAATTCCTCCTTTAAGCAGGTCTGTCACCACTCCTCTACCCCTTTGTTTTCTTCTTTTTCTTCTCCTTCCTTTCCCTGTCTGACCTCCTAAGAATTTATCAACATTAGCGTCAATAAGGTTGGCTACTTTATTTTTGACCAAAGGCAATACCTTTTTTCGAAGTAAATCACCAACGAAGGGTGCTCTTATACCTGGAACATTTCTCATTAATTGTCGATCTACTAAAGGAATGGCAAACCTTTTCAGTCTATTTTTAGTTCGTGTTCTCAAACCTTCCATAAAGGGTACTTTATTTTTAAATCGGTCTATAATAGCATTTTTAGTGACTTCATAACCTCCTCTAAGGACATCACCCACTATTCCTTTTCCTGTTTGTTTTTTTCTAACTAGGCCTCCTAGGACTTCTCCGATGACTGGTCCCAAAGCACCGGTCACTAAGGGACCTCCTATTTTAAGGAGACTACCAACAAGACCAAATCCTTTTTGACGTAATAATCCCCGATGATAATCCCCAAACCCCCTTTGACGTACTAATCCATGGTGATAAGACATGATGAAACTGAGAAAAACTTTGAGTGAGTTCTGCTTTTATATCATTTTTTTCATTAAGGCCGGGTTCTATATCTTCTCCTCCTTCTCGCTCTTATTCTACCTCTCCCCCCTTGAATCAGTCCAGAGGCTAGGGGTCCTATCACTGCAGGGGCAAGAGCACTGATTAAGGGTAACAGAGGTAAAATTCCCCCTTTCTGTCCCCTTCTTCGTCGTCGACGTCTGTGAGTGTAAGCCATGTTGTTCAATAATGATGAAATAGTTTATTTTCTAGGGTATTTATATACTTTTTTCATTTTTTAAGACACTCCATGCACCAGGAAAACAAGAAAATGGCCCCTAATACAGCAGCACAAACTATCAGGAATGTTTCCATTTTCAATAGACTTTTCTAAAATGAAGTTTCATGACACTTCGGCCTCTTAAAAAGGGGAACAAGGACCCTAAGGGAGTTCTGATCTGAATCTCAATGGTGTCAAAATGTTTTTTACTCAATTTCAAATATTCGGCTCTCACGGGTTCCCATTTGGCCTGCGTTTGATCCTGAGTGCCAGAAGTCACGGGGACGACTCTCAACAATTTCAAAGCATTAGATCCTACCATCTGAGGTTCTATGATGTCACAGTACACGTACATCTGTTTCAAATTCTCGAACAAATCAATGTTATTGGGAGCAAAATATTTCACATTAATCCACTTGGTCATATCCTCATCCTTTAGTAAACGAAAAGCTTTTGTCCCAAACCCCATTTTTAAGGCTAGGGGTATGGGAAAACGGATACAAAAGGGGTGGTTTTGACGCATTGCATTTCCGTTGTATTGATATTCGATGCGATCGAATTTATCATGGTACACTAATTGCATGTTATTCTTCTCTTCGGGGTTACGACTCAAGACTGACCAGAGATCATACATGGTTAATCGGAGACCCTCGTTGATTTCAGAGATTAGGGCCTTGGGATGAACGTAAGGACCCGGTTGAAACTGAATTCGAATAATATCCATTTCTAAAGTAGGCGGGACTTCTTTTTTAGAACTCTCGTCTGATTGATTATAATTATAACCAAAGTAAGAATATTTCCAGTCCACCAACGTTTCACAATCACTGAGAAATGTGCTTCCTACTTTTCTCATTTGAAAACGATTGGTTTTAAAAACGTTAGGATCTCCTAATTGATTGCTATATTCTTTAGTGATTAAAACATCGAAATAAGCTTCGTTTTCTGAAATGTTCTCAATGGAAGTCCCATACATCATTTCAGTAAGACCCACTTCCCATTCTCCATCGGTTAAATCAATATTTTGAGGTAACAAGGTTTTAAACTGAGAGATCCTATTATTTGGAAAGGTTTTCATCGATCCATCACTGGGTAAGGTCAAGTAAAACCCCTCGCTCTGTGCCATGGTTAAATACGAAATGACTCTTATTGAAATAAAAACCAAGTTTATATAGAGTGAACAATTTTTTTTAATTTTCAAACAAACATACAATGAACATAAAAAATGAACATAAAGTCTCAAGAGTAAATTTTACCGCACGTTTTTCACAGAGTTGTCTCCCTTAGACCATGAAAACCCATGAGGTAAAGCATACAATGAACATAAAAAAAAATGAAACATAAAGTCTCAAGATTTTTTTGGTTGAAAAAAAAATCACATCTGGCCCACTTCTTCCACTTTCCTTTTCTTCATTTCTTTTTCCTTTCCTTCTTTCTCCTCTTCTCTTTCTTTCACATCGATCACTCCCTGGTCCATGGGCTCGTGTTCAATTTCTTTGACGGGTACGACTATGAATTTCGCATCCAAAGGAGGGAGATTTTCTATCGGAAAAGGAGGTATTCAATTGGATCATAACAGTCTAGACTCTGATGAGTCATAGCTATGAGCGCAATACTTTGTTTACGACGTATTCAGTCTAGACTGAGTCATAGCTTACCAGACATTCGCTAAAAAAAAAAATATTATCCCGCACCCTTATTTTTCTTGGGATAATTCGGGGTGGGCATGATGTAACCCACTAAAGAACTGAGAGTTACCATCCAAAAATCTCGATTCTCATCGTGTAAGCCTAACATTACAATAGAAGCAATAATTAAAGTAACACAAATCAGTAATTGAGCAAAAAAAATAATTTCTGCTCGGGACAATTTTCCACCACATACATTCCAATGTTCTATTTTGTAGGAGGAGGAAGAATGAGATCCGCCTGGGGAATCCATGAATCAAAACTGGAAGGATATCCCTTCCAGCGCACTTTCACTTCAGAAATGACTTTTTCCCGACCCGCCGCTTTTTATACCCTAAAATTTCCTCTACTTCATATACATCGTCTTTTTTAGTCACTTTTTGTAATTCAGACTCGTAAAACGTTCCTTCTAATTCTTCTCCGTTATAATCTTCTACCTTATATCGATAAGGTACAGATCCCTGTATTAAACGAGATACGGTAAATAACTCTCTAGTCCAGTTGGGTAAATACCCTTTTTCAAAAGTGCGTTTTGCTTTACTGATTCTCACTCGATCCCCTGTTTTAAACTTAGGTCTTTTAAGACTTATTTTCTTTTCATACAGAGTTTTCCACACTTCTAAAACATTGGAGGAATTCACGTCAGCAGGAGCTCTCTTGATACTTCGATGGTAACTGTGATTATAAGCATACACCAAATCGGGTAAAATATCTACATATCGCCGAGTTTTATGACGAGTGAAATACCGCCACATCCTTCCTTTGAGGGTACGTTGAAATCGTTCTACGATACTAGCTTTGGTTTCTGCATTACGAGTAGTAAAAAAATGAATGGTGTTAAAAGCCCCTAGAAATTCTCTATTCGTAAATTCCTTTCCCTGGTCAGATTGAATCCGAAGAGGCTGTCTTCCGTCTTGTTTCATAATTTCCTTTAAACCTCTAATCATTTCTTTTCCCGATTTCTGTTTTAAGGGTACTACCCAGGCATATTTAGAGAGGACATCGATAGCACACAGTAAAAAAGTATATCCATCATTGTCTTTTTTCAATTCAGACACATCAGCTAAATCTAATTGCCATTGTTCGTCGATACCGGTCACTCTCGTTTGCTCTCTGATGAATTTCCTTTTTATGGGTTTATGCAGAGTATAAGCTTCTTGTTCTTTAAGCCATTCTCTAATTTGAGAAACAGAAATAGAATACCCTTTAGCACGTAATTGACGATATAAAGACTGGACCCCTCCATACCCAGTTTTAGGATTATAATAAATATCTTCTAAAACAGTGTCTATCTTTTCTTCTTTTTTTATTTTCTTAAGACGTCCCATCTTAGATTTTTTCTATTGGTCCGGATACTTTCTTCTCCTGGAGAATAAAGCGAATCTGAAGGTGTGCTCTCTCTCCTTTTTTTAGCCTTTTGAAGTCTTAAGAGGGGAGATTCATGAGGGGTAATACTAGAGGCATCCTGAAACCCTTCATTTGATCGCTCGCTTCCAAGCCGAGATGAATTTAGAAGAAAGCATTTTGAGGAATAAATCTCGTTTGTTGAGATATAAAAGAAACCGATTGATCAAATAGAGTACAGTTATATACTACCCCCCATAACAGGTGTTTACCATGACTCATCAGATGTCACGTGCTTCAAGGTCGCTTCACAGGTGTGGGTATGTCGCAGGTGCTTACAATGACTCATCATGAGTCACGTGCTTTAAAAGGGCGCTTCACAGCTGCGGGTATGTCGCAGGTGCTTACAATGACTCATCATGAGTCACGTGCTTTAAAAGGGCGCTTCACAGCTGCGGGTATGTCGCAGGTGTTTACAATGACTCATCATGAGTTACGTGCTTTAAAAGGGCGCTTCACAGCTGCTGGTATGTCGCAGGTGTTTACATCATGAGTCACGCACTTCAAGGTTGTTTTTTTCAACACCTGACACCTGCAGGTATTACGCAATGATTCCCCCTAGAGGCTATATAATAGAGCGTTTTTCTTCAGATTGCCACACAGAGTCAATGAGCCTATTTCAGAAACTCTACAACAAATTATCTTGTCAAAAGATGGCCACGGAAAATCAACTCCAGCAGAAAATCAAAGAAGAAGAAATGACAGAGATGGAACCCGCAAAGATTTTCGGATTTTCAGAGACAGCAGAAATGAAGGAGGAGGAAAGGAAACCTGTTACTAGGAGCTTTGTAGGATTTCCCTATATTCCCCCTAATGACAATCAAGAAACGGTATTACAGATGCTGAAAAGAGAAAAGGAAGAAGACAAAGAATTCCGCAGAATGATCGTCCTCTAGGAAAAAAGAAGACTAGCTAAGAACCCTCACATAGTTACAGGAACCTTTGGACCCGGAACTGACAGATTTGACATCTATGAAATACAGTCATGTAACTTTTTGAAATGTACTTTTTAAAACATACTAGTAAGTAAAATGCAGTTATGTCTTTACGCCACATAGAGAACAGACTATAATTGATATCAAAATACAATTCACACCTAATTATTATATATGTGCAAAATGTGAACCCACCAAATCATATACATGAGGTCATTTATATTAACTACTGGCTTAAATGTCCCATGCTTTGCTAATCCCCTAACTTTGGCTGACTATTTGACTGTCCCCCGGCAGATAATTTGGACAATTTCCCAGCCCCCCTGACATTACTACAAGGATATGTTTTTTTCCTTGTTTAACAAATCTATCATCAAATAGGAATGTGGGCAATAGTTATATTGTCAGTTCCTTGGTAAGAAATTGATGTTGACCTCGGGCCTATGCTCTCAGGCAACAGTTCGTACCCCAGGACTAACACAATGACTACTGCCCTCATACCCATTTAAGAGATTTATAATGTCTATGAATGACACACGACGACAAACTTGTGATAGCAATGGGTCTCCTGAGTGACTCAGGTGCCCTAATAGTACAGAGTATATCTACATAAGAATAGTGAGATAAAATGAATACTATACCGAATATATTCCCTCTTTGATCTCTCAATCAACAGTACAGTCAGACACAGGGAACCTGTAAAGAGGTGAACCCACCAAATCATATATATGAGGTCATTTATATTAACTACTGGCTTAAATGTCCCATGCTTTGCTAATCCCCTAACGTTGGCTGACTATTTGACTTTCCCCCGGCAGATAATTTGGACAATTTCCCAGCCCCCCTGACATTACTACAAGGATATGTTTTTTCCTTGTTTAACAAATCAATCATCAAATAGGAATGTGGGCAATAGTTATATTGTCAGTTCCTTGGTAAGAAATTGATGTTGACCTCGGGCCTATGCTCTCAGGCAACAGTTCGTACCCCAGGACTAACACAATGACTACTGCCCTCATACCCATTTAAGAGATTTATAATGTCTATGAATGACACACGACGACAAACTTGTGATAGCAATGGGTCTCCTGAGTGACTCAGGTGCCCTAATAGTACAGAGTATATCTACATAAGAATAGTGAGATAAAATGAATACTATACCGCATATATTCCCTCTTTGATCTCTCAATCAACAGTACAGTCAGACACAGGGAACCTGTAAAGAGGTGAACCCACCAAATCATATATATGAGGTCATTTATATTAACTACTGGCTTAAATGTCCCATGCTTTGCTAATCCCCTAACGTTGGCTGACTATTTGACTGTCCCCCGGCAGATAATTTGGACAATTTCCCAGCCCTGACATTACTACAAGGATATGTTTTTTTCCTTGTTTAACAAATCAATCATCAAATAGGAATGTGGGCAATAGTTATATTGTCAGTTCCTTGGTAAGAAATTGATGTTGACCTCGGGCCTATGCTCTCAGGCAACAGTTCGTACCCCAGGACTAACACAATGACTACTGCCCTCATACCCATTTAAGAGATTTATAATGTCTATGAATGACACACGACGACAAACTTGTGATAGCAATGGGTCTCCTGAGTGACTCAGGTGCCCTAATAGTACAGAGTATATCTACATAAGAATAGTGAGATAAAATGAATACTATACTGCATATATTCCCTCTTTGATCTCTCAATCAACAGTACAGTCAGACACAGGGAACCTGTAAAGAGACCATCAACTATTACATACTACAGACTGGTATGACCTATCAGTCAACAGTCAGACACAGGGAACCTGTAAAGAGACCATCAACTATTACATACTACAGACTGGTATGACCTATCAGTCAACAGTCAGACACAGGGAACCTGTAAAGAGACTTTCAACTATTTCATACTACAGACTGGTATAACCTAAAGACAAAATGACACCCACCTCCTATTTCAACCCCTCTTATTTCTTTACTTTCTGCAGTACTTCTAAAACTATAAAAAGTCAATGTAGTTTTTAACAAACTTATCAGAGTATGCCATCCAATTTAAGAGATTATGTTTGTCTTAATATTTTCATATCATTTTCTCAATGAAAACAAGGTTCGTAATATCATATCAAATACTTCGACATTGTTCAAGTCTTAACTGAAAATTGGACGTCTAAGCAGGCGATCAAATAAATAAAAGTACTTTGGCTTAAAAAGAGCATGTTCGATCAAAACAACAAAAAGTATTTCAATATTTAGATGCGTAAGATACTATATCATTAACATATAATGATAAACTTTTAAACATTTACTGGACATCATAAGTTAACTTATCAAAACACACACTTACAATCGATGGTTCATTCTTCTAAAATTCAAGTCGGAAACTAGACCCTGCACTTTAAATTACAAAACCAAAACCTTAGTAAATCCGGATTTTTACCTACAGAAAGCATGCCAATTTTATATAATATAAATGAGAATGTTGAATTTTTTTATAAGATTGTTGATGGTAAAGAATGAACATTGCCCCCATTTCAACACCTGACAGGTGTTGACCGCGCTGTTTTTTTTTCAGCACCTGACACCTGCAGGTATTACGCAATGACCCCCCAGGTACATTTTGTCATCACCCACCCCCCCAGAGCCTCGGCCCTAACATCTACCTTAACGGGGGAACCGAAAGAAGAAGCCACAGAGAAATGGTCCATGGCCGCTAAATTCAACGAACAGGATTATTTCTCCATCTTTTACACAGATGAAACCAAGAAAAACTGTGAAATTCAGAAATAAGGACTGCGGATTCACCGTGTGTAAATACGTTCGGACTTTAAAACTTTTTAAAAAATGGTTCAATTTGTTCATTTACTATTTGCGTGTTCCAATAAAATAATCAAACTGTCAACACTGCCTTTTGTGACGTCAGTACCGAGAAAAGTTTGACCTTTCATGTCCTCCATATTGACCCCCCTATGTAAAAAGTGCACTCAGTTGACCCCCCTATCTAGGCCCCTGATACTACTCACCTGAAATGAAAAATAATAATTTTGAGTTCTGCATAAATTTTAATCTTTAAATATGCTTATACACAATTTCAATGAAAGAAAAAGTTGCCCAGTACAAGCCTTGATTTTCACCCAAATACCATGGCCTGTAGATGGACCTGTCAGGAAATCTAATAGTTGCATGCATTTTAATTGTCATTTTGAAGTCTAAACCCTAATCCAAGACTTCTCTGACTGTTGCCCCCACTTTAACTTTTGATTTTTACACAGCAGTAAGTTACCGTAAGTAAGAGACTAAAAAAATGTTCACTATATTTGGCATAATTGTCACCCCACTCCAAACAAAAATCCCGAACCCTTTCCCCATGGGCAGTAAATTACATGTACATGTATATAACTTTTGAAGAAGACATTCTGGGCATAACAACAATGCATTATCTTCCATCACTGAAAGTACTGAAGGAAATATTAATAAAATCATATACATGGCCATATTCACCCTAACCAAGGGCAGTTTAGGCCCCGCCTATGAAGCTAGGAAGGATGGGGGTGTGATAACTTCATAGATTTTACACTTTAAATTCCTCTAATCCTATAAAAATTAATTCAGTGGTTCTGAGGAAAACGTTAAAAATGTCAAAAAAGATGGACTACATGTATATACAAAATGTGATCAGGAAAGCTCAATCTTAGCTTTTAGCTCAGGTCTTTTAGCTCAAGTGAACTTAAAATATTCATGTGCAACGTACATGTACATGTAAATAAATCATATGCCTCAATTTACATGTACAATGATTGCTGCATTCTGTATAATATTTCCATATGCATGTAGTAATACTATGTAATATTAAAAAAATAAGATCATTTTAAAGTTTGACACATAATTTCAACACATTCAATATTAGTTAATATGTATTTAGCAACGATTCTTAGGAGATTCTCACCAACAATCTCTGGATTTTTAAACAACACATCTGGAATGCCTTGTATTGTATCTCCCAGTTTCTGTCGCCGAATCAAATGGTTATTCCATTGCTCCATTATTTCCTTTAAGTCTTTCTTTATTAGTGGGAGGTATACATACTGAATGCTGAGTCTATATAAATTTAAAATCTTAATATTAGTCAGAAGTTTCTTGTATAAATGTATATTTACTTCTACAAAAATTAAACATAGTAGTGGATTTATGAAAAGATACAAATTGTGTCTATACCTGTGTATAGGATTTCCTAGCACCAGCAAATCTTCATACACTAAATCCTGAAGGAAGAAATATTAAACACACAAAATGTCAAATGAATACATTGCAATCATTTGATTTATACAATGTACATGTTAATTGTATATAATATATTCAGGGCAATTAATAGATCCTTCAGACCATGTGATCCATTTTAGTCCTCTTCACACTTTATAGAATGGTACATCTACCATATACATAATAAATACTAGGTGAAATTTTATAACAATCAAATGTTGGTCTAACACCCCAAACCCCACCCACAAATTTAGCCTTATCACAATTTTCGACCACACAAAGTACACAACATCAATTATGACATCAATTAAAAAAACTTTTTCATTTAAATAATAAAAATATATACACAAAATAGTCTGAGAGTTAATTTATGCTACCGTGCAAAGAAAACCTGGTTTAAACTTATTTCGTGAATACTGTTGTGCATTTATGTAGTAAAAACTCGACATACCCTGTGCCTGTTAACAAGTATCCAACAAAATGACAGCTGTTCAGCAATCAATACAAAATATCACCTACATGTAGTATTTATGTCTGAAATTAGCACTAAACTGTAACAGTATAATTTTTTCAAGTATTGTCGTGAAATATCGATATCCCATTCCATTTGCTCACAGTCATTTTTAAAAAGAATACCTTGAAATGATGTATCCAAAAATCTGCCCTCATTTGTCTCAAGAGACCCCAGAACCTCTCAATCCTCTGCAATGACATGAATTACATGTTCTAATCTTACTTTAAAACACGGGTACTACAGGATCACACCACGATCTTAACTAACTTGAGAAACATATTTATAGAACTCATGGACACTTGAGCTATAATATCATGTGAGCTCAAAAACTCACTTATAAAATATCTCTATTTTATTGGTGCTCACCTGATTTGCTGTGGATGTTCCCAAAGTAACTGAACTGCAATTTCCTTTCAAACAGGAATGAAATGTGGCAATGATTCCATTCTCTGTTCCAGGATCTGCACGGATTTTCTGAGGACAGCCTAATGCATGATAAAAAAAATTTATAGAAAATTCTCAATCAGACAATGTTGGTTAACTTTAATCTGTCATAAATAAAACCTAAGCACCCAAGCAGATTATATGTATTGCATTGCAATGATAAAATGCATTTTCATTTCTTTTTGTTGGGGCAGGGAAGGCAACCAAAAAAAAACCAGCTGAAATTGGAAACTATAAACATAACGTAGCATACTAACATGTGTCAAGATTGATAAAAAATCTGTCAGAAAAAAGTCAAACCTTTTAGCATTTGCACAGCACTAAGATAATATTCAGCTACAACCTCTGGCCTTTTATTAGTTATATCTGCCTCCAACCATATCACTCTTCGAGAAAACCTTTAAAAATAACAGTACATTATCAAGTACAATGTTCTAAGTATGCTACAGAGATTATGACAATTAAGCAATGAATATCAATACAATGTCATGTAACTAGAAAATACAGGCCCTGGTAAAGTAAGCATCAGAATCATATTTTTTTTTATCTATTACAAATAAAGTAATTTGATTAGTAAACATTCTATTATTCCATACAATCCTATATGTAAAATGGCTGGCAAGCTAGGTTTATAATACATATGTGTAGGTCCAAACTATGAGGGCAGATAGCCTAAAAACTATCCGTTCAATTTTGTTTTAATTTTGCAAAAAGTTTACTTATACACTGTAAGTTACCCTTTCATTCTGTAAATTAAAAGAAAATTGTATGTTTGTAATATTTTGCAAATGAAATTGAAAACAATAATCACATTTTTCCTATATAATCCTAAATAAAATGGAGGGGATGATATGGACATATGACCAAACTTTGAGCTTGGTAAACGGAATATTATCCGGTCAATTTACTTTATATTTGGCACATAGTTTACTCATAAGTTGACCTTTCATTGGAAAAAATTCAAAGGAAATATTGTATGTTTGAAACATTCTCCCCTGAGACTCCTTATCTAGTAATTCTTTAAGCTCTGCCTAAATGTTATATATATACATGTACATTACCGATCAGACCCAACCTAACAGAAAGTAAACCCCAACTAAACCCTGGGTTTACTTTCTGGGTTTACTTTGGCTTTACTAGAGTGGACCCAGAGTGGGCACAGAGAGTAAACCCAGGCAGAAGTATACCCCTGAAAGCAGATGCCAACTGTGTATTCGGAATATACGGTACAAGGGTCAGGAATTACAGTCAGTAAAATAGTTAGATAAAAGACGGGTCTGCTTTACACTTTAGTGCATACAGTTGACCTCAAAAGCAATTTCCAAGTAAACCTAAAGTAAACCACGAGTGGACCCAAATTTTCAAAAAGTAAACCCAGCTAGAGTAAACCCCAAGTAAACCCCAAAAGTATAAAACCCAGGGTTTATTTGGGGTTTAATTACTCTGGTGTTAGGTTGGGTCTGATCAGTACTGGTACAGTGTAGGTATTATTTTTCATCAACACGAGTAAGAATGTTTGAATTAGAACAGGTTTGATATGAACATATGTGAAAAATACATGCATGAAACAGTTGAAAATGTATGGGATGTTTTTTTGTATAAATTGTAGAAAAGTATAGTAGATTTACCCATCGATGCACCCATGAATGCTAATTCCGAATGGCTTAAGCTTATCATATCCATCTATAAAAAAAAAAGTACATAAAAATGATTGAAGGAGGACTATCATGAGACTTCGTCAAAATAAAATGTTATTGCTTTAAGCTTCGATGAATATGAATCCTATAAAATCTACCTCATTACAAACTAAGAATGCAGTAAAAACACAACCCTATTTTGTACAGTGGTATTCATATTGAAATCAAAGAAAATGGGACCATGCACCAATAACATCAGAAACCAAAAACAAGCATCAACAACAAACTTACCCAAGTGCCATACAAAGTTTGGACCCTAAATATGTAGACATGTAATATCATTTGTCAGTGAAATTCGCTATTTGGAATATTAGTGAAGCCTATAAACTAAGAGTGAGAATTTTTTACCCTTATTTGGCCATATCATTTACCAGGGTAATAAAAGGTCATAAAGGAACTAAAGTATCTCTGATTTAATTACAATAACAATGTTAAAGATTCATCCCTTAGTACTTAAAAAGAATTTTACGTATACATTTTTATACAATCATTTAAGGTCAAGATCTAGTAAAAAAAAAAAAAAGGTGCCTACAAGTTTATGAAATTCAGGATATACTGTAAACGGACTTCATTTGGCTGTGTATTCTATTTAGCGCTTTTGGCGGAATGCGGCTTCCGCTAAATCAAGTACATCGCTAAATGTCATGCATATATGTATAAGAATAGTAAAAATCAGGAATACACTAATTCAAATCCATGCCAACATGTTAAAAAACCATTTCTCGCCAAGTATCGTACACGCAAAATATAATACGTTTACAGTATACAAGTTCTTTCAATGATGCTTCATAACAGTAGCTTTGTTTGATAGGGGTATCAGGGCTTAAATCTTTGGTAAACACAATGAAAAATCATGTTTTAAACTGTTGTTTTCAATGCAATATGAAGGAAATAAGTAACAAATCTCAGAGTTTGGTCCAGTTTTAGACTAATGAAATACATATAGAATGCCTACAGTCTCTCCAAAAATGGCATTATTAACAAGATATTGACCTCCTCTTTAAAATGATGCCAAATTGAAAATAGGTATCGCAAGTACTTTTTCCATGATTTACCGGTAATATCAAATGTCAAGAAATTGTTTATTTTCTACATAATTCCTTTATAGCCGTTAAGTATGGGAAAAAAGGTTCACCAAATTAATTATGATGTTATAATGGTTCAATCACCAAATAGACACTCTGGCATCATTTACTAGATCTTGATCTTAAAACTGGAAATTAATATTTATCATATACCCTGCTGAAATACTGCCTTCGTCTTAGTCTTCTATGTTTCCTTCTTCTTACTCCATCTTCGTCCAAAATTTTCACTATTTCTCTTGAAATGGATCTATTTTACAAAATTAATATTTTAAAAGTGCAGTTTTACAACTTTGAAAAAAAAAATCACCATCATGAAGGAATTAAAGATTTTTTTCAAATGAAAATGGACCTTTTGTTGATCTAGCATGTTCATTAATGAACCATTACCTAGTTACATTAAAATGGTACTTCATTTTCAGAGTTCTTCTAAGGTTCTCTGAACCTGCACATCCATTTTGTATCTCTATCTGGAAGAGTTCATATCATTCATTGTCAGAAATCTGTTATTTCAGATGGCTAAATAGTTGTGGCCATATCTAAACTACATGTATTTGAACTTCTTGGAAAAGAAGAGTTCAATATATACAAAGACTTGAAATTAGACTAAATATCATAGCTGAAACATGTCAGCATTTACTTTAACCTTAAGGCTAGAGAAATTAATATATATCATATATCTATGTGCATCTGATTGCTAATTTATTGACCATTCAGCCTCCTTAATTGTCATACATTATACCTACTTTATAGATAAATATGTCTTTTTTTAAAGTTGCTTGTTGCAATTATACCTGTGACTTTTCAAATACATCATCTAAATCAATTTCTGCAAGCCTCCTTTTCAAACCAAGTCTAGGGAGTAGTTTTCTAACTAGGCAACTATAACTGCAAAAAATGAATGAATATCATAGTTAAGTTATGATCAGAATCCTATTTGGATTACAGAATATATTAAACTCCATTACGATGATTCTATGATGTGACTTGAATATATATACATACAAACACACACACATCAATCAGACATTGTTTTAGTTTACCTTATATCATAATTATTGTTTCTCTGGATTAGGTAATGGATAAGTCTGCTGTTGAAACCCTTATAAAAGTACTCCTTGATTTTCTTGTGTAGTTCTAAAGTAGAAAATAAAGCAAACAATATGAATATAAAAAGTAATGAAAATCTCATAATAAATATACAATTTTAAAGGAGAAAATTGGTTAATATAAACCTTATTGAGTGCCATGTTCAGGAGATAAATGATCATAGATATCATCAATTATATTACATGTATTAGAAAACAATAATTACTGTTTTAGAAATTTTGGCTGCACTGAAAATATACACATTACAAGCGAGATATTTCAATTCTTACCTTGTTCAAGTTGTTGATTCATTTCCTTTAAACAAACTGAAATACAGGAGCAAAGTTGTAATTCAAATTCAAACAAACAACACATATTGCCTCCTTGCAAGGTCAAAATTTCAAAAAGGATAAATTTTACATTTAGAACATCGATAACGATAAGCAAAGGCTTCTATAGATATTATCAGATTTTTAATTATATATAATAACCGGCCAGTTGTCCCAGGGCCTTTGATATATTGTAAACTTATTATGAATAGGGGTCTTCTACATGTACTACTCTGGGACAAATGGTTCTGAAGAAACTGATTGGTTTTCATGTACATGACCTATTTATCATGGTAATAATATTCGGACTTTAACCTGGCTATGTTGCCTAGAATTCGATTAGGGTCATCTATTCCACCACCTGGATGTATGAGTACCGAAGCTTGTTGTTAAGCAAATAAAATTTCATCAAAACTTCAAAAAAATTAAACTGACAGTATTTTCTAAAGTCCTTTGATGCATGTCCTTCAAACCTGATACAATATGACCTTTAAACCTGTGAATCTTATACACAGCTAGGGGCTACCACTGTAACAAGCTTAATGTCTGCTAAGCACACTCAGGTTCTCAAAAAATGCTTAATCGATCAACTAACCCATAGGTGCAGATGTCTTTGCCATACTGCAATCCAACTTTTATTCGCGTGCGAGAAATTTTCGTGAGGTTTGCCAGAGCTTCATTTTTGCAAACATTTCTTGCACTGGACCAGTATTTGCCATATGGTTGCAATTAAAAAAAAACCAGGTGTGGATAAGACTTTGTCGCAAAATCTAAGGCAGTAGATGCAGATTGAGGGATGATTTTATTAATGACAATTGTAATGCACCGTTTTGGTTTAATCGGTTGTAAGCTAAGCCTAAAGGTGCTGAAGCATGGATCGGAAGGCGAAGAGGATAGCAAAATCATTTACAGTAATATGATATTATATATATACTGTATGTATATTAAATACAACAAGGTTGCTAACTTCGTCAGCCAGTCGAGAGGTACTGCCGATGAATATCTATTGAATTGTGCAATCAAACTATATCTAACGGTAAAAACGGTGACCTCATGTCGTAGACCGATAAATCCCTTCACTGAATATATATCTGCATGTCATACTCACATGTAAATACATTTATTGTGTAAATTGGGTCAATTTTCACCGACAAGTTGCAAGTTTTGAACTATCTCCAACCAACGGAAGTGAGGTTTTATAGCAAGAAAGATATAAATATGCCATAAAAGGATAATTGAAAGAAAAAATGAGTGAAGTCCCGGGGGTCATGATACTTGGGGGTGGGGGGCGGTTCCGTCCTCAAGCACCTGTAGTTAATACGAAAAAAAACCCGTACCGTCCCATTGTAGTTTCATTAGTGTAAGATCACTAACATACCTTCTCAGAAGCTTCGCAGATCGATAGCGATCCCTCTACCATCAAACCATGTGCGAGGTATATATAAAGCGAAACTAGCGTCACGTGCCTTTCCTCTCAACCAGACGCTTGTTTACAGTCACGCATGAAATAATCTCCTCCACTCTACCTCATTTAAACGTTTCAAATTTCAAGCGTCCAAATAATAATCTCTGCCCGAAAAAAGGTAGAGATTATTATTGTGATTCAGAATCAGACAAACGTTTCTTTTCAAGCGTCTAAATCTTTCCACCAACAATAATAATGTCTTCTTGGCAAGATTATTATTGTGAGCACACAATAATAATGATACCCGGGGAATAATCTTTATTGTGAAATTTACAATAATAATCTTTGCCAGATAGTATGGAAAGCCGTAAGGTACCCCCACATTATTATTATATTTTACTATATAATATAGTCACAATAATAATGTCCTACCAAAAATAATAATCACTTCCATTGCCTTACATTTTTATTTTCACGCCACAATAATAATAACTGTACCCGCACATAATTATAAATCTGCTCTAAATAAAAATGTCAACCAAAAATAATAATAATATCTCACACTAAAAGAAAACAACAAATCTCTCTCGCAAAGATTATTATTGTAAATTTCACAAAAAAAGATTATTCTCCGGTTATCATTATTATTGTGTGCTGACAATAATAATCTTGCCAAGAAGACATTATTATTGGAAAGATTTAGACGCTTGAAAAGAAACGTTTGTCTGATTCTGAATCACAATAATAATCTCTACCTTTTTTCGGGCAGAGATTATTATTTGGACGCTTGAAATTTGAAACGTTTTAATGAGGTAGAGTGGAGGAGATTATTTCATGCGTGACTGTAAACAAGCGTCTGGTTGAGAGGAAAATCACGTGACGCTAGTTTCGCTTTACCTTGAGGTCTGAGTACGCACCTAAGCACATGCTAACGGTCTGACGATTGCGATCGGTCTGAGAAGCTTCTGAGAAGCTTCTGAGAAGGTATGTTAGTGATCTTAAACTAAATGAAACTAAACGAATGGAACAGTTTTTAAACACTGTTTTTTTTGTAATATGTTTTACGAATTTCGGTGCGACCGTTGAGGAGAGGGTTACTTAGCTTATGACTAAATATGTACATGTACATGTATGTACGTATCACTGTAATAAATCAATAAAACATAGTATGGTTTTACAAATGATGTAAAAAAGTAAATGAATTTGAATACAAATTATAAATACAATATATTTTCTTTTGATTCATAATTTTTACGCCACAGTAGATGTATATAAACAATGCTTCGAGTTTTTATTGATTTATGATTTTATATGAGTACTGTAGAACTTTAGTTTAATAAAGGATACAGTGTGGTTGAATAGTAAAGATTTTAACATAATGTTCAAATCAGTTTGTTCCTTTTTCAAAGTGATTGTAAAGTCAGTTCACTTTGACATTATAGGTTTAAGCCTACATGTATAGTGTTTTGTGCAAGTTACAATTGTTTCATATCTCTGAAGATGTGCCTCACTCATTAGCTATAACAAGATTTTGAGAGGATTGCAGATTTCTGTTATTTTATTTACAGTTATTACAGTTAGAGTTATTTCCCCTTATTTAACGTGATTGTGACATCAGAGTTCATGTCGGTTTAGTGTCGTCTGGTTCTTAAAAACTCCCCACATAATTAAAACTATGCTAAGTATTCCATGTGGGCAGCTATAAAGATGTAGGGGCAGATCTGTTGTAACCCCCACCCCTTATACAAATTGAATTTCTTTGCTTTGTGTTTATTTGTTAGTGAATTGAGAGTGGGCGGTCATGAGTTTTCTAGCTTCATGCAAGCTTATCTGGGGAGATGGGGGGGGGGGGCAGTAATTGGACACCCAGACAAGTCCCACAGAAACATTGGTTATGTATGGAAAGCGTTATGTATAAATGCATAAAATTACATTTTCACATTAATTCTGTGCATGTGTTTGCAATTTTATATATGGTAGATAATCTTGTTGAATATTATTTAGTTTTCTGATGAAACCCATTTACACCTGTCCATACATGTATATGAGTTTATATATTTAAAAGATAATAAATTCACATAAATGTATTGTTGGGGCACAAGAGGAACTTGCATAAATATATATCTAATAATCACACACAATTACTGAAAATAATATATAAGTAATAAGGAATCTTTTTTTTTGAATATTATGAGGTGATCATTTTGTTCGAGACATGATCAAGTCTCATTAGCCATTCAGGCTTAATATTGGATTTGATCATGCCCCTGACTGCAGATATCATCCCCTCTTAATACTCAAAGAAAGATTAAATATTATTTTAAATTAACTATTCTACAATGAAATGGCTTTTTATTCTGCTATTTACAGAAAAGTAACTTTTAATTGTTTAAATTTTGAAATTGTATTGTTTCAATTTCTTTGCTTGTATTATAAGTTCTAAGTATTGTTCATTTAATATCTCACAGATGTTTTGTATGGAATGTGGTATGAAACTTGCTGATGGGAAGGCAAAATTCTGTGGGAATTGTGGTACCAAGGTACCCTCAGCCTCCACAGAAACAGATCCTGGTTTGTACTGAGAATTCTGATTTCACTGAAAAACAAGCAATGTACTTTATATCAATCCTTGACAATGATAGCACTGTACATAAAACACAGAATGAAGGTTTAAATTGAAATTGCAGGTGTTGAAGTCCTCCCTCCTTCGTGTATTCAGGGAACTCTATCTCAAGGTAATGAATTGCAAAATTGATAAACGAATATCTTATAATACAGCATTACATATAAGAGTTTAAAAAAAAACACCATAGAATGGATGGATTTTCATACATTATTTAAATCCTTTATGGGCATATTCATGACTGAATTGTCAAAGTTGATACATGTATATTATTTAATTTGTTTTTAAGGCGCAATGGAGAGTTTAGCAAAACTGAAAGAAAAATATGCCACCAGCCATAGACACAAATCAGTGTCAAAGAAAAGACCTAGTGAATCAAAAGTAAACAAATATGATTTTCAGTTTTGGCATTACACATGCATAATTAAGCGACACTTATGACTGCATGTTGTTTATGTTTTTGTTTCACTTCAGTATAGTTTTAACTAAGGCCACACCAATGTAATTTCTTGTTCGTCAGACATCCAGTAAAAAAAGTTACGAGCAGGCGAGCGATTAATTGAAAAAGTTATTTGTTTTTGTAGCCTAAATTTTTAGGCAGTACATCTATATGTATATTTTTTCTACTTGTTTCTGATTTATAAATTAAAACTATTTAAAATGCGAAAAATAGAGTGGAAATAGAACAGAAAACAGCACAGAATTTTTATGGATGAGGGAACTTAATAATTAATATTATTTGTATAGTTTTATTTAAATACAAGAGTGCAGGGACCAACAAACAATAAATTATGATGGTGTTGGCCTAAAGATGATGCTTATCTTTTAATTAAATTCTTCATATTCATTTGGATTTATTAATGAAAATAACCCACTTGTAATGGGTTTGTGATATATTATTTTATAATAACTTTTTTTTATTTAGACAATGCGTATTTCTTGTGTTTTGAGATTTAGCAAACTACATATAGTTTAACATTTCAGGAACTGATCATCCATGTTATGGACAAAAAAAAGAAAGCACTCAAAAGAGCTTTCCCCAGTAACAACGGCTTAACTGGCTGTTTAAAAATTGAAGCAAATTACAATGAAACCACCGAAAATTGGATGGACTCCCTGAAAAACCATTTCAGAGGAAATATTGAGTTTATCCCCCACATTATGGGTAGAAATGGGTTGGAACCCATCAGTTCCGACTGTAGACTAGAGCAGTTAGAAAGTATGAAAATCCAGAAAAAATCTGCTTTAAAGATCTATGCAATGGCAAAGGGAAAAGGTAACTATATTGAACATTTGCGGTGAAAAATAAATGTTAAAATGAATGGTACAAACAATTACTAAATCATGTATGGTTGTTTAAACTATAGAGCAGTGTTAATTAATATTGTAATTGATATATACTATAAATATTTAGCTGTTGTGCTGCTGTGAAATGATAGCTTATGGAACAATTAATGGGCCAAAATGCTCATTAATTTTGTATTTCTTACTCCAGAGCAACAAAGACTTTCCTTTTGTGCAGATGTGTGTAGCTTTGTATAGCAATGTAATGACTCTAGAAACAATAATTTACAATCTTCTTGTCCAAGAAAGAAATATTGGCATATACTTGTACCGTAAATGTTTGTTCTAAAATTGGATACAATTGAAAAACACAGAATATTCGAAGCAAATTAGACACATCAAAATTTTATTAATAATTATATATAGATATTGCAAAGAATCCGTAGAACTTTTCACTTTTTAAATGTATAAATGTTTTCTTTTTTCATTTGGGTACTTTTAGAGAGGCAAGAAATTGTACAAAAATTTAAAATACAGAACGTCCAAGAGGTTTATATCAGTGTTTTAAATTCATTTTAATGTATGAATATTCCTTTGATTGTTATTGTTTTATTTCAACTTAGTTATTGACTTTCTTTTGTCTGTTCAGTTGATAACAACCATTACATCTATAGAATACATGTTACTTCAAACGTGGATAGAATGGAGAAGGGGTATCAAAATGATAAAAAATGAAAGATATTTTATTTATGTACAAAATATTGTTATCAACCTGAGATTGAAATGAAAGTCTTATTCAACTTATTTAGGTTGTGTACTTTGGTGATACGAATGAAATATACCTGATATTATTTAATGGGACCTAACAATTCAACTGTAAACATTTTGAAGTACATTTATTTGAAGGATTCTTGAACAGTTAAGGGTCCTCCACACCTTTCTGTGGGAAAAGCTCTGCATACAAGCCCAGACTTCTAAATTACTTAAATGGGCATGCATGGTCATGATTTTGGTCAAATTTTATTTTTCTATTTTCATTGTTTACAATGACATGTGGTGATAATGAACAGTGTTCAAATTCAAAATCCAAAGGAAAATTACAAAACAGGAGCAGAGTGAACACTGACCTCTTAAATTCTTTAAAAAAAAGAGGTAGGATAAGGTGCCATGGAGGAGTGAGCATCCTCTGCTGACCAGTCACACCCGCCGTGTGCTCTTTGTCGTAATCGGGAAAAACGGAAAAGTCTGTACACAATTAGGTGATTAATTATGGTCTAACAATTAGTATGAAAAACATGAGTCAGCATCCGACCCAGTGGAAGATTGTATTTGCTGACAAGGTCTGTATTTGCTGACAAGGTCGTTGTATCGACCATGTTTAAGTAATGATCAACTGAAATTTAAGAATCGGTCATAGAGTTATAATTAAGATGCAGAGTGTACAATTCTTTGTTAGGTAAACAAGGCTCATGCCTTGGTTTTTGTTTACATTAATGTTTCGATCAATATACCAGGAAAAGTTCTTTTTAATGTGATTTTTCTATCTGATAATTCGTTTTGAACATAATTTAGCTGCAGTTTCTAGCATTTGTCATATTTATTGTTGGTCTAAACTTGGAAATTCAAAATGTTTACAAAAAACCATGACCTGTCAGAGTTTTGTTTACATTCCAGAGAATTGTGAGCTCTGTATCTCATTATTTTATAATTTGACGACTGACAGTATTATTTTGGTTGACTATTAGAAATGTCTCGATAAACATTAAATTAAAAACAGAAAAATAAGTTTGGACCAAAACGGTGACCATACCCCTTTAAACTAATTGGATTTCTAGCAAGTATTTGACTTGTAAATAACAGAAAAAAAATTTCAAATTTTGGGGGGAGGGGGGATCAACTTTTAAAACTTTACCACTATTTATTAAAATGTCCCTGTGGTATTCGAACTCGGGACCTGTGGGTCGTTAGCTGCACCCATTGGGATACAGAGAAAAAACATTAAGAATTGGCGATATAAGCTGACGTTTCATAATTAGTTAAAATCACCATTTTGTGACGTACTGTCATAAAAATTAGATGTCACAGGGTGTCAAGGATCCTTAACTAGATTGTTATCAATTGTCAGTGATTTAATCTTGAATTAGTGATGTTTTGCTTTTTTTTTTGCTTTTTTTGGTTGCTGGAAATTAATTCTAAAGAAATATTTACAGAGACACCAGTTTTTTTGCATTTATACCTGTATTTTTAAGAGTATCTAATTTATTCAAAGTCAAATTAAATTGAGAACAATAATAAATCATCATATCATCATTAATAAGTTTTCATTTAATACATGCAGTCTTTTAAGTTATTAAATGTGTTTAGGCAATACACTTGAACTGCTATTCATCCTTCATTTTATGAATCTCATGGATGAATTCCTTAAAGAAAAGCATTTTCTGAAATATTATAACACTTTTGATTTTTTAAAGGTTGTGGAGTCTGATGAGGAATTGCCAAAGATTGCATTGCAGAAAGCAGTAAGTATACTTTGTGTTCCTGACTTTATAATGCTTATGCATTGCATCTAGGAATGAATTTAAACTATTTAGATTTCTTATGTTAATTGGTAAAGTGGAGCCTAGGGTAATGATTCATTGTCTCCATACAGATTTTAAGGAGAAGCATTATGTATATTTTTGATATGTTTTCATTCTGTAGTCCTATAAACGTGGTGGAGAGAACATACCATTTGTGAAAAAAAAGATTTCCACTGTGCAGAGTGATGATGTGAGTCTTTTGTTTGTATACACTGAAAGTAATTTACCAATGCCCTAATGAGTGTATTTCCCACGTGCATAATTGTTTTGAGATTTTAAAAGAATACTTGCATGCACTCGGTAAAGCTAAAGTTGCTGTCTTCATGTAGGGTACATGTTAAAAAAAAAATGATTTTATATCCTGTAGTTATTTCTTCAAATTTAATTATTTTCGTGAATTTTTATTTTTCTATAACACTTGGAAGTTAACATTTTGACTGTGTGCCAACATGGTGATGTCAATAAACCATTGAATTTATTATCAAAAGAAGTGGATTTTTTGATATTGTAACACTTGTTATTTTAAAGGTTGTGGAGTCGGATGTGGAATTGCCCAAAGTTCCATTACCAGTAAGTATATTTTGTGTTTCTGACTTTTTAATGTATGCATTGCATCTAGGAATGAATTTCAATTTTATATTTTTTACTGTGTGAAGGGAAAGGGGAGACCAGGGTAATGATTCATTGTCTCCATACAGATTTTGAAGAGAATTATTTTGAATAGTTTTTATATTTTTTCTTTCTGCAGTCCTCTAAACGTGGTGGAGAGAACATACCATTTGTGAAAAAAAAGATTTCCACTGTGCAGAGTGATGATGTGAGTCTTTTGTTTGTATACACTGAAAGTAATTTACCAATGTCTTAGGGTGGCTTACTACACCTTGAAATATTTTCTCAAATCGGTAGAAAATTACCTCATTATGATAGATATGATAATGATAAGAGGTATTTAAGTCAAATAGGAAAAAAAAATTCCAATTTTGGATGAAAAATTACATTTTCGAAAATTTAATTCAGTAAACATGAACAAAAGCTCCAGGCGAATTCGAACTCATGATCTGCGGTTCAGAAGCCCAATACTTCAACCACTTAGCTATGACGATATACAACTGAATCGAAAGATAAAAACAATTTAACAAAACATTTAAATCGCCATCTTGTGATGTAGTGTCTTAACAAGTATAAGTCTGAGTGAAGCGAGGTACCTTAATGAGTGTATTTCCCACGTTCATAATTGTTTTGAGATTTTAAAAAAAGAATACATGCATGCACTCGGTAAAGCTAAAGTTGCTGTCTTCATGTAGGGTACATGTAAAAAAAAATTGATTTTATATCCTGTAGTTATTTCTTCAAATTTAATTATTTTCGGGAATTTCTTATTTTTTTATAACACTTGGAAGTTATCATTTTGACTGTGTGCCAACATAGTGATGTCAATAAACCATTAAATTTATTATCAAAAGAAGTGGTTTTTTTTAAATATTGTAAATATTTAAAATATTGTATTTTAAAGGATGCGGAGTCAGATGTGGAATTGCCTAAAGTTCCATTACCAGTAAGTATATTTTGTGTTTCTGACTTTTTAATGTATACATTGCATCTAGACTAAGGAATGAATTTCATTTTTTTTATTACTGTATGTACATGTAGGTAAAGTGGAGCCTAGGGTATTGATTCATTGTCTCCATACAGATTTTAAGGAGAAGTATTATGTATATTTTTGATATGTTTTCATTCTGCAGTCCTCTAAACGTGGTGGAGAGAACATACCATTTGTGAAAAAAAAGATTTCCACTGTGCAGAGTGATGATGTGAGTCTTCTGTTTGTATACACTGAAAGTAATTTACCAATGCCCTAATAAGAGTATTTCCCATGTGCGTAATTGTTTTGAGATTTTAAAAAAAGAATACATGCATGCACTCGGTAAAGCTAAAGTTGCTGTCTTCATGTAGGGTACATGTAAAAATAATGATTTTTATCTTGTTGCAATTTCTTCCAATCTAACTATTGTTGGGAATTTCTTATTTTGTATAACAGTTGCAATTAATCTTTATTATTTTAACACTCTTATCTTTTAGATTATTATACCCCCGCTCCGAAGGAGAAGGGGGTATACTGTTTTACCCTTGTGTGTCTGTCTGTCCGTCTGTCCGTCCGTAACAAAAATTTCTGTTGCATTTATCTCAGCAACTGTTTATCGCAGATGCTTGAAATTTTAACACACCATTTGTTAAGGCATACCATATCGTGGGATATATTTTTGTACCAATCGGACGTCAACTTCCTGTTAAATGACAACTTTGCTTATTTTTCAACCAAAATTTTCATACAAATTTTCGTCAAAGATTTCTAAGCAACTATTTATCGAAGATGCTTGAAATTTTTACACAGTATTTGTAAAGGCATGCCATATCGTGTGATATATTTTTGTACAAATCGGACGTCAACTTCCTGTTAAATGACGACTTTGTTTATTTTTAGCCAAAATTTTCGAACAAATTTTCGTCAAAGAATTCTCAGCAACTGTTTATCGCAGATGCTTGAAATTTTAACACAGTATTTGTATAAGCATGCCATATTGTGTGATATATTTTTGTACCAATCGGACGTCAACTTCCTGTTAAATGACGACTGTTTATTTTTAGCCAAAATTTTCAAACAAATTTTCGTCAAAGATTTCTCAGCAGCTATTTATCACAGATGCTTGAAATTTTAACACACTATTTGTTCAGCCATGCCATATTGTGGGATATATTTTTGTACCAATCAGATGCTAACTTTCTGTTAAATGTCGACTTTGCTTATTTTGCATATTCACATCTGAGCGGGGGTATCACTAGTGAGCATTGGCTCACAGATATCTTGTTCATTATGATTAGACAACGAACATAAACTGTTATTCATCCTTCATTTCATATTACTCACTGGTGTATTCTTTCAAAAAGAAGTGTTTTCTAGAATATTGTAATACTTGTTATTTTAAAGATTGTGGAGTCGGATGTGGAATTGCCCAAAGTTCCATTACCAGTAAGTATATTTTGTGTTTCTGACTTTTTAGCTCACCTGAGCTGAAAGCTCAAGTGAGCTTTTCTGATCACATTTTGTCTGTCTGTCCGTCTGTCTGTCCGTCTGTCTGTCCGTAAACTTTTCACATTTTCAACATCTTCTCCAGAACCACTGGGCCGATTTCAACCAAACTTGGCACAAAGCACCCTTAGGCAAAGGGGATTCAAAGTTGTGAAAATTAAGGACCACGCTCTCTTTAAAGGGGAGATAATTGGCAATTATTGGAAAATTTTGAGAAATTTTCAAAAATCTTCTTCTCAAGAACCATTTGGCCAGGAAAGCTGAAACTTATGTGGAAGCATCCTCAGCTAGTGTAGATTCAAAATTGTGAAAATCATGACCCCCGGGGGTAGGGTGGGGCCACAATGGGGGGTCAAATTTTTACATAGGAATATATAGAGTAAATCTTTAAAAATCTTCTTCTCAAAAAGTAATCAGCCAGGAAAGCTGAAACTTATGTGGAAGCATCCTCAGCTAGTGTAGAATCAAAGTTGTGAAAATCATGACCCCCGGGGGTAGGATGGGGCCACAATGGGGGGTCAAATTTTTACATAGGAATATATAGAGTAAATCTTTAAAAATCTTCTTCTCAGAAACTAAACAGCCAGGAAAGCTGAAACTTATGTGGAAGCATCCTCAGCTAGTGAAGAATCAAAGTTGTGAAAATCATGACCCCCGGGGGTAGGGTGGGGCCACAATGGGGGGTCAAATTTTTACATAGGAATATATAGAGTAAATCTTTTAAAATCGTCTTCTAAGAAACTAATAAGCAAGGAAAGCTGAAACTTATGTGGAAGCATCCTCTGCTAGTGTAGATTCAAAGTTGTGAAAATCATGACCCCCAGGGTAGAGTGGGGCCACAATGGGGGGTTGAATTTTTACATAGGAATATATAGAGTTAATCTTTAAAAATCTTCTTCTCAGAAACTAATCAGCCAGGAAAGCTGAAACTTTTGTGGAAGCATCCTCAGCTAGTGTAGATTCAAAGTTGTGAAAATCATGACCCCCGGGGGTTGGATGGGGCCACAATGGGGGTCAAATTTTCACATAGGAATATATTGAGTAAATCTTAAGAAATCTTCTCAGAAACTAATCAGCCAGGAAAGCTGAAACTTATGTGGAAGCATCCTCAGCTAGTGTAGATTCAAAGTTGTGAAAATCATGACCCCCGGGAGTAGGGTGGGGCCACAATTGGGGGTCAAATTTTTACATAGGAATATATAGAGTAAATCTTTTAAAATCTTCTTCTCAAAAACTAATCAGCCAGGAAAGCTTAAACTTATGTGGAAGCATTCTCAATAAGTGTAGATTCAAAGATGTGAAAATCATGACCCCTGGGGGTAGGGTGGGGCCACAATGGGGATCGAATTTTTACATAGGAATAGAGTAACTCTTTAAAATCTCTAAAACTAAGTAGCTAGGAAAGGTGAAACTTATGTGGAAGTATCCTCAGGTAAGGACTAGGTAGATTTAAGTTTGTTCAAATCATGATCCCTGGGGGTAGGATGGGGTCACAACGGGGAGGGGGGAGGGAGACAAATTTTTGACGTAGGAATATATGGAGAAAAATCTTCTACAAAACCATTTGTCTAGAAAATTTGTAACTTTAGTAAAAGCAACCTTGGGTAGTGTAGATTCAAATTCGTTAAAATAAAAATCTTGAGGAGTAGAGTGGGGCCACATTCGGGATCCAATTTTACAAAGGAAAACATTTTTAATTCACAAAAACTGAAATGTTATAATATATATGGTTTTACTTATATGCAAACATTTTGCCAATTTGTGATTTTTTGAAATTTTTAAGACTTTTGCCCCTGGACGATTCTTGGGCCTCACAAGGGGTTCAGAGTTTGATGTAGGTTTATATCCCATGTATAAACAATTGTCTAGAATCTTGTTGAGAACTGCGATGCTCAACATGTGATATGAATATAAAATCATCCTGTTAGAAAAGGGACTTGATTATAAACATAAGAATATCTACATGTATTACTACATTGTCCAGATATTTTGTATTATGTCGATCTCCATTAAGCTTATTTTATCATGCCTATTGTTGCTCAGGTGAGCGATGTGGCCCATGGGCCTCTTGTTAATGTATACATTGCATCTAGGAATGAATTTCAATTTTTTTTTATTACTGTTCATGTATGTAGGTAAAGTGTGGCCAAGGGTAATGATTCAGTGTCTTCATACAGATTTTGAAGAGAAGCATTATGTATATTTTTGATATGTTTTCTTTCTGCAGTCCTCTAAATGTGGTGAAGAACACATACCAATTGTGAAAAAAAGAAAGATTTCCACTGTGCAGAGTGATGATGCAAGTAATCTTTATTATGGCTAAATTACTCTGATATGATTTTAATGAAGTCAGTTAGAGTTTATGTTGTTTTTGACTAACATTTTTTCCAAGAGGAAAACAAGTCTACTGTACATGTAAATAGGTATAGGTTAATAATTTGAAAAAAGTAAAAGGTAACATTATTTGAGTTTGCTCATTTCACAAACATCTTTTAAAATAATTAATTAGGGCCCCGCCCCAATAGTGAACCGTCTTGTCTGTCTGTCCATCTGTCCATCTGAGATCTCTTGTCCTGAGCATATCTTCTCTCCTTTATCCCAATCTGGCTCATACTTTACCCACAGAGTACCTTTGGCTTAAGGGTGTGCAGTGACCTTGAATCATGTTTCTTGGTCTAATGTTAAGGCCATAGCAGAATTGTATGAGATCAAAGAGTATGCTGTGACTTTGAATGATGTTTGAAGGTCAAGTCTCAAAGTCATATCTGATCACACAAAAATTTGCATATATATTCTCTGCTCAGCCCTATCTGGCTCATTCTTCACATAACCATTCAGAGCTTTTGGGTTGTGTGCACTGTGCAGTTACTTTGAACCAAGTCAACCTGAAGGGCAAAGTAGATCTCTTTATAATCGGTATTTCACAGTAGATTATTTTCCATTGGCTTAATCTTGCTCAGATTGAACAAAAATGCCTTTATGTAAGGATCCCGCATTCTAATAAGATTGATTTAAAAGTTCTTGCCAGCTGGAACATTTCTAAGTTATAGGTCAAGGTCAAAGCTAAATTCTCAGATATGTTTTTCATCCTATTGTCCATTATTTAAGCGGGGTCTTTAGAGATGGTCAGCATCTCAATCTTCTCTAGTTTACCTAAACTGTCAGAAATATTTAATACAGATTGAGAATTGAGTAAAATTGGAATCTCTTAAGTTATTGATTGTGATAAGACAATGAACTTAAACTGTTATACATCCTTCATTTCATAATTCTCACTGGTGTATTCTTTTAAAAAATAGCATTTTTTTAAAAATAGAGTAACACTATTGTTTTTCAAAGGTTGTGGAGTCGGATGTGGAATTGGCCCAAGTTACATTACCAGTAAGTATATTTTATTACTGTATGTAGATAAAGTAGAGACCAGGATAATGATTCATTGTCTTCATACAGATTTTGATGAGAAGTATTATGTATATTTTTAATATGTTTTCTTTCTGCAGTCCTCTAAATGTAGTGGAGAAAACATGCCATTTGGGAGAAAAGTCAAGAGTTCCACCATGCAGAGTGATGATGTAAGTCTTGTTAGAATACACTGATATTAATTGAAACATGCAGGCCATATCTTGTAATGGAAAATGACTAGAAACTAAAATTTGACACAAAGATTGCTTGTGACCTGTAAATATGTCTGACTTTGAGCTTTCAAATTGGTCATTTGTGCAAGTTCGAGGCCACTGTAAAAAAATGTGCATCTGTTACTTTCTAGTAGAGGCATACTTGAGTTTTAAAGTATTTTCTTAGCGGGGTATCATTTGTGAGCTTGCTGCATGCTGCATGCTCCTTGAAACACTGGAGCATGAGATTAAAATATTCAGGATTATCATGCAAAAATTTGTGTATATAAAGTTGCAAAGTTGTAAACTTTTTTAGTGGTTGACAGACCCAGTTTGTAGAAGTTGTAACATTTTAAAACTGGGAACAATAAGGTACATTGTAAGTGAGACTTGATCTTCATGCAGTCCACCTAGATACATCCGAGGCATGTTCAACAGAGCAAGCACTCACGAGCGCTCGCCAAAATTCCCTATACCAGCAACACAAAATTTGGCGAGTGCTCGAGAGCGCTCCCTCTACTCCAACTAAATCTGATAACTTTTATTTTGTTCTTGTAATGACCTTACAACTTAATTTGTGTGTTGTGTCATTATTTTTAGCTGCCAGATTTGTGATCCTCAAAAGAAGAATCTCCATGTATAAAAGAGGATGAGGTACTTGTATAGATTTAGACAATAAAATGCTTTCTTTGGTGATTCATTGGGATATGTAAAGGTGGCAACATTGCAGATCTGCAATGATCGCTACATTTATAACCCCCATGAATCATCAAAGAGAACATTTTATTGTTTATATTTACATGTACATGTATTTCTTTTAACCAATTGATAAATGGATTGTAAAAAGTAAGTAAAATTAACTAAATTACTGCCAATGTACATCAGAACGTTAGCTAAAAGAGACAGCCAAATTCTCCTTTGCGAATTTGAGTCTGACATCATGTTTATTTCGTACAGTCGGTGATTTTTATTAGGTCGCTGTAGGTTTAGACCAACCAATAAACGGGCTTGTAGATTTCAGTCCTGTCAGTTTCTACAGAGCTATGAATTACAATTAATTTCCATAAGAAATAGAAGGAATCATTCTTGATGAATTTAAATATATGCATGTAAATGTCTGTTTTTGAAAGGAATACATTTTTCCTGATGTAAGCATTTAAAGTTATATTTTATTTCACTCTTCACAGCTCATGGACAGAGAAGTGGAAAAGTTTTTTGATGTAAGTAAAATGTAAAGAAAGGACAAGTCATTATTTACAAGAACATTAGGTGAAATATCTACCTTATAAGCATCTTTTATTTATATATGCATTTATTGACATTGTACATTAAAATATACTAGATAAAGATAACAGAAATACCCTTTGTCTTCAAATGGCTGTGTTCAGATGACTTTGCGCCTTGACATTATTATGTGTTCACATGTATTTCACTTTTCTTAATAATGGAAATTTTTTGGGGTTATTTTATTCAATATGTATATCTTTCAAGCCAATGTCGGCAAACTCATGTAACTTCATTTTACTTTTATTTATAGTTGATGGACAAGAAGATCAAGAGGAAGACAGTTAGTAAAATGTTCAATTTATTATTAGTCATTAATTGATTTGCTTGTCACCTGAGTCACCCAGGTGACATATTGGATAAAAACTGAATGCTTACTAACTAAGGGAGAATTTAAAGCTGTCTACCTAAAATATAAATTTTTGAACTTTAAAGAAGGAGTAAGTTTGATTTAATGATTTAATTGATTCAAAACTTATTTTTACTTTGGTTATATTGAATAAGAACTGTTTGAAAAAGTAGGTGCTGGGAAAGGGTTTAATGTTTCAAAAGAAAATTTCAGATTTTGTGGCTGCGGGGGCTAGAGTTTGTACATTTATTCAAGGATACCCTGACTGCTCCGTTTATTGGCTTTGGTACTCAGGTGACTTTTAAAGCCTGTGGGCCTCTTGTTTTTGTAGAGTACTTGCTAATTTTGTTTAAAGCTACCATGGCTTGTAAGAAAAACTAAATTAAATTCATAGTTAACCGGAACAAATAATGATTTTGACATAACATGAGACATATGTAAACTGTATACTATAGTCTTTCCCAATTAAGTTATTGCTTCCATCGCTTTTTGATAATTTTTAATAAGAATACACATACCTGTGAAAGAAATACAGTTGAAATCAATAAAAGAGAAAATATCCAAGGTACATCTTTATTGACGCATTATCATTTTTCTTTCATATAAGTTCACAGGAACAAAAACAAATTTCTTACGAAAAGTTATAATGGGAAATGTTTACATCTTTTCACCATTGGAACTCACTTGGAATACTTCGAACAAGTTTTTAATGTTATCATCTGGGCTATTTCATGGCTGATACAATGAAAAATCCCCGTAGACTTTCTATTTTGGAATGTTTATTGAAACCTGAAGCCATAGAGGGGGGTTTCAAAACAGATAATCTGCACATTTTTCATATTAGTTTATGAACGTAGTTCGAGTACAACAGTATTTATGATTATTGAAATATCGAGAAAAGTGGCAAAAACTCGGGACAGAGTATAGTACATACATTAAAGAAAGTGGACCTGGATCATATTCTTATTCTTATATGATTATTATTATGGACACATTTATTTCATTACTTGCATGATTTAACTTAATATAATCTGAGTTTAAAGGATTAATATGCATTTTTTTTAGATGGCTGATGAACTTGAAATACCCTTTTCCAAGGAAGGTAAAAGAATGACGATCATATATGAAGTTCATGGCGGAATGGCCTTCAACAGGCCATTTGATATGGATGACACAATGCTGGTATGAAAAAGCAGAGTGATTGTATTACATACATTAACATTTCTAATTGTCTTGTACATTTCAAAAGTTTTTGCCTAAAACCCTCAATACATTTTGTCACCCATAAAAAATTAAACCATTTTAAGTTTATAGTGTTTCCCATTGGGATGAATAATAGCATGTCTTACAGAATAACTTGGTGATACATGTAGTGAATCATAAGGAACAAAGAAAAAAATGTTATATTTATAAAACTGTAATTTGTTAGACATGTACATATGGCAAGACGGGGTAAATCCTCTTCTTTAATCGATGAACAAGAAAATCTTTGCCTTGAAGTTTGAGATCTTAATTATGTTCAAGATAATAAACCATGTAAAAAGAATGGTGTTCACAAGAAACAAGAAAATCTTTCCAGGGAATTCTGCCCACCCCTGAAGTGAAATCAAATTTGTTGTGTATATTTAAATTCTGAAAATTAACTTAAAATATTTATTTGTTTTTCAGAGTATTTTTACATACGCTTGTCAGGAAATTGACCCGGAAATATTGCCCCCGTCATTTTACTTTGAATGTGTCTCTATCGAATCTTGCATGTTGGCGAATTGCCAGCATTCGTTTAAGTTGGAAGAATGCCACAATATCAACATTAGAGACATTCCAGATGTACTGTTGTTAAAGGAGGCGGTAAGTGAACATCTCTTTTTATTATATCAAAATTTATTACATTTTTTTATTAATATTTAATTGATTCAATAAAAAATCCTAAAGTGATTTAATTTAGCAGACCTATATATACAGTTAAAACTATCTCCATTATGCAATTTTTTTTTTTACTTTTTCTATTTGGTATGATGTTGGAATTTTCTATTGTGGGCACCTGTGCTATATTTCTTCTGTTAATATGTTGGAGGCAACTAAAAAGTAGTGTCTTCAAATGAGGCTAAAATGCAGAGGTCCCATTACTTTTTGTGTTGCATGGAAAAGATACTTTATAATTGTTCAAAGAGCCAACTGATGTTGTCTACATTTGATTAAAATATTATATTGAATAAAATGTAAACAATACACAAAATAAATGAATAAATCCTGTATTTTCAATATTTTACACACCTACCATATTGTAAGCTATGGTCAAAGAATGTATAATTACAGCTATGGTACATTACCTTGTGCTTTCCTTTTAGGAATACCATATGGATGACACGTTGACTAACTATGGTGATGTGCACCTGCGAGGAAGTGGAGGAAACATATAGAAATAAAACATAATGAATAAAGTCACTTCGAAACTCTATCTGTAACACCTGTATTTTGAAATTATATTTTATCAGACTAAATATTGAGGTAAACCAATAAGAGGAGGATGTATCTACCGTGGAGCAGGCAAAAAATCAGAGAGGCATGTTCAGCGGATTGAGTGCTCACAAACGCTTATCAGATCTAAGAAGAAGATCAAGGAAATTACATGTAATGTTGTCACTCACAACAGCTACATGTAGCTTAAAAATTTCACTTTTATCTTATGCAAGTCTGACAAGGAAATTATAGTTGCTGTCATTGAACATGCATGTAATAGATTAGGTCAATACATAAATAACAGTTTTTTTTTTATTTAAAGACTATTTTGGAAAAGCAGAGCCAGGAAGGACTTTTGCCATGTACCGGTCTTGTAAACCTTGCAAATTTAAGTTCCAACATGAACTAATTTGTTTCAACTGAGCCATTTCATAAATAAAAATTATTGGCTTGTGAAATACTTCCGATTTTTTTTCTGTTGAAACCAATTAGTTCATGTTGGAACTTTGTGAGGTTTACAAGACCGGTACATGGCAAAGGTCCTTTCTGACCATGCTTTTTCAAAATAGTCTTTAAATAAAAAAAAACTTCTGATAAAAGGAACATGCAAGATAAAATTGTAAATGGTCTAGTGACTCTGTAATTACAAAATGTAGCTTTTTGCTGGGTATTAAATATTCAAAATTTATAATAAAATGCCATTTTATAGAATTTAAAACCACATACTGCAGTATAAATAGTGGGTTTTTTTGTCAAGCACGGCAAGGGTGTGGGAAATAACTTATCACTGTTCAGTCCAATCTCATTCATTTTAGTTTTCCCAACCAGTTCACCACTAGAACTGTATAACTTGAAGGAAATCATTAAATGGCCAGGCTTCCTATTTATAATAAAAACCTCGAGGTTTCATATTATCAAAGCTTAGTTCACTGTAAAAGTTGTCCACAATCCAAGTACACTGAATACTTCATCGCGAGAAATGATTGACCACAGTATCAGAGCCTCTGAATTACTATGCGACTAGTATACTGTTGGTCAAGTGTTTCATTGACTTTTGACAGATATGCCATCACTTTCAGAGATACCTGATCATCATTTATAATATGGGTTTTTTTTTACAATGTGTTCCAGAAAGAAATCTTGGTTCATCCTATTCAACATCACATGCGTCTTCATCGACTCTGCTCACCCAGAGATTTATGTTTCTGATTAGAAGTTCTTTATGAACACAAAATTAATACTGTCCCGAGAATTATGTGCGATATAAATCTAACGGCAATTCATTGAACTGTTCTTCCCTGTCCTTGTCAAAAGGATATTGTCTATGTGCTGGTCTAGGAAGTGAGGGCATTGGGATTTGATTTCTTCAATCTGGTTGCAATAGGCAATTGTTTATATTGGAAATAAATGATCTTGATAGATTGCAAGAGCCATATTTGAAAAGACAGGTCCAGTCTGCATGCATCCATTGGCTCATCTCATATGTGTACCAATAACCATATAGAAAGAATATATTGTTCTATGATGATCTCATTCTTCTTATTAATAAGATAGTACCTTTAAAGGACTGTAATTTACATTAATTTAAAAGTGACCAAAATTACTGAGATCAGATTCTACATGTCACTTAATTAAGCAACCGTAATGAAGGCACAATACTTTTAGCATCAAAGGCAATTCAATAAATACATTTATATAATTTATTTCACAATAATGCATATATGAATAATCATTACATAATTGGATTCCATGATAGCATTGCAAAGAGAGAGCTTGCATGTATTACAGGTAAACTTAATGGCTCGTGTATATCTCAATCCCCCCCCCGAAAAAAAACAAACGAAACACATACATATAAGATATATGTGAGACAATGCTCACTAGTGATACCCCTGCCCTGATGTGAATATACAAAATAAGCAGAGTTGACATTTAACGGGAAGTTCACTGCGAATTTTAAAAAAATGAATTCAACTATATTGCCTTCTTCAACAATGAGTACGGTAGTTAAAATTTCAAGCATCTGCAATTTATAGTTGCTAAGAAAATATTATTTCAAAATTTAACCTAAAAATGAACAAAAGTTGTCATTTGATAGGAAGTTGACGTCTTAATGGTACGAAAACATTCCACCATATGGCATTTCTAAACTAAGAGTGTTTTAAAATGTCAAGCATCTACGATTAACAGTTGCTGAGAAATCTTTAACAAAAATTTATTTGAAAATTCAGGTTAAAAAAACAATCATTTAACAGGATTGAAGATGACATCCGATCGATATAAATATAAAATGGCATGCCTAAAAAAAGAGTGTGTTCAAATTTAAAGCATCTGCGTTTAAAAGTTGCTCAAAAAATGTAACGGCGAGTTTTTACATGTACGAATGGACAGACAGACACATGGGCAAAACAGTTTTGGGAGGAGACGTATAAAAACAAAAAATGCAAAACTAAAATATATAAGTATGTGCATGTACATATAAATGTATCTGATTTGTTCAAAACGTACGACGGCAAAACTGGTTATTACAATTCAGATGGAAATACAAGCAACATCATTGGACACCCATGAGTGATTACGTCATTTACTTATTACGACATTAAAGATTCATCAAATGTGTAATGTTCTCCTGCAGAAATATGTAGAGTTGACGAGCAGAGGTCCAGTCTCTCAGGGCATCTGGCAGAGGCAGACCATGCTGGTGCAAAATTAATGTTGCCACATGTGCAAAATCTTCATCAATTTGTTTGAAATTGTTTGACACAAGTCTCTGTAAACGAGCCACTGTATTGTGAGGAACTGTATATATGTACTGTGAAGCACCTGAAATGAAAAATAATAATTTTGAGTTATGCATAAATTTTAATCTTTAAATATGCTTATACACAATTTCATGAAAGAAAAAGTTGCCCAGTACAAGCCTTGATTTTCACCCAAATACCATGGCCTGTAGATGGACCTGTCAGGAAATCTAATAGTTGCATGCATTTTAATTGTCATTTTGAAGTCTAAACCCTAATCCAAGACTTCTCTGACTGTTGCCCCCACTTTAACTTTTGATTTTTACCAACAGCAGTAAGTTACCGTAAGTAAGAGACTAAAAAAATGTTCACTATATTTGGCATAATTGTCACCCCACTCCAAACAAAAATCCCGAACCCTTTCCCCATGGGCAGTAAATTACATGTACATGTATATAACTTTTGAAGAAGACATTCTGGGCATAACAACAATGCATTATCTTCCATCACTGAAAGTACTGAAGGAAATATTAATAAAATCATATACATGTACATGGCCATATTCACCCTAACCAAGGGCAGTTTAGGCACCGGCTATGAAGCTAGGAAGGATGGGGGTGTGATAACGTCATAGATTTTACACTTTAAATTCCTCTAATCCTATAAAAATTAATTCAGTGGTTCTGAGGAAAACGTTAAAAATGTCAAAAAAGATGGACTACATGTATATACAAAATGTGATCAGGAAAGCTCAATCTTAGCTTTTAGCTCAGGTCTTTTAGCTCAAGTGAACTTAAAATATTCATGTGCAACGTACATGTACATGTAAATAAATCATATGCCTCAATTTACATGTACAATGATTGCTGCATTCTGTATAATATTTCCATATGCATGTAGTAATACTATGTAATATTAAAAAAATAAGATCATTTTAAAGTTTGACACATAATTTCAACACATTCAATATTAGTTAATATGTATTTAGCAACGATTCTTAGGAGATTCTCACCAACAATCTCTGGATTTTTAAACAACACATCTGGAATGCCTTGTATTGTATCTCCCAGTTTCTGTCGCCGAATCAAATGGTTATTCCATTGCTCCATTATTTCCCTTTAAGTCTTTCTTTATTAGTGGGAGGTATACATACTGAATGCTGAGTCTAATATATAAATTTAAAATCTTAATATTAGTCAGAAGTTTCTTGTATAAAGGTATATTTACTTCTACAAAAATTAAACATAGTAGTGGATTTATGAAAAGATACAAATTGTGTCTATACCTGTGTATAGGATTTCCTAGCACCAGCAAATCTTCATACACTAAATCCTGAAGGAAGAAATATTAAACACACAAAATGTCAAATGAATACATTGCAATCATTTGATTTATACAATGTACATGTTAATTGTATATAATATATTCAGGGCAATTAATAGATCCTTCAGACCATGTGATCCATTTTAGTCCTCTTCACACTTTATAGAATGGTACATCTACCATATACATAATAAATACTAGGTGAAATTTTATAACAATCAAATGTTGGTCTAACACCCCAAACCCCACCCACAAATTTAGCCTTATCACAATTTTCGACCACACAAAGTACACAACATCAATTATGACATCAATTAAAAAAACTTTTTCATTTAAATAATAAAAATATATACACAAAATAGTCTGAGAGTTAATTTATGCTACCGTGCAAAGAAAACCTGGTTTAAACTTATTTCGTGAATACTGTTGTGCATTTATGTAGTAAAAACTCGACATACCCTGTGCCTGTTAACAAGTATCCAACAAAATGACAGCTGTTCAGCAATCAATACAAAATATCACCTACATGTAGTATTTATGTCTGAAATTAGCACTAAACTGTAACAGTATAATTTTTTCAAGTATTGTCATGAAATATCGATATCCCATTCCATTTGCTCACAGTCATTTTTAAAAAGAATACCTTGAAATGATGTATCCAAAAATCTGCCCTCATTTGTCTCAAGAGACCCCAGAACCTCTCAATCCTCTGCAATGACATGAATTACATGTTCTAATCTTACTTTAAAACACGGGTACTACAGGATCACACCACGATCTTAACTAACTTGAGAAACATATTTATAGAACTCATGGACACTTGAGCTATAATATCATGTGAGCTCAAAAACTCACTTATAAAATATCTCTATTTTATTGGTGCTCACCTGATTTGCTGTGGATGTTCCCAAAGTAACTGAACTGCAATTTCCTTTCAAACAGGAATGAAATGTGGCAATGATTCCATTCTCTGTTCCAGGATCTGCACGGATTTTCTGAGGACAGCCTAATGCATGATAAAAAAAATTTATAGAAAATTCTCAATCAGACAATGTTGGTTAACTTTAATCTGTCATAAATAAAACCTAAGCACCCAAGCAGATTATATGTATTGCATTGCAATGATAAAATGCATTTTCATTTCTTTTTGTTGGGGCAGGGAAGGCAACCAAAAAAAACCCAGCTGAAATTGGAAACTATAAACATAACGTAGCATACTAACATGTGTCAAGATTGATAAAAAATCTGTCAGAAAAAAGTCAAACCTTTTAGCATTTGCACAGCACTGAGATAATATTCAGCTACAACCTCTGGCCTTTTATTAGTTATATCTGCCTCCAACCATATCACTCTTCGAGAAAACCTTTAAAAATAACAGTACATTATCAAGTACAATGTTCTAAGTATGCTACAGAGATTATGACAATTAAGCAATGAATATCAATACAATGTCATGTAACTAGAAAATACAGGCCCTGGTAAAGTAAGCATCAGAATCATATTTTTTTTTATCTATTACAAATAAAGTAATTTGATTAGTAAACATTCTATTATTCCATACAATCCTATATGTAAAATGGCTGGGAAGCTAGGTTTATAATACATATGTGTAGGTCCAAACTATGAGGGCAGATAGCCTAAAAACTATCCGTTCAATTTCGTTTTAATTTTGCAAAAAATTTACTTATACACTGTAAGTTACCCTTTCATTCTGTAAATTAAAAGAAAATTGTATGTTTGTAATATTTTGCAAATGAAATTGAAAACAATAATCACATTTTTCCTATATAATCCTAAATAAAATGGAGGGGATGATATGGACATATGACCAAACTTTGAGCTTGGTAAACAGAATATTATCCGGTCAATTTACTTTATATTTGGCACATAGTTTACTCATAAGTTGACCTTTCATTGGAAAAAATTCAAAGGAAATACATGTATTGTATGTTTGAAACATTCTCCCCCGAGACTCCTTATCTAGTAATTCTTTAAGCTCTGCCTAAATGTTATATATATACATGTACATTACCGATCAGACCCAACCTAACAGAAAGTAAACCCCAACTAAACCCTGGGTTTACTTTCTGGGTTTACTTTGGCTTTACTAGAGTGGACCCAGAGTGGGCACAGAGAGTAAACCCAGTCAGAAGTATACCCCTGAAAGCAGATGCCAACTGTGTATTCGGAATATACGGTACAAGGGTCAGGAATTACAGTCAGTAAAATAGTAAGATAAAAGACGGGTCTGCTTTACACTTTAGTGCATACAGTTGACCTCAAAAGCAATTTCCAAGTAAACCTAAAGTAAACCACGAGTGGACCCAAATTTTCAAAAAGTAAACCCAGCTAGAGTAAACCCCAAAAGTATAAAACCCAGGGTTTATTTGGGGTTTACTCTGGTGTTAGGTTGGGTCTGATCAGTACTGGTACAGTGTAGGTATTATTTTTCATCAACACGAGTAAGAATGTTTGAATTAGAACAGGTTTGATATGAACATATGTGAAAAATACATGCATGAAACAGTTGAAAATGTATGGGATGTTTTTTTGTATAAATTGTAGAAAAGTATAGTAGATTTACCCATCGATGCACCCATGAATGCTAATTCCGAATGGCTTAAGCTTATCATATCCATCTATAAGGAAAAAAGTACATAAAAATGATTGAAGGAGGACTATCATGAGACTTCGTCAAAATAAAATGTTATTGCTTTAAGCTTCGATGAATATGAATCCTATAAAATCTACCTCATTACAAACTAAGAATGCAGTAAAAACACAACCCTATTTTGTACAGTGGTATTCATATTGAAATCAAAGAAAATGGGACCATGCACCAATAACATCAGAAACCAAAAACAAGCATCAACAACAAACTTACCCAAGTGCCATACAAAGTTTGGACCCTAAATATGTAGACATGTAATATCATTTGTCAGTGAAATTCGCTATTTGGAATATTAGTGAAGCCTATAAACTAAGAGTGAGAATTTTTTACCCTTATTTGGCCATATCATTTACCAGGGTAATAAAAGGTCATAAAGGAACTAAAGTATCTCTGATTTAATTACAATAACAATGTTAAAGATTCATCCCTTAGTACTTAAAAAGAACTTTACGTATACATTTTTATACAATCATTTAAGGTCAAGATCTAGTAAAAAAAAAAAAGGTGCCTACAAGTTTATGAAATTCAGGATATACTGTAAACGGACTTCATTTGGCTGTGTATTCTATTTAGCGCTTTTGGCGGAATGCGGCTTCCGCTAAATCAAGTACATCGCTAAATGTCATGCATATATGTATAAGAATAGTAAAAATCAGGAATACATTAATTCAAATCCATGTCAACATGTTAAAAAAACATTTCTCGCCAAGTATCGTACACGCAAAATATAATACGTTTACAGTATACAAGTTCTTTCAATGATGCTTCATAACAGTAGCTTTGTTTGATAGGGGTATCAGGGCTTAAATCTTTGGTAAACACAATGAAAAATCATGTTTTAAACTGTCGTTTTCAATGCAATATGAAGGAAATAAGTAACAAATCTCAGAGTTTGGTCCAGTTTTAGACTAATGAAATACATATAGAATGCCTACAGTCTCTCCAAAAATGGCATTACATGTATTAACAAGATATTGACCTCCTCTTTAAAATGATGCCAAATTGAAAATAGGTATCGCAAGTACTTTTTCCATGATTTAATATCAAATGTCAAGAAATTGTTTATTTTCTACATAATTCCTTTATAGCCGTTAAGTATGGGAAAAAAGGTTCACCAAATTAATTATGATGTTATAATGGTTCAATCACCAAATAGACACTCTGGCATCATTTACTAGATCTTGATCTTAAAACTGGAAATTAATATTTATCATATACCCTGCTGAAATACTGCCTTCGTCTTAGTCTTCTATGTTTCCTTCTTCTTACTCCATCTTCGTCCAAAATTTTCACTATTTCTCTTGAAATGGATCTATTTTACAAAATTAATATTTTAAAAGTGCAGTTTTACAACTTTGAAAAAAAAATCACCATCATGAAGGAATTAAAGATTTTTTTCAAATGAAAATGGACCTTTTGTTGATCTAGCATGTTCATTAATGAACCATTACCTAGTTACATTAAAATGGTACTTCATTTTCAGAGTTCTTCTAAGGTTCTCTGAACCTGCACATCCATTTTGTATCTCTATCTGGAAGAGTTCATATCATTCATTGTCAGAAATCTGTTATTTCAGATGGCTAAATAGTTGTGGCCATATCTAAACTACATGTATTTGAACTTCTTGGAAAAGAAGAGTTCAATATATACAAAGACTTGAAATTAGACTAAATATCATAGCTGAAACATGTCAGCATTTACTTTAACCTTAAAGGGGCATGGTCACGATTTTGGTCAAATTCTATTTTTCTGTTTTTATTATTTACAATGCTTTTGGAATGCAATTCCGATGACCAAATGAAATTTGAGAGTCAGTAGTAAAGTTATAAGCAAGATACAGGGCTTACAATTCTTTGCCATGTAAACAAGGCTCGTGCCCTGCTTTTGTTTACATAAGTTCAGTTTACCGGTAAAAGTACTTTTTCAAGCTGATTTTTCCATCTTCTTATTCATTTTAAGCATAAATAAACAGATCCTAACTTTTACAACATTCATTTTAGGTTTAAAACTGGAGTTTTCACTTCAACGTTCAAAATGTAAACAAACGCTTTGTTTACATTGCAAAGAATTGTAAGCTCTGTAACTCGCTTATAACTCAATGAATGACACTCAAATTTTGATTGCCTATTAAAAATGCCTTACTGAAGCATTGTAAACATTAAAATCGGAAAAATAATTTTTGACCAAAATCGTGACCATGCCCCTTTAAGGCTAGAGAAATTGATATATATCATATATCTATGTGCATCTGATTGCTAATTTATTGACCATTCAGCCTCCTTAATTGTCATACATTATACCTACTTTATAGATAAATATGTCTTTTTTTAAAGTTGCTTGTTGCAATTATACCTGTGACTTTTCAAATACATCATCTAAATCAATTTCTGCAAGCCTCCTTTTCAAACCAAGTCTAGGGAGTAGTTTTCTAACTAGGCAACTATAACTGCAAAAAATGAATGAATATCATAGTTAAGTTATGATCAGAATCCTATTTGGATTACAGAATATATTAAACTCCATTACGATGATTCTATGATGTGACTTGAATATATATACATACAAACACACACACATGTCAATCAGACATTGTTTTAGTTTACCTTATATCATAATTATTGTTTCTCTGGATTAGGTAATGGATAAGTCTGCTGTTGAAACCCTTATAAAAGTACTCCTTGATTTTCTTGTGTAGTTCTAAAGTAGAAAACAAAGCAAACAATATGAATATAAAAAGTAATGAAAATCTCATAATAAATATACAATTTTAAAGGAGAAAATCGGTTAATATAAACCTTATTGAGTGCCATGTTCAGGAGATAAATGATCATAGATATCATCAACTATATTACATGTATTAGAAAACAATAATTACTGTTTTAGAAATTTTGGCTGCACTGAAAATATACACATTACAAGCGAGATATTTCAATTCTTACCTTGTTCAAGTTGTTGATTCATTTCCTTTAAACAAACTGAAATACAGGAGCAAATTTGTAATTCAAATTCAAACAAACAACACATATTGCCTCCTTGCAAGGTCAAAATTTCAAAAAGGATAAATTTTACATTTAGAACATCGATAACGATAAGCAAAGGCTTCTATAGATATTATCAGATTTTTAATTATATATAATAACCGGCCAGTTGTCCCAGGGCCTTTGATATATTGTAAACTTATTATGAATAGGGGTCTTCTACATGTACTACTCTGGGACAAATGGTTCTGAAGAAACTGATTGGTTTTCATGTACGTGACCTATTTATCATGGTAATAATATTCGGACTTTAACCTGGCTATGTTGCCTAGAATTCGATTAGGGTCATCTATTCCACCACCTGGATGTATGCGTACCGAAGCTTGTTGTTAAGCAAATAAAATTTATCAAAACTTCAAAAAAATTAAAATGACAGTATTTTCTAAAGTCCTTTGATGCATGTCCTTCAAACCTGATACAATATGACCTTTAAACCTGTGAATCTTATACACAGCTAGGGGCTACCACTGTAACAAGCTTAATGTCTGCTAAGCACACTCAGGTTCTCAAAAAATGCTTAATCGATCAACTAACCCATAGGTGCAGATGTCTTTGCCATACTGCAATCCAACTTTTATTCGTGTGCGAGAAATTTTCGTGAGGTTTGCCAGAGCTTCATTTTTGCAAACATTTCTTGCACTGGACCAGTATTTGCCATATGGTTGCAATTAAAAAAAAACCAGGTGTGGATAAGACTTTGTCGCAAAATCTAAGGCAGTAGATGCAGATTGAGGGATGATTTTATTAATGACAATTGTAATGCAACGTTTTGGTTTAATCGGTTGTAAGCTAAGCCTAAAGGTGCTGAAGCATGGATCGGAAGGCGAAGAGGATAGCAAAATCATTTACAGTAATATGATATTATATATATACTGTATGTATATTAAATACAACAAGGTTGCTAACTTCGTCAGCCAGTCGAGAGGTACTGCCGATGAATATCTATTGAATTGTGCAATCAAACTATATCTAACGGTAAAAACGGTGACCTCATGTCGTAGACCGATAAATCCCTTCACTGAATATATATCTGCATGTCATACTCACATGTAAATACATTTATTGTGTAAATTGGGTCAATTTTCACCGACAAGTTGCAAGTTTTGAACTATCTCCAACCAACGGAAGTGAGGTTTTATAGCAAGAAAGATATAAATATGCCATAAAAGGATAATTGAAAGAAAAAATGAGTGAAGTCCCGGGGGTCATGATACTTGGGGGTGGGGGGCGGTTCCGTCCTCAAGCACCTGTAGTTAATACGAAAAAAAAACCCGTACCGTTCCATTGTAGTTTCATTAGTGTAAGATCACTAACATACCTTCTCAGAAGCTTCGCAGATCGATAGCGATCCCTCTACCATCAAACCATGTGCGAGGTATATATAAAGCGAAACTAGCGTCACGTGCCTTTCCTCTCAACCAGACGCTTGTTTACAGTCACGCATGAAATAATCTCCTCCACTCTACCTCATTAAAACGTTTCAAATTTCAAGCGTCCAAATAATAATCTCTGCCCGAAAAAAGGTAGAGATTATTATTGTGATTCAGAATCAGACAAACGTTTCTTTTCAAGCGTCTAAATCTTTCCACCAACAATAATAATGTCTTCTTGGCAAGATTATTATTGTGAGCACACAATAATAATGATACCCGGGGAATAATCTTTATTGTGAAATTTACAATAATAATCTTTGCCAGATAGAGTTGTTGTTTTATTTTAGTGTGAGATATTATTATTTTTGGTTGACATTTTTTTTTTTTTTGGAGCAGATTATAATAACTGTGTCTGGGTACAATAATAATTATTGTGGCGTGAAAATAAAAATGTAAGGCAATGGAAGTGATTATTATTTTTGGTAGGACATTTTTATTGTGACCATATTATATAGTAAAATATAATAATAATGTGGGGGTACCTTACGGCTTTCCATACCTTACATTTTTATTTTCACGCCACAATAATTATTATTGTACCCAGACACAATTATTTTAATCTGCTCCAAAAAAACAACCAAAAATAATAATATCTCACACTAAAATAAAACAACAACTCTATCTGGCAAAGATTATTATTGTAAATTTCACAATAAAGATTATTCCCCGGGTATCATTATTATTGTGTGCTCACAATAATAATCTTGCCAAGAAGACATTATTATTGTTGGTGGAAAGATTTAGACGCTTGAAAAGAAACGTTTGTCTGATTCTGAATCACAATAATAATCTCTACCTTTTTTCGGGCAGAGATTATTATTTGGACGCTTGAAATTTGAAACGTTTTAATGAGGTAGAGTGGAGGAGATTATTTCATGCGTGACTGTAAACAAGCGTCTGGTTGAGAGGAAAGGCACGTGACGCTAGTTTCGCTTTATATATACCTCGCACATGGTTTGATGGTAGAGGGATCGCTATCGATCTGCGAAGCTTCTGAGAAGGTATGTTAGTGATCTTACACTAATGAAACTACAATGGGACGGTACGGGTTTTTTTTTCGTATTAACTACAGGTGCTTGAGGACGGAACCGCCCCCCACCCCCAAGTATCATGACCCCCGGGACTTCACTCATTTTTTCTTTCAATTATCCTTTTATGGCATATTTATATCTTTCTTGCTATAAAACCTCACTTCCGTTGGTTGGAGATAGTTCAAAACTTGCAACTTGTCGGTGAAAATTGACCCAATTTACACAATAAATGTATTTACATGTGAGTATGACATGCAGATATATATTCAGTGAAGGGATTTATCGGTCTACGACATGAGGTCACCGTTTTTACCGTTAGATATAGTTTGATTGCACAATTCAATAGATATTCATCGGCAGTACCTCTCGACTGGCTGACGAAGTTAGCAACCTTGTTGTATTTAATATACATACAGTATATATATAATATCATATTACTGTAAATGATTTTGCTATCCTCTTCGCCTTCCGATCTATGCTTCAGCACCTTTAGGCTTAGCTTACAACCGATTAAACCAAAACGTTGCATTACAATTGTCATTAATAAAATCATCCCTCAATCTGCATCTACTGCCTTAGATTTTGCGACAAAGTCTTATCCACACCTGGTTTTTTTAATTGCAACCATATGGCAAATACTGGTCCAGTGCAAGAAATGTTTGCAAAAATGAAGCTCTGGCAAACCTCACGAAAATTTCTCGCACGCGAATTAAAGTTGGATTGCAGTATGGCAAAGACATCTGCACCTATGGGTTAGTTGATCGATTAAGCATTTTTTGAGAACCTGAGTGTGCTTAGCAGACATTAAGCTTGTTACAGTGGTAGCCCCTAGCTGTGTATAAGATTCACAGGTTTAAAGGTCATATTGTATCAGGTTTGAAGGACATGCATCAAAGGACTTTAGAAAATACTGTCAGTTTAATTTTTTTGAAGTTTTGATGAAATTTTATTTGCTTAACAACAAGCTTCGGTACTCATACATCCAGGTGGTGGAATAGATGACCCTAATCGAATTCTAGGCAACAGCCAGGTTAAAGTCCGAATATTATTACCATGATAAATAGGTCATGTACATGAAAACCAATCAGTTTCTTCAGAACCATTTGTCCCAGAGTAGTACATGTAGAAGACCCCTATTCATAATAAGTTTACAATATATCAAAGGCCCTGGGACAACTGGCCGGTTATTATATATAATTAAAAATCTGATAATATCTATAGAAGCCTTTGCTTATCGTTATCGATGTTCTAAATGTAAAATTTATCCTTTTTGAAATTTTGACCTTGCAAGGAGGCAATATGTGTTGTTTGTTTGAATTTAAATTACAACTTTGCTCCTGTATTTCAGTTTGTTTAAAGGAAATGAATCAACAACTTGAACAAGGTAAGAATTGAAATATCTCGCTTGTAATGTGTATATTTTCAGTGCAGCCAAAATTTCTAAAACAGTAATTATTGTTTTCTAATACATGTAATATAATTGATGATATCTATGATCATTTATCTCCTGAACATGGCACTCAATAAGGTTTATATTAACCGATTTTCTCCTTTAAAATTGTATATTTATTATGAGATTTTCATTACTTTTTATATTCATATTGTTTGCTTTATTTTCTACTTTAGAACTACACAAGAAAATCAAGGAGTACTTTTATAAGGGTTTCAACAGCAGACTTATCCATTACCTAATCAAGAGAAACAATAATTATGATATAAGGTAAACTAAAACAATGTCTGATTGACATGTGTGTGTGTTTGTATGTATATATATTCAAGTCACATCATAGAATCATCGTAATGGAGTTTAATATATTCTGTAATCCAAATAGGATTCTGATCATAACTTAACTATGATATTCATTCATTTTTTGCAGTTATAGTTGCCTAGTTAGAAAACTACTCCCTAGACTTGGTTTGAAAAGGAGGCTTGCAGAAATTGATTTAGATGATGTATTTGAAAAGTCACAGGTATAATTGCAACAAGCAACTTTAAAAAAAGACATATTTATCTATAAAGTAGGTTTAATGTATGACAATTAAGGAGGCTGAATGGTCAATAAATTAGCAATCAGATGCACATAGATATATGATATATATTAATTTCTCTAGCCTTAAGGTTAAAGTAAATGCTGACATGTTTCAGCTATGATATTTAGTCTAATTTCAAGTCTTTGTATATATTGAACTCTTCTTTTCCAAGAAGTTCAATTACATGTAGTTTAGATATGGCCACAACTATTTAGCCATCTGAAATAACAGATTTCTGACAATGAATGATATGAACTCTTCCAGATAGAGATACAAAATGGATGTGCAGGTTCAGAGAACCTTAGAAGAACTCTGAAAATGAAGTACCATTTTAATGTAACTAGGTAATGGTTCATTAATGAACATGCTAGATCAACAAAAGGTCCATTTTCATTTGAAAAAAATCTTTAATTCCTTCATGATGGTGATTTTTTTTTCAAAGTTGTAAAACTGCACTTTTAAAATATTAATTTTGTAAAATAGATCCATTTCAAGAGAAATAGTGAAAATTTTGGACGAAGATGGAGTAAGAAGAAGGAAACATAGAAGACTAAGACGAAGGCAGTATTTCAGCAGGGTATATGATAAATATTAATTTCCAGTTTTAAGATCAAGATCTAGTAAATGATGCCAGAGTGTCTATTTGGTGATTGAACCATTATAACATCATAATTAATTTGGTGAACCTTTTTTCCCATACTTAACGGCTATAAAGGAATTATGTAGAAAATAAACAATTTCTTGACATTTGATATTAAATCATGGAAAAAGTACTTGCGATACCTATTTTCAATTTGGCATCATTTTAAAGAGGAGGTCAATATCTTGTTAATAATGCCATTTTTGGAGAGACTGTAGGCATTCTATATGTATTTCATTAGTCTAAAACTGGACCAAACTCTGAGATTTGTTACTTATTTCCTTCATATTGCATTGAAAACGACAGTTTAAAACATGATTTTTCATTGTGTTTACCAAAGATTTAAGCCCTGATACCCCTATCAAACAAAGCTACTGTTATGAAGCATCATTGAAAGAACTTGTATATTGTAAACGTATTATATTTTGCGTGTACGATACTTGGCGAGAAATGGTTTTTTAACATGTTGGCATGGATTTGAATTAGTGTATTCCTGATTTTTACTATTCTTATACATATATGCATGACATTTAGCGATGTACTTGATTTAGCGGAAGCCGCATTCCGCCAAAAGTGCTAAATAGAATACACAGCCAAATGAAGTCCGTTTACAGTATATCCTGAATTTCATAAACTTGTAGGCACCTTTTTTTTTTTTTTTACTAGATCTTGACCTTAAATGATTGTATAAAAATGTATACGTAAAATTCTTTTTAAGTACTAAGGGATGAATCTTTAACATTGTTATTGTAATTAAATCAGAGATACTTTAGTTCCTTTATGACCTTTTATTACCCTGGTAAATGATATGGCCAAATAAGGGTAAAAAATTCTCACTCTTAGTTTATAGGCTTCACTAATATTCCAAATAGCGAATTTCACTGACAAATGATATTACATGTCTACATATTTAGGGTCCAAACTTTGTATGGCACTTGGGTAAGTTTGTTGTTGATGCTTGTTTTTGGTTTCTGATGTTATTGGTGCATGGTCCCATTTTCTTTGATTTCAATATGAATACCACTGTACAAAATAGGGTTGTGTTTTTACTGCATTCTTAGTTTGTAATGAGGTAGATTTTATAGGATTCATATTCATCGAAGCTTAAAGCAATAACATTTTATTTTGACGAAGTCTCATGATAGTCCTCCTTCAATCATTTTTATGTACTTTTTTCCTTATAGATGGATATGATAAGCTTAAGCCATTCGGAATTAGCATTCATGGGTGCATCGATGGGTAAATCTACTATACTTTTCTACAATTTATACAAAAAAACATCCCATACATTTTCAACTGTTACATGCATGTATTTTGCACATATGTTCATATCAAACCTGTTCTAATTCAAACATTCTTACTCGTGTTGATGAAAAATAATACCTACACTGTACCAGTACTGATCAGACCCAACCTAACACCAGAGTAAACCCCAAATAAACCCTGGGTTTTATACTTTTGGGGTTTACTTGGGGTTTACTCTAGCTGGGTTTACTTTTTGAAAATTTGGGTCCACTCGTGGTTTACTTTAGGTTTACTTGGAAATTGCTTTTGAGGTCAACTGTATGCACTAAAGTGTAAAGCAGACCCATCTTTTATCTTACTATTTTACTGACTGTAATTCCTGACCCTTGTACCGTATATTCCGAATACACAGTTGGCATCTGCTTTCAGGGGTATACTTCTGACTGGGTTTACTCTCTGTGCCCACTCTGGGTCCACTCTAGTAAAGCCAAAGTAAACCCAGAAAGTAAACCCAGGGTTTAGTTGGGGTTTACTTTCTGTTAGGTTGGGTCTGATCGGTAATGTACATGTATATATATAACATTTAGGCAGAGCTTAAAGAATTACTAGATAAGGAGTCTCAGGGGAGAATGTTTCAAACATACAATATTTCCTTTGAATTTTTTCCAATGAAAGGTCAACTTATGAGTAAACTATGTGCCAAATATAAAGTAAATTGACCGGATAATATTCTGTTTACCAAGCTCAAAGTTTAGTCATATGTCCATATCCCCTCCATTTTATTTAGGATTATATAGGAAAAATGTGATTATTGTTTTCAATTTCATTTGCAAAATATTACAAACATACAATTTTCTTTTAATTTACAGAATGAAAGGGTAACTTACAGTGTATAAGTAAACTTTTTGCAAAATTAAAACGAAATTGAACGGATAGTTTTTAGGCTATCTGCCCTCATAGTTTGGACCTACACATATGTATTATAAACCTAGCTTGCCAGCCATTTTACATATAGGATTGTATGGAATAATAGAATGTTTACTAATCAAATTACTTTATTTGTAATAGATAAAAAAAAAATATGATTCTGATGCTTACTTTACCAGGGCCTGTATTTTCTAGTTACATGACATTGTATTGATATTCATTGCTTAATTGTCATAATCTCTGTAGCATACTAGAACATTGTACTTGATAATGTACTGTTATTTTTAAAGGTTTTCTCGAAGAGTGATATGGTTGGAGGCAGATATAACTAATAAAAGGCCAGAGGTTGTAGCTGAATATTATCTTAGTGCTGTGCAAATGCTAAAAGGTTTGACTTTTTTCTGACAGATTTTTTATCAATCTTGACACATGTTAGTATGCTACGTTATGTTTATAGTTTCCAATTTCAGCTGGGTTTTTTTTGGTTGCCTTCCCTGCCCCAACAAAAAGAAATGAAAATGCATTTTATCATTGCAATGCAATACATATAATCTGCTTGGGTGCTTAGGTTTTATTTATGACAGATTAAAGTTAACCAACATTGTCTGATTGAGAATTTTCTATAAAATTTTTTTATCATGCATTAGGCTGTCCTCAGAAAATCCGTGCAGATCCTGGAACAGAGAATGGAATCATTGCCACATTTCATTCCTGTTTGAAAGGAAATTGCAGTTCAGTTACTTTGGGAACATCCACAGCAAATCAGGTGAGCACCAATAAAATAGAGATATTTTATAAGTGAGTTTTTGAGCTCACATGATATTATAGCTCAAGTGTCCATGAGTTCTATAAATATGTTTCTCAAGTTAGTTAAGATCGTGGTGTGATCCTGTAGTACCCGTGTTTTAAAGTAAGATTAGAACATGTAATTCATGTCATTGCAGAGGATTGAGAGGTTCTGGGGTCTCTTGAGACAAATGAGGGCAGATTTCTGGATACATCATTTCAAGGTATTCTTTTTAAAAATGACTGTGAGCAAATGGAATGGGATATCGATATTTCATGACAATACTTGAAAAAATTATACTGTTACAGTTTAGTGCTAATTTCAGACATAAATACTACATGTAGGTGATATTTTGTATTGATTGCTGAACAGCTGTCATTTTGTTGGATACTTGTTAACAGGCACAGGGTATGTCGAGTTTTTACTACATAAATGCACAACAGTATTCACGAAATAAGTTTAAACCAGATTTTCTTTGCACGGTAGCATAAATTAACTCTCAGACTATTTTGTGTATATATTTTTATTATTTAAATGAAAAAGTTTTTTTAATTGATGTCATAATTGATGTTGTGTACTTTGTGTGGTCGAAAATTGTGATAAGGCTAAATTTGTGGGTGGGGTTTGGGGTGTTAGACCAACATTTGATTGTTATAAAATTTCACCTAGTATTTATTATGTATATGGTAGATGGTAGATGTACCATTCTATAAAGTGTGAAGAGGACTAAAATGGATCACATGGTCTGAAGGATCTATTAATTGCCCTGAATATATTATATACAATTAACATGTACATTGTATAAATCAAATGATTGCAATGTATTCATTTGACATTTTGTGTGTTTAATATTTCTTCCTTCAGGATTTAGTGTATGAAGATTTGCTGGTGCTAGGAAATCCTATACACAGGTACAGACACAATTTGTATCTTTTCATAAATCCACTACTATGTTTAATTTTTGTAGGAGTAAATATACATTTATACAAGAAACTTCTGACTAATATTAAGATTTTAAATTTATATAGACTCAGCATTCAGTATGTATACCTCCCACTAATAAAGAAAGACTTAAAGGAAATAATGGAGCAATGGAATAACCATTTGATTCGGCGACAGAAACTGGGAGATACAATACAAGGCATTCCAGATGTGTTGTTTAAAAATCCAGAGATTGTTGGTGAGAATCTCCTAAGAATTGTTGCTAAATACATATTAACTAATATTAAATGTGTTGAAATTATGTGTCAAACTTTAAAATGATCTTATTTTTTTAATATTACATAGTATTACTACATGCATATGGAAATATTATACAGAATGCAGCAATCATTGTACATGTAAATTGAGGCATATGATTTATTTACATGTACATGTACGTTGCACATGAATATTTTAAGTTCACTTGAGCTAAAAGACCTGAGCTAAAAGCCAAGATTGAGCTTTCCTGATCACATTTTGTATATACATGTAGTCCATCTTTTTTGACATTTTTAACATTTTCCTCAGAACCACTGAATTAATTTTTATAGGATTAGAGGAATTTAAAGTGTAAAATCTATGAAGTTATTACACCCCCATCCTTCCTAGCTTCATAGGCGGGGCCTAAACTGCCCTTGGTTAGGGTGAATATGGCCATGTATATGATTTTATTAATATTTCCTTCAGTACTTTCAGTGATGGAAGATAATGCATTGTTGTTATGCCCAGAATGTCTTCTTCAAAAGTTATATACATGTACATGTAATTTACTGCCCATGGGGAAAGGGTTCGGGATTTTTGTTTGGAGTGGGGTGACAATTATGCCAAATATAGTGAACATTTTTTTAGTCTCTTTCTTACGGTAACTTACTGCTGTTGGTAAAAATCAAAAGTTAAAGTGGGGGCAACAGTCAGAGAAGTCTTGGATTAGGGTTTAGACTTCAAAATGACAATTAAAATGCATGCAACTATTAGATTTCCTGACAGGTCCATCTACAGGCCATGGTATTTGGGTGAAAATCAAGGCTTGTACTGGGCAACTTTTTCTTTCATTGAAATTGTGTATAAGCATATTTAAAGATTAAAATTTATGCATAACTCAAAATTATTATTTTTCATTTCAGGTGCTTCACAGTACATATATACAGTTCCTCACAATACAGTGGCTCGTTTACAGAGACTTGTGTCAAACAATTTCAAACAAATTGATGAAGATTTTGCACATGTGGCAACATTAATTTTGCATCAGCATGGTCTGCCTCTGCCAGATGCCCTGAGAGACTGGACCTCTGCTCGTCAACTCTACATATTTCTGCAGGAGAACATTACACATTTGATGAATCTTTAATGTCGTAATAAGTAAATGACGTAATCACTCATGGGTGTCCAATGATGTTGCTTGTATTTCCATCTGAATTGTAATAACCAGTTTTGCGGTCGTACGTTTTGAACAAATCAGATACATTTATATGTACATGCACATACTTATATATTTTAGTTTTGCATTTTTTGTTTTTATACGTCTGCTCCCAAAACTGTTTTGCCCATGTGTCTGTCTGTCCATTCGTACATGTAAAAACTCGCTGTTACATTTTTAGAGCAACTTTTAAACGCAGATGCTTTAAATTTGAACACACTCTTTTTTTAGGCATGCCATTTTTTATTTATATCGATCGGATGTCATCTTCAATCCTGTTAAATGATTGGTTTTTTTAACCTGAATTTTCAAATAAATTTTTGTTAAAGATTTCTCAGCAACTGTTAATCGTAGATGCTTGACATTTTAAAACACTCTTAGTTTAGAAATGCCATATGGTGGAATGTTTTCGTACCATTAAGACGTCAACTTCCTATCAAATGACAACTTTTGTTCATTTTTAGGTTAAATTTTGAAATAATATTTTCTTAGCAACTATAAATTGCAGATGCTTGAAATTTTAACTACCGTACTCATTGTTGAAGAAGGCAATATAGTTGAATTCATTTTTTTAAAATTCGCAGTGAACTTCCCGTTAAATGTCAACTCTGCTTATTTTGTATATTCACATCAGGGCAGGGGTATCACTAGTGAGCATTGTCTCACATATATCTTATATGTATGTGTTTTGTTTGTTTTTTTTCGGGGGGGGGGGATTGAGATATTATACACGAGCCATTAAGTTTACCTATAATACATGCAAGCTCTCTCTTTGCAATGCTATCATGGAATCCAATTATGTAATGATTATTCATATATGCATTCTTGTGAAATAAATTATATAAATGTATTTATTGAATTGCCTTTGATGCTAAAAGTATTGTGCCTTCATTACGGTTGCTTAATTAAGTGACATGTAGAATCTGATCTCAGTAATTTTGGTCACTTTTAAATTAATGTAAATTACAGTCCTTTAAAGGTACTATCTTATTAATAAGAAGAATGAGATCATCATAGAACAATATATTCTTTCTATATGGTTATTGGTACACATATGAGATGAGCCAATGGATGCATGCAGACTGGACCTGTCTTTTCAAATATGGCTCTTGCAATCTATCAAAATCATTTACTTCCAATATAAACAATTGCCTATTGCAACCAGATTGAAGAAATCAAATCCCAATGCCCTCACTTCCTAGACCAGCACATAGACAATATCCTTTTGACAAGGACAGGGAAGAACAGTTCAATGAATTGCCGTTAGATTTATATCGCACATAATTCTCGGGACAGTATTAATTTTGTGTTCATAAAGAACTTCTTATCAGAAACATAAATCTCTGGGTGAGCAGAGTGGATGAAGACGCATGTGATGTTGAATAGGATGAACCAAGATTTCTTTCTGGAACACATTGTAAAAAAAAAACCCATATTATAAATGATGATCAGGTATCTCTGAAAGTGATGGCATATCTGTCAAAAGTCAATGAAACACTTGACCAACAGTATACTAGTCGCATAGTAATTCAGAGGCTCTGATACTGTGGTCAATCATTTCTCGCGATGAAGTATTCAGTGTACTTGGATTGTGGACAACTTTTACAGTGAACTAAGCTTTGATAATATGAAACCTCGAGGTTTTTATTATAAATAGGAAGCCTGGCCATTTAATGATTTCCTTCAAGTTATACAGTTCTAGTGGTGAACTGGTTGGGAAAACTAAAATGAATGAGATTGGACTGAACAGTGATAAGTTATTTCCCACACCCTTGCCGTGCTTGACAAAAAAACCCACTATTTATACTGCAGTATGTGGTTTTAAATTCTATAAAAAGGCATTTTATTATAAATTTTGAATATTTAATACCCAGCAAAAAGCTACATTTTGTAATTACAGAGTCACTAGACCATTTACAATTTTATCTTGCATGTTCCTTTTATCAGAAGTTTTTTTTTATTTAAAGACTATTTTGAAAAAGCATGGTCAGAAAGGACCTTTGCCATGTACCAGTCTTGTAAACCTCACAAAGTTCCAACATGAACTAATTGGTTTCAACAGAAAAAAAATCAGAAGTATTTCACAAGCCAATAATTTTTATTTATGAAATGGCTCAGTTGAAACAAATTAGTTCATGTTGGAACTTAAATTTGCAAGGTTTACAAGACCGGTACATGGCAAAAGTCCTTCCTGGCTCTGCTTTTCCAAAATAGTCTTTAAATAAAAAAAAACTGTTATTTATGTATTGACCTAATCTATTACATGCATGTTCAATGACAGCAACTATAATTTCCTTGTCAGACTTGCATAAGATAAAAGTGAAATTTTTAAGCTACATGTAGCTGTTGTGAGTGACAACATTACATGTAATTTCCTTTATCTTCTTCTTAGATCTGATAAGCGTTTGTGAGCACTCAATCCGCTGAACATGCCTCTCTGATTTTTTGCCTGCTCCACGGTAGATACATCCTCCTCTTATTGGTTTACCTCAATATTTAGTCTGATAAAATATAATTTCAAAATACAGGTGTTACAGATAGAGTTTCGAAGTGACTTTATTCATTATGTTTTATTTCTATATGTTTCCTCCACTTCCTCGCAGGTGCACATCACCATAGTTAGTCAACGTGTCATCCATATGGTATTCCTAAAAGGAAAGCACAAGGTAATGTACCATAGCTGTAATTATACATTCTTTGACCATAGCTTACAATATGGTAGGTGTGTAAAAAATTGAAAATACAGGATTTATTCATTTATTTTGTGTATTGTTTACATTTTATTCAATATAATATTTTAATCAAATGTAGACAACATCAGTTGGCTCTTTGAACAATTATAAAGTATCTTTTCCATGCAACACAAAAAGTAATGGGACCTCTGCATTTTAGCCTCATTTGAAGACACTACTTTTTAGTTGCCTCCAACATATTAACAGAAGAAATATAGCACAGGTGCCCACAATAGAAAATTCCAACATCATACCAAATAGAAAAAGTAAAAAAAAAATTGCATAATGGAGATAGTTTTAACTGTATATATAGGTCTGCTAAATTAAATCACTTTAGGATTTTTTATTGAATCAATTAAATATTAATAAAAAAATGTAATAAATTTTGATATAATAAAAAGAGATGTTCACTTACCGCCTCCTTTAACAACAGTACATCTGGAATGTCTCTAATGTTGATATGGTGGCATTCTTCCAACTTAAACGAATGCTGGCAATTCGCCAACATGCAAGATTCGATAGAGACACATTCAAAGTAAAATGACGGGGGCAATATTTCCGGGTCAATTTCCTGACAAGCGTATGTAAAAATACTCTGAAAAACAAATAAATATTTTAAGTTAATTTTCAGAATTTAAATATACACAACAAATTTGATTTCACTTCAGGGGTGGGCAGAATTCCCTGGAAAGATTTTCTTGTTTCTTGTGAACACCATTCTTTTTACATGGTTTATTATCTTGAACATAATTAAGATCTCAAACTTCAAGGCAAAGATTTTCTTGTTCATCGATTAAAGAAGAGGATTTACCCCGTCTTGCCATATGTACATGTCTAACAAATTACAGTTTTATAAATATAACATTTTTTTCTTTGTTCCTTATGATTCACTACATGTATCACCAAGTTATTCTGTAAGACATGCTATTATTCATCCCAATGGGAAACACTATAAACTTAAAATGGTTTAATTTTTTATGGGTGACAAAATGTATTAAGGGTTTTAGGCAAAAACTTTTGAAATGTACAAGACAATTAGAAATGTTAATGTATGTAATACAATCACTCTGCTTTTTCATACCAGCATTGTGTCATCCATATCAAATGGCCTGTTGAAGGCCATTCCGCCATGAACTTCATATATGATCGTCATTCTTTTACCTTCCTTGGAAAAGGGTATTTCCAGTTCATCAGCCATCTAAAAAAAATGCATATTATTCCTTTAAACTCAGATTATATTAACTAAAGTTAAATCATGCAAGTAATGAAATAAATGTGTCCATAATAATAATCATATAAGAATAAGAATATGATTCAGGTCCACTTTCTTTAATGTATGTACTATACTCTGTCCCGAGTTTTTGCCACTTTTCTCTTGATATTTCAATAATCATAAATACTGTTGTACTCGAACTACGTTCATAAACTAATATGAAAAATGTGCAGATTATCTGTTTTGAAACCCCCCTCTATGGCTTCAGGTTTCAATAAACATCCCAAAATAGAAAGTCTACGGGGATTTTTCATTGTATCAGCCATGAAATAGCCCAGATGATAACATTAAAAAATTGTGCGAAGTATTCCAAGTGAGTTCCAATGGTGAAAAGATGTAAACATTTCCCATTATAACTTTTCGTAAGAAATTTGTTTTTGTTCCTGTGAACTTATATGAAAGAAAAATGATAATGCGTCAATAAAGATGTACCTTGGATATTATCTCTTTTATTGATTTCAACTGTATTTCTTTCACAGGTATGTGTATTCTTATTAAAAATTATCAAAAAGTGATGGAAGCAATAACTTAATTGGGAAAGACTATAGTATACAGTTTACATATGTCTCATGTTATGTCAAAATCATTATTTGATCCAAATACCAAGAATTTAATTTAGTTTTTCTTACAAGCCATGGTAGCTTTAAACAAAATTAGCAAGTACTCTACTAATTAAAAACAAGAGGCCCACAGGCTTAAAAGGTCACCTTAGTACCAAAGCCAATAAACGGAGCAGTCAGGGTATCCTTGAATAAATGTACAAACTCTAGCCCCCGCAGCCACAAAATCTGAAATTTTCTTTTGAAACATTAAACCCTTTCCCAGCACCTACTTTTTCAAACAGTTCTTATTCAATATAACCAAAGTAAAAATAAGTTTTGAATCAATTAAATCATTAAATCAATCTTACTCCTTCTTTAAAGTTCAAAAATTTATATTTTAGGTAGACAGCTTTAAATTCTCCCTTAGTTAGTAAGCATTCAGTTTTTATCCAATATGTCACCTGGGTGACTCAGGTGACAAGCAAATCAATTAATGACTAATAATAAATTGAACATTTTACTAACTGTCTTCCTCTTGATCTTCTTGTCCATCAACTACAAATAAAAGTAAAATGAAGTTACATGAGTTTGCTGACATTGGCTTGAAAGATATACATATTGAATAAAATAACCCCAAAAAATTTCAATGATTAAGAAAAGTGAAATACATGTGAACACATAATAATGTCAAGGCGCAAAGTCCTCTGAACACAGCCATTTGAAGACAAAGGGTATTTCTGTTATCTTTATCTAGTATATTTTAATGTACAATGTCAATAAATGCATATATAAATAAAAGATGCTTATAAGGTAGATATTTCACCTAATGTTCTTGTAAATAATGACTTGTTCTTTCTTTACATTTACTTACATCAAAAAACTTTTCCACTTCTCTGTCCATGAGCTGTGAAGAGTGAAATAAAATATAACTTTAAATGCTTACATCAGGAAAAATGTATTCCTTTCAAAAACAGACATTTACATGCATATATTTACATTCATCAAGAATGATTCCTTCTATTTCTTATGGAAATTAATTGTAATTCATAGCTCTGTAGAAATTAACTGACAGGACTGAAACCAACAAGCCCCGTTTATTGGTTGGTCTAAACCTACAGCGACCTAATAAAAATCACCGACTGTACGAAATAAACATGATGTCAGACTCAAATTCGCAAAGGAGAATTTGGCTGTCTCTTTTAGCTAACGTTCTGATGTACATTGGCAGTAATTTAGTTAATTTTACTTACTTTTTACAATCCATTTATCAATTGGTTAAAAGAAATACATGTGCATGTAAATATAAACAATAAAATGTTCTCTTTGATGATTCATCGGGGTTATGAATGTAGCGATCATTGCAGATCTGCAATGTTGCCACCTTTACATATCCCAATGAATCACCAAAGAAAGCATTTTATTGTCTAAATCTATACAAGTACCTCATCCTCTTTTATACATGGAGATTCTTCTTTTGAGGAACACAAATCTGGCAGCTAAAAATAATGACACAACACACAAATTAAGTTGTAAGGTCATTACAGGAACAAAATAAAAGTTATCAGATTTAGTTGGAGTAGAGGGAGCGCTCTCGAGCACTCGCCAAATTTTGTGTTGCTGGTATAGGGAATTTTGGCGAGCGCTTTTGAGTGCTTGCTCTGTTGAACATGCCTCGGATGTATCTAGGTGGACTGCATGAAGATCAAGTCTCACTTACAATGTACCTTATTGTTCCCAGTTTTAAAATGTTACAACTTCTACAAACTGGGTCTGTCAACCACTAAAAAAGTTTACAACTTTGCAACTTTAATATACACAAATTTGTGCATGATAATCCTGAATATTTTAATCTCATGCTCCAGTGTTTCAAGCAGCATGCAGCAAGCTCACAAATGATACCCCGCTAAGAAAATACTTTAAAACTCAAGTATGCCTCTACTAGAAAGTAACAGATGCACATTTTTTTACAGTGGCCTCGAACTTGCACAAATGACCGATTTGAAAGCTCAAAGTCAGACATATTTACAGGTCACAAGCAATCTTTGTGTCAAATTTTAGTTTCTAGTCATTTTCCATTACAAGATATGGCCTGCATGTTTCAATTAATATCAGTGTATTATAACAAGACTTACATCATCACTCTGCATGGTGGAACTCTTGACTTTTCTCCCAAATGGCATGTTTTCTCCACTACATTTAGAGGACTGCAGAAAGAAAACATATTAAAACTAGTAGACTAATTGTTCTCGAACAATTAGAGGTCTTTCCACCTCATTATTTTTTTATGTTTTATTTCAATATAATCAATAAAATATTTTCTCTCCGTTACTTTATAAAAAAATTCAATAAATCGAAATATGCAATTTTTTTTTGTTTGACCTTGACCTTTGACCTTAATATCATATTGACTGGTAAAGGTCAACATTTCAATTTGAAGTGTCTGATGGCCCTACAATGTAAGGTTCAAAAGTTGTAAGTGTTTTTAACGAAATAAAAAAACTTTCAGAGGCGATAACTGCTATAAGTGGGGCCTCAAACCCTTTCGGTATGATAGATTGTATGAGCCCCTGAATGTACTAAATACATTAGTAAAAGTTTCAAGTCTCTATCTCTAACGGTTTATGAGGAGTAGCGTAACAAGCATTTTGTACAATCGGGGCGATAACTCTATAACCGTTTTAAGGTAGGGGCTGAAATGTGATATTTTTAAATGTCTTAAGAAGACCTACTACGTCCATGAAAGAGTTTATTAATACCTTAAAAAACAAAAGAAAAATAAAAACTCATTAATTTACAGATTTCCAAATGACCTTGACCTTTGACCTTTATGTCATTTTGTTTGGCCAAGAAAGACACTTACATCCCAAGTGGTCTGATGTCTCTATGACAAAAAATAAAAAAGTTGGAAGTGATTTTATAGAAATTTAGATACTTTCAGGGGCAATAACTACTAGAAGGAGGCCTCAGATCCTTTCGGTATGATAGATTGAAGAACCCTCTAAGTTTACTGAAGACATTGGTAAAAGTCCCGAGTCTATATCTCTTTTGGTTTCAGAGGAGTAGCGATAACAAGCATTTCGTACAATAGGGGCAATAACTCTGTAATTCCTGAAAGGTAAAAACCAAGGGGCTAAATTTTAAAATGTCTTAAGATGTCCTACTATATCCATGAAAAAGTTTTTCTCTACCACCCTAAACAAAAGAGATCTAAAAACTCATTAATTAACAGACTTCCAAATGACCTTGACCTTTGACCTTTATGTCATTTTGCTCGGCCAAGGTAGACGCTTGCATCACAAGTGGTCCGAAGTCTCTACGATAATTAATAAAAAAGTTGGAAGTGATTTTATTGGAATCTTAATATTTTCAGGGGCAATAACTACTAGAAGGGGGCCTCAGATCCTTTCGAAATGAATAGACTGAAGAACCCTCTAAGTGTACTGAGGCCATTGGTAAAAGTTCCAAGTCTCTATCTCTTATGGTTTCAGAGGAGTAGCGATAACAAGCATTTCGTACACAAGGGCAATAACTTTGTAAGTTCTGGGAGTTTTCAAGCAAAGGGTCATTTGGTACCATAACTTTTCATGACCAATAACATAAAGAATAAATTGTTTCGATATCTCTTGAAACAAAAAAGTTTTCCCAAGGAAAATAGAAAAGAAAAATTAGAAGAATAATAAAAAAACATAAGGAATACAAAAGGTCTTTCACCTGAAAGGTGGAAAGACCTAAATATACATAATACTTCTCATCAAAATCTGTATGAAGACAATGAATCATTACCCTGGTCTCTACTTTATCTACATACAGTAATAAAATATACTTACTGGTAATGTAACTTGGGCCAATTCCACATCCGACTCCACAACCTTTGAAAAACAATAGTGTTACTCTATTTTTAAAAAAATGCTATTTTTTAAAAGAATACACCAGTGAGAATTATGAAATGAAGGATGTATAACAGTTTAAGTTCATTGTCTTATCACAATCAATAACTTAAGAGATTCCAATTTTACTCAATTCTCAATCTGTATTAAATATTTCTGACAGTTTAGGTAAACTAGAGAAGATTGAGATGCTGACCATCTCTAAAGACCCCGCTTAAATAATGGACAATAGGATGAAAAACATATCTGAGAATTTAGCTTTGACCTTGACCTATAACTTAGAAATGTTCCAGCTGGCAAGAACTTTTAAATCAATCTTATTAGAATGCGGGATCCTTACATAAAGGCATTTTTGTTCAATCTGAGCAAGATTAAGCCAATGGAAAATAATCTACTGTGAAATACCGATTATAAAGAGATCTACTTTGCCCTTCAGGTTGACTTGGTTCAAAGTAACTGCACAGTGCACACAACCCAAAAGCTCTGAATGGTTATGTGAAGAATGAGCCAGATAGGGCTGAGCAGAGAATATATATGCAAATTTTTGTGTGATCAGATATGACTTTGACACTTAACCTTCAAACATCATTCAAAGTCACAGCATACTCTTTGATCTCATACAATTCTGCTATGGCCTTAACATTAGACCAAGAAACATGATTCAAGGTCACTGCACACCCTTAAGCCAAAGGTACTCTGTGGGTAAAGTATGAGCCAGATTGGGATAAAGGAGAGAAGATATGCTCAGGACAAGAGATCTCAGATGGACAGATGGACAGACAGACAAGACGGTTCACTATAGGGGCGGGGCCCTAATTAATTATTTTAAAAGATGTTTGTGAAATGAGCAAACTCAAATAATGTTACCTTTTACTTTTTTCAAATTATTAACCTATACCTATTTACATGTACAGTAGACTTGTTTTCCTCTTGGAAAAAATGTTAGTCTAAAACAACATAAACTCTAACTGACTTCATTAAAATCATATCAGAGTAATTTAGCCATAATAAAGATTACTTGCATCATCACTCTGCACAGTGGAAATCTTTCTTTTTTTCACAATTGGTATGTGTTCTTCACCACGTTTAGAGGACTGCAGAAAGAAAACATATCAAAAATATACATAATGCTTCTCTTCAAAATCTGTATGAAGACACTGAATCATTACCCTTGGCCACACTTTACCTACATACATGAACAGTAATAAAAACAAGAGGCCCATGGGGCCACATCGCTCACCTGAGCAACAATGGGCATTCAAAAGATATTGTGCCATATGGCCCCTCAGTAGAATAACAAAAAATAAATATTGTAAAGTATTCGAATTTTACACTTATTTTTGCATACACGTAATCTTTGACATTGTATCTTTATGGAATACTATTTTTACCCAGAATAAGAAAATCCTACGCAAGATATAAAACTAACATTTGGTAGGGGTACACTGTTAACTTCCAATTCCCTATATTTTCGTTCTGCCCCCACCCCCTCCCCACTTTATAAAGCGATCAAAATATATGAGAACATATAGGTACATTTTCTTCCTCAACTACTTACTAGTTATTGTATTTTTTTAAAAATATCATATAATAGTTATTGCATTTTATTAAATATCCTATAGATGTGAAGAAGAAAATTGTACTCCAATCCGCTCAATTCCTCAAATTAAAAACATTCAAAAATTTAATTTGTCTTCTCCGTTATAATTAAATGACTGTTGTTTACCTGGCGTAAACTCGTGTGACTTTTATAACTTTACTCACATTTGAGTGATGAATACACTGGAATGAAAATTGTTGTCACGTGACATGCTAAAGAACTATAAAAATCATTGTTACAGTATTGACAGGCACATCACTCTATTTTACTAAGGCACACCCATTATTTTCATCTTTATTCAAAAATAAAAATGGCTACAGACCAGGATAATTTTCCGCTGTAATATTTTCTTTGGAATAGAGATAATTCCTTTATCCCCGCAAAAGAAATGTGTCAGAACTATGGAAATTTTTTAACGGTGTCGTTTTTATTTACTCATGTCTGAAAAACTATCAAAATTGATGTAGATTTCACATTATTCATTGTATAAAGAGGGGGCCCCAGAGAGTAGTTATATACAGCATATCATCCGTTAATTTTTTTGTACAAGTATTTAACATTTAGCAAGACATTTCTAATGATCAACCAAAATTTCAGTGTCAATCGTAGAATTATAAGCAAGATACAGAGCTTACAATTCTGCTAGGTTTGAGTCATATTTTGTTCACATGAGTTAAAAATTATTACATTCAGCTTAAGATTTTTAACTTGGTATTTCCTATTCAGCATTTAAAGTGGTACATAGAATTGTGAGCAAATCTCTGTATCTTGCTTATAATTCGAAGCTTAACACTCAAATATGGTTAGTAAATAGAAATTGTAAACAATTAAACATAAGAAACATGCACTATAACAAATAAAGTGCACAATTTATTTTTAAAAATGAATCATATACATGTATATACCTACATATTTCCGTCAGCGATATTAAACTCTATTTAAATTTATGAATAAACTCGAGAAAATGCTAAGCATCTCAACAAAACACATTGCATTAATCTAATATTACGCAAAAGATCATACCGAATTACCGATAGAATGAATAGTATTTTAGCACTCTTTTAATACATCAGATTTTGCTTAATTTGAGCAGGTAAACAGTTAACTGGCTGATTTACCGAAGTCTCTGTTTGATTTGATACGTAAATATTTACAAAATACAGGCGATAGTTCCCAGGTTACAAAGCATAGATAATGAAAACGAAACGAAAATCAAAACAAGCTAACACCACCGTCATATGTGAAAACTGTCAACGCATTGAAATATTTCACCTCAATTTACTTCACAAAATCGGCACCAATGTATTCTGCATGTTTCAAAGATCCCCTTCGTACGCGAACTGTTGCACAACATTGTCAGATCGACCCGTTTATCTTAAACACGAGTCTTGGTAAAATGGGTGGGCAAACCCGGGCCGGGGCAAAATAAAAGCCGGGGCAGATCGGCATTCGTCAATTCCAAAATACGCATTGTTTTGCAGCAATATTTACAGCGAATACAAATACTGATCCGTAACATATCCTCATAATTTTAATGAGATTGGCATATTAATAACTGCCAATCTTTTGTTTTGCCCCGGCCCGCGTTTGCCTACCCATTTTACCAATCTCATCATGCTCATGGAATACCGAACCCGAAGCTATAAACTGATTAAAACACGCCTTTCCTTTATTATTTTTTTCGTAATAACTCAGATTTGAAACAGAATTAGCCAATAATTTTTGCAACTTATATTTTCCTTTCCATAAGGATTATTTATGCTAAATTACATTGAATTTGACTCGGTAGTTCTTGAGAAGAAGATTTTTAAAAATGCACCCCCCTTTTTCTACAGTTTCGAGGTTTTTTCCGCTTTGAATAAAGATCGGTCTTTCATTTTTGCAATTTATATTAACCTTCCCATAAGAATGCTTTGTGCCAAATTTGGTTGAAATTGGCCGAGCGGTTTTAGAGAAGAAGTTCAAAATGTTAAAAGTTTACAGACGGACAGACAGACAGACGGACGGACGGACGGACAGACGGACGACGGACAAAAGGTGATCAGAATAGCTCACTTGAGCTTTCAGCTCAGGTGAGCTAAAAATTGAAATTCATTCCTAGATGCAATGTATACCCGGTACATTAAAAAGTCAGAAACACAAAATATACTTACTGGTAATGGAACTTTGGGCAATTCCACATCTGACTCCACAATCTTTAAAATAACAAGTATTACAATATTCTAGAAAACACTTCCTTTTGAAGGAATACACCAGTGAGTAATATGAAATGAAGGATGAATAACAGTTTATGTTCGTTGTCTAATCATAATGAACAAGATATCTGTGAGCCAATGCTCACTAGTGATACCCCCGCTCAGATGTGAAAATAAGCAAAGTCGACATTTAACAGAAAGTTAGCATCCGGTTGGTACAAAAATATATCCCACAATATGGCATGGCTGAACAAATAGTGTGTTAAAATTTCAAGCATCTGTGATAAATAGCTGCTGAGAAATCTTTGACGAAAATTTGTTTGAAAATTTTGGCTATAAATAAACAGTCGTCATTTAACAGGAAGTTGACGTCCGATTGGTACAAAAATATATCACACAATATGGCATGCTTATACAAATACTGTGTTAAAATTTCAAGCATCTGCGATAAACAGTTGCTGAGAATTCTTTGACGAAAATTTGTTCGAAAATTTTGGCTAAAAATAAACAAAGTCGTCATTTAACAGGAAGTTGACGTCTGATTTGTACAAAAATATATCCCACGATATGGCATGCCTTTACAAATACTGTGTAAACATTTCAAGCATCTTTGATAAATAGTTGCTTAGAAATCTTTGACGAAAATTTGTCTGAAAATTTTGGTTGAAAAATAAGCAAAGTTGTCATTTAACAGGAAGTTGACGTCCGATTGGTACAAAAATATATCCCACGATATGGTATGCCCTAACAAATGGTGTGTTAAAATTTCAAGCATCTGCGATAAACAGTTGCTGAGATAAATGTAACAGAAATTTTTGTTACGGACGGACAGACGGACAGACAGACACACAAGGGTAAAACAGTATACCCCCTTCTCCTTCGGAGCGGGGGTATAATAATCTAAAAGATAAGAGTGTTAAAATAATAAAGATTAATTGCAACTGTTCTACAAAATAAGAAATTCCCAAAAATAGTTAGATTGGAAGAAATTGCAACAAGATAAAAATCATTATTTTTACATGTACCCTACATGAAGACAGCAACTTTAGCTTTACCGAATGCATGCAAGTATTCTTTTTATAAAATCTCAAAACAATTATCACATCGGAAATACACTCATTAGGGCATTGGTAAATTACTTTCAGTGTATACAAACAAAAGACTCACATCATCACTCTGCACAGTGGAAATCTTTTTTTTCACAAATGGTATGTTCTCTCCACCACGTTTAGAGGACTGCAGAATGAAAACATATCAAAAATATACATAATGCTTCTCCTTAAAATCTGTATGGAGACAATGAATCATTACCCTAGGCTCCACTTTACCTACATGTACATACAGTAATAAAAAAAATGAAATTCATTCCTTAGTCTAGATGCAATGTATACATTAAAAAGTCAGAAACACAAAATATACTTACTGGTAATGGAACTTTAGGCAATTCCACATCCGACTCCGCATCCTTTAAAATACAATATTTTAAATATTTACAATATTTAAAAAACCCACTTCTTTTGATAATAAATTTAATGGTTTATTGACATCACTATGTTGGCACACAGTCAAAATGATAACTTCCAAGTGTTATAAAAAAATAAGAAATTCCCGAAAATAATTAAATTTGAAGAAATAACTACAGGATATAAAATCATTTTTTTTTTACATGTACCCTACATGAAGACAGCAACTTTAGCTTTACCGAGTGCATGCATGTATTCTTTTTTTAAAATCTCAAAACAATTATGCACGTGGGAAATACACTCATTAAGGTTCCTCGCTACACTCAGACTTATACTTTTTAAGACACTACATCACAAGATGGCGATTTAAATGTTTTGTTAAATTGTTTTTATCTTTCGATTCAGTTGTATATCGTCATAGCTAAGTGGTTGAAGAATTGGGCTTCTGAACCGCAGATCATGAGTTCGAATTCGCCTGGAGCTTTTGTTCATGTTTACTGAATTAAATTTTCGAAAATGTAATTTTTCATCCAAAATTGGAATTTTTTTGCCTATTTGACTTAAATACCTCTTATCATTATCATATCTATCATAATGAGGAAATTTTCTACCGATTTGAGAAAATATTTCAAGGTGTAGTAAGCCACCCTAAGACATTGGTAAATTACTTTCAGTGTATACAAACAAAAGACTCACATCATCACTCTGCACAGTGGAAATCTTTTTTTTCACAAATGGTATGTTCTCTCCACCACGTTTAGAGGACTGCAGAAAGAAAACATATAAAAACTATTCATAATAATTCTCTTCAAAATCTGTATGGAGACAATGAATCATTACCCTGGTCTCCCCTTTCCCTCTATACAGTAATTTAAAAAAAATGAAATTCATTCCTAGATGCAATGTATAAAATAAAAAGTCAGAAACACAAAATATACTTACTGGCGGTTTCTGCACTGCAATCTTTGGCAATTCCTCATCGGACTCCACAACCTTTTAAAAATTAATTAAATTATGAAGAAATAACTACAGGATATAAAATCATTTTTTTTTACATGTACCCTACATGAAGACAGCAACTTTAGCTTTACCGAGTGCATGCAAGTATTCTTTAAAAATCTCAAAACAATTATGCACGTGGGAAATACACTCATTAAGGCATTGGTAAATTACTTTCAGTGTATACAAACAAAAGACTCACATCATCACTCTGCACAGTGGAAATCTTTTTTTTCACAAATGGTATGTTCTCTCCACCACGTTTAGAGGACTGCAGAATGAAAACATATCAAAAATATTTATAATTATAATTCTCTTCAAAATCTGTATGGAGACAATGAATCATTACCCTGGTCTCCCCTTTCCCTCTATACAGTAATAAAAAAAAAATGAAATTCATTCCTAGATGCAATGTATAAAATAAAAAGTCAGAAACACAAAATATACTTACTGGCGGTTTCTGCACTGCAATCTTTGGCAATTCCTCATCGGACTCCACAACCTTTTAAAAAATAATTAAATTATGAAGAAATAACTACAGGATATAAAATCATTTTTTTTTTACATGTACCCTACATGAAGACAGCAACTTTAGCTTTACCGAATGCATGCAAGTATTCTTTTTTTAAAATCTCAAAACAATTATGCACGTGGGAAATACACTCATTAGGGCATTGGTAAATTACTTTCAGTGTATACAAACAAAAGACTCACATCATCACTCTGCACAGTGGAAATCTTTTTTTTCACAAATGGTATGTTCTCACCACCACGTTTAGAGGACTGCAGAATGAAAACATATCAAAAATATACATAATGCTTCTCCTTAAAATCTGTATGAAGACAATGAATCATTACCCTAGGCTCCACTTTACCAATTAACATAAGAAATCTAAATAGTTAAAATTCATTCCTAGATGCAATGCATAAGCATTATAAAGTCAGGAACACAAAGTATACTTACTGCTTTCTGCAATGCAATCTTTGGCAATTCCTCATCAGACTCCACAACCTTTAAAAAATCAAAAGTGTTATAATATTTCAGAAAATGCTTTTCTTTAAGGAATTCATCCATGAGATTCATAAAATGAAGGATGAATAGCAGTTCAAGTGTATTGCCTAAACACATTTAATAACTTAAAAGACTGCATGTATTAAATGAAAACTTATTAATGATGATATGATGATTTATTATTGTTCTCAATTTAATTTGACTTTGAATAAATTAGATACTCTTAAAAATACAGGTATAAATGCAAAAAAAACTGGCGTCTCTGTAAATATTTCTTTAGAATTAATTTCCAGCAACCAAAAAAAGAAAAAAAAAAGCAAAACATCACTAATTCAAGATTAAATCACTGACAATTGATAACAATCTAGTTAAGGATCCTTGACACCCTGTGACGTCTAATTTTTATGACAGTACGTCACAAAATGGTGATTTTAACTAATTATGAAACGTCAGCTTATATCGCCAATTCTTAATGTTTTTTCTCTGTATCCCAATGGGTGCAGCTAACGACCCACAGGTCCCGAGTTCGAATACCACAGGGACATTTTAATAAATAGTGGTAAAGTTTTAAAAGTTGATCCCCCCCCCCCAAATTTGAATTTTTTTCCTGTTATTTACAAGTCAAATACTTGCTAGAAATCCAATAAGTTTAAAGGGGTATGGTCACCGTTTTGGTCCAAACTTATTTTTCTGTTTTTAATTTAATGTTTATCGAGACATTTCTAATGGTCAACCAAAATAATATTGTCAGTCGTCAAATTATAAAATAATGAGATACAGAGCTCACAATTCTCTGGAATGTAAACAAAACTCTGACAGGTCATGGTTTTTTGTAAACATTTTGAATTTCCAAGTTTAGACCAACAATAAATATGACAAATGCTAGAAACTGCAGCTAAATTATGTTCAAAACGAATTATCAGATAGAAAAATCAGCTTAAAAAGAACTTTTCCTGGTATATTGATCGAAACATTAATGTAAACAAAAACCAAGGCATGAGCCTTGTTTACCTAACAAAGAATTGTACACTCTGCATCTTAATTATAACTCTATGACCGATTCTTAAATTTCAGTTGATCATTACTTAAACATGGTCGATACAACGACCTTGTCAGCAAATACAGTCCTTGTCAGCAAATACAATCTTCCACTGGGTCGCATGCTGACTCATGTTTTTCATACTAATTGTTAGACCATAATTAATCACCTAATTGTGTACAGACTTTTCCGTTTTTCCCGATTATGACAAAGAGCACACGGCGGGTGTGACCGGTCAGCAGAGGATGCTCACTCCTCCATGGCACCTTATCCTACCTCTTTTTTTTAAAGAATTTAAGAGGTCAGTGTTCACTCTGCTCCTGTTTTGTAATTTTCCTTTGGATTTTGAATTTGAACACTGTTCATTATCACCACATGTCATTGTAAACAATGAAAATAGAAAAATAAAATTTGACCAAAATCGTGACCATGCATGCCCATTTAAGTAATTTAGAAGTCTGGGCTTGTATGCAGAGCTTTTCCCACAGAAAGGTGTGGAGGACCCTTAACTGTTCAAGAATCCTTCAAATAAATGTACTTCAAAATGTTTACAGTTGAATTGTTAAGTCCCATTAAATAATATCAGGTATATTTCATTTGTATCACCAAAGTACACAACCTAAATAAGTTGAATAAGACTTTCATTACAATCTCAGGTTGATAACAATATTTTGTACATAAATAAAATATCTTTCATTTTTTATCATTTTGATACCCCTTCTCCATTCTATCCACGTTTGAAGTAACATGTATTCTATAGATGTAATGGTTGTTATCAACTGAACAGACAAAAGAAAGTCAATAACCAAGTTGAAATAAAACAATAACAATCAAAGGAATATTCATACATTAAAATGAATTTAAAACACTGATATAAACCTCTTGGACGTTCTGTATTTTAAATTTTTGTACAATTTCTTGCCTCTCTAAAAGTACCCAAATGAAAAAAGAAAACATTTATACATTTAAAAAGTGAAAAGTTTTACAGATTCTTTGCAATATCTATATAATTATTAATAAAATTTTGATGTGTCTAATTTGCTTCGAATATTCTGTGTTTTTCAATTGTATCCAATTTTAGAACAAACATTTACGGTACAAGTATATGCCAATATTTCTTTCTTGGACAAGAAGATTGTAAATTATTGTTTCTACAGTCATTACATTGCTATACAAAGCTACACACATCTGCACAAAAGGAAAGTCTTTGTTGCTCTGGAGTAAGAAATACAAAATTAATGAGCATTTTGGCCCATTAATTGTTCCATAAGCTATCATTTCACAGCAGCACAACAGCTAAACATTTATAGTATATATCAATTACAATATTAATTAACACTGCTCTATAGTTTAAACAACCATACATGATTTAGTAATTGTTTGTACAACCATTCATTTTAACATTTATTTTTCACCACAAATGTTCAATATAGTTACCTTTTCCCTTTGCCATTGCATAGATCTTTAAAGCAGATTTTTTCTGGATTTTCATACTTTCTAACTGCTCTAGTCTACAGTCGGAACTGATGGGTTCCAACCCATTTCTACCCATAATGTGGGGGATAAACTCAATATTTCCTCTGAAATGGTTTTTCAGGGAGTCCATCCAATTTTCGGTGGTTTCATTGTAATTTGCTTCAATTTTTAAACAGCCAGTTAAGCCGTTGTTACTGGGGAAAGCTCTTTTGAGTGCTTTCTTTTTTTTGTCCATAACATGGATGATCAGTTCCTGAAATATTAAACTATATGTAGTTTGCTAAATCTCAAAACACAAGAAATACTCATTGTCTAAATAAAAAAAAGTTATTATAAAATAATATATCACAAACCCATTACAAGTGAGTTATTTTCATTAATAAATCCAAATGAATATGAAGAATTTAATTAAAAGATAAGCATCATCTTTAGGCCAACACCATCATAATTTATTGTTTGTTGGTCCCCGCACGCTTGTATTTAAATAAAACTATACAAATAATATTAATTATTAATTTCCCTCATTCATGAAAATTCTGTGCTGTTTTCTGTTCTATTTCCACTCTATTTTTCGCATTTTAAATACCGTAGTTTTAATTTATAAATCAGAAACAAGTAGAAAAAATATACATATAGATGTACTGCCTAAAAATTTAGGCTACAAAAACAAATAACTTTTTCAATTAATCGCTCGCCTGCTCGTACCTTTTTTTACTGGATATCTGACGAACAAGAAATTACATTGGTGTGGCCTTAGTTAAAACTATACTAAAGTGAAACGAAAACATAAACAACATGCAGTCATAAGTGTCGCTTAATTATGCATGTGTAATGCCAAAACTGAAAATCATATTTGTTTACTTTTGATTCACTAGGTCTTTTCTTTGACACTGATTTGTGTCTATGGCTGGTGGCATACTTTTCTTTCAGTTTTGCTAAACTCTCCATTGCGCCTTAAAAACAAATTAAATAATATACATGCATGTATCAACTTTGACAATTCAGTCATGAATATGCCCATAAAGGATTTAAATAATGTATGAAAATCCATCCATTCTATGGTATTTTTTTTTAAACTCTTATATGTAATGCTGTATTATAAGATATTCGTTGATCAATTTTGCAATTCATTACCTTGAGATAGAGTTCCCTGAATACACGAAGGAGGGAGGACTTCAACACCTGCAATTTCAATTTAAACCTTCATTCTGTGTTTTATGTACAGTGCTATCATTGTCAAGGATTGATATAAAGTACATTGCTTGTTTTTCAGTGAAATCAGAATTCTCAGTACAAACCAGGATCTGTTTCTGTGGAGGCTGAGGGTACCTTGGTACCACAATTCCCACAGAATTTTGCCTTCCCATCAGCAAGTTTCATACCACATTCCATACAAAACATCTGTGAGATATTAAATGAACAATACTTAGAACTTATAATACAAGCAAAGAAATTGAAACAATACATATTTCAAAATTGAAACAATTAAAAGTTACTTTTCTGTAAATAGCAGAATAAAAAGCCATTTCATTGTAGAATAGTTAATTTAAAAAAATATTTAATCTTTCTTTGAGTATTAAGAGGGGATGATATCTGCAGTCAGGGGCATGATCAAATCCAATATTAAGCCTGAATGGCTAATGAGACTTGATCATGTCTCGAACAAAATGATCACCTCATAATATTCAAAAAAAGATTCCTTATTACTTATATATTATTTTCAGTAATTGTGTGTGATTATTAGATATATATTTATGCAAGTTCCTCTTGTGCCCCAACAATACATTTATGTGAATTTATTATCTTTTAAATATATAAACTCATATACATGTATGGACAGGTGTAAATGGGTTTCATCAGAAAACTAAATAATATTCAACAAGATTACCTACCATATATAAAATTGCAAACACATGCACAGAATTAATGTGAAAATGTAATTTTATGCATTTATACATAACGCTTTCCATACATAACCAATGTTTCTGTGGGACTTGTCTGGGTGTCCAATTACTGCCCCCCCCCCCCCCCATCTCCCCAGATAAGCTTGCATGAAGCTAGAAAACTCATGACCGCCCACTTTCAATTCTCTAACAAATAAACACAAAGCAAAGAAATTCAATTTGTATAAGGGGTGGGGGTTACAACAGATCTGCCCCTCCATCTTTATAGCTGCCCACATGGAATTCCTTACCTATTAATAACTAAATATTACCTTGTTTATAACAAAGCGAGCTCTACTGGCAAATAAAAAATTCAGACCAGCTGCACATTCATTCAACATTTTTTTTTTGGGGTCAGTTACTAGGACCAGTAATGCCTTGTTTTTATCGGACCAGCAGTTCCCTGCATAAATATGGTTTACCATTTCACGCTCTCATGAGAAAAGCAAAGATAAAAATAATTCATGAGTCTGTACACTTTCAAATACAATCGAGTGACGTCACAATAGTTTTCTTGCACATTGATCCGTCAGAATTTTTAGGTGTCAGTAAATTTTGACCCACAATGCAATTCCAAGCATTGGAAATGGCGTCCTCATGTTCACACAAGAATCAAAGTAAAACTTTTGAAAACCAGATAAAATGTGTAATTTCAAGAACGTCATGCTTTTAATGTACCGTAAATAAAACAGTATACTTAGCATAGTTTTAATTATGTGGGGAGTTTTTAAGAACCAGACGACACTAAACCGACATGAACTCTGATGTCACAATCACGTTAAATAAGGGGAAATAACTCTAACTGTAATAACTGTAAATAAAATAACAGAAATCTGCAATCCTCTCAAAATCTTGTAATAGCTAATGAGTGAGGCACATCTTCAGAGATATGAAACAATTGTAACTTGCACAAAACACTATACATGTAGGCTTAAACCTATAATGTCAAAGTGAACTGACTTTACAATCACTTTGAAAAAGGAACAAACTCTGATTTGAACATTATGTTAAAATCTTTACTATTCAACCACACTGTATCCTTTATTAAACTAAAGTTCTACAGTACTCATATAAAATCATAAATCAATAAAAACTCGAAGCATTGTTTATATACAAGTCATGTACTGTGGCGTAAAAATTATGAATCAAAAGAAAATATATTGTATTTATAATTTGTATTCAAATTCATTTACTTTTTTACATCATTTGTAAAACCATACTATGTTTTATTGATTTATTACAGTGATACGTACATACATGTACATGTACATATTTAGTCATAAACCCTCGCCTCAACGGTCGCACCGAAATTCGTAAAACATATTACAAAAAAAAACAGTGTTTAAAAACTGTTCCATTCGTTTAGTTTCATTTAGTTTAAGATCACTAACATACCTTCTCAGAAGCTTCTCAGACCGATCGCAACCGTCAGACCGTTAGCATGTGCTTAGATGCGTACTCAGACCTCAAGGTAAAGCGAAACTAGCGTCACGTGATTTTCCTCTCAACCAGACGCTTGTTTACAGTCACGCATGAAATAATCTCCTCCACTCTACCTCATTAAAACGTTTCAAATTTCAAGCGTCCAAATAATAATCTCTGCCCGAAAAAAGGTAGAGATTATTATTGTGATTCAGAATCAGACAAACGTTTCTTTTCAAGCGTCTAAATCTTTCCACCAACAATAATAATGTCTTCTTGGCAAGATTATTATTGTCAGCACACAATAATAATGATAACCGGGAAATAATCTTTTTTTGTGAAATTTACAATAATAATCTTTGCGAGAGAGATTTGTTGTTTTCTTTTAGTGTGAGATATTATTATTATTTTTGGTTGACATTTTTATTTAGAGCAGATTTATAATTATGTGCGGGTACAGTTATTATTATTGTGGCGTGAAAATAAAAATGAAAGGCAATGGAAGTGATTATTATTTTTGGTAGGACATTTTTATTGTGACCGTATTATATAGTAAAATATAATAATAATGTGGGGGTACCTTACGGCTTTCCATATGATAGAGTTGTTGTTTTATTTTAGTGTGAGATATTATTATTTTTGGTTGACATTTTTTTTTTTAGGAGCAGATTATAATAATTGTGTCTGGGTACAATAATAATTATTGTGGCGTGAAAATAAAAATGTAAGGCAATGGAAGTGATTATTATTTTTGGTAGGACATTTTTATTGTGACCATATTATATAGTAAAATATAATAATAATGTAGGGGTACCTTACGGCTTTCCATAGTCTTTCTTCTTCTTTTCTTTTAGTGTGAGATATTATTATTATTTTTGGTTGACATTTTTATTTAGAGCAGATTTATAATTATGTGCGGGTACAGTTATTATTATTGTGGCGTGAAAATAAAATATATGGAAAGCCGTCAGGCGAATAAAAGTCGGCTTTCCATACGTAAGGTACCCCCACATTATTATTATATTTTACTATATAATATGTCACAATAAAATGTCCTACCAAAAATAATAATCACTTCCATTGCCTTACATTTTTATTTTCACGCCACAATAATAATAACTGTACCCGCACATAATTATAAATCTGCTCTAAATAAAAATGTCAACCAAAAATAATAATAATATCTCACACTAAAAGAAAACAACAAATCTCTCTCGCAAAGATTATTATTGTAAATTTCACAAAAAAAGATTATTCCCCGGTTATCATTATTATTGTGTGCTGACAATAATAATCTTGCCAAGAAGACATTATTATTGTTGGTGGAAAGATTTAGACGCTTGAAAAGAAACGTTTATCTGATTCTGAATCACAATAATAATCTCTACCTTTTTTCGGTCGGGCAGAGATTATTATTTGGACGCTTGAAATACAAACGCTTTTACAACGAAGATGCTACAATTGCGCATGTGCAACTTAACTTTCACTTTAGTGGTTCATGATGGACGGACAGAAGAACAAGAAATGAAGAATGAGAAGTCATTCTGCGAGGTACGTTTCTTTTTAATTGCTATTTGATTGTCTCTAATCTATTAGGCACAAAGGTTTGAGGACTACCCTACGTTTTGTCGAAGCAGACATATTCTTAAATACAACTAAAAACAAACTCGCTCCCAGAAAACTGCCTGTTTGGGAAGGATGCAAAAACTGGGGGGAGGAATAACAAAATACCATTTAACCACACTATTTATCAAATGTACTATACCCCTCCCACACCACCCAACCCCACCTTCACACACACAGATAAGGATATTGAATATTGGATAAGTGTTTATTTTGTACCTTTAATTTTCATGTTATACATTATACCGGTAGACAGACATCTCGGCCCAACGACACCTCGGCCCAGGGCGTTTGCCACCTCGTCCCAGACGGGTCGGCCCATGTAAAAGACACCTCGGCCCAATGAAACTATATCGGTTCTACTAAAAATAAATATAAAACAAATAGGGGCAGATAATTACTCTATCTATTCATTGATTTCTTCTTTCTATCTCGATCCTTTTTGAAGATAATGACCAATGACATGAAACATTCAATTGGTGCTAAATGTGATAAAATAATTAACTGCTCGTAATTAAATCTTCATTGTCACCCGTGACACGCGTTTGAGACTCCAAAGGAGAGTGCTGCATCCTCTTAACTGTTTGTTTAACTATTAACGTCATTGTCGTTATCGAAAATTGTCGTCATTTTCATAATTTTACTTTCTTGTTTGATGGTCTCATTTTTTTATAAATTCAATTTCTTTTACAAGTACTTGATATGTTATATTTTTTAAACCCGTCTTGGCCGAGGTGTCCTGGGGCCGATCGAGGTGTCGTTTGGCCGAGGTGTCTTTGGGCTGACATGTCTGACATTCATTATACCAGTTTACACTATCCCCCCCACCTCTCCCGGATTGACGATGTCTTTTGTTTGTTTACAATAACCACATACATTATAGAGTATGAAAACAACTTTATATGTGTTTTATTTTCAATACTACGTACGTTATTGCTTTTACCTAGAAAAAAAAAACAGTGGATCATCACTGAACATCAGATCCTTTGCTAAAATTGAAATGTACTGTTGCTGTAGGCAGTGTAGGTGTAGGTGAGTCAGTCTATATAAGCCAGGCTGTGTAACTGTTAACATGACCAGGCCTAGGTATTCTTGTTTAATGACATACATTATCTGTGTGCAGTTGCCTTATTACTTGTGTTTAGTTTATTAAAATCTGTGATAAGATCAATTATGATTTACATACTGTAAACCAACTATTATTCGCAACAACTTTATCTCCCAATTTACCTGAGACTAACTTGTTTGCGGCAACTAATTTTCGCGATCAAGCCTTATCCACACCTGGTTTTTTATTACAGCTATATGGCAAATTCTGGTCTGCGGCAAGAAATATTTGCAACAATGAGGCTCTCGCAAACCTCATAAAAATGTCTCGCAGGCGAATAAAAGTCGGTTTTACAGTAAATAATTCTCCAAGATTAACATATTGAAGTCCTTGGCTTTTATTCTCTTCAAAACCGACACAATTTATAATTATTACATTCTGCACAGTATTCTGTTGTGTATTTTTATATCAGGTGGTATGGGACACCTCCATATTGTGACGTTTTCCCGATCGAAATAAACAACAACAGCAAGTGTAATCTTATAATTATTTTCTTTCCCAAAATTGATATCTATCAGTGTGGCTCAGTTGGTTAGAGCATTGACTATGAATCTGTAAGTCATGAGTTCGAATCCTACTGGGGCTTTTACAATTTTAGAGAGGAGTGGATGGTCATGGTTAGTGAGGATGCATTCATTGATATTTCTTGTGTTTTCAAAACACTAAATCAATACTACATGTAGTATATGCATTTGAATCTTTCTGCAGATTTAGTCCCTCGGTGTGTTTATTAATGAGATTCCTGTTTGTCATTCTCTTAACTACAATAACATGTACATGTATCTTGATTGAAATTCCTGTCTTACATTATCTTCATTTGTGCCTGCTTTGTTTCAGTTATGGAGATGCTTTCTCTTGATTCAGACAGTTAAATAGTTACAACCAGTCACCTACTCTGTAAGTAACTACATTACCGGTATGTGTTAGGATGAAGATCTTGAAACAATTAAATACATGCATATAATCAAGTCAGAGTAAACCTAACTGTACAGTAATAAATTTATTTTTTTCTAAGTGTTCTAGACAAAAAATGAAGAACTGTTCTGGTGCTTTTTGCACACACAATTACTTCTCAATACATTGTAATACTGTGTATTCTCTAGTGTAACTCACAGTGCTCCTATGTTTAATATACATACACCAGCATCTGGTCATTCCTATTAGTTTCTTGTCAATATTATCCGTATCTTGTCAATGTAATTCATATCTGTTCTGTCTTAGTAATAAGTATCTGGCTAATGTACCAGCAATAAGTATAAGGTTTATATTGTAAATATTTTTCTTGTCAGTACATGCAATCAGTATTTATTTATTTTATTCACTATCAGAACAATGTTTTCAGTATACATATATGTTTAATTAATCAGTTTTAGATTGGAATAAATCAAATATATGTGTTTAATGAATTTAGTGAGGTTTGTTACAGCTTACATGTACATCTACACAAGCCAGAACCTGTTCCCACATCCAGTGCTTTGATGGCCCCACTGAACTGATGATAGACGAAAAAAAGTTCACATGGACCTGTCCTGTCTGTAATGAACCTGCTTTATTTCATCAACTCTTCATTGATGGGTAACTGGTTTTGTACTATACCTTGTTTGTTCAAAAAGATATTTAAGACAGATTAAAGATTAAAATGTAATTTGTATATACTTTGTCTTCTATAATGAAGAGTATGTGAAGAATACATGTAAACTTAAGAGATTTACCTGCAATTTGAACATCATATATCAATTTACTGAAGAATTTTAGCTAACCTGATCTGAAAGATGAAGGGAGGTTTTCTGTTCATTTTTTGTCCAGCGTATATATGTTTGTGTGTCAATATGTCTATAAACTTTTCAGTTTCTAATTCTTCACAAGTACCATTAAGCAAATTTCAGCTACACCTGGCACAAAGAATTCTTAAGTGAAGGGGGGGTTCAATTTTTTTAAAATGAAGGATCATCCTATCTTTCAAGGGAAGTTAATTTTAAATTATTGAAAATTTCTTGGCATTTTAAAAAATATTCTTTATTAATACCATTTATCCAGAAAAGATAAAACTTGTTTGAAAGCATTCTCGGGTAATGGGGCTCATATTTGTCTAACTTATGGTCCCCTGGGATAGGGTGGGGCCATAATAAATACAGAAAAATCTTTGAAAAATATTTTCTCAAAATCTGACACAAGAGAAAAGGGGTTTAATATATAACCATACGATATGTTAAGAAACAAAATGAATGATTCAGATCCTTTGTAAACAATTTCTACTTGCCTAATAAAGCTGATTTGATCAGTCATGCCTTTTGTTGCTCAGGTGAGTGATCAGGCCCCTGGGCCTCGTGTAAATATGACTGTAGTGTTTTGAATAATATCTTTAATTCATGAAATATCTAACTTTAGTACATGTGTATTTGTAATGTGCAATGTGTAAATCTACACCTACAAGATTTTTTGTTTTTCTGTTGATAGAGTCTCATGTACCTTTTAAGGAGTACACCAGACAAACATCTGGGACAAGAAAGAAAGAAGATTTAAGCACAGTGATGGCAATCAGAAGGTTAGTAAAAATGTATTGGTCATTTTTTAGCTCACCTGAGCTGAAAGCTCAAGTGAGCTTTTCTGATAAAAATTTGTCCGTTGTCTGTCGGCGTTGGCGTTGTCGGCGTTGGCGTCGGCGTTGTAAACTTTTCACATTTTCATCTTCTTCTCCAGAACCACTGGGCAGATTTCAACCAAACTTGGCACAAAGCATCACTGGGTAAAGGGGATTCAAGTTTGTTCAAATGAAGGGCCACACCCTCTTTAAAGGGGAGATAATTTAGAATTATTTAAAATTTGTAGGTATTTTTCAAAAATCTTCTTCTCAAAAACTATTAGGCCAGAAATTCTGTAACATGTATGGAAGCATCCTCAGGTAGTGTAGATTCAAGTTTTTTCAAATCATGGTCCCCGGGGTTAGGGTGGGGCCACCATGGGGGGATGAATTTTTACATAGGAATATATAGAGAAAATCTTTAAAAATCTTCTTCTAAAAAACTATTAGGCCAGAAAAGCTCAAATTTAAGTGGAAGCATCCTCAGATAGTGTAGATTCAAGTTTGTATAAATCATGGTCCCCGGGGGTAGGGTGGGGCCACAATGGGAGGATGAATTTTTACATAATATATATAGAAAAAAATCTTTAAAAATCTTCTTCTCAAAAACTATTAGGCCAGAAATGCTCCAATTTGAGCGGAAGCATCCTCAGATAGTGTAGATTCAAGTTTATTCAAATCATGGTCCCGGGGGGTAGGGTGGGGCCACCATGGGGGGATGAATTTTTACATAGGAATATAAAAAAAAAACTTTAAAAATCTTCTTCTCAAAAACTATTAGACCAGAAAAGCTCAAATTTAAGTGGAAGCATCCTTAAATAGTGTAGATTCAAGTTTGTTTAAATCATGGTCCCCGGGGGTAGGGTGGGGCCACCATGGGGGGATGAATTTTTACATAGGAATATAAAGAAAAAAAACTTTAAAAATCTTCTTCTCAAGAACTTTTTGGCCAGAAAAACTCAAATTGGAGTGGAAGCATCCTCAGATAGTGTAGATTCAAGTTTGTTCAAATCATGGTCCCCGGGGGTAGGGTGGGGTCACAATGGGGGATGAATTTTTACATAGGTATATACATGTAAAGAGAAAATCTTTAAAAATCTTCTTCTCAAAAACTATTAGGCCAGAAATGCTCCAATTCAGCAGAGGCATCCTCAGATAGTGTAGATTCAAGTTTGTTTAAATCATTGTCCCCGGGGGTTGGGTGGGGCCACAATGGGGGGATGAATTTTTACATAGGTATATATATAGAGAAAATCTTTAAAAATCTTCTTCTCAAAAACTATTAGGCCGGAAAAGCTCCAATTTGAGCGGAAGCATCCTCAGTCTATAGTATAGATTCAAGTTTGTTTAAATAATGGTCCTTGGGGGTTAGGGTGGGGCCACTATGGAGGGGTGAATTTTTACATAAGAATAAATAGAGAAAATCTTTAAAAATCTTGTCCTTAAAAACTATTAGGCCAGAAAAGATCAAACTTTTGTGAAGGCATCCTCAGATAGTGTAGATTCAAGTTTGTTTACATCATGGTCCCCGGGGGTAGGGTGGGGCCACAATGGGGGGATGAATTTTACATAGGAATATATAGAGAAAATCTTTAAAAATATTCTGGGAAAGTTTTCAGTCCAAAAAGTAGTAACTTGTGTAAAAGCACGGGTTGTGCAGATTAAAGTTTGATCAAATCATGATTCCCTAGAGAAAAGTGGGGCCACAAAGTGGGGGGGGGGGGTTATATAGGAATAGAGAAAAATCTTCTTACAGGTACAACAACAAAAGGGGCTATGTATTTACCATAAAAATATGTGGATAAAAATCGGCAGATGTTTTAAATTTTTTTAGCATCATCTACTGTACTTAGTTGTCAAGATATTTTGATTTTGATACTGTAATGCTAATTTGATCAGTTAAGGCTATTGTTGCTCAGGTGAGCGATGTGGCCCCTGGGCCTCTTGTTTATAAATCCTATAACTTAACAACTTTAATATATTTTTTATCTTATGTAATATTTAAAATTGATTTAAGTTTTGCCTTTGTAATATGACAGTACCATAACTTTGGACAGTTTATGCTGTAAACTAGTAAAGCAGAGCAACTTAAATTCTAACTGTCAAAAGTTAAGGTATATGGTACATATAATATAATATAGATGATAAATTCACCCATGATGATTTAATTATTCATTAATATGAATTTTAATGAGAATGCAATATCTTTAAAAACATGTTGATTTGCTACTATGTTTTGCATTTACAGTATATGAATATGATTATGATATTAAAAATATGTTCAACCTTTCAAATAAGGAATTAAATATTTTTATGTTTCATTTTAGGAACAAGAAAGAGAGAAAATGTATCAACTATATTACCCACCCTGATTCAAAAGGAATAAACACTTGATACCAAATTGTTGTAGTTCTTTTTTTATGCATTAATTAGAGATTTACCAAAGTTGACATCAAGGAATAGTGTGCACAGTGAAGTAAAATTGTCAAATCTAAAATGATACATGTATATTTTGCTCAATTAAGGTACCTCACTACACCTAAACTTAAACTTTTTAACTGGGTTTAATGAAGGAGAAATCTTGTTATTGAAATGGTGGGTAGGCAGTGAATTGATTTGGTTGTACATGTATATTATCATTGCTCAGTGGTTAAAGTATCAGGCTTGTGAACCGCAGATCATGAGTTCGAATCCGTTTGGGCCTTTCGATCACATTTACTAAATTAAAGTTTTGAAAATACTTTACTTTAATCAAAAATTGCACATTTTTTCAACTATTTGATTTTTATACTAATATTCTGGTCTATCTATCTTGTTTGTTCTATCTATCTATCTATCTATCTATCTATCTATCTATCTATCATTAGTAATTTTTCTGAGAAACTATTTTGAAGTGTAGTGAGCCACCTTAAATGAGAAATAGATGTATCCTTGATAAAAATTGCTTTAAAAGAAAACGAACACATAGATTTTACATATAAATGAACACATATACATTAATATTTACATTACCGAGTACGATTCCCTCTATTTCTTAAGGAAACTTATAGTTAATTCATAGCTCTATAGAAACAGCCAGACTGAAATCTACATGCCCCGTTTATCGATTAGTCGAAATCTACAATGGCTGGAAATTGACAGGAATAAAATTGACACTGTTAATATGTACTTTTTCTGCAATGTCGCCACCTTCATATCCCGCATGAATCACAAAAGCAAGCATTTTATTGTTTAAATGTTGAGCACATGTTTTACACATACAAAATATACACCGAGTTTATTTTCACACAAACAGCAGGCAGCCATATAGTTTATGGTGATTAAAGAGGTCTACTGAATTGCACATTAACAAGCCTTGGATGAAGACTTCAGGACTAGGGCCTGGCTTTACTGACAAGATGTGATAAATATTTGGCCATTCATACTTATCTATGTATTTCCACTGCACCAAGCCTCCACGTTAAATATGTGTAAATGTACCTTTGAATTTTGTTTGAAGTACCAGGGTATCAGAAATATCCACACACATTGCAGTATACTTATTTTTTTTATCCAATCAGCAGTTGCTATTAAATATTTAATTGAGTGATGACATTTGCTTGGTGCAGAACTTTTGATGAGGTCAGAAAAGAGTGTGTTGTGTTCTAAATATGTTTGATCAGACATACATGTACTTGTATAAGGTACAATTTTAACAATGAAGAAGAAGCTGATTCTACATAAGTGGATTTTGTTTATATTGTAATAAGAAAGGAGGAAAGAGCATATAAATAAATGCACAATAAAAAGATATGGCACGACTGGGAATTAAACCCTGGACCCCCGCAACTTTAGTCAGAAACTCTACCGCTATGCTACTGTGGCCAATATCCATTGTTCATATCCTTCCCCACATATTTTAATGCATTACTTCATGTATGTTATAATGTAAAGGAGTAGACTCATATACTGGTACATTTAATTATAAAGAATACTATTTTTGGACTGCTTTAAACAAAATTTACACATTTAACACCAACATTAAACCTAAAGTATACAGCTATATGTACTAAAGTCCTTTCAATTCATTCTGTCGATCAATCGTGTTGTTTTAACCCTTCTCTGAGCCATGCCATTTCATAAGGCTGGTGCTTAATACAGCTTATTCCCAGTTTTCCATGATGCAAGGCAGAGACATTAGGACACCAGTCCATTACAGGTTCAACTCTCAGCTAATGCCGGTGCCCAAAATCAGTTAAGAGGACTGAGACAATATGATAAAATGCATTGTCAAAACGCACAACACGCAGCATTAAATGACCACTGTGAGGTTTAGAACCAGTGCCTTTTTGGTTATTATCGTATAGCCTTATTCTTATAACCACCAAGCTACATGTATGTGCTCCACCACGTGTTGTATGTATGTTCCATAATAAATGATTAAACTAAATTATTTCACAACTATACAACCAGTGTTAACTACAGGGTTGGGGAGGGGGAGGAGGTTATACATTTATACAATACAGTGTGTTTAATAGGGGCAGGGTGCTGGTTAGATAGAATGTTCTATCGTTAAAATGACAGATGTCCTACGGACCCGGTTTAACGATAGAATTCGTCCCATATACTCGCTTCGTAGCAAATAAAAAAAATATATCGCGCTATATCTCGCCTAAATTTTCATATGATTGGTCTCAAATACCTACAATGTTGCTCTTTTATAATCCCATTTTACCTCATAAACTGTTTTTGTAACGAGATCACTGCCACTTGTAACATCACATTTGAAAATTCGCTGTTTACGGTCGCCATGTTTACGATAAAATCCGAGTACGATTTCCGACAAAATGGCAGGCAATTCAAACGTGTATATTAACAAAATGCCTTAGTACGACTAATTAAATGGATATTTTGTGGATTTAACTACATATGCATGTTCAAAAAGGTTTGTAATGTATAAAAATGTATTTTTCCCCTGCAGATTATTTCTAACAGACTTTAAATCGACGCGAAGCAGATCCGCTTCGCGGCTGCTACATTGCAAGGAGTGCGGGACGGTTCGCCCCGAAAGACCTTTCGCACCAAGACGTTTCGCACCGAGATGTTTCGCGCCTATTAATTATGTAGTAATTATTCAATAAACTAATTAACACCATTAACTTCTAGCTGGACATGGAGGGCCTCCAAATTAGTTATAAAAAAGGGAAAGCTGATTAGCCATTTAATTATGATTGCTTAATAAACATAATTATATATGCACGCGGATAATGATTTGGTACATTATATAAATGGTATCAGGAGAAAACGTACCCAGGAAAAAACGTACCCAGGAGAAAACGTACCCAATTTCTAGGGTACGTTTTCTCCTGGAGAAAACGTACCCGGGTACGTTTTCTCCAGGAGAAAACGTACCCTATGAAAATCATAAATATACTACTTAATAGTTTTTAATACTTTTAAATAGTATTTTACACCATAAATATTCCGGAAAGTATGAATTTTATAGATATATGAATTTAATACCTTATATATTTAAAGGGTTTCGACATATTAAACAGTTTTTAAATGCTGCTTTATAGAAATATATTCATTATACAGTATAAATAATATCTTTATAATAATTGTAGCAACTTTTATTTTAGTACGAATGACCTGTCATAAAGTGGTATCGGTCTACTTTTTCGAAGTTTTCCATTTACTGTTAGCATTACATATTTGAGTATCTCTATGCGAGATCCCCTGATTGCCTTTTAATTATAGTGACAATCAATTAAATACCTGAGCAGTTATAATTATGCAATATTATGTATTAATTGCCTCCCCGCGCTAAGGAGGTAGAAATATTCACTCCCCACACATTATACATGTCAGTGGCATCGGAAGCAAATTGAAAGTGGAGGGGGGGGTAGAGGCTAGACTTACTAGGATTATTTATTTTATGATCAGGATTTCATATATATACTAAGACAGACTGTTCAATGTGTTGTAATTCATCTCGTTGTAATTTTCATATATATGAATCGAACAAATATTTAAAAGACTTGGACTTGATTTGAGCTAAACATATTCAACTTAGTTTTATAAATAATTTTCAATAGTTGATAGAATGTCCATGGTCGTCATAAGTAATCTGCTAGACCTTTGGGACTTTCAAAGTATGGTTAATTCTAGAGACATTTCAGCAATGAAAACAAAAACACCTAATATAGGTGACATATATAATTTATTTCGTTTATTTACAATCTATATACATAGAACATGTAAACGGTAAAACGCGCTATCGACTTCTTGGGATACTCATCATTTATGGTTCTTCAAATTAAATTGCAATAAAAACTAATTAAATAACGGTTTCGTTTATGGTGGATTAATTGCCGACTAATTAAACTGCTCAGGCGATGTTCGTGTATGTGTATGTAACAAGTTATTGTCTAATTAAACAAAATTATTGTCTTAATAATTTATGTACGTGACTATGTATTTAAAAACAACAGCAACAAATGATACAAATGTTTACTGTATATATCTTATCTTATATGTTTTATCTAAGAATATTTATGAAAACTATAATTTATGATTTTCATTGGGTACGTTTTCTCCAGGAGAAAACGTACCCGGGTACGTTTTCTCCTGGAGAAAACGTACCCTTGAAATTGGGTACGTTTTCTCCTGGGTACGTTTTCTCCTGGGTACGTTTTCTCCAGCATTCACATAAATTCAGATTTTTTTCAAAGACATTTTTAAAAAAGAAGGTTTATTAATGCAGACAATTTTAATATTTTGTATAAATATTTATCCTAAAACATCGCATTATATATATCGTTCTAAAATTTTTATATGATGAATTGCGATGTATTTCATATTAATATTTACTCATTATATTTATACTTAAATTAAAACATTGTGTATAAATGAAAAAAAAATTGTTTTCCAATGATTTATATACAAAACCGGATAAAACGACACTAAAAGTAAGCAAAATTAACAATATATTTTTTAATTTTCATTGTTTTCAAGTTGCATATTATCTATATTGTTATAAATTTTTATATGATGAATTACGATGTATTTCATCATGTCGCATATGTATATTAACCGCTAGTTCTCATAATTAACACCCGTCTCATAATTAATTTCTTCTCTTTAGCTTGTCATGGAGCACCTCCTAATTAATTTTCCCACCTTTATTAGGAGACCGATTCAGAACATAATAATGATTGCTAAATAAACATAATTATATATCTTCAGGTGGATAATCGTTTTATACAATATTAAAGTTATCAGTGAATGTGCCACAATAAACATGATCATATGTTTTCAATAAAGTCAATATTAATTACACGCATAAATATTTATTTATAAATATTTATCTAAATATTTTTAAAACATCGCAATATATATAATAAAAATATATAATAAATAATATAGGTGCGAAACGTCTCAGCGCGAAAGGTCTTTAGGAGCGAAACGTCTCAGCGCGAAACGTCTATAGGAGCGAAACGTCCCGTTACCATTGCAAGTATATGGGACGAATTCTTACTGTGACCTGAGCGTAGCCTGGTCACGGTAAGATTATTCTTTCTAGGTGCTGGTGTAAGGCACCCAACGCAAATTGAATTAGTAAACTACAACTTAGGCTTAGTATAATCAACTTAGTAAGCATTATCAACCAGTGTTAACATTAGGTCGGAGAGCGGGGGGAGGGGGGGGTATACAATACAGTATGGGTTAGGAATCTTTTACACGTACATAAATTACACTTAAATGCTCATCATTAAACTTTCTGACATTGGTGTTAAACTACTAAATATTAATCTTACACGTCTGTGTGTAAAACACACGCATAAATACATATTTCTTTTAGTCCTTCACCATTTGTTTACATACACCGCATTATACTTTCACTTTGTTAAACTATAGTGACGTCATATTTTATCATCTTCGTTGTAAAAGCGTTTGTATTTCAAGCGTCCAAATAATAATCTCTGCCCGACCGAAAAAAGGTAGAGATTATTATTGTGATTCAGAATCAGATAAACGTTTCTTTTCAAGCGTCTAAATCTTTCCACCAACAATAATAATGTCTTCTTGGCAAGATTATTATTGTCAGCACACAATAATAATGATAACCGGGGAATAATCTTTTTTTGTGAAATTTACAAAAATAATCTTTGCGAGAGAGATTTGTTGTTTTCTTTTAGTGTGAGATATTATTATTATTTTTGGTTGACATTTTTATTTAGAGCAGATTTATAATTATGTGCGGGTACAGTTATTATTATTGTGGCGTGAAAATAAAAATGTAAGGCAATGGAAGTGATTATTATTTTTGGTAGGACATTTTTATTGTGACATATTATATAGTAAAATATAATAATAATGTGGGGGTACCTTACGGCTTTCCATAAAAAATAGATTTTGAAAATTTTGAGCTCAAATCGTGTCTAAGTCCCTTTAACTCTTAATATTGTCCGATACTCATGGATCTTGCTTTTTGTTTAGTTTGATTTTTCCGATTAAAAACAACATCGTCTTAAGCCACGGTCCCGATTCTGCATATTTCATGAACGAGATTTAAACTCCGAAAATTCGCCACCTACCCTTCCCCGAGCATGATCCTTTACTTAAAGCAATATGAGCTGCAAATTTTCTGTAAAAATTGTAATTTACCACTTCAGGGATAAAATCAGATATGGTTAATACGCGGGGGTGTTAAGGAAGCATATGGAATTTGAGTTACATGTAATTTCGTGAAATCACAAATCTTAGTTAATATGTACATATTCAAGTATTTAAGCAACGAAACATATACCAAAAACAAATGAAAAATACTGGAGACAATTTTTATCACAAATCAGATCGTATTACGTAGATTTACACATTGATGACGTCATGACTGAAAGTTGAATGTCGTGTAAATTTGATCGGAAAGCACTGTAAACATATTCAAAATATAAGTTATCTAAGACCTCTAATAAAGTATTTTGGTGTGATTTATTGAGAATGGAACGAAAGAATACTAGGAGAGATGTTAGTTTTATCAATTATTCGCTAAAAGGTATGTAAATTTGCTTTTATTTCTCGGCCAGGCTTTCCTCTGTCGTTGTTTATGATATAAAAATCTGACTAGAACAACACTACCCCGTATGTACTGAACTTCAAATTTTGCATGTATCGATAGTTTGATCAATGCTTAAATTAAAAAGTGCTGCTAGAATCCTGTGTTATATGTTGTTTTGATGCATCATACCGTTTTCCGTGCAAACGGAATAAAAGTTGGGAAGTTTTTTTGAGAACCGGATGAATAACTATTTAATTAAAGAGAATATAGGATTCTAGCAGTGGTTTTGATAAAACTGAGATGTTTTTCCTTCACTTGATATGTTCATTGTTTTGTGGAAACCACAGGGTAGTGTTGTTCTATTTCATTTTATCTTTAGGAATATACGTAAGCTATTTATAGCTGTCACGTGATAGTGCCCCGATGTGGCAGTGATGTACTACCCGATTTTATTGCATTGACATCTATTTCAAAGGATAATACTAAGTTTTTGATCTGATTCAACACAGTTATTTAATCTCACGATTTTTTATATAACAGTCTAAATAAGACGCTAAATTGCCCATATGCTTCCTTAACACCCCCGCGTAAATTTAAACTTCTGTTGTGAAGATTTGGTGAGACAAGACATTTAGACTTAAATCGAAGCAAATTTACACTGTCGGCATCCTGTACAAAAATTGAGTTACAATATACATGTATATTCCATTATGCAGAATGTTTTTATTCTTAGTTACGTGCATTATTATCATATAAAAGGAAATTTTCACAGCAAAATGTATAGAATACTGAAAATACCGGTTTTAAGCTAACAAAAAAACCCCAACCGACATAAATGAAAAACGAACAGACATCATACAACATAGAACAAGGGACGCACGAAAATAAACAGGTGGCGTTTTTGGGTAGCAATATGCGTGGTACCTATTGGTTTTACTTATTTTTTTTTAATTTTTGATTGGTATATAGATAAATTTGGTTGCAAAGAAGATCAATATTAAGACTGTTAGTTTTGCATTTATGGTCATTTATGATATTATTTTTGGTTGTTGAATTTAAATTACCATTAATGATCATGTTAAAATGTATTCTCTTTCCGCTGCCATTACTATTGTCATATAGCGAATTTACTGGGTGAGTGTAAGTAACAGAATTACAATATGACATATGGTTGATTTAGCTGTAATTTACTGGGTTTGAGTAAATACAAAATTATAATCATTACAGTTTGAATGTATTGTGCGGATGTAAGAACAAAATTCACAATGTGTCATACTGTAAATGTATTTACACCCACCAAGAAAATTTACGATTTACAATATGACCATTTCAATTTACTGGGGGAGTATAAATTTATACAAAATTAAACAAAATGACCATGGTAATTTTTTTTTATTTTCACCCATCAATGCAGCGAATATAAACAAAAACTACATGTAAATAGTTATTATATCGTGTAACCATGTATACCAATATTTGTATTATAGACATATTTTTTAAAATATAAATATCACACAAAACAGCGATTATTCCCGAAAAGTTCACTAGGAAAAATAGTTACATATTTTAAGGGTTGATAGGATAATTCGAGACCTATTCATAAAAACGTTTCATTTTTCAAAAACGATGCTACGTGCCTGTTAATATAATGTTTTTGCATAATGTAGAATAATAAGGTTTGAAAAAATGATTTTTAGTAAAAACCGTTAGATGTTAAAGGCGGAAAAGGAAGTCTGTAGCGTCATATTTATTTATTAAGATAATTAAATACTTGCAATATTGTTGAACCATTTTTTGTTACGTTATGTTAATCGAAGCGGCTTTCTAGTTCATCACAAAGAAGAAAGTATGGAGCAATGTTGTTGTCAATATTTGCAACAAATGTGAAAATAAGAAATAAGGTATCATTTTTGGATGTATATCGAGGGCTTTATGAAAGATTTGATCACATGACCAACCCGTATTCATATCTCAATATACATCTAAAAATGAGACCTTATTTCTTAAAATGTAGAGATGATAAATGAATGAGAGAAAGAAATCAAAAACTGTTTTGATAGTGTGAATTTTTTTCATGTAATAGGGTACGGGTTCTGGAGAGGGAACCATATATTTCTTGGTTATCATGTGCGCCTATGTATAGTAGTACCTTGCATTATTATTATTTTTAAATTGGCAAGAAGTTCTCACTTGCATGATTAATAACAATTATATATCGGGAATAGGTGCTGGAGAAATTGAAGAAAATGTCTGTACAAGTCATGGGCCTTCTTGTCATAAACCTGCTCAGACGATGCTTAGCCGTGTGTAAATATACATTTGATATCATTCACATTAAGGACATTATGGAAAAAAAATTATTCACATAGCTATACATGTACATATGTAGATTTACATACTGGACGGCCCCATAACCTGGTTTATAATGTTTAGGCAAGTTGGGCTATTGACTCAACAAGTCAAATTTCCAGACGATTATATATTCATGCATGGTATTACTGAATAAATACGGACAGTATGTGTTTGTGAAACACTGATACCCTCTATGGCATTTTATGGCCAAAATTAGTCTTACAAGAGTAGACTAGAATCCATGATGTCCAAAGGAAATAAAAACCAAAGCTTAAAGTTAAAGCAAAATAGAACGAAATCCAACGTCAAATCATTAATTACAAATGAAATACAAAGAACATTGATGTGTGACACTAAAGAATTAATCATCAATAGATGAAAGCTCTACCGCCTACCGTTAAAGCTTTTGTTTTAGTTGAATCAAAACTGTTTGACAAGGTAATTACTATCGGGCTCGATATTTCTCGACATGAATGTAAGCGATAATGATTTATAATAAAGAAAAATCGACGTAATTTGAGTGTTTTACTACGGGAAGATTTTACCTGGAATAGAAGATCTGATATGAACGCGCGGGCGCGCCGACGCACTGAATACAATTAGCCGTATTAATTGAGATAATTTAATTAATGTTTTTGCATAATGGAAAATAATAAGGTTTGAAAAAATCGGAAAAGGAAGTATGTAAAAGAGTCATTATTTACTTAGTCTCGTTCAACCAGTAGACTGGTCGTGTATATCGCGTATACCAGTCCAAACCGAAAGTAAGTTTTCAGGTAAGAGTTATCTGCTGGTGTGCCGGTTTTGATCAACTTGTTTACGTCAATGCAGTATTCTACAGAAAGAGGAAATAATAATGTAGTGTCCTTTTGATTTGTTTCAGCTGCATTACTTGAGACTAGACAGACGTATTCTAAAGTTGAGTGTTCAGACACATTGTGAGAACATTGCGTATGTTTTAAAACGTATACAATGGAACTTCTTGCAAGATTTTGTCTTGTTTCACTGGAAACAATCCTGCTTTTTTGTCTCATTCATTACGAGTGTGTAAGTATAATATGTTTCTCTTAGCACTGTCGATCAATGAACAGATATAACTAGTGATACAGTAATCAAGGACATGCTTGAAGGCCGCAGATCGTTTGTTCTTAAGGCGTGGTGCTATGCCAAAAATGGCTGACATTTTACTCGTAATTTACGGTGCCTTGAGGTTTGAATAAACGTTTTGAGTATCGCACAAGCTTTGTTGAGACCCAAGAGATTTTTTACATGTTTCCATTCCTTCGTATTGAGTTGAAATACGTAAACAAATGCTTCTAGATTTTAACGTATGACGTCACAGTGATCTCGCGCTATATTTCCCGCGATAAATTAAGAGGTGGATCAAACATCTGTAATGCGTGCATAGCAATTTATGTAAAGACTGCGATATATGCCTCAGATGTTTTTATTTTTTTTTTTTTGGGGGGGGGGTTGATAGAGAGATTATATATATATATATATATATATATATATATATATATATATATATATATATATATATATATATATATATATATATATTTATATATATATACACACAATAGCAAGAGCCATACTTTACTGTCATATCGATCCAATTTTAAGCTAATTTTGCATGCAACTTGCAAGTACAGTAAGTATAAGTAGGGAAGATTAAAACAAACTAGGTCATTTTGAACTAAATAAAAAAGAATAAAGAGAAAAAATAAACAGTTAAAAAATCTATACAGATATTGCATATTGTCAAACCATTAATTTGGAAAATGGGAAATTACACACCTACAAACAGGGACCGGGGACACGGATACAACGATGTAATTAGAAAGCAAAAATAAACAAATAAAAAAATTATGAATTACCGGGAAAAAAATAAAATTTGATAACAACAATGTACAAAAAAATAATAATAATAATGTATTTATCGTTAACAATTTTGACCAAATTAAACACAAATTACGTTTTACAGACTGATCAATTCTCTCCAAAAGTAAAGAACGGTTTTAGGTTGAAGCAAGTCTATGTATTTTGTAATATTTTTTTTTAACTTGGAAATCTTATCGCTCTCTTTCTCTCTCTCATTGTTATCTCTCTCTCTCTCTCCCTCTCTCTCTCTCTCTCTCTCTCTCTCTCTCTCTCTCTCTCTCTCTCTCTCTCTCTCTCTCTCTCTCTCTCTCTCTCTCTCTCTCTCTCTCTCTCTCTCTCTCAAACTTCTTTGATGTTAGTTGATAACTAAATAACACTAGTACTAAGTTGACAATGATGCAAGGTATGTGTAATTCTTGCTTCGCTCGCCACAACGGTAGCACCGTAAAACATGTTATGTTTTACGATGTGACCGTTGGGGCGAGTGCAGAAGGAACTAAACATCCCTGATCATTGTTAAATTCAACCCGTGGACTTGCCCCAAAAATTTGATAACAACAATGTACAAAAAAATAATAATTATAATGTATTTATCGTTAACAATTTTGACCAAATTAAACACAAATTACGTTTTACAGACTGATCAATTCTCTCCAAAAGTAAAGAACGGTTTTAGGTTGAAGCAAGTCTATGTATTTTGTAATATTTTTTTTTAACTTGGAAATCTTATCGCTCTCTTTCTCTCTCTCATTGTTATCTCTCTCTCTCTCTCTCCCTCTCTCTCTCTCTCTCTCTCTCTCTCTCTCTCTCTCTCTCTCTCTCTCTCTCTCTCTCTCTCTCTCTCAAACTTCTTTGATGTTAGTTGATAACTAAATAACACTAGTACTAAGTTGACAATGATGCAAGGTATGTGTAATTCTTGCTTCGCTCGCCACAACGGTAGCACCGTAAAACATGTTATGTTTTACGATGTGACCGTTGGGGCGAGTGCAGAAGGAACTAAACATCCCTGATCATTGTTAAATTCAACCCGTGGACTTGCCCCAACCTAAAACCTTTGTCTTTGTCTCGAAAACTTTTACCATCGCAAGGAACCCGAAGTTATCAAACATTTATTCCAATTGTTCCGCCCTTGGCTAATATTCTTAAACAAACTACCACTGAGCATTAATTAAATGTTAAACAGACTTATAAAAATATTTTGATAATACAAAGCCGTTTGAGTTTTTTTTTTATGTAAATACAATCATGTTTTATCATTCCTTTACTTTTTAATGAAAAAATGACAATAACAAACCGTCAACCATCTCAATAATGGTCATTAAAATAGTAAACAATAAATTGCGTGTCTGTATTATTTCTCATTTTGTTCCTTGTTGTTATCTGTGTTTAAATTATTTTCCTCTGTAACATCAATATTTTTTTTTTGTTTTTTAAATTTTTGTATGCTATATATGCGTTGTAGACATGTGTCCTCCCCTTTTTTTATCTCACCTGAGCTATAAGCTCAAGTGAGCTTTTCTGATCAAAATTTGTTGTCTGTCGTCGTTGTCGTTGGCGTTGTCGTCGTTGTAAACTTTTCACATTTTCATCTTCTTCTCCAGAACCAGTGGGCAGTAGTAGGATTTCATTCATTCATTCATTCATTCATTCATTCATTCAATCATCATTTTCATTCATGCGTGTATTAATTTGTATTGGTTGAGTGGTGTCTTTTATATCACGTGATTGTCGAGTTTGAGTTGTATTCGTGTGGTCAGATATTGTTGTCCCTTGGGGGTGTAATAGAGTTGTAGAACCGGTATGTGTGGGGTGCGGTAGCTAAGTACGCATGTGTGAATGTTAGTATAAATACCTTTTTACTAATTTTTCTATTAATTTGCTACGACGACACGTCATAGATGTATGATCTCCTGCGAGACATCATCATTACAGCAGTATTCCTTAGAAATTCCTTACGGAATCTATGGATTAGTTCTGGTAAGGGATATGTCCATATTTATTTAAATAATTGAAACTAAATAATTAATATTGCGTGAGTGAATTGTACGAGCGTTTCATTTTCATTTTAGGTCACCTTTACTTTATTTTACTATACGCAATTCATCTGCAATAAATAACTTTTGTGAACCTTCATCAATGGACTTGGGTTATTTATATTCCGTTCATATGATGGAAGACCCCGTCACACACGGGTTGTGCAGATTAAAGTTTGATCAAACCATGATTACCTAGATAAATGTAGGGCCACAAAGTGGGGCCACAAAGTGGGGGGGGGGTTATAGGAATAGAGAAAAACCTTCTTACAGGTACAACAACAAAAGGGGCTTGGTATATACCTAAAATATGTGGATAAAATTCGGCAGATTCTTAAAAATTTTTTGAGGAAGATCTGCTGTAATTAGTTCTCAAGGTATTTTGATTTTGATACTGTAATGCTGATTTAATCAGAGTTAAGGCTATTGTTGGTCAGGTGAGCGATGTGGCCCCTGGGCCTCTTGTTTAGTGTGTGATATCCAATATTATTTAAAGGTTTGACCACATATGCAACTAACAAATACATGTAGATGTTTTAATAGTTTATTTTTCTCCTTTTTGTTTTATTTATTTATTACAAAATGACATGGCTGCACGTAGCTCTGATAATAATTACTTTTTAAAATAATTTTTGTCACCTACCTATAGCTAACGCAGGCATATATGATTGGATCAATATGACAGTAAATTAAGCATGGAACTTGCATGTGCATTTACTAAGCAAAAAAAAAATTATCGAAACAAAACTAATCAGCCGAAGAGTCTCCGTTAACAATCATACTGAGTACTTACTGCACGTTACACCCAGTACAGATGCTTGATCCACCTCTATATGTATCGCTGGGAAATATAGCGCGAGATCACTGTGACATCATACTTAACTTTCTTTTGCTCTCGACAGTTCTCGTAAATTGTCGGATAAATTCGGGGAAGGAAATGACGTCATATGTCAGCAAAAGTTCAAATAGGTAAAGTTTTTAGCTATAGCTCACCGAGACGAAGTCGGGGGGAGCTTATGCTATACCCCCGGCGTCGGCGTCGGCGTCCGGACCTGGTTAAAGTTTTTGTTGCAGGTCCTGCATCTAAATTATTACTTGTCCTATCTTCACCAAACTTGCATGGTTGATGCATCTAGACCTACTAATGGACTTGAGAGACATGGATGCTGAATCTGGGCCATGAATTTTAGATGCTGGAGGAGGTTCAGGTTTTTGGAGCAGGTGAAAGTTTTTGGTGCAGGTGCCCTTTGATAGCAATTTCTAAGTTACTACTAGTCCTAACTTCACCGAACTTGCATCGTATGATACTGATGCACCTGACAGGCTTGGATGCTGAATCTGAGCCATAGGTTTCGGATGCTGGAGGAGGTTAAGGTTTTTAGAGCATGTTAAAGTTTTTGGAGCAGGTGCCCTCTGATGATTTTATCTTAGTTATTACTGGTCCTAATTTCACCAAACTTTCATGGATGATGCGTCTTATGATACTGATGCACCTGATAGGCTTGAATGCTGAATCTGAGCCATAGGTTTCGGATGCTGGATGAGGTTTAGTTTTTTGGAACAGGTCACATGTTTTATAGATAATAGTACTATTTTAAACTTTCATAGTTGATTTAACTATAATATAAATGAACTGCAAAGGTAGCTTCAGATGCAGAGCCTGATCTCCATTATCAAGGATGCTTAAACAATCTCCTAGCTCACTCAATCTGCTTGATAGATGTGTTTGTTGTTAAATGATATAAAATGATTCCTATAATATAGTATTGTATGATATGATACAGTATTGTTTTATATGATACAATATTATATCATATATTATATTGTAAAAAGTTATATGATACGATATGATATCAATTTTTTGTACATTTTGATATGATTTTGTATCATGATATTGTTTTGTATAGTATTGTATATCATGATACAATATTGTATAATATGATATTGTATTATATATTATTTAATCACATGCTACTGTTTCATATGATATTGCAATATATAATATTGTATCATATGATACGATATTGTATAATATATAATATCGTATCATATGATACAATATTGTATAATATGATATTGGCTCATATAATACATTATGAAATCACATGAAATTGTATTATATGATATTGTAGTGTATAATATTGTATCATATGATACGATATTGTATATTATTATGCCTCCTGTCAGTTTGTCTCTATATATTCACTATTCATCTATTTTCGCATAGTATACAAGGGTTTTATATAGCGTAAACATAATATGCCGAAATAGAGCACGGCAAATGTTTTCAACGAAAATCTTACCAGCGCCGACAGCGGGTATCGAACTCACGACCCTAAAATCGTTACGTCCATTAGCGCAACACGCTACCGTTACGCCACAGCAGCCGATGATATAACTGGCGATTTTTCAATATATAAAACGTAGATACATACAATTGACATCAAGCAATTAAATTTAATAATTTTTCCAAAATCTCCTCACTATTGACGGGGTTTTTAAAGTTAAAGTCTCTGGTAAACTTTTGAACAAATTGATTAACCATTTTACAAAGAAATTGTACATGAGAATCATAAAAACGTTTTTTTAAAAAACGCTGGATAAAGAATGTACAAGAAAAAAATTCAATGAGATTTCGTCTGCTAAACAACTCGAGTTTTCTCGATAAGGTCAATAGTGTCTAATTTCTAAGAAATAACACACGTTTGTTGATTTGTTTGTGGTTGTACAGCAACTTGTTGATAAAATAATCAATGAAATCTATTGATTAATTAGAAAGAGCAAACGTTTGCTTTTCCGATGATTATTTTTAGGAACTACACAACACTCAAACGTCACAGCTACTTATAGCAGGGCACATCAGTATACAACAGTCAGCATAATAATAACAATAGTGTTGTGTTGTGCACTGTACTATGCCTAAATAGTAGTCAGGGTTTGATAGGGCCTCCGGCTCGTGCACTATGTATCAAACCCTGACTACTATTTAGGCATAGTACATGCACAACACAACACTATTGTATAAATATGATATTGTATTACATAATATATTACTATTTCACATAATATTGTATCATATGATATGATACAATGTTGTATCAAATTATATTGTATGATATGATCCATTACATATTATGTATCAAATATGATACAATATCATAAAATACAATATCATACTATATTATACATTATAATATCATATGTAACAATATTGTGATGTATTGTGTGATATGATATTGTATGATATAATTCTATATTGTATCATATGTTATATAGTATGATAATGTATTATGTGATCAATTACAAGAATGTATAACACGATACAATATCATATCATATGTTACAATATCATATTCCATCATTATTTATTACAGTATTATATTGTATTATATGATATATATTGTAAGTATCATAGGATGCAGTATCGTATTTTATATTATTGTATTGATAAACAATGTATCTTATTATACCATATGAAATGAACATATGATTATCATACAGTTTTTTAACATATGATATACGATATTGTGTCAAATCAGTATCCATAAATATCCAAGATATTAACTATGATTGTCATAAAATATGATAAAGGTGGTCTCACACAGATGATGCCTCATAAAGGTGATGCCTCGTCTCGGTGAGCTTTGTAATCTGTGATTACCTATGTTTTTTTACGTAATCATTTGTGTTGTTTACTTTATTAAATATATGTATGCGATTTAAGAGGTAAGGATTTTCCTTAGAAACGCTTCCTGTTCCACCATGTTGCTATGCACCGCAAAGGATTATTTGGATATGTTAAACTTTTTCACGTGGCCTCATAAAAATTTCTTTGAACAATGTGCAGATTTCAACTCGAATTTCCTCTGTTCGTACACGTTGTCTATGAAGCTCGCTGCGCTCGCTATTAAACCCGCACTGTTTGACAAAGGGCCAATGATCAAAATACAATTGTCTGACGAAATTACAGTGCATTTTAAGTATTGCCCTCAGTTTACGCAATTTTCGGACGACCCTTGTGATTTGAGTAAAAGTTTAATACTTAAAAATAATTTTAAGGAATTTTAAATCATTAATGAATGAAAACAGCGTTTTATTAGTGCAAAAAGATCAAGATATTAATTAGGTGTTGTAATTGTAAACTTTTTATTTATAATTATTTAGTTTTTATATATTTCAAATAGAATAAGTTTGTATTTGATGCCATGATTCATTCCGATAAAAAATTAATAGAGAGAAAGGCGATTTATTTGTAAATTGCAATTTTAGTGTAAAAAGGTCATATTAAATGCACCAAAGCGCCAAAAGATGCATATAGACCCCCAATTTTCTTTTTGAATTTTGGTTAATTTGTTGTGTTGATTTTAAATAAAAACACCCAAGAAAAAAAACTTTAAAAAAGTTTTGATCGCAGGATCCAACCTCCTTATGCAACGTTTTTGATGCCGCAACTTTAACGTCATTTTCTAAAAATTACACAATAAAACGAACGGTCAGTTGGCGTTCCCCTGGCGCTATCGTTAATTTGTTTATTGCTGTTTATTTTGATTGTAAATTGCCTATGCAAATCTTCTGGACCAATAAATCAGTACAAAATAATTTTGTTTTGTCCTTCAGAGAAAACTGGACGGTTATAACTTTCCAGTTTACCCAACAGAATTCTGTCCTAGAAATCAAACAGAGTGGAACGAAAGGTCGTCTGCAATTAACTGTAGCGAGAGTAATGGATACGTGTGCTTACCGAATAAAGACCTCACAGAGTTGTTTGAGTTCTGTTATAAATCAAGCTTTATATGGATACAGGCAGGTAAAATACAAATCCAAAACTAGTTATTAAATACAACTCAGCATGATACATGCGTACGAGTATTTAGTTATAGAACATAATTTATAAGAAATAAATAAACCATTTTGCTACAAATTTCTGTCCATGACCCGTTTAGCTATAGAGTTATTGTAAAATGACTACTTTATTTACTATATATTATGCTATATGAAAACAATTGATTTATACAGTAGTGAGTGTTTAAAAGACTGAGTCTGATTTGAAACAGTGATGATTTTGGAGGTCAGCGTAATTTTAAACTAAATAGCAACAGGATTGCATTAGTCATAATTGCTTTAATTTGTAACAAAATAAGTAATTTGCTTTACAGTATATGTTTGCTATTGATTATGTCTATGCGTTTTCTTTATTTTAGGTATCCTAACTAGAAAAGATGTAAAATTAGTTTGTTTATAGTCTTCTTAAACTGATCGACAATTTGAGAAAGAAAACGGCCAAGAAAGAAAAAGATTGGTCTTGTCATAAAACTTTTGTATGCAATAATTTATGTCCTTGGTGTCGTTAAATACAGAAGTGTAATACATTTTAATGGCATATTAGTGAATGCTTATCTTAAACTCAAAATATCGATTTTGTTCAATTTCAGATGTGTGTTTATATTTGTACAAGTCAGTGTCAGGTGTGAGTTCATATAGCTGTCGGCATTTTCTATCAGGCTGTTCTAATTATTCTTTTCCTTCGTATCAGCTGTTTGAACGTAAGTTTTAGAGATGAATGCATGCAATATCATAAATATTAATAATTGATATCATAGTTTCTTGAAAATCAATAATATTTGCACATTGCATAAAGTTGCTTGGGAAGATATTTGATAAACTGTATACTATAATTAATCTTTAATTGTTTTACATTGTTTTTTTCCACATTTTATGGGGTCCGTGAAATCCTATTAGATATTAAACAAAACTCATATAATATTTATTTATTTTTTTCAACTTGAACGTCTTTCTAGCACATTCTGTATTATTAAAAGAATATATTCAAAATAAAAGATACTATTTGTGAAACCATTTTTATAATTGATAAAGATTACAAACTTTCCTTCAAAAATATGTGACAAATTTGATATGAAAACAGAGAATCTTCATGAAGCATCCTATTTAAATGTACATGTAACTCTTTCCTTTTCATTATGTTCCTCAATCATTTCATTTACCAAATATTGTATACAAAGATTGTGAAAATAAATTGTAATTATATTTCTTCTTCATTATAGACCCGAGTTGTACATCTATTGGAAATGGCTGTTTCCTTGCCGAACCATCTTGTAAAAGGTAATGTGTTTTGAATTTTAACCTTTTATAAAGCAGCAATTGTTATTTTTTCATTTATAAAAGCAAATTAGCTTACTTTAATAAAATTGAAGATTATTATTGTAAATCTAAAAATAAAAATTGCACTACTTTTTAATAGTCGCAGAAAATACCAAGAAATGATCGATTCTTTTTAATATAGAGCAGATAATGTGGAGTGCATGCAACCATAAATATTTTGATGCTTAGTGTCGTACTAATGTGCAATTTTCAAGACTAATTACAGTTTACGCCTTTTTTATAAACTGCTTTGCGATTTATAAAGCGTAATCTGTCTAAGGTATCCAACTCCTCAATGTTGTTGTATCAAGAATTTCTTGAGAAGTATATCTTTAAAATCTGTGACATTTTATGCACGTAAAATAGACAATTTCTATAATAATTACAATTTGATTTGGAATAAAAACTTTTTGAATATCAATAAGTTTATAAGATTTATCCAGTTTGCCTAGATATGTATTCAGTATCATTTTGACATAATAAAACATGGGGGTCAGTGATGAATTTTACATTGTAGATATAGGGTTTCAAAGATAAAATTCTCGCAAAATTTGGCTTAAAAAAATTCAGACATTTTATATATATTTGCATGATTTTATGCTAAACGTCTATCACTCGCTCAAGATACTTGTCACACAACACAGAACCTATCAAATATTAAAAATGTGAATAATGAATAAAGTATGATGAAAAGAAAAGTATATTGAATATTCATAAAATTGCTTGTTTCGGTCATTTTCGTGTGAAAAAACCTTACGCACGAAAAATAGTTCCCCAAAAAACATGTTTGTTTATTGAATTCAAATACATTTTCTTTATGAATGTTGTGTAATTATGAAATATTAATCTTTCTGGGATGATTAAATAAATAATGATAATCTGCGTTTGGAAACGTGAGGAGTGAGATACCTTAAGTTACGTTATATAATATAACATAGGTAGAAATTAAATCCATTCTTTAAATGATAGTCATATCAGGATATGATCTTTCATTGATAACTTTTTTAATTCAATTTTTTGCTCCAATTTTTGGGAGAAAAAATTGCGTGTTGGATAAATACGATGTTTTCATGATTAAAATTGAAATATGTAGGTTGTAAAGCATGGCAAGTCAAGTGTTGCAATATTTGATCTTTTTATTATAGTCCGTCCGAAGTTATTGCTTCATCACTCTTTAGCTTATCTGAGCCGAAAGCTCAAGTGAGTTTTTCTGATCAAGTTTTATCCGCTGTCTGTCGTCGTCGTTGTCGTTGTCATAAACCTTTCACATTTTCATTTTCTGAACCACTGGGTCGATTTCAAGAAAACTTGCCACAAAGCATTACTGGTGAAGGGGATTCAAGTTTGTTCAAATGAAGGGCCACGCATTTTTTAAAGGGGAAATAATTTAGAATTATTGAAAATTTGTTCGTATTTTTAAAAAATCTTCTTTCTCAAAAACCATCAGGCCAAAAAAGCTCAAATGTTTGTAGAAGCATTCTGAGGTAGTGTCGATTCAAGTTTGTTTAAATCATGTTCCCTGGGGGTAGGGTGGGGTCACAATGGGGGGATAAAGTTTTACATAAGAATATATATAGAAAATCTTCTTCTCAAAAACCGTTTTGCCAGAAAATCTCAAACTTGTGTGGAAGAATTCTCAGGTACTGTAGATTTAAGTTTGTTCAAATTATGATCGCCGGGGGTAGGATGGGACCACAATGGGGGGGGGGGGGGTGTCGAATTTTTACACAGGAATATTTAGAGGAAATGTTTAAAAAACTTCTTCTCAAAAGTCATTCGGCCAGAATAGCTTTAATTTGTGCGGAAGCATCCTCAGGTACTGTGGAATCAAGTTTGCTAAAATCCTGGCCCCTTTAAAAATCTTCTGAAAAAGCATTCAACTTAAAAAGCTGAAACTTGTGTGAAAGCACAGGTTGTGCAGATTAAAGTTTGATCAAACCATGATTCCCTGGAGAAAAGTGGGACCACAAAGGGGAGATTTTAAAATAGGAATAGGGAAAAATCTTCCTACAAATACTAAAACAACAAAAGGGGATTGGTATTTACCATAAAATATGTGGATAAAAATTGGCTGATTTTTTCAACTTTTGGTGCAAGATATTTTGGGTTGTGTATTGAAGCCTGAAGTGGTAGAGGGGCGTTTCAAAAGATATTTTTTCATATTAGTGGATGAACGTAGTTTGAGCACAAAGATATTTATGATTATCGAAATATCAAGCAGAAAGTGGTGGAAGCAAAAACTTGGGACAGAGTGTAGTATTAGTATTTATTTGTATTCTATATTTTCCCATTAATATTATATAATTTTTATTGGTTTTAATTTCTACATATAACCTTTATTTGCATTGTATACGTTTTTGCATTGTGTAATTTTATTTGTATGCTATAAAATTCATTGTGTATTCCCAAGGAAATCGGATAGGTTTCATATGACATATTTTCCTTCAGAGTTATTCCCCTGGTCCACCATCTTGTGGGTCAAGGATCAAAACAGTTATAAACATGTCAAATTGCCTAGGATGGCATGCTGAAATTGGTTGAATAATGAAGGAATCTAGGCAATTTCATCCACAATATGGGCGCCAATTAGAAGTAACTACTGCTAAAACGATCAAGACCGATGGTCCAGTTTAAACCATCCAGAAACCTCATGGATTTCCCAGTTCAATAATGGATAATATCAAACCAATGACATTTTTCATAAGAAACCAAAATAAGCAATCCTTAGGATACAATACAAATGATATATTTTAGAATACAAGTGAGATGTTTTAAAATACAAATAAAACAATAACAAAATACAAATGGATAATATACAATACAGAGAGAATTTATACTATACAAATGAAAAATTATACTATTATGATGAAAAAATGACAATAACAAACCGTCAACCATCTCAAAAATCCATAAAACGAAATACAAATTCAAAGCAGAGCAACACGGACCTCCAAGATAGAGTTAGGATCAGGTGCCATGCAGGAGTGAGCATCCTCTGCTGACCGGTCACACCCGCCGTGTGCTCTTTGTCGTAATCGGGAAAATACAAACCGCAAAAGTCCGTAGACAATTAGGTAATTAATTATGGTCTAACAATTAGTATGAAAAACGTCAGTCAGCATGCGACTCAGTGGAAGATTGTATTTGCTGACAAGGTCGTCGTATCGACCATAGAACTTACGAAAAGATGACTTTAAACGAGACTGTTGATAGTCCTGTTTTATCAACTTGTTTGTCAGTACCTTGCCTCGTCTTAGAAACTGTTCATACGAAGAGCATGCCCTTGCGTATCGAATTAACTCAGAGACAAAAACACCATATGCAGGTGATGAAGGTATATTGCTACATAAGTAGGGAAAGTTGACTATAGAAAAATTGAAGTCATCGCGTTTATCATAAAGTTTTGTTGTTAGGTTACCATCAATGTCCATTTCCAGTAAAATATCCAAATATGAAACAGATGACGCTGACTCTGTGGTATCTTTTATTTCAAGTTCACTGGGATATATCGAGTCGACGTAAGTATGGAAATAACAATTGTTAATTGATAATACGTCGTCGATATACCTAAATGTTGAGTTGAAGGCCACAGCGAGTGATTTATTTTTTTCACGTACAAGTTTTTGAATAAATTCTGCTTCATAAGAATACAAAAATAGGTCTGCTAACAATGGGGTACAATTGGTACCCATGGGAATTCCAACAGATTGTTGGAAGACTTGATTTCCAAAAACTACATAGATGTTGCCTATCAGAAATTCAAGCATCTTTTTAATGTCAATTTCAGAGTACTTGTGTGTGCAATCAGAATGGTTTTTAACAAAATAGTTTTTTAGATTTCCAATGACAAGGTAATTTTACGACTTCCATTTTTATTGAAGAAACAACTGTCGATGATATCAAAAAGTCTGGATTTTAATTTGTCGTGGGGAATGGTTGTATAAAGCGTTGAAAAATCGTACGTTTTGATGCTATTGATTTTGGCAAGATTTTGTGACCTCAAAGTTTCTAATAATTCTTTAGAGTTTTTTAGCATCCACATCTGATTCACACTACTTCTGGAGTAGATTGTTGTACAGTACTCTTGAAGCTTCTCCTTAACTTCGAATTCTGTAAGATACAAATAAAAAAAATGTCCAACAAAAATAAATAAAAATTATGCAATACAAATGGAGAATTATAAAATACCAATGAAAGTCGTAGAATTCAAAGAAAAATCATGTAATACAAATAGAAAATTATGAATTACAAATGAACATTTATACAATGCAAATGAATAAGATCAAATTTTGCAACCTTGCCATATTAGAGAAGTATAGATACCGAATCCACTTTATCAACAACCCATCAATTTTAGCAGACAATTTTTCTCAAAATTTAGAAAAACAAATTGCGTCTTCGGTAAAAAATGTCTTTTCATAGGATCAAATTAGAATTAAACACCCTTATAAAATGTAACATAAATAGATCAAAATGTTTCTTATGTTGATGGAAATAGTGATGCATCTATAATTTGTTTTTCTTTTCTTTTCTAAACAGCAATGAAACGTACATTCAGGAAACTACAGAACCAACCTATATTCAAAACGACACTACAAACGTAATGAATAACAGTACAACACAGTTTCCCGAAGAAACAACAGAACAAAAGTATATGGAAAATGATCCTATCAGCGATACGAATGTCTTACTCGTTATACTTTTGTTCTGTTTTGTTGTATTTGTTTGTGTTGTCTGTGTAGTGGGAATATATCATCGAAAAGGTAAATTTAATTATGTCTAACATTGAACTGATTGTTAAAGTGGACTTTTTTTAAATTTGCTGTCAGCTTGCACGCGCAGTAGAGATAAGGTGCACATTTAAGACTTTGTCAAATAATTAAAAGGGAATCAATGTCTAAGTGACGAGAGATACCAAAAGGCTTTAAAAGTGTTTGATGGTTGTGACAAATTGTAGGCAGTTTTTAATCTCTGTGAAAAGAATATGACTGTGTGCAGATAAACAAAAATATTCAAATTTTAAAGCTAAAATATTTGATTTTTTTTTCTGTACTGAACAATATGTATTTGCAAATGTTTTGTTCAATATTAAGGTAACTCTCATGGGTAATTTGTAGACATCTATGATATGGAACTCTGTAACGATGAATATTTGAAAAATACTGAAGCAAAAAGAGTATGACTCTACTCTTTAAGTGTATACGTACAGCTTAGTATGAATAATATGAATATATTGAAATTCAGTGGACAATGTAAATCTATATTTATTTTGAAATATCTTGATTCAAAATAAGGGAAATCCAATGACGTGAAGAGATCATGTTTTAAAATTCCAACCCGTTAAAAAAAGGAAAGACAAACCTAAACAAATTGATCATTGTTTATCTATTACATTAAAGAAAATTACAGGAAAAACAAGTCTTTGAAATTTTTTAAAAAAAATCTTGCATTTGTAAACCATTTTAAAAGACAGTCTTCATCCTCGGTATAATTTCCCGATCTCATTCTTTTTAATTTTGGAGAAAAACCACCGGATTCAAATGCATCAATAATTGCAGAGCGCTGCTTGTAAATTATCGTTAGCGTGGCAGGATTTATCCGAACATCGTAAGCTAATTTTGATTTATAATTTGCATATAACTGGCCATAACTATTTTTTTTAGTGTCTAAATATAATGTTTTCCTTTCTGCGGGGTTCCCATGTTATGTATAGCTACAACACTTCCATGAAAAAGAGCAGTTCAACAGTAAATAATTTTCTTTTGTAACTTCAGTGTACAGTATAAATACATACGAGTGAGTACCTATCAATTTACACCTTTGTATATCAACCGGGCAGTGAGGCACAATTACCCGATTACAGTCATCAACTCATAATCACTGTAGGGGACTGATTAGTGGCTTAAAAATAAACAATATTTCAAAATAGCCGATTTAAATATAAGCGTTATTTTATTACAAAGAAATTTAGAAGCTGACAACGAGGATTTATTTTTACAGAGAAATAAACAAAATTTCAACATAAGCGATTCCACTAAGTGGAGTACGCTGTACATATATTAAAAATATTTTAATCTTATAATTTCCGCCATAAATGGGTTAAAAGGCGGAATAAACGGTAGCCCATTAAGAACATATTCAAATATGTTTTTTGAAATATCATAAGTTTTCTTATTTGTTACATTAAATTATGTTCATTAAAATTACTTCGATGAATTTAGATAAACAAAACAAATCTGTTGGAACAAATTATTTCAATATGAAACACATTTTTCAATAGTTGTATCAGATTTGATTCATTCTTTATATTAGATTTTTAAGTTGGTTATATCAAATTATATATAAAATGAACGATTTATAGATTTTAAGTCATGTAATTGTTCATTCCACAAAATTTATTATTTCAATCTATTTTCTTATATGTATGGAAGTGGATTAAAGCGATGTAGTATAGTAATATGTCCTCGTGGTGATTTTGGCTAATGATATAAATAGGACACACAAATTAACTTTTTATGATTATCAAAACATTTTTTGTGTGTACAGAACTAAACTAAATATATTATGTTATTTTCCCTCGGACTGAAATGTCACACTGTTATTGGTTTAAACAGGCACGTGACTGCTGGATACATTTCTATGTCCGTCTATTCATAATATTGAATACAGACACCGCGTTCTGTAAGTTTTTGGAATATTTGGGACAGTTGCCATTTGAAATTACTTTTAAATTTGAGAAGTTGCCCTTTAAATTTACGTTTCATTGGTGTGTCTGGAGCGAAAAAACATGACAGCGTCAATTATTGCTCAAATCTCTGCGGACGAAATGTAGACAGTGTATAAAATAGCAACAAAACATTAAAAGTGAACAGGGATACAGCAAAGATTTTCAAGACTGTTTTGCTAAATGCAGGGAAATGTAATTTTAAATGTTCCTAAAAAGTAAACATTAAAAATGAGATCAATATTTGAAAGTTAAACTCTCTTAATAAAGATCTCTTACTTTCAATATGTCAATGATTATTGTGACGTCAAAATATGACCTGTTGAACCGTTTAAAGGGGAAGGAAAGTCAAAAACAAAATTTATTTATATTAATAAAGTTGTTTAAATTATCGCATGTGGTCATGCTGTTTTAAAAATAAACTACATAATTAAGCTATAATGCACGTTAAAAGTTAGAGAAATCGTATTTAGTGGAGGCTGACATGATGTAGAACTCTTTCGTATTAAAAACCAAAAAAAAAAAATATATATAGATTTCTTTGACGTCACACTATCTATTCCGGTTGGTTTACAGATACAATGTACATATTACCCTGAATAAAGCGATGTTTTATGCCTTTCTGTTACTCAAATAATCGACTGAACAGAATTAATAATGTTTAGGTTCACACGTCAATCTAAAGAATAAATACATATTTGTATAAATATATGAAATCTTATTAAATAAATGACAGCTGTGATCTGGTATCATTCAAAGTTGAAAGTGACCTCGACTAAAATTTTTATTCCAAGTCAAGTTCTTCGCTAACTGAATAAGTATGTTATAATTGTAATCGGGTTGTTTTTAGGTAACTCCAGTGTTTTAGATATCTGTGTCAAACCAAACATTTTTTAATTTGAACAGTTAAAACCACTTATAAACTTACTACACTCCCATCATACGGCTCTTCCGAACGCGGAGGACTCTGCAAAACGCAGAGCAGTGTTAAGATCACAGGGAAAAGCTGAGGTCTTTAATTTTCCTTCAAAGTCGCTCATAAAATGTTAAATTCAAATTTTTTTTAGATCAAAATCATAAAGGAATGATTAAGCTTTCAAATGGAACAAAATTCTAATAAATTGCGAGAGAAATATTTCCGCTGTTAGTGTTTAAACATCAAAATCGTCGATAATATTTGCAAACAAAAAATTTAAGTAACAAATGTAACCGTTCAACGCCATTTCAACGCAATTATAAAGAATACAAATTTGTCAAAACCATAAATCTACATTTTATCCAATTTTTAAGTCATTATCTTATTTTTGTAATGAATTATTAGCGTTTAAAGGGAACAGGGTCGATAAAAATTGGATGCGAATGCGGAGCAAAAATTGTATTTGCTCTGCAGAACACGGAGCATGGACCAGTAGAACGCGGAGTCTTTACATACAACAAACATATCATTAAATAGACATATACCAATATTTACATTTGCAAAAATGTTTCCATATATGAACCTGTAGAATAGCGAAAACGTTCAATTCTGTATGAAGTTGTTCATGACGTCACAATGATCATAGCACGCGCTTGTCGCTTAGATAATTGTAAACATAAAATCTCGGTAATTTTAACAGCTCGGAACGATTTGTCTTTTCAAACGTAAATATATGTAATAAACAGCAATGTCAAAAAGTTCACTGGGATATGAAGTTGATTGGTACGTGATGAAATCTGCTGAGAAGCTCTTCGAGCTTCAAAGGATTTAATCACGTGACCAACCAACTTCATATCCCGGTGAACTCTTTGACACTGCTGTTATTGCTTAATCAAAGGAAAATATCAAAGAAATTGCATAAAAGCAATTATTAGTTTCTTTAAAACCATGAAAACCAAATCTTAAAAAAAAAACTCCATCATATCATCATAGTTTGTACATCCAACTTGGAGACAGGGTTGCGTTCAAGATCGTAGGAGTTAGCCTAGCCGCTAGTTCGTAGATTAATAGAATCATTCATTATTACGAGTGTGGGATAGTGAAATTCCACCGAGCCTCGTCCTATACAGTGAAAAATTTCACTATCCCAAACGAGTATATAATGAATGATTATTTTTCTTGCATTTTAAAATATACATTAAAAAACGATGTCTGACAACTTTTTGTCACGACGTTTTAAAGATTATTCTCGGTTTATCCCTCCGCGTGTTTCAAATAGTGCAAGTCAAAATGAAAGCATACGACAGTTTTTTTTCAATAAAAAATGGTAAATTGTAATTAATTAAGCAAACCAATTACGTAAAGGATAATCTCTATTCATCATTTTGCATTTCCCTACAGCAGACAACATTTGTTTACGTTCTAAAGCGGCGTAGTAATACACAGTGTAAGACAGAACAAATCTCACACTCTTGTCTCACACTGGACAAACGGATCTCACACCGGTGATAATGCGAGAAATCTAGGTATATTGAACGGACTGCTAGTTTAACCGCTAGGTCTCTGATTTGAAATTAGACTAAATACTTATTACATCGACATAAATTGTTAATTTCAAGCGGAAATTTACATGTTAAAATTCACAATAACTTATAGAATGAACAAAATATCACAAGATATGATAGATTCCATGTTTGTTACAATGTGTTTACTAAGGTAACCATCTTGAATATGATGCTAAGCATTAAAAGTTTAGGCTGCGAATATCTACGTAGTGGGTAGGCTAGCATATCGTTCAACAGCGTGGCTGCTATGTAGCCCTACGAACATGAAGCAGCTTGATCTTGAATGCAGCCTAGTTATATCATTACATGTACATGCATATCTACGGTTTTATTATATCTTTGTAATGTCAATTTCGACTTTAACCATTTTATTTTCCATTTGCACTATTACCCAATATCTAAATGTATTAAAACAATTCAAATAATCACACATCCCTTTATTGATAAGTTTTGTTTTAATTGTGATTTAAAAACTTTCTCAAGTTTTAAATGCCCTTTGAAATCTATAAATAAAATTATAATTAGTTTCTCTTTCTTTGGCGTATAAATTAATTTTGCGCTGTTTTGAATTCTAATGTACACTAAATCATCACTAAATGCGGTGCACTTCTGATCTTTAACAATCTGTGAAGGATTAACATCTACGTGTATTTTTGTTTGGTAAATAAGTTTTCCGTTGTTTTGGTTCAACCGAAGTTGTATATATTTCAGAAGTTCGTTTCCATGGTTTCCGATGCAGTGGTCTATTATGCCTTTTACATTTTTTTTTTAGGAAATAATAAAATGCAAACCGCTGCATCTATTTTATGTGCTACAATAGAAAAAATTACACGTTTAGATATATATTTGTTCAATGATATCTGGGCACTACAATTGATTAAAAATACCGATTTGGTCCATCTCAATAAAAAAGTCGCATTTTGTACAAATTGTTGTTTATGGGAACTGTTTGATAGAAAGGACAGGCAAAACACTTAAATTTGGATATTTTAAACAAAACTTTCCTCCGCGTTCAGTCAATTCCATATCAACATATTCCTCAAGTTCAGCAGAACCAACATCCGCGTTCTTACGACCCAATTTTTATCGACCCTGTTCCTTTTAAACGCAAATAACTCATTACAAAGTTAAGTTAATGACTTGAAAATTGGATAGAATGCAGATTTATGGCTTTTACAGATTGTATTCTTTAAAATTGCGTTGAAATGACGTTGTACTGTTAAATTTGTTACTGATTTTTTTGTTTACAAAAATTATCGACGATTTTGATTTTTAAACACAAACAGCGGAAAAATTTCTCTCTCGATTTGATAGAATTTTGAACCATTTGAAAGCTTAATTATCCCTTTATGATTTTGATCTAAAAGAAATTTGAATTAAACATTTTATGATCGAGTTTGAAGGAAAAATAAAGACCTTAGCTAAAAGTTAGCTTTTCCGTGTGATCTTAACACTGCTCCGCGTTCTGCAGAGTCCTCGCGTTTGTAAGAGCCGTATGATGGGGGTGTACTATAGAGGCCAAAATATTTATACCTTTGCACGTTTGTTTTCCTACAGTGAGCTTCAGCTCACAATGTCCAAAAATTCAACAGCCAAAATTTAACACCATGAAGCATGATCTCATAATTTATTAAAATATGCATCAAAATACATCATGTTAGGTTATAATTTAAGCAAATCAATTGATTATCATTAAATCATAAAAAAAATATTAATTTTTTACAGAAAATATAAAAAAAAATATTACATTTTTTCTTGCCACGACCTTCCAAAAAAAAAAAAAAATCACAAAATTGCATATTTTTGAAAAAAGTATAAAAAAATACGCAGTTTACATACATTTTTAAAAAAATATGTATAAAAAATTGAAATGTACCAAAAAGACACAATCTAACAGTCACTAAAATTGATATACTTGATGAAACTGTATTATACATATAAAATTATAATCTAGACTGCCAAAAGACACATAGAATTGAGTGCAGTAGTACCCCCCCCCCCTTTCTGTCAAATGCTTCCTATCCCAGTTTTTATATAACATATTTATCTGTAGAATAAACACCAATCAGTGATATATAGTTTTAATTAATGTTCAAGCTACACAAGTATTTACTTATCCTCTCCTTGTCCCGGAGGACACATGAGGTCGTCAAGCTACAGTGTAATTTTTGGAAAAGAATTCATATGATACGTACAATAATATTATACACTCATTTGCCATGTTTACATTTCGCTGCTTTCCTTGCTTTTTCTAATCCCTCTAAACGACGGAGATGCGATATTTTAACAAATTCCCCACTTTTTGACCAAACCATTACCATTCTAAAACACTTGTTGTGCGCCAAAATTATAACCGGAAATTTAACACGGCGTGAAAAAAAGAACCAGATCCGAAAGACAGTGGAAATACCTTTAAATACATTCTCTAAAGTCGTAATTACCATGTCGAAAAAATGATGGCAGGTACTTGGCATCTGTTGACAAGTTACACAACTACGCTGAGGATTTCAACAAACATGCTCCGTTTTACGTTGGTTTGTAATTTAGTGAAAAGTCGAAGGGAAAAGAACGATCTCAAATCGATATTGTTTCAAAGTACCCAGAAATTGTCATTAAAAGCGAATGTCATGATTTGTTATATAATACTGATGCTATGTTAATAAAACAAACCGGAATAGATGGTATGACGCCATAGATTAAAGTTCAATGACAGCTCCCGTAGCGGCGGGAAATTTAAATTAATCGATCAATTTTCTTTATTCATTCATTGTTCCGGGGTTTTAAATGAAAATAAAAACGATTTACAATTATAATAGATTACAGTTAATGGATTTATTGTACAACATATTTTTAGTTTCCTTCCCCTTTAAAAGTTAACACAATAATAAACATTTTGGTAATGTCTAGATTAATATAGGAAAACACTTATAAAGTAAATATATGTAATTAATATTACAGTTGAAAGAAGAATTTATGTACATAATTGTTTACTTTACAAAATATTTGTTTGATTTTCTTTCTAATTTTAGTGTGGCTTTGTCACCACTAAAAACTTAGTACTTTTCAAAGTTTGATATTTACAGTGTTAAAGTGAATTTTGGCTGACCATTGGTGATACCTTAGTTAAATAGATATGGTGACGCACAAATTGATGATTTACTAAAAATCGAATTTTTACACGATGTCTTCAAATTTTAGATATCATATGAAAATATAAACGTTTGAAAAATTACGGTATTCAAAAAGTAACAAATCCGATCAAAGAGGGAAAATTTGAATTATTTGTTAAACTAACACATAAATATTGTTTTCTCTTCCGCTTCATAGTCACGAATGCGCAGGGGAATGTAAATACTGTAGCATGGCATATATCAAGTGCAATCGACCTCTCAGTGAAACCCGATGCCTGGAAGAACTATTATCATTTATATATTTATGTATATGAACTCTCGTTGAATCCATATTTCATACTACAGAAATCGAATATATTCAAATTTCAATACTTTTCTTAGTGTGTGAATCCCACTTTAACTATTTAAAGTCAGCGATTGCAATCAGGTGACACTTAAATCAATGTCCAAAACAACACAGGTTTGTTTATATGTGTAATTCCAGATAAGTTTTAACAACTTTTAAACTGGTAGATAATTCATAATGCGTGAAACTTCTCGTATGGTGAAATTTCATGTATATCTTTTTGTTTTTTCGTTGTTATAATCAAAAAGTAAAATATCTTTTTTGAGTCATTGTGTCATTTTAATCATTGCAACATTAAAATTTGATGGAAACGTAAATTAAAAAAAAACCTTTATGTGATTATATATAGAGTTTTACTAAACAGTAACATAAAAATACGTCAACAGAGTAGTTGCTCTTGGTTTTTCTTATATTTTTCTTTTCCGCATTAAGCTTATGATAAGGAATTTTCTCTCCTTAATATTATACTATTGAAAATGCAATAACCTTACTGCTGTTGAGGCCATATTACCCGTGTGGATCACAATTTTCCATCTGCCAGTCATTAAATAGAATCAAATATTTTGAAATCTTTAATTTACCTGACAAATTGTATTTCTTTATCCTTAATTTCACTATGAATTTGTTTTTGAACAAACTATTTTCTTTCATAAGTTCATTTTGCATAATCGTTATATTAGTATAAATTCTAAGCAGTGTTGCATTATGCTTCTGAATTTGAGCGTTAAGCCATTGACGTTTTCTTATTAAAAAAACAAATAATGGATAGAATTAAAATGGTGTCTGTTTTTGTAATTGTAGGAAATCAGATATGCAAAAGAAGAAGAGACGAAGAAAACATTGAAGAAACCGAGCTTGTATCCTTAATTCAAGGACCAAAAAGTATGATTTAATGAATATTACTAAAGTCGTTAAATGCTTCATTACTTAAGGTAGTACAAAACAGTATCCGAAAAACAAACACTTCGGAAATCCTCGCGCAAGTCAAACGTTTACGAGAAACAAATAAATGACGTACGTCACGTTCTAAGTGTCTTATTATGACGTCACGCTGTGCAAGAACTGTTCAAATAATACTTTGTAACAAAGTGGGGGAGGGACTGGTTTAAACTTCTTTTTAAAAATATCTAGTGTTGGAATTGTTTTGGTATTTACATAATATTATCTACATATTCCAACAATTTATATGATAGTTTTTCGTGGAATTTGAATGATAGGAATTTAAATAAAAACGGTATTTAGTATGGCGAATTGCTCCAAAATAGGGCCTTCTTGCATATACTTTGGACTGATTTTATTGGTACAAAAAATTATCAAAGTCAATGATTATTATTTTTTTAAAGTTTAACGTGTCTTAGTTTCTTTGTTAATAGATATTTGCCCCCCCCCCCCCCCAAAAAAAAATATGTTGACAATTTTTTTCTTTTTAATCATGTATCCTGATGAGCCTAGCCCTTTTCTAACAGGGTATCGGAAGCCATAGTTGTGACCTAGATTACAAGAAAACTAATAGTGGAATTTTTTTAAAACTTTGTATATGTACACAGTTTAATATGATTAACATTTGGTGCAATTTAAAAAAAAAATGAATTATGGGAAAAATTTTCGCTATCTGTTTTGTACTACCTTAACTAAATTGAAAGAGATAATTATTAACTTTAAATGTAAAAGAAATAACCTGTCATAAAACAAAAAGACATTGCATTTACAGGTCAATATACTGCTACTATTTCATGTACCAGATAGGAAACAAGAACTACAATATAACAAAACTAACCAAAAAAATATCAAAGCCTGTAAAAAGAAACAAAGTCCATGACCAGTTGTAAATACAAGTGAATTTATAAATCTTTTTGTTTCAACATTGTTTCCATTTCGCCAAGAAAGAAAAACTCCATGAGCTATGAGCTATTACAGTTAACAAAATCCAAAACGTTAGAAATAATAACTCTTTTAAATGAAAATTAAAAGCAGTACTAGCAAACCTTGTAAAGAAAACCAAACTTGTTTTATTTAAAGAATGTTTTTATAGAATTAAATTAGTTTATAAAATTCAAAATGTAATAATATACGCACTTAGAAAATGATTACTAGTACTAGGTCATTTAATACTTATCGACGAGAGAATTTGACACAATATACTTAGAGAATATAATCGATTATATTGTCTAAAACAATCATGTTTTGTAAAATGGATTTTTATTCGATATATATATATATATATATATATATATATATATATATATATATATATATATATATATATATATATATATTCAGAATAGCTATAGACAATTTGACCCTATTTACCATATATATTTATTTGATCAATAGGATATTGTCTCTTCCAATATGTTGATGACATTTCCCTCATTAAGGTCTTGCGTTTCCAAGGGAAGACCTTGTACTGATTCTGTTTGAAATTCTTCATTATTTTTATTCTGCTTTTTCTTTTAGACTTCTTTAAAATCTTAATAGCTTGCTTGTTTGTCATCCGATTTTAATTAAGGTCTTCCGTTTCCAACGGAAGACCTTTATATTATTGTGCAGATTAAGATTATTCTTATTTTTCTTTTTTTTTTTTCTTCCTAGACGCGAACTTTGAGGCTTCATATCTTGCTCATTTCTAAACGGTTTTGGCTCAAATTTTCAGGGCTTATAGACTTTTCAAAACACTATCTAAACCATTTCATAAATTTTAAAAATCCTCTTCCGTTAACGAGTTATTCCCCTTTTTAAAAAATTTAGGGCCTTTCGTTTCCAGACAAAGGCTCCGAGACTATGATAGCAGGGAATGGGAATCCAACGAATTTGAATAACAGAGACATTGAAGTTTTGCACATCGGTTTTTGTTTTTGGATTACTTTCTTTATTTAGAAAAAGGTAGGGGGTAAAAAAACAGGGTTCCAAAAAGTGCGAAAATTTAGACATATTTTCCTTTGTATCTTTTAAACAAAAAATATTTTGTTAAGACACATAGAATAAAAGTTGTGCAAAATGTCAAGGACTTTCATTTGACACCAATAAAAAAGGGCTAGCCCCTTAAATTAAGGGCCAAGGGCCCTTAAAAGGTTTTGCTAAATAACTAAAAAACGGCTAGGATTTTGATATAGCTGTCGCTGGAAAAGTTGTTTGTTGGGATCCTATAAATGTCGTTACAATGTTATTTTGTTGGTGAGTTGTGTAGTATGAGTGTAAAAAGTTTTACATGTTAACATGTACCTGTGTTTACTTGGCAAGTTAACGAAAGTCATTGTGCGTACAACTGACATTAAGTTACGACAGACAGTATGCCTGTTTAAAAAGGAGGCTTTAATTCATAAGAAAAAAATATTTTTTTTTTAGGATACATGCTTTTATGTGAGGAGTTTAATTCATCTTCGTAAATTCTGCACAATCCTAAAAAAACGAGAAACAGAAAATATAAACATTCTTTTTCTTTTCTAGTAAATCACACAAACTACCGGAAAAAAATAAATCTATGTGATACATTTTAGTTATCATGCTGCGTGCATTTAAAATATATCTGGAATCAGAGCTGTGTGTGTGAACCATTACGTAAGCTATCCCTCGCTTGCGGCCGAGAAAGTCGGTCGCCATGGTCGCGGCTGGACTACCTAGCGGTCAGCGGTTATCTAATACACCGGAGTCACGTCTCTAAATTTATGAGTTCATTTAGCCGAAAACAAGAATTGTTTTAATTTTGATCACACATAGACGTTTATTCTTCTCAAATTGAATTAAATGATAGAGTGTCAATTAAGAAAACGTTCTGTTAATTAATAAAAAAAAATGTCATTCTCAATCGGAAGTAATATCAGGCATAGATCAATTGTGGGTTTTAAGTAAAACAAAATAATAACTTCTATTTGGCAGATTTTAGTCATTATTATACTGCAAACATTTCAAATCTTCCTGGGTTCTGTGCTGTGTGTGTTGTAACTTTACGTAACCTATTCCTCGCCCGCGGCCGAGGAGATCGGCCGCGGGTGCATTACCAAGCGGTCAGCGGTTATCTAATACACCAGATTCGCGTCTTTCAGGTGCTTGTTTTGAGTTTATAAAGCCGCAAATACAGGAACTGTTTTAATTTTAAGTTATTAATGTTTTATTTAAAATGTAAATTAAGAAGTCATTCTGAAAATTATAAAATCCGATATTATTCCTAATCCAAAACATCGTCAGACATAAATCAATGGTGGGTTTGTAAGTATAAAATGTTCCAAGAACTGTACTAATAATGTTTTAGATCAACAACAAAAAACACAAAGATTACCCCTTTAAATGATGATCATCCCTCGCACGCTCGCACATGGCCGAGAAGATCGCGCGCGAGGGGACATCTACATGTACCTTATCACACGTGTATGTTTATTGATATTTTGTACGAACACAAAACTATTTGTTTATTTTATTTTCATTTATATTGGTTTTAGATGAAAGATGAATTTATCTCCCTTATTCAGTTGATTTAGCGTTGATTTAAACGTTAGGGCGAAAAACCTTATAAAAACCTCTCATTAATTGAATAAAAGTAATCTATCAATTCGATTCTAAATATGCAAGGCCGATTGTATAAATAAAAGATTAAATATAATAAAACTCCGAGATATTTACCGGCATATGTAAAATTAATATGAACACCGCTCGTAAATAGGCACCGTCACACAGGTACCTGATATATAAACCCTTCGATTAGGTTACACCCGATTGCACACCTGAAACTCGTGGCCGACATGTAGTATTCCTTTCGTCGTCTTTGGATTTTATGCATTTATTTCTTAAACTATGTGCATATTCTGTTTGTAAATAATGAATTGACCAATTTATTTCATGTTAGTATTCTCTTATCTTGAAAAAAAGTGCGTAAAATTTTATAATTTCATCGCGACCGAGTAACACGGCGAGGCAAGATGTACGTCCACACAGGTGAGACCTCTACAGCGAAGTACTTTAGAACTCTTTAGAGGTCTGCCCCTTATATAAGGGTTATAGGGACAGCAGTGATGAAACAGAAATATGGCGGACAGTGCCTATTTACGAGCGGTGTTCAGCTTTAACTTAAGATTAATATACTGCATCGTCGGAACCTACGGGTTTTCTATCCGTTACACTGATTTCAAGCAATGTAACGGATGGAAAACCCGTGGGGTCCGACGATGAATCGACTGTAGTTACTCATGATCATTTCCGTTAATTATTGCTTAGACTTTTTACAGACTTTAACACTTTTAAGACAATATTCAAACTTTGCCTGGCCAACGAGTCATATATGCACATGGATATATGTATATATACTGGTGTAAGAATTAATAATAGACCAACGCAAATATTAAATAGTGTAGAAAGTAAAATAAGTTTTCTTAAGAGTTGTACCAAATTTTAGCAGGGTTTACATAGTAAAAAAAATCATTAATTTTCGAAGCGTTCTAGGAAGTTTAAAAACAAAGTCATCTCTGTGCTGCTCCGCCCCCCCCCCCGCCAGTGCTCGAGCTGAATTTTAAAAATTGGCGAACAAAAATCGAGAAAATCAATTTTTGGTGACTCCTTATCTCCTTATTTGCTAACGTTCTTCCTAATGTGTTTCACTTTGCAATCTGTGTGTTTATTCTGCCAGTCTGCGTGTTAATTCAATCACCCCGTGCGACCGAAAATCTCGTGTCCCTTTAAGACCGAGAAAATAAGCACCGCCTTCAAATTTACCTGGTCAGTGTAACCCTTGTTAATCAACTAAATCGAGGTCCCAGTTTGGATGTTAGAAAATGATTGGCATTTGTTTACTCGTCCTGTGTATACCATGCCCAGCGCTCGCGACGACGGTGCAATAAACTTTTTTCTTTTGATTTGATGCATACCGTGACGATAAATCGCTATCTTTTAGCACCTTAAACAAAAGAAATATTAAAAGATATGAATTAAAAATTTACTCGTACTTGGTTATGCGCTGATCACCTATAGTCTGTCAAAATCATGTGGTGCCGATCATGTATCCATGAAAGACGTCGTTTATCAATAAAGATGTTTGTGAATAATTGAGAATAAATAATTAAATGAAATCAAATATTGCGTTCACGATTTATATCGTTAGTTATCACATTTCTTTGAGAAATTCCACGAGCTGAAACCGGAAGAGAAACAAGTACAGACAGCTCTGGTGCATGCGCAGCTGGTAGAATTATTGTGCACTTTAATTTAGCAGCTGATCGGAAAAGATTTACAAGCATTGGTTGCAAAGTTGCATTAGTATTTGAGTACGGTGGGGTGATTGTATAATTCACAAAACATCAGGATATACCCGACAGAAACTTGTTCAATCAAACGAAAGATTTTGCACATGTCGCACGCGGTTTTTCATGCGTTTATATTCATTTCAACGAAGAACAATTTGTTTTATAAGTACATATAAATACGATTTTCTTTTTAAATAAACGGAAAAACTCTTTTGAGAGCACTTTAATACTCCGTGTATATTGACATGTAAACACAAGCGAGCGTGTTTCCCTCGGGTTTCACACCTCTTTCAATATAGGCTCCACCCCCACCTGAACTTACCTAAGGTAAACTGACCGGTTAAAAACCTCGGCCTTTAAGTTCACACAACCCTGGACACAGATAGCCATAGGTAATTTATGGATGCAGATCATCAATTGTTATGTAATTAAAATACACTTGGAAGTGAGCTATCACTGTAGTGGTCAATTGTTGAATATAAGTTTAAAGTTTTAAGTCAAAGATGTTAAATAATAATTATTTGTTCTCACGTTTAGAAGTTATGAAATACGTTATTCAATGCAGTCGGTCGCCATAGAAATCATCAGAGTACTGCAAGTGTTGACAGTTTCTTATTTCTTTAAAAGACCTTAGGACATAATTCACTTGACTTACAGACTAGCGACACAGTTGCCTCCCAAAAATGTATGCACTTCTCAAAGTTACAATTAAATGGTATATATATGTGTTGTTCAACGGATTTTATTAATTGTTGTAAATGTTAAAGTAAGAGAAATCGTATTTTCTGGAGGTTGACATTATGTAGAACTCTTCTGTTTAAAAAACAAAAACAAATTGTTTTGACGTCACACCATCTCTTTTGGTTTGGTTTAAATATACAATGAACACAGTGCTCTGAACAAAACCCTGGTTTATGCCTTTCTGTTACTCAAGTAAAAAACTGAACAAAATTGATTACTTTTAGGTTCACACGTCACATGTTAATACATGTATGCATAAATATATGATTTTTATCAAATAAATGACATTGTATCTTTAAAAAATTCCAAAATATTATAACTAAAACATGTATATGTGACATGATAGAAAAAAAATCATTATTGTAAACCAGAGGTCTCTCTTCCTGTCACACAAAAGTGACAAAAAGGATTTTTGATTCAGTTGGAGTTCTGCCCCCACCCCTGCCAACATTTTCTGAAATTTACATTTATAGAAAATTAAATTTTGGGATATTGACACCCCCACCCCCACACACTTTCTAGATGAGCGCTCAAGGCAAAAAAAAAATATTGGGATATTTAAAACAAAATCCTATTTGAAAAAAATGAAGTTAGAGATGCCTCACAACCCCTACCACTGCCGCAGATTATGATTTTGAAGATTTGTGAATTTCTTTTTCTTGCTTGTGAAGATTTCAGATAAATATGCTCATCCTTTTAAAAACAATACTGAGGCCTGTATGGCCAAACATTATACGGATAGTTATCCCTACCACTGAGCACCTCAGTCTCGTATACTAATAGCGCACCCTCAGATGGGAGAAGGCATTATTGTTTATTTACAACTGGTTTTCTTTTCAATCTCTAATTTTAACACTGCACTTTACATAAACTATTCCATGTTTTAGCGGTAGAGGTTTAAGTATGAATATAGGGAATCAAAATGTTTATGAAACATAACACTTTTTTCCATGCATCAGCGCAGTGGATTTTGTGTTTATTACACTATGATATAGGCGTACCAGTAGTTTAAATCCTGTCATCAGTTGTACATACATGTAAACGTATTTATCGATTTTCTGGTTGGAATAATTAAATACATGTACATATAAGAGATGTGTTTTAAGTTATCATAAATTGATATAACCGTGAAATAAGTTAAAAGGAGAGTTTGTCTGGTAGGAAAATAATACTTTGAAAGTGAGCCTCGTTTTCTGAACTTACTATTATCATATTGGCAATTTAGTTTAATGACAGCCCACCCTTTCCTCCTTACACTCAGGTATCAATAAGAGGTCACCTTTCTATGACCTTTAAATTTGCATACAATCTAAATATATACCCCTAGCTTATCACAGACATGCCTTTATCTGTTTTATGAGAAGTGTAACTCTTCAATACTATGCAGTCTGGAGGTTGCAGTAATATATAGAAAATAGGCATGAATTAATTTTTCTGTCTCCTTTTGAAGAGTTCAAATTGATTTTCTAAAGCCCTGATTGGTCAGAAGTTAAGGTAGTGTGAAGATGACCTCCTATCAATAACTGTCAGACCCTGACAAGTGTAAGAAGAAGAGGGGTGGTTTTATTAAGACTAAATGACAATCCTTTCTTGGCTTGCAATCTGATTAAAATTTCTATAGTCGCTATACGATGATTTGAAGAAACTCCACTTGAGGTCACCTCCTGGTGAACTTTGCTTTGACCAATGAAATCGTCGGTTCCATTCCTCAGTTACATGATTTGGAAGTTATGCCAATACATTCTTTAGATTCCCTAAGGGCGTCTAATATCAACTTATGCTCCATCTCTTACTTGCTGATACCGAAAGATTCACGAACATGTGGCATCATTTCGTCGTACAACTCCATTTTTGTTTGTAACCCGAAATTACCGTTTCTAACACTTGCTCTGATTGCTAGAATAACTCATGTATATTTATAAACAAACGTTCAACAGGGGGTGACCTCAAGAGGGGCTTCTTCAGATCCTCTTGTAGCGAAAATAGAAAAACAAGGAGGGGATCAAGGATATGATTTTAATCAGATTGTCTCGACTTGAAGCTGTAACGGAAGACCTTCTCGTTGCTTGCAACGAGCTCGGCTCTAGTTCAGGATCTATTTGAAATGTTAATAGCTCGCTATAGCACAAAGCATTTTAAAATCGGTACTTTCGGTTTCGAGTTATTCCCCTTTTAATAGTTTTTGACTTGGTAACTTGTACCCGCAAAGGCTTCGAGTTGATCCGTAGCAGGTAGTTTTAAATTAAACATCTTTAATGTAGACATATTAAACGTTGTCCTCCCAGTTTTATTTGTTTTATTAACCCACGTATACTACTTAAAAAATTAAATCGAAGTATATGTTTCAAAAAATGCTAATTTGGTCATATTTTTTGCTCCATGACTTTTTAGTTATAAATATTTTCTAAACACATATAGAACAAAAGTTGTGCAAAATTTTAAGGACTTTCATTTGAATCCATATAAAGGGGCTGACCCCTTACATTAGGGGTCTAGATCCCTTAAAAGTATTTGGTTTATAACTCTTGAACGGTAAATTTTTCGATGTAGGCGTCGCTGCAAAAAATGTTGTTTGTCATCTTATTAATCTCATAAAACTGTTTTTGTGCTCGGGTATTGCATACTATGAGGGTAAAAACTAATACGTGTAGACCAGTACTCGCGGCGATTTAGTAAAGTTAACAAAAGTCTTTGTGCGTACAACTGACAAAGTTACCATAGAAAGTGTACCGGTTTATACGGAATGCCTTAATTGATAAGAAAAAGATTTTTTTTAAAGTATGTATGCATTTATTTGAGACCTTTAAGTCATTTTTGTTAAGTTCTTATTGTAAACAATCCTTTAAAAACGAGAAACAAAAAAATATAAACCTTCTTTTTCTTTTTAGTAAAAAACAAATTACGGATTGAAAAAAAGAACTTCTATGTAATACATTTTAGTTATTATACTGCATGCACTTGAAATCTATCTGGGACCTGAGCAGCGTATGTGTACCATTACGTAACCTTTCCTCGCCCGCGGCCGAGGAGATCGATCGCGGCTTCCACTATCTAGCTGTCAACGGTATTTACCACACAATATTCGCGTCTTGTACATATGGGTTTATTTAGCCGCAAACACATATAATTATTATTAATTTTGAATACATATAAGGTTTCTTCTTAAATTGGATGAAACAATAGTGTTAATTAATAAATCGTTCTGTTAATTTATAAAATCAATGCCATTCCAAATCTGAAGCATAATCAGACATAGATCAAATGTGGGTCTTTAAAAAAAACCCACTTCTATTTAATACATTTTAGTCATTATACTGCAAGCATTTCAAATCTTCTTGGTTTCTGAGCGTAATCCATCCCTCGTCAGCGGACGTGGATATCGGTCGCGGCTGGACTACCTAGCGATCAGCAGTTATCTAATACACACGATTTGCGTCTTACATACATAAATTTATTTAGCAGCAAACACAAGAACTGTTTAAAGTTAATGCCATACAAGTTTCTTTATCTTAAATTAGTTTAATAAACGATATAGAGTTTAAGATAAAAAAATCGTTCTGAAAATTAATAAAAGCGGTGTTATTTAAAATCAGAAGCATCGTCAGACATAGATCAATGGTGGATTTGTAAATTTAAAATATTTTAAAAACTGTACAAATAATGTTTAAGATCAACACAAAAACCCCTCGAAACCTTTAAATGATGATCATCCCTCGCACATGGCTGAGGGGATCCCGCGCGAGTGGACAAGTGATCCGCGGTAGCTTCTTGTGCTTCTACCTTATCACACGTGCAAGTTTATTGATAATTTGTATGAGCACCACTACTAAATTGTTTGTTTTATTTTCAATTAAACTATATTGGTTTAAGATGAAACGATAAATTTTCTTACTTGTACAATTGATTTAGCATTGGGTTAAACGATGGTGCATAAAATCAGATAGAAACTTGACCATCAATGGAATAACAGTAAGCCATCATTCTGAATCTAAAAATGCAATGCCAATTGTATATTTAAAAGATTAAATACAGTACAACGCCGAGATTTGGACCGGTTTATGTAAAATCAACCTGTGTTTTAACTTAAGATTATTATACCTATCCATGATTATTTCTGTTTATTAATGCTGAAACTTTTTATAGACTACAACACTTTTGAGACATTGTTCCAACCTTGCCTGATCATCCAGTGTTATATGTATATATTTACTAGTGTGGGAATTAATATTCGAACAACACAAAATAGTGTAGATAGGAAAAGAAGTTTTCTTATGAGTTATACAAAAAATTAGCAGGTTGTACAAAGTAAAAGTGAATTCAAAATAATCAAACATTCGCCACGTGTTCAACGTTCAAATAAAATCAAATTAAAATCAAAGTTCCGTGTTACAATCATACATGTATGCGGTAGGTGCTGGCACGATAAAAGAATCATAATTGAGGGATTCAGTGATTATTTTTAAGAATATTCACATGAATATGTAAACAAACTTTGTTTTGATTTAACGGCCGCTTGATCACTTTGTAGTTTTTCTGTATGGTAGTTTGTTTCATTGTAAAAACAAACTCATTATTATGCTGCCCCCTCCCCCTCCCCATCCACATTGCTCGAACTAAATTTTTTATTCGAAGCTGGCGAACAGAAATCGAAAATTCAGATGTGGCGAAAATCACTTTTTGGCGATTCCTTATTGGTAAAAGTTACTTATAATGTGTTTCACTTTGCAATCTGTTTGTTTGTTAGCCATAGGCCAGTCTGTGTTAATTCAATCACCCCGTGCGACAGAAAATTAAATATCGTGTCGCTTAAGTGCACACAGCCTTGGACATAGATAGCCCCAGGCAATTTATGGTGCAGGTCATTAATTGTTATGTAATTGAAAAACACTTGGAATGGTGCTTTTACTGCAGTGGTCAATTGTTACAATATAAATTTAAACTTGTAAGTCTAAATAATTATTTGTTCTCATGTTCAGAAGTTATGAAATACGTTATGCAATGCAGTCGGTCGCCATAGAAATCCTCAGAGTACTGCAAGTGTCGACATTTTTTTATTTATTTCTTTGAAAGACCTTGGAACATCTTTCACTTGACTTATAGACTAGCGACATATTTGTCAACTTATACCTATATTCACCAGAAAACAAATACAAACATTGCATATAAACGCAAAATTTGGGATTACAAGCATGCAGATATGGAACTTTTAAACAAACTCATACTTGAATGTGATTGGTGTAGAATCATTGATGACACAGATAACATAGATAAAGCCACAACAAGTTTTACTAACAAACTCCTTTTTTTTATTCATCAATGCATACCTGAAAAAACTAACTATAAGGCCGAATGATAAACCATGGATGGATTCTCTTCTTAGAAAAACCTTGCGAGTTCGTAATAGGTTAAGAAAAAAGGCACAAAAAACAAGAAGAGAATCTGATTGGGTTATTTTTCGGAGAATAAGGAACAAGGTTAATAACATGAAGAAACATGCGATTGCAAACTACTATGGCAATATAGACTCTCATCTTAAGGATGCTAGCTTAAACAATCAAAAATTATACTGGAAATTATTGAAAGATTGTGTCCACACTAAACTAACACACGACATCCCACCTATAAGGTATACCATGGACAATGGTAAGGAGGGTTATGCATTTTCAGACACTGATAAGATTGAATTACTTAACAATTACTTTACATCTATTACTTTCTTAGATGACAGCAACCATGACCTTCCAACTATAAAGGGGTGTAGACTTAATAACTCTTTTTCAGAAATAAGAATACAAGAGCATGAGATTACAGATATCATATCTATCATTCCAGTTAATAAGGCAGTTGGTCCTGATTGCATCAGACACAAAATGTTAAAATCATGTAAAGATACCATCTCAAAACCACTTTGCATATTATTTAACAAATCATTATCACTCAAAATTTTTCCAGAATGTTGGAAATTAGCACATGTTCTTCCATTATTTAAGAAGGATGACCCTTCTATCACTTCAACTATAGGCCAGTTTCTCTTTTGTCTTGTATAAGCAAAATTTTTGAAAGAATTATTTTCAAACATGTATACAATCATTTACATTCGCAGAATCTCTTTTACAAATATCAAGCAGGTTTTTTACGGGGTCATTCTACAATGTATCAACTATTAGAAATATACCACTCGATTGTTAAAAGTATTGATGAAGGCAAATTTTGTTGTATGGTGTTTTGCGATCTTTCAAAAGCGTTTGATCGAGTATGGCACAAAGGTCTAATTTACAAATTAAATATGTATGGAATTAGTGGAAACATGCTGGATTGGTTTGAGAGTTATTTAAGCAACAGAACACAAAAAGTTATGTATAGAAATATTTTTCTTCAGTAGGCCATATTAAAGCTGGTGTTCCTCAGGGCTCAGTACTTGGGCCATTATTATTTTTATTGTATGTAAATGATGTAGCTGAAAATATGATATCTGTATGTAGATTATATGCTGATGACAACTCTTTACAACAATGTTCAGTTAATATTAATCTTATTGAACAAAATCTTAATCATAACCTCAGAATATTAGATGAATGGTAAAAAAAATGGTTGTTGAAATTCAATCCACAGAAAACCAAAGCTGTATTTTTCCATTTGAAAAATGTACATCATTTTCCTAATTTATTTTTTGAAAATTATCATTTGGAATATGTTACTGAACACAAACATCTTGGTATACAATTATCTTCAAACTTAAGTTGGTCAGAACATATTGAATAACATTGTTGAAAAAGCTTACAAAAAACTGGGGTTACTTAAAAAGCTAAACTTTACTGTTTCAAGGGATATTCTATCACAAATGCATGTATCTTTTATTAGACTACAATTGGAATATGCTGCCGAAGTATGGGCTGGTTGCACACAGATGGACATAGAAAAATTGGAAAAGGTTCAATTAAATGCCGCAAGAATAGTAACTGGGCTCACAAGTTTTGCTTCAAGAAACTCAATTTATTTTGAAACATGTTGGGAACCTTTGGAACACAGAAGAAATAGAGCTAAATTAATAACTATGTACAAAATGCACAATAACTTAGTACCTACTTACATACAAAACATTGTACCATATACAGTGTTTCAAGGTACACAACTAAAAACTCTCTGGATTATTCTGTTCCAAAATTTAGATTAGAACTATTTAATAAATCATTTATTCCTGATACTGTCAGAAGATGGAATGTCCTAAGTCTTAATACAAGGGAGGCAACCTCTATTAAAATATTCAAAAAATGTTTATACAATGATAAGGTAAAGCCTCAGAAACATCTTTCATTGGGAAAAAGATTTTTAAACATAACACATACACGTTTGAGACACAACTGTATTTTAAATTATGACTTATTCCGCTGTGACTTAATAGCCAGTCCAAACTGTTCGTGTGGCTTACCAGAAGATGCATACCATTTGTTTTTTTGTCTGTAAAAAGTATACAAGAGCTCGGAATTCTCTAATGAATAAGCTACTGACATTACGTTATGTACACGTTATAGATGCACATTTACTGTTATGGGGGGATGATTTTTTGACACATACACAAAACACTGAAATTTTCAAGACGGTACAAATTTTTTTGAGTGAATGTGGTCGTTTTTCAAAAAATGTCTGAATTTATAAGGTGATATTATATATGTAGCAGATTGTTTATTCATGTATATTTATGTGTATTCATATATAACGTTATTACTGGCAATATTTATAAAATTTCATTACTAGGAGAAGACTATCTAAGTTTTAGAACTTGTGTCTTATCCTTTTGATTTATTCAATAAAATATGTTCAATTCAATTAAATTCACATATTTGCCTCCCAAAAATATATGCACTTCTCAAAGTTACACTTAAGTGATATACATATGTGTTCTTCAAGGGATTTATTTATTGTTATATGCACATTATATACATTTAAAAAAACAATTTTTATTGAAGCTGTGTAGTATAAGGTTGTAATGCGCTTTAACCGACTTAAAACCCAGCAGAATATTTTATTTTTACATTTGGCTTAAAAATTGTGAATATGGGAGATTGTAAAGGATGACTGCACTTAAGGACATGCGATATTTGCGAGAAAATAAACTTTTAAACGAAGATTTTTTCTTTCAATTGCAGAAATGGTCAACATCTTAACTGCAACTTTACGTAATTGCGTTAAATAAAAGTATGTGGTAACCTAGTACGAATTTGTTTTCATAGGCAGGGGTCATCACGATTTCTTGAATCTCCATACGATAATGAGGACGCCCACTTTTATACTGACTTCATACATAGTCAGCGCATGTTTGTCTATTGTTCTCCGTTCAACAGTAGTTGTATATTTGATTTATCAAAGTTATGTCAAAAGGAGATTAATAGACAAACATGCGCTCATGGTTTAAATGAGAAAAAACTGCTTCTTCTTACTTTCGCTTTCCCCGTTGTAACCAAGGGCTGATGCATGTTGAATATTATAATTCAACACGTGATTCCTCACCTCGGGTAACTTTGTGAATACAAAATTCTATCACGTGACGTGTAAGGTAGCATGTTTTGTGCTAACTAGGACAATGTTTTCGAACACATTAAGGTGTCATGCATTGATTCAAAGTCTTCTGTACTTACATGGGCGTGGTCTTATAGTTGAAACCATAGTTAATAGTATACTTGTACCATATAGATTAGATTGGATTATGATGAAAGAGTGATCACATAAATTTTTATACATGGCATTGTTATTCATGCTAGTCTAATTTTAGTACCATTCTGATAATGTCAGTTCCACCTCTAATGCATATTTATATCAATCTTATGTTTGATCAAGGGCAGATAAGCGAAAATTCTCCTTTTTTCGAAAGTTATAAGGAGAAAAACATAGAATGAGTTTATTGTATCACAGTATACAATCTTAATTCATGTTGGAAATTGACTAGACTCTTTAGAAAAATAAACAAAAGTGATATTAGGATAAAAAATAAACGCAACAGAAGCGACCGAAAAAGGCCCAAAACCCGACGCTAAGTGCAGTCATCCTTTGTAGCAACTCTGAAATAATCAAGAACAGAAGAAATAAAGTCTGTGTGGCTTTCACTCAATCTTCATATCTATGTGCATGAGTCCAGAAATTTTTGTTTCATTATATAAAAAGTGGGGTTTTTTTCTCTCTCTAACTTAGAACTGTAGAAATTCAGTATCTTGGAAATCATTTAGTGATAAAAATGGACACATGTAAATGAGGAGAGTGCAAATGTACATACTACGAATAACTCAATACATGTATCTTTGAAAAGTTCAAATTAATATAACTAAAACAATTATATGTATATATGATATGATAGAAAGGTGAAACATATATCTCTTCGTGTCGCAATAAAGTGGCGAAAAGGATTTTTGAACCAGTGGGAGCTCTGCCCTCCGCCCCCGCCATTTTTTTTTGCAAATTTCCCAGAAATTTATATTTAGAAAATTGAATTTTGGGGCATTGCCACATACCCATCCTACACACACTGGTGAAGACAAAACGATATTGGCATATTAAAAACGAAATCATATTTAAAAAAAAAAGTTAGTTAGAGCTGCCTCACAACCCATACCACCACCGCGGATTACGATTTTAAAGATTTGAGAATTTTTTTCTCTTATTTGCTTGTCAATTTTTGATAAATATGCTCATCCTTCCAAAAACTATGCTGAGTGCCTGTCCAAACATTATACGGAAAGTATAATCCCACTGAGCAACTCTCGTATAGCGCGCTCTCAGGTGGCAGAAGGCGTCATCGTTTATTTACAATTTGTTGTCTTTTCAATCGTTCAATTTTAACATTGTACTTTACATAAACTATTACCTATGTCGCTTATAACGCGTGCTTTAATTGGTTAACAAGCCGGGTGTACCACCTGCTGAATCCGGGCGTAAAAAAGATGTGACGTCACAATGCACCTCTAGTTTACATCTTTGCGCAAAATAATATAACGTAAATAGTTTGTATCATGTCATCAGTTGTACATAAACGTATTTATCGTTTGATTTTCTGGTCGGAAAAATTAAATACATGTACATATACGATGTGTGTTTTTAAGTTATTATAAATTGATATAACCGTGAAGTAAATTAAACAAAAATTTGCCTGGTATGAAAATAATACTTTGAAAGTGAGCCTCGTTTTCGATTATTTGAACTTACTATTATCATATTGACAATCCAGTCTGATGGAACCACCCCCTTCTCCTTACACTCATCACGGTCTGATAGAAATCGATATGAGGTCATATTCACATGACCTCTACATTTGCATAGAATCTAAATATACCCCAAACTTATCACAGACATGCCTTTGTCTGTTTTATTAGAGGGGTAACTCTTCAGTACTCTGCAGTTTGGATGTTACATAGAAACAGACATGCATTTATTTCTTCTGTCTCCGTTTGAAGAGTTCAAATTGATTTTCTAAAGCCCTGATTTGTCAGAAATGAAGGTCGTGTGAAAATGGACTCATATCAATACCTGTCAAACCCTGACAAGTGTAAGGAGAAGGGGAATGGTTTTATTAAGACTAATTGGCAATCCCTTTTTGACTTGAAGCTTTAACGGAAGACCTTCTCGTTGCTTGCAACAAGCTCATCTCTAGTTGCCATTATTATACGGCATAATGAGCATTGGTTTTACAATAGATAAGCACAAAAGGAAATTTAGTGAAAAGTTTTGTATATAGCGTGTCAATACATTTGAATATAAATACCGATTTATAGCCTTATGCGCTTGTGTTATCAAACATTTTTTTCCAAAATTGATTTTAGAAATAATCTATGACTCAATATTACGAACAGCTTTGTTTTATTAACATGTAACTCCAAGCGAAAGCGGATTCACAACAATTCTAAAAAATATAAATTAAAGGCACTAAAGAGTACTTAATATTATTTTTAAATATATATCGATTATACATTTTGTTATATAATTGCAAGCATGGAATATTATACAATTATTGCTGGTTTTGAGATCTATGCAATGATTTGGCTACCCGAGAAGTACAGTATTTACCTCGCTTTAGGCTCAGTGAATACTGTACTTCTCGGGTAACCAAATTATCGTATCACAGCGACGAGTTGATACAGACATGTCAAATTCAATGTAATTAAGTGAAGATTTTAGTTTGAAGCCATAGCCAAAATAATTGAATAACGCGATTGTTCATTAGACGATCTAGGTAGAGAAAATCAAATGTTATATTGACCTCCTAAGTCACGTGCAGGTGAATATAACTTTTTTTAGCTCACCTGAGCTGAAAGCTCAAGTGGGCTTTTCTGATCACATTTTGCCCGTCGTCCGTCTGTCCGTCTGTCCGTCCGTCCGTAAACTTTTAAGATTTTGAACTATTTCTCTAAAATCTCTTGGCCAATTTCAACCAAATTTAGCACAAATCATCCTTATGGGAAGGTGAATAAAAATAAGAGAAATGAAACACCGATCTTTATTCAAAGCGGAGAAAACCTCGAAACTGTAAAAAAGGGGGTGCATTTTCAAAAAAATGTTCTTCTCAAGAACTACTAAGTCAAATTCAACGTAATTTAGCATAAATAATCCTTATGGAAAGAATAACATATTTTGCAAAAATTATTGGCTAATTCTGTTTCAAATTTGAGTAATTTACGAAAATAATAATAAAGTGGGAAGTCAATCAGTTTATAACTTCGGGTTAGGTATTTCATATATCGAAAACCATATTCTTTGTTTGAAGCAGCCATGTTGGATGCATGATAAACGGGTCAATCTTACAGAGTTGAATTTGCTTGCTGTGCAACAGTTTACGTGCGAAGGGAATATTTGAAACATGCAAAATATATGTGTGCCGATTTTGTGAAGTAAATTAAAGTTAAATATTTCAATGCGTTTACATTTTGACGTATGACGGTGGTTTTATCTTGTTTTGATTTTCGTTTCATTTTCGCTATTTATGCTTTTTAACTTTAGGAAACTATCGCCTGTATTTTGGAATTTTTACTTATGAAATCAAACATAGACTTCGAGAAGCCAGACAGCTGATTGTTTACCTCCGTAAAATGAGCAAAATCTGATGCACTTACAACATATTAAAAAATACTATATCTCTACTAGTAATTCGGTACGATCTCTACGTAATGGTTGATTAATGCAACGTGTTTTGTTGAGATGTTTAACATTTTCTAGTCTAAACGGAGATTATTTACGCTGATAGAAATATATAGGTATATATGTGATTCATTTTGAATAAAAAATTGTGCTCTTCCTTTGTTTTAGTGCATTTTTCCTTTGTTTTAATTATTTACAATTTTCTATTTACTAACCGTATCTGAGAGTCAAGCTTCGAGTTATAAGCATGATACATAGCTTTGTTCGAAATGCTATGTTTGTACACAGAGCTGAGGTCATGCTTTAGTTTGTTTATACTTCAAATGCTGAATAGGAAATACCAAGTTTAAAAATCTTAAGTTGAATGTAATAAACTCGTGTGAACAAAAACATGACTCAAACCAAGCTCTGTATTTTGTTTATAATTCTACGATTGTTAGACGCTGAAATTTTGTATGATCATTAGAAATGTCTTGCTTTAAACATTAAATACTTGTACAGAAAAATTAAAAGGATGATATGCTGTAACTACTTTCGGGTGCCCCTTCTTATACGATGAATTATATAAAACCACACCAATTTCGATAGTTTTTCAAACACAAGTAAATAAAAAAGACGTCTGTTAACACTTTTCATAGTTCTGACACATTATTAATATCATTTTGAGGATAAAAGCTTTATCCTTGTTCTTAAAAAAAGAATTTGCAGCGGAAAATCATCTTTGTTTGTAGCCATTTGTTACTTTTGAATAAAGATGAAAATAATGGATGGGCCTTAGTACAATAGAGCGATATGCCTGTCAATACATTGATTAAAATTTTTATAGCTCTTTAACATATCATGTGAAAACATTTTTCAGTTAAAGTTATTCATCAGTCAAGTGAGTGTATGAAACGTCATACGAATTTACGCCAGGTAAACGACAATCGTTTATAGTGGAGAAGACTAATTAAATTTTTCAATGTTTTTAATATGATGAATTGAGTGCATTGAGGTACCATTTTCTTTTACATATAGTAATTTTTAAAATAAAATACAATAACTAGTAAGTAGTTGAAGAAGAAAATGTACTTTAATGTATTTAGATCGCTTTATAAAGTGGTGGGGGGGGGGGGCAAAAATAAAGGGAACCGAAAGTTAACTGTGAACCCCTACCGAAAATTTAGTTATATATATTGCATATGATTTTATTTTCGGTAAAAATGGTATTCCATAAAGGTAAATTGAGAAAGATTAAGTATATGTAAAAATAAGTGTAAAATTTGGATATTTCTTATTGTTAATCTACCGAGGGGCCATATGGCACAATAGCCTTTGAACGCACATATAAAGCCAGTGTTGCTCAGGTGAGCGATATTGCCCATGGGCCTCTTGTTCTAGATAGTTAGATATCAGCCAATCAGAGAGCTAAGAACTAATTTATCATATGATTAAATATTTTATTGTATGTAAAATTTACAAATATAACATTTCTTTTTTTTTTAGTGCAAGACACAAACTCGAAATGCAAAGTACGCCAGTGTAGTAATTGTTCGAGTAATGCAGAGTTCATTTGTAAAACTTGTCCATGTTACCTCTGTTTTCCCTGTAAGGAGAAACATTTTTATGAGCTTGTAACTAAAGAACATGATATTTTAACTGCCTATGAAAAGAACTCCAAAGACAAACAAGTGATAAAAAATCCTAAAATATTTAGATTTTGCAAAAGGCGCAGATCACACACTCCAACGGCGTTGGAAAGAAAAAAAGAGCAAATCTGTGGAACCATAATCAATATAAGAAGAGAGGATATCTTCTACAGACGTGCAATGCTGACAAGAATCAAACCTGATTTCAAAGAATGTAAAAATGATTTCTCTATAATCCAATCAAAAATGCTTAAAAAGGCACAGAAACTGAAGTCTCACCTTGACGACTTGGTAATTCACAAAGGCATTAATACCATAAGATATGTGTATGAAACACGTCAACAGATAATAATCGACTTGAAAAATAGTGATGAAATTAAAGAGGAATTCGAGTACATATATGAAAACTCTTCAATGATGCCGCTTGTATTCCTCAATTTAAAACGAATCCCTCTGTCCCGAATAAATCGCAAAATTATTTTTTCAAGCAATGTGAAATTCTCAATAAATGATTCTATCAACAAGACGTATATAACTACTAATTTGTTTAGTTATCAAATAAAAGACAGAAGAAAACGAGGTGTACGAAATGATTTTCTGCTCGGTTTTGATAACTTTCCAACTAAACACGATTCTTTTATAGTAAAAAATGTTCGTCGCTGTGATCACATTTCCTTTTTGACATTAGATCGTGTGTGGGTTAGTGATAGAAGTGAACTTATAATGTCAAATACAAAAGGTGAGGCTATTTTTACTATTTATGACATATGTGATTTACGTTGTGGAATACACACTGTGAACAGAAACAATGAAGAATTGATTTATATAGATAAGGATTATAATATAATGAAACTGTTAGCAGATAAAAAAACAAAAGAAATTTTTGTTCAAAAACCAGATCATATATGGAGACCACAGTGTGTGTACTACTCAGCGTCCACTTTGGATCTAATGGTCGGGATGCACAGAAATGACAAACGAATAGGAAAGGTAGTCCGGTACAATCAAAGCGGAGAACTGACACAAACCATAAAGCATGACAACACAGAAAAGGAACTTTATAGTGAACCTCGCTATATAACGGAGAACAACAATGGGGACATTGTGGTGTCTGACTATGGTGTTGTAGTGGTGACAGATAGTAAAGGAAGACATCGTTTCTCCTACACAGGACAAAGACCAGGATCACTATTATCACCAAATGGAATTTGTACAGATGTGTTATCACAAATTATTATTTGCGAGGAACTGACCCACAGAGTTCAAGTGATAAATAAAAATGGTTTGTTCCTTTTAAATTTACACGGACTGGTCAGTCTTCGAAGCCTGAGCTATGATAGTATTACTCATCGCCTCTGGGTTGGTTCCGACGATGACGGTGAGGTGTGTGTTTTCACCTTTTTACTCAGAAACGATCCCGGTAAGTCTAATGAATTATCAGTTATAATTGAAACCTATCATAAATGTGTTGATATTATATAGAATAGAAGCATGATACATACATTTGCCCCGTTACTGATTGCATGTTGGCTTTTAAAAAGATAAGCATCTTAAGAAATTTATTTCGTATGTGCAATTAATCATCAACACATCTGAGAAAATAAAGGTATTTGTAATTAACCATTAAATAGGAGTGGTTACAATTTTGGTGAAATATTATTTTACCGTTTTTAAGGTTTACAATGCTTCAGTAAGGCATTTCTGATAGTCAACCAAAATTTGAGTGTCAGCTGACATGTTTTAAGCGAGATACAGAGCTCACGATTCTTTGCTATGTAAACAAAGCTTTTGTTTACATTTTGTTTTACATGTTGAATTTTTTTTAATCTTAAGACCTGAAATGATTGTGTTAAACGCTTGGAACTGTCTATTTATCCTTCAAACTAATTGAAAGATAGAAAAAATCAGCTTGAAAAAGAACTTTTACTGGTAAATCGAGACAAAAACAGGACAGGAGCAAAGAAGCACAAATAATTGTAATCTATATCTTGCTTATAACTCTACGACTGACACTTTGGTTGATCATTAGAAATGCGGTTCTAAAGCATTATAAACAATATAATTGGAAAAATTAAAATTTGACCAAAATCGTGACCATTTTCCATTTAAGATGCAATTTTGTTTTGTAGTTGATAAAAGCTGACATGAATTTATAAAAGTATTTTGTTTCCATATTATTTAAAGCTGACGTGAATTTGTAGAAATATCACAGGATGAATCTCTGCCATTCAGTCAACTGAAATGTGACTGAAAGGTAACTGAAAGATGTCTGAATGGCATAGCTATGCCATTCAGTCACCTTTCCAAACCATTCAGTTAACATTCAGTTGACTGAATGGCAGAGATTCATCCTGTGTATTTGATCGTTCTTTATCTGCTACCCGGATATATATCGGTCGAAAAAGTTACGGCCGGTTGCTTACAGATCGAGGCACTCAGATTACCCAGGCTTCTAAGTTTAAGTTGATGTAAACTTTGGAGGAATAAATACATATTTAAAACAAGAGGCCCAGGGGCCACATCGCTCACCTGAGCAACAATAGCCTTAACTCTGATTAAATTAGCATTACAGTATCAAAATCAAAATATCTTGACAACTAAGTACAGTAGATCTTGCTCAAAAAATTTTAAAACATCTGCCGATTTTTATCCACATAATTTTATGGTAAATACATAGCCCCTTTTGTTGTTGTACCTGTAAGAAGATTTTTCTCTATTCCTATATAACCCCCTCCCCCCCCCCCCACTTTGTGGCCCCACTTTATTCTAGTGAATCATGGTTTGATCAAACTTTAATCTGCACAACCCGTGCTTTCACACAAGTTACTACTTTTTGGACTGAAAACTTTCCCAGAATATTTTTAAAGATTTTCTCTATATATTCCTATGTAAAAATTTATACCCCCTCTGTGGCCCCGCCCTACCCCCATGGACCATGATGTAAACAAACTTGAATCTACACTATCTGAGGATGCCTCCACAAAAGTTTGAGCTTTTCTGGCCTAATAGTTTTAAAGGAGAAGATTTTTAAAGATTTTCTCTATATATTCCTATGTAAAAATTCATCCTCCATTATGGCCCCACCCTACCCCCGGGGACCTTGATTTAATCAAACTTGAATCTACACTATCTGAGGATGCTTCCACTCCAATTTGAGGTTTTCTGGTCTAATAGTTTTTGAGAAGAAGATTTTAAAAGATTTTCTCTATATATTCCTTTGTAAAAATTCATCCCCCATTGTGGCCCCACCTACGCCCGGGGACCATTATTTAAACAAACTTGAATCTACACTATCTGAGGATGCTTCCACTCAAATTGGAGCTTTTCCGGCCTAATAGTTTTTGAGAAGAAGATTTTTAAAGATTTTCTCTATATATTCCTTTGTAAAAATTCATCCCCCATTGTGGCCCCACCCTACCCCCGGGGACAATGATTTGAACAAACTTGAATCTACACTATCTGAGGATGCTTCCACTCAAATTTGAGCTTTTCTGGCCTAATAGTTTTTGAGAAGAAGATTTTTAAAGATTTTCTCTATATATTCCTTTGTAAAAATTCATCCCCCCATTGTGGCCCCACCCTACCCCCGGGGACCATGATTTGAACAAACCTGAATCTACACTACCTGAGGATGCTTCCATACAAGTTACAGAATTTGTGTCCTAATAGTTTTTGAGAAGAAGATTTTTGAAAAATACCTACAAATTTTAAATAATTCTAAATTATCTCCCTTTAATAACGCCAACGCCAACGACGACAGACAACGGACAAATTTTAATCAGAAAAGCGCACCTGAGCTTTCAGCTCAGGTGAGCTAAAAAAACTAAAAAAAAACTATAATCATGTGTAAAAGAGGGTATTTTTTTAAAGATCTGCCAAAGTATCCGACCTATATTGTATAAAAAGTGCTAACTTACTTCGCTTCTATATCAAACAGTTATGTCGTTCACAAAGTGCATACCGTCCCCGGCACTACAACTACTATCATAGTCAGTAAGTTCTGTCCTTTTAGATTAGTGTTTACAAATAAACATTCCGTTTTCTGAATTCTATGCGGACATAGGACGACCTATTACAATGTATGGTTTGCGCATGCGCAATGATACTGACAATGATAATAACAACGCGACAAAAGGAAGTGTACAATTATTAAAGACAATTGAACAATGTGTACCTCGATTTCAGTCGTTTTTGTATAGTTTTTCATTGAATATTCTTAACCAGTGCATTGATAGACAAATATGTATATTCTTCAACGCGTTTCTAAAAATCGTTGCTTCACTTATTTAAAATTAAAACTTTTCTATTGGAAAATATTTAGAAAAGAACATGATTCATCTTGCAATGCAAGGGTTACCTTGAATCGCATTCACAACTAAGATATGTGACAATCCAACAGAGAACTTAGTGCATATTGTATTTCTCTAACCTCTATCCGATTAAGTTAGAGACGGATAGAGACAGATTTCGCTAATTAGCACGCGCTGTTTTTCCGGATTTTTGAACGCCGTCAGATAATTTTCTCCCTTTACACATTATTGTCTATCGAAACAAAATGGCCGACGAGGCAGACGATTCAGAGTCGAAACAAATACCACGAATAAAAGGCAATTTTGCAAATCGGATCAAATTATGGCACTCATATCTAGATTAAAACATATGAACAAGAAAAGGGATGTAGGTGAAATAGAGAACGACCACGTCTACTTCCATGACAAAAATGCCACCTGTCCACCGACTCCGTCGCCGGTCGATCTGCATTACGTTGCTTTTCATTTGGATGTCGAAGACCACGATTCAGAAGATGTCAGATGGTATGATGGAAGAAGAATTGAGGAAATTAAACATTTAGCCGATCAACTGTATTGTTGTAAATGCCGGTCACCTTTACACCTCTCTGACATAGTGAATGAAAAAGATATGGACTCGGCAGCGTGTTTAGCATTATCTGCAAGAATGACTTGTGTTGCCATACGAATCAGGTGTCAATTGGAAAAAGGAACAGCAAATGTGCTTTTGACACAAACACCAAATTAGCCATTGGTTAGTATTTAGAATCTTATCATTATTTTTCACTATTACATTTTGATCATATGATTTCAAAGATTCTCTTCAAATGATTGGGGCACAGCATACTTCATACATACAAAAACATACATTTATGGGTCTAACAAATCTAACATTGTGCATAAGCATTATTAATAATTTGTATATAACCTACTTAGTAATCTTAGTTATTCTTAATATCTATATTTGAGAATAATTAAGTCATTCACCTTCCTCTAAATAATGATCGAGTACTATGCATGTATACAATGTTTAATACAATTTATCTGTGTTTAATCATGGGTATATTTGAAAATAATTTTTTTTTTAAATCATCAAACTGTACATACTGTAAACAATCTACTTGTATAAAATTTCATTAAAAAAAGATTAAACAATACTGGCAGACACGTCGCCCAGCATAAAAAGGTGTCACTCTTTAGTTTCTATAAGGTACACAGATTCTAAGAGTTCAGTTGGTGTCCCTAATTATCCTTAAGAATATTAAACATATGTCATATGTACAGTCTCTAGATTCCCAGTTTTGGTATAAAAATAGCACTTTATTCAGAAATTTGAAGGAATGTAAAGTTTCTATTGCAGACATATTTGACTATTCCTTTTACGATCCCATGTGTACTATTTCCAAATGTTCTGTTAAAAACTGTAAAACCTGTGATATATTAATTACAAGGTCTTCCTTTACCAATCTTACTGCACAGACCTTCTAAAACAAAACTTGTGAAAATCTTAACTGCAAGTCTTCTATTAATGTTGTTTACGGAATAGAATGTACCTTTTGTGGGCTCATCTATGTTGGTGAAACAAAAGGTTCTCTTAATAAACGAATATCGGGACATCGATTTCAAGTAAACAACGGTAGCCAACAGCTTCTGTACAGGCATTTCAATTCACCCGATCATTCAATCTTGTCGATGACAGTTAAAATTCTAGAGAAAATTTATCATCATACTAATAGTCCATCACTAAGTACACCTTTCCGTAGACTAAGAGAAGATTTCTGGATCAGAAAACTAGGTACAGCATTTCCTTCCGGTTGCAACGATAGTGTCGATAGTGCAGGAAATCGTTCAAATCTACAGTGTAATAATGTAAATGTGATGAGACTTTATAACAATACACAGAGACAAAAGCGTAGCCATGGACATCGGTCTTACAATAAACCCAATATACACGATGTCTCTTTTTATTCACTTCTACCTTATGTAAATAAACAGTGAGGTCTTCATCACATCCGAACCAAAATTTACTCTGTCCCATTGAAACTTTTAAATAATATGCTTGAAAAAGTAAAGGTAATGCCAAGTTTTGATTTTTCAACACCCGAATACAGACTCGGTTCGGTAGTTATGGATGTTGCTAACCATAGACTTTTTAAACTGCCACGTGAAGAAGAAACTGCTAAACAACCACGTTTGTTCTTTAAACTTCAATATGCCGACACAGGCATTTACGCTGTAAATATTAGCAATATCCCCAACCTTAAAAAGGTCCAGTCTGGTATTCTACCATATTTTAAGCTGAAGACGACTCCTTGTATTTCTTACAATTATACATTGACCATTGCTTCTAGACTTTTTAATTACAAAAAAACCCTCTTGAATGCCTCGACATCGAGCATCTGAAAGTTAGTCCTCCAACGTGTTCCTGTTCTTCTTTACCCTTCAACTATAGTGCTGCTTGACATGTTTACTATAATTATGATACATAATTACCATCACCTAATTATGTACGGACTTTTCCGTTTTCCCCGATTACGACAAAGAGCACACGGCGGGTGTGACCGGTCAGCAGAGGATGCTCACTTCTCCATGGCACCTGACCTTACCTCTATTTTTTAAAGAGGTCCGTGTTCGCTCTGCTCCTGTTTTGTAATTTTCCTCTGGACTTTTGAATTTGAACACTGTTCGTTATCACAACATGTCATTTAATTATGACAAACTGTATACAAAATTGATACATTTTTTTTTTCTATTCTTCCTTTTTTTTAATCACAAACGGATTACTTTTACCGGCATGATTAATTCTGGAATGGGCCCATCTCATGTTGTTAGCTTTTTAAGTGCATGCAGCATCCCACCAATAAACCCAAGTACAATCAAGAAGAGAGAGAAAGAAATTTATCCATCTTTTAAAAGGCAGACATCAGAGTCATGCAATAATGTATTAGCTGAGGAGTGTGAAGCCGTTGAGCCAAAATAGCTTGAGTGCAGTTTTGAAATTTTTGAAGTTTTTGCAGGGTGGCAGAAGAGGGGATCTGGGTGGCAGTGTAGTACATGTAGTAACTCATGTATGTGATAAATCAAGATTTATTCTGTTATATGTTTTATATGAATTGGATACAAGAAAGTTTACACTATGTGACAATGGGATAATGCTTCATGTAAGGTCTTCATGTCATTGAACAATAACTATATTCTTCAATATATATATTGTACATTTCCTGTCACTTGTGAGAGGCCTTGTCATGATCATATACAATTACATGTGTATATCTTATATTACATGTATTAATTATGATCAAAAAGTGTTACACTCTGATTTTAGTACTTTATAAATATGTAAATTTTTGACCTTGAGGATGATATAAAACTGCATATCTGCATATAACAGTAGTGCACTATACCAGTGTATGATTCTTTTATATCTAAAAGTGACCGGTGTGTTAAACAGACGCTATATAGTGTAACTAATAGTGCAGTCAGGAAGCATATTGAAAGTGAGCCCCCCCCCCCACCCACCACTCTGACACCTTGACATCACATTTGTGACAGTAATAGAAAAATTTGATTAAAATTTCTGTGACGCACAAAATTATTTATTAACTTACTATAATTTTAATTTCATGTGCATTTTATAACGAAATCAATTATGTTCTAGTAAATGACAGTCATACAATTGCATTGCGCATGGTGAAATGCTGTAAATGTATACTCATGTGATTGCATTTTAGGACATGCTAGTCTTGTTAGAGTACAAACTGGAAAAATCCTTGACTTTGATGTGAGAAATAAAAAGTGCAGCACCTGTCAATATTACTCTAGAAGGAATGAAACTGTCTCTATAACCACAGATGTGACTCAAACTGGAAATGTATATACATATTTTTACCTTCCACATGCCTATCTTGTTTGTAACGGGGTGAGTGGAAAACACACTGTAACACAGATGGGAAGGTGAAAAACATTAAATGAGCTTTATTTTGATACAAAAAAGATTGAACACTATTGAAGTGATGATTGTTGTTGCTGCTGCAGTGACTCTTTCATTTATTTGAACTTACCCAAAGTGTGGTACATTAATTTTGCAATGTGAAATAATCTGTATATCAATATTTAAATGGGTCGTTTAAAGTTCTTAAAACTATAGAACAGATTGACTATTGAGATAAAATTTGAAACACTTTTTTGTCAAATTTATTAGAATCCAGCAAGGTAATGGAACCAGACATGGCCTTAGCCATGTTGAAGAACCTTCGAGTCCATTGGTATGAGGTAAACACACTTTATGGAGACAGTGACTCGACAACAATGGCTACATTAAAACCAGAATTTAAGGATTTAAAGAGGAAAAATGCCAAGAATCACTTTAAGAAAAATCTCTCAAAGGACTTCTACAAACTTTCTCAGACTCATAAAAAACTGAAGACAGCAGGAGTTATTCCATATTTGACTCGTTGCTATATGTACCCTATCTTCAGTAAGTGTGCAACATCAGAGGCACTTGCCAATATGTTGGAAGTTATTGTGCCCCATCTGTATAAAGATCATAGCCATTGCCATTCAGCAACATGGTGACCATATCACAAATCACCATCAACTTACATGTAAGATTATTTATATTTTATGATTTAAAAAAAAATATTTTTATGTTGCATCAATGAAATATTTTTAAGATGAACTATATTTATTTGAATACAGGAATCTAGATATTAAGACAAAGAAAACAAAATTAATTTAAAGGTTGATAAATGTTTCTGTAAAGATATCTTTAATCATTATTATGAAACACGTACATACAAAGTATGGTATGTCATACCAATGAATATTTAATCAATATGTACATCTGTGTTATTTAAGGTACAAGCACCTACCTCAAGTCAAACCACTTCACAATGAAGCTTAAAAAGGTGACTTGAATAAGACCACTAAAAGGTTACAGAAAAGGGCATCAGAGTTAATATGCATGGGCACAACTCAACCAAATGAAAACTTAAATATTGTTGCGAGTAAAGCACCTCAGAATAGGTATGACAATCTTGGGAATAAAGTATAAATGTCAGTACAGAAGCATTGTCAAAAGTGATTTTACTCTGTTTTAAGGATTTCAAACTTTATTGAAATAAACATACTGTATGTCAAAATATGTTTCATATTGTTTTGTACAGGTCTTGCGGAAACAAATGCATTTTGGCCAATCAAGTATCAGCTGCAGTTTTACATAAGAATATTAGATTTACGTATGACAGTAAGGTATCTAAATAATTCATTTTCTTTAAGGTAATTGTTTGAAATGAATAGATACATGTGCTGATGAGCAGTCATATGCATTTTGCTTTGTAGCTAAATTGTTGCTTGTTCAAATCCTCATGGCTGCTTGATTCTATTTTGTACAGACATCTCTCTCTCTCTCTCTCTCTCTCTCTCTCTCTCTCTCTCTCTCTCTCTCTCTCTCACACACACACACACACACACACACACAGTCAGCAAGTAGTTTCATTTTTATTTACCATAGAATTACAACTCATATTGTATATATACAATTTACAGATCAATGAAGATGCAATGCTTTCACCAGGAAAAGATACACAGATAAAGGGAATGTTAATGGACAAAAGAAAGTTGTGGCATAAAAGACAGAACTAAAAAATAACTCAAAAATGCAGACGCCTGCTTTTAAAGGTACGTACATGTCATGAAAATCTGAACATATGAATATGAATTTTAAAACAAAGGTAATCAACGATTACAGAGCTCAAGATGAGGCATCATCTTAATGAGACCACCATTATCATATTAAACCATAAACACAGTTAATAATCTATATTCCAAAATTGTGTTGTATGGTATGATACAATATTATACATTTATTGCATGATTGTTAGGGTTAGGGAAATATGAAGATTTATTCCCCTATGAATATTTCCCGAGGGCAATGCCCGAGGGAGATTTGATTTTTCTGGGGAATAAATCTTCATATTTCCCAAACGTTCATGCAATGAATTGTTTATTACATCTAACGACAGGTGATAATTTAGAATACATTTATTATTAATCGTTTTTCAATTCTAATATAAAAGCAATAACTTAGTTAATGTTTACCGGTGTTTTTTTTAATGTCAGTTCTCGGATAAAAAAGTATTTAAAACGATTTTTAAATACAATTTAATAACGTCATATGCTCATCAGGATTTTTATAAGTATATGGAATGAAAATTTGAGGGCGTGGGATATGATGAAAAATATGACGATAACCGGGAAATATGAAGTTTTATTGCCCTCGCACGTGGTTTTCTAGAACCAAACAGATGTCGCGTTATATAGAATAATTATATTAAGGTATAATAAAGTATTGTATTGTATGATACAATATTATGCAATTATAGCCTTTTGATAAGGTCAATACATGGTATATAAACTATGCATACGGACCGAGGATTAAGTTCGAGGTTGATATTTTCTCATCAGATCTATATAAAACTATGGATTGACTGATATTAAAATGCTATAATTGTTTTTTTTTATATATAATCAATCATAAACCAATTCTCTTCAGTGTAATAACAATTAAGCTTGCTTCATAATGTATAGACATTGATTTCCTATTGTGATGTTTACAATGCCAAAACCCGAATTTTGTCATGAACATTTATTTTTAGTTGTATTGAGGTTTATAAAATTAATATTTTAATATAGTAAGGTTTTAACAGAATTTATATATTACTTTTCAGAAAAGGAATTTCAAACAGGAGACAATGAAGACTGTAAAGAAGGGACAGACGTATCAGACCAACGCAAGTACTACAACGTCTCCAGACATTGAATCCATTGCAACTCTCTCCAATGGGACAACATTTGAATCAAATGTATCGTTTTAGTTCAACCATTTCATTCAAATTAACAGAAAATTTAAAACCAAGTATATCAAAAGTGGGGTTGTCCCACCAATCCAGCTTCCATCGCTAGTGGTGAAAAACATTTTTTTGAATTTTTTTTTTTACTTTCGATCCATACCATTTTAGTTTTAGAGAAATTAATTTTTAGACCAAATATGCATGCAAAATAAACAAGTTTTCTTTAAAACCATCCATGGACTGAGGCGATCCATCAAATAATATCGAAGTGACATCAGCATTCTGCGAAAGTTTGTATTCTACACCATCAATTTTAATTCCCCGAATGTCTCCTAGAACCTCAGCACTTAATAGAAAAAGATATGGGGAAATTATGTCACCCTGCCTACATCCTCTTTGAGGAAAAAAAATAATCAGAGGCAATTTCATTTTGTATAACGCTGGATTTAATATCATAATAAAAAGTTTGTGATCGAAATCCCAAAATTAAAAAATTCCAGTATTTGGTATATAAATTTCCAAGAGATAGTATCATAAGCCTTTTCAAAATCAATAAACATTAAAAGGCCAGGGATCTGATTTTGTTTGGTATATTGCATTATATCATATATAATTCTTACAATTTTCCGATAAATCTACTTTTTAATAACCCAGATTGGTCTTAATTAATTAATCTATATAATACAGTTTTTATTCTATTAGCTATGCAACCTGAAGAAATTTGATATAAAAAGATAAGAAGGCTAATTGGGCGTTATTTTTTTTTTTTAAATTGTTTTTGTTTTTTCTGCTTTTGGGAAGCATTTTATAATACCTAGTTTATTTGATTCTGTAAATTGTCCTAACTCATAAGTATTCTTTATAGATGTTTTAAAATAGTGATGGTTTGGTCAAAAAGTAGAAAATTTGTTAAAATATCGCATCTCCGTCGTTTAGAGGGATTGGAGAAAGCAAGGAAAGCAGCGAAATGTAAACATGGTAAATGAGTGTGTAATATAATTGTACCTATTGTATGCATTCTCTTCCAACAATTACACTGCGTTTATATAGCTTGACGAGCTCATGTGTCCTCAGGGACAAGGAGAGAATAAGTAAGTACTTGTGTAGCTTGAACATTTATTAAAACTATAATATGTTTTACGGTGCTACCGTTGTGGCGAGCGCAGCAAGAATTACACATACCTTGCATCATTGTCAACTTAGTGATATTTTGACAGTTATCAACTAACATCAAAGAATTTTTTAGAGAGAGAGAGAGAGAGAGAGAGAGAGAGAGAGAGAGAGAGAGAGAGAGAGAATTATTGAATATTTCAAAGTTTAATAAAATCTTACAAAATATATAGAATTGCTTCCCTTAAAACCGTTCTTTACTTTTGGAGAAAATTGATCAGTCTATAATATGCAATTTGTTTTAATTTAGTCAAACGTTTAAAGTGTAAATACAGTATTATTTTTCTTTTGTACCTTGTTGTTATCTGAATTTTTTTTCTTGGTTCATAATTTTTTTTTTCTGAAATTTGTTTATTTTTGCATACGTTGTATCCGTTCCTCCGGTCCCTGTGTTTGTAGGTGTGTATTTCCTATTTTCTAATTTAATGGTTTGACAATATGCAATATTTGCATAGGTTTTTTAACTGTTTATTTTTTCTCTATATTCTTTATTTATTAGTTCAAAAATACTGTTCATGCACACAAAATTAGCTTAACTCTAGCTTGTATATAATATTATATACAATTATATATTATATAATTTTATAATCTCTCTATCAAAATAAAAAAAACCCACTAAAAAAACCCAACAAATCATCTAAGGCAGGTATCGAAGTTTATAGTGAAATAGCTATAGTATACGTATTACAAATGTTTGATCCACCTCCAAATTTATCGCGGGAAATCTAGCGCGAGATCACTGACGTCACACGTTCAAATCTATATTCATTTGTTTACGTATCTCGACTCAATACGAAGGAATGGAAGCATGTAAAAAATCTCTTATGTCTCACCAAAGTTTGTGCGCTACTCAAAACGTGTCTTCAAACCTCAAGGCACCATTAATTACGAGTTAAATGTTAGCCATTTTTGGCATAGCTCCACGGAATAAAACATTAGAGAGCATTATGGGACGTAGACAAAAACATTTTCTTGATGAATCTGTAGGTTTAGCTCGTTCTTTTCCCCGCGCGCACTGGTTCTTAGAGCTCGCTGCGCTCGCTATAACACTGATTGGTGTTTAATCTACAGAAAAATATGTTTAAAAACTGGGATTGAAAATATTTGACAAAAAGTGGGCGTGCTTCTGCATGCACTCAATTCTATGTGTTTTTAGGCAGTTTCGACCTTAATTTTATATGTATAATACAGTTTCATTGAGTATATCAAATTTAGTGACTGTTATAAATATATTCTTCTAAAAAACTGCAAATAACAAGAGTACAATAACTATTGGTCAAACATGTTCCAAAAGCTAGAATCGTAGATAATTGCTTTCATCTACTTTTATTTTTGGATCTTTTCCGTACCCCTTGCTTTATTTTTAATTTTTTTCCCTCTTCCTTCCCTCCTCCCCATGGGTGAATTGAATTAAAATCAAATGCTGGTAAATCCTTATCTAAGAAAACACACTTTGTTATGTATGTGTATTATGTTAGTGACTATGCAAATGTACATGTTCTACATGTATGTATAAGAATATAAGAGCAAGATTATTATATAGTAAGTCTTTGAAAGTGAATTTGTTTTTTAATATTATGATCCAATCACCCAATTTCTACCCCTCCCTCATCCCCTCGTCCCCATATATACCCCCCCCCAAAAAAAATCAACTTTCATGACAATAATAAAAGTTTAGTGCTGATAATGTGCGCTTGTGTATGTATATCTATATATATTTTATATTAGAGATGTATTGATCAAATTTGTTATAAGTTAATATGTCTTATATCACTTGTATCTGTTGTTTTTTCTGAGTGTTGTATTTAATAATAAAAAAAAATGTTAGTGACTGTTAAATTGTGTCTTTTTGGTAGATTTCAATTTTTTCCAAAGTTTGCAAAAAACAATTTATAAAATTTACATTTTCAATATGGAACTACACGTGTTCAAGAGACTATCAAGCAAAATCTAGATGGTCAATATTGATAAACTATGTTTTTTTGTTAACACAATATATAACTCTTAATAAATATTGTAAAAAAATGTATGAAAGCTGAATAATTTTTTTAGAATTTTCCAAAAATATGCAATTTTGTGATATTTTTTGGAATGTCTTGGCAAGAAAAATGTAATATTTCTTATATTTTCTGTAGAAAATCAATAAAGTTTTTATGATTTAATGATAATCAATTGATTTTCTTTAATTATAACCTAAGATGTTGTATTTCGGTGCATAATTTAATAAATTATGAGATCATGCTTCATGGTGTTAAATTTTGGCTGTTGAATTTTTGGACCTTGTGAGCTGAAGCTCACTGTAGGAAAACAAACATGCAAAGGTATAAATATTTTGGCCTCTATAGTAAGTTTATAAGTTGTTTTAACTGTTCAAATTAAAAAAAAAATGTTTGGTTTGTTACAGATTTCTAAAACTCTGGAGTTACCTTAATGGGCCTTCCAGAAGATCGACTCTTCTTTATTTAATTTGGGAATGTCATACAAATTAAATTTTTCGTAAATGTTTTCAGAGTCTACAGTTTCCCTCTTCTAATAAAGGTTATCATAGAACGTCCTTAATTCATTTAGTTTTTCAAATTGATTAAAAACAGTGTACCCATCTTCTTTTTCAACTTTAGGCATAATTTTGCTGGAAAAATGGTTAGATTCTAGGCTAATGAAATGATTTGAAGGTTTTCACCTTCCTCTATCCACTTTACTTTTTATCGAATACATTGACCTTGCAATCTGTTTTTTTCTAATAAGTTCTAATTCTTTTTGTTTATTTGATAATTTGTCTTTAGATTTTTCTGTAAAATTCTGTTCAAGAAGCAAAACTTCTTGTTCTAATTTTTTTTCTTGTTCTGTTGCTTTCTTTTTCTTATACGTTGAATAGGATATTGATTTTCCTCTAATTTCCATCAGTAATGTGTCTAGGAATGATTTCAATCAATTCTTTGTATTTATGATTGATTACAGTAATTCTTCAATAATGCATCTAGCGTTTAACAGGGTAAGGGTGCATACAAGTTATGGCAGCATTAGATTGAACTCCATTTGGGGGTATTTTTTTAAAATGAAATTTAAGATATATATTGACTAACTATATTGTGGAGTAAAATGAGAAATTTGATGGATATTTTTTTCTCAATCAAATGAAAAGCATGACTTGATGTGTATTGCAGATCTGATATTTCATGCAAAATTAACCATATAGCTTCAGTAAGATGATACCAATTTTTCATACGTAGCTTGCCAAATATAAAAACGATATCAAATTTTAACACATATTGAAGGACGTTTTATATATTTATGACAAATGATCTTATGTGTTTCAAAAAACGTTTTACAGCCATTCTTATACGGTCATATGTTTCAACTCATACATATATAAAATCTAGAAAATTTCAATGGGTAGTTTTTTTGGTGCAACCTATTAATCTCTACCTTAAGTAGATAGGCGTTATCAAACGGAAGTGAGCAATCATTTGTAGTCGCTTAAGTCAGTTTTATCAGTTTCTTTAAGGTAAGCAAGCCAGTAAGTCCTTACCGATCTACTACATTGTATGGTTTGCACAGGTCACGATGATTTGAAACTCAGTTAAACACAAGGAGACGCTCTTTAATGAAGATTTTATAAAAATATATTTGTCTCGATTCCAGGTTTTGTTTTGTGGTCTTTCATGAGATATTTCCTAGCAGTGCTCTGGTCGTCATGTTTTCTTCAAAACGCGTTTTTTTTTGCAACTTTTTGAATGTAATGTAACGTGTTTGGGTGAATAAAATACTAATAAATAATAAATAAAGTATTTATTAATTCATGTCTGCTTTTATACAATAGTTTACAACCAGGGACTTTTAAATTATATGATAGAATAACGAATGGTTAAAAATTGCTTACATATTGTAATACGTTGTGTTAAACTGTGTAATAACAACTAATTCATAATATTGGTTTTCCTAGATGAACAACATTATGAAGATGGGAGTATCTTGTCCTTCTGAATATCTGGTAATGCCAATGTCAATAAACTCATATTTTGTTGGTTATTTAATGTCTTACAAAACTTAAATTTGATCAAAGATCTTAAAACATATTTATAGGTTTTCCAGATAGTTAACATCTGTTGATGTTCTTTTGTTTCAGGTTTTTCATAGCTTTGCCTATCGGACAAAAGTTGAAAAAAAAACTGATGCAGAACAACACTTTTAAGAAGAGACGCTCACCTGAGTAACTGTTCTATAATTATTTTACTTAATCAAAATTTAAACTGAAGACTTTTTTTCTTTATGGTAGAAACACTGCTATTTAAAGCTATTTAAAGTTAAGCTTAACACGATTGGTAAATGGCGTCCGTCATTTTCTCTTTCTTCGTCGGTATCTCTACCAGTCTTATATAAGCTACTGAGTTCTTAACGGATCAAAGTATTTCACTGTACAGGTATCACATTTGTGGCCGTATACCTTACATCGCCGTGTAACATCAAATATTATGTTCTTATTCCAAGCCAGAAAAAAGCCCCTAAAAATGTACGCACATCAATAAAGGAAATATATAAGCTGAATTTACGGCATCGTAGGAAAAACTACAAGGAATTAAAGTGTGCAATCGGGTGTAACAAAATCAAAGGGTATGTATTCCCGCGTGTTGGTGCGTATTTAATCGTGTTCACTTAAACTTATTCTAAAATTATATCAATTTGCTTCGTTCAGCTTTTACTTAAAAACTACACAATAATATTTCTATATAAAATATGTTTAAAATCCTGAGGACAAGAGTTCTTTTCTTGGGATATTTAATGGTTGATGTAAACAAGTTTATTATATCCCTTTAGTGTTCATAAATTAAAACAATTAAACAAAGATGTCATTAGACAGCAATACCCGCACCAAGTGTTTGCCCCTAAATACTGTATACAGGGAAATATTCGCTCCCGTTTTATTTTCGCCCCTTTCGCCATCGTTGTCAAAGGGCGAATTTAACACTGGACGAATTCTAATGTCTTAGAGTATCTTTCTTTTAACACAACTTTGTCTGAGCGAATTTAAGTAGGGGCGAAACCGTTTGAAAATCAAGAAGGGCGAAAATAACCCTGTATACAGTAACAATATTTTGTACCAGTTTTAGTCAAATAGAAGGCCACATGCAATTTCTGGTAATCTTAAAAATTATAATTTTCATGAACGATGAGACCCTATCTCATATTACACCTGATGGGCCCTTTATAAACAATTTCAAGTTGAACTGTTTGCATGTGAATTTTAAATTTATCAATAATCTTAACATCTGATATCATGAAAAGTATGGCCTATATAAGTATTACTAACAAAATTAAATTATGCCCCCCCCTCCCTTCGGCGGTTTTCGGTGCTAGATTTGCTTTTGTATGCCAAATTCGTGTGCCGGATTTTGAGAAAAGATGGAGGAAGGGGACCGAACAAGTTTTCGCGTCGACATCTTGTGTACGTTCTAAAATTAGCTTGTCACATTATCATGAACATTTCAAAGTTGGGCGTCAGTAAATAAATTAGTTAGAAGTTATATTTAATACTTTTAAATGCCATTGATTTAAACTGTATGATTTGCAGAAAGTTTATAACTCTTGTAGTTTAATTGAAAAACGCAAACATTTTTTTTTTAAATTTTCATTTCAAACGGCATATTTACCTTTAAGGTGTTATGTGACACATGTCGATGCTAATGTGATTAAAAGTATGTTATAATCAAAATACTTTCATCATTTTAGAATTTTACAATATTTATTCAACAAAAATAAGTTTTTCAACATTTTTTGAAACTTAAAGAAAAAATTAGAGAAGGCCCATCAGGATTCGAAATCTTACTTACAGACAAGTATTAAACGCTCTAACCCAATTTGTGCTACGCTGTTATGTATCATAATTTTGAGGGAAAATATTAAATTCATAAGTGTTTATTTTGATAGGGAGTACGTCACAATATGCAGGTGTTCCATAACAAGCTGAAATTTGTGCTTTACACGGTTAATTAACTAATTTATAAAATAGTGCAAGGAGTTTTTAAGAATAAAGTTTTGAAAATAAAGTAAATAAAGTAAATGATCTTTGCGAAAGTTACGTACACAACACAAGTCTACAGGTTGCATTAGCGGGTACTACTTTTACCCAGCTTTTTTGGTTACATGGGTTTCACGTGGTGTACATGTACATACATTGTTTACTTTGTGTCAGTAAATTGTGTATGTACCCGTATAATGTATAATTTTCATATGAATGTAATTAAGATATTTATGTGAAATCATATTGTTTATCTTGTGTCTGTACATTGCTTATGTACCCATAAAATGTATAATTTTCATATGAATGTAAGTAAGATACTTATGTGTGTTATATAAGTATGCATGATCTTGATACTGTATTATTTTATTCAAAATTAACCCCCGACAGCTTTATATGTATTATGTGTAGAAAACAGATGAATGTAACTTGTAAGGAACATTTTTTTTAAAACTAGGTATGTGGAATGTTGAGGGTCTCACAAGTCTGAAGGCATCTGACCCTCAGTTTCAAAATATTGTCTCCAATTTTAGTATTATTAGTTCTGTAGAGACCTGGTTGGGCGATAACTACCAAGACGTCACAAGTTTTGAAAAAGACGACATCAATCTACCAAACTTGTTGTAAGATTATTAAGACCCCACACTCTAGACCACATTATGAGTCAATGAAATTGAATTATTATGTATGCATAGAGTGTTTCGGCGGTTTTTAATATAGTTATGATTTTAACTCTTAAGGCCCGCCTCATCAGGGGTTTACCTATTATGATTTTTAGCTCACCTGAGCTGAAAGCTCAAGTGAGCTTTTCTGATCAAAATTTGTCCGTTGTCTGTCGTCGTTGGCGTTGTCGTTGTCGTTGGCGTTGTAAATTTTTCACATTTTCATCTTCTCCAGAACCACTGGGCAGATTTCAACCAAACTTGGCACAAAGCATCACTGGGTAAAGGGGATTAAAGTGTGTTCAAATGAAGGGCCACATCCTCTTTAAAGGGGAGATAATTTAGAATTATTGAAATTTGTAGGTATTTTTAAAAAATCTTCTTCTCAAAAGCTTTTAGGCCAGAAAAACTGTAACTTGTATGGAAGCATCCTCAGGTAGTGTAGATTCAAGTTTGTTCAAATCATGGTCCCCGAGGGTAGGGTGGGGCCACAATGGGGATGCATTTTTACATAGGAATATATTGAGAAAATCTTTATAAATATTCTTCTCAAAAACTATTAGGCCAGAAAAGCTCAAATTGTAGTGGAATCATCCTCAGATAGTGTAGATTCAAGTTTGTTTAAATCATGGTCCTCGGGGGTAGGGTAGGGCCACAATAGGGGATGAATTTTTACATAGGAATATATAAAGAAAATCTTTAAAAATCTTCTTCTCAAAAACTATTTGGCCAGAAAAGCTCAAATTGGAGTGGAATCATCCCCAGATAGTGTAGATTCAAGTTTGTTTAAATAATGGTCCTCGGGGGTAGGGTAGGGCCACAGTGGGGATGAATTTTTACATAGGAATATATAGAGAAAATCTTTAAAAATCTTCTTCTCAAAAACTTTTAGGCCAGGAAAGCTTAAATTAGAGTGGAAGCATCCTCAAATAGTGTACATTCGATTTTGGTTAAATCATGGTCCCCGGGGGTAGGGTGGGGCCACAATTGGGGAAGAATTTTTACATAGGAATATATAGAGAAAATCTTTAAAAATCTTCTTCTCAAAAACTATTAGGCCAGGAAAGCTCAAATTGGAGTGGAAGCATCTTAGATAGTGTAGATTCAATTTTGGTTAAATCATGGTCCCCAGGGGTAGGGTGGGGCCACAATGGGGGATGAATTCTTACATAGGAATATATTGAGAAAATCTTTAAAAATCTTTTTCTCAAAAACTATTAGGCCAGAAATGCTCCAATTTGAGCGAAAGCATCCTCAGATAGTGTAGATTCAAGTTTGTTTAAATCATGGTCCCCGGGGGTAGGGTGGGGCCACAATGGGGATGAATTTTTACATAGGAATATATAGAGAAAATCTTTAGAAATTTTCTTCTCAAAAACTATTAGGCCAGGAAAGCTTAAATTGGAGTGGAAGCATCCTCAGATAGTGTTGATTCAAGTTTGTTTTAATCATGGTCCCCGGGGGTAGGGCGGGGCTACAATGGGGTGATGAATTTTTACATAGGAATATATAGAGAAAATCTTTAAAAATATTCTCGGAAAGTTTTCAGTCCAAAAAACAGCATCTCGTGTGAAAGCACGGATTGTGCATATTAAAGTTTGATCAAAACCATGATTCCCTAGAGAAAAGTGGGGCCACAAAGTAGGGGGGGGGGGGTATATAGGAATAGAGAAAAATCTTCTTACAGGTACAACAACAAAAGGGGCTATGTATTTACCATAAAAATATGTGGATAAAAATCGGCAGACATTTTAAATTCTTTGAGCAATATCTACTGTACTTAGTTCTCAAGATATTTTGATTTTGATACTGTAATGCTAATTTGATCAGAGTTAAGGCTATTGTTCCTCAGGTGAGCGATGTGGCCCCTGGGCCTCTTGTTACATTATTGTAATCATGTTTGAATTATCATTTCGCCGATATTTTTGTGTTTACTGTAGGCGATTATATGTTCATTGATAAATATTTTTGCATATTTCATAATTTTGAAGAACATCCCAGTATTTGTTATCATGACATTTGGTTGCCGTTGTTTTCATTTCAGATCTGTTTTCAAGTGATTTTAGGGTCTTCCGTCTTCAGCCGAAGACCCTTCTATTATTCTATTGTTTCTTTTCACTTTTCTTATTATTATTTCCAACGGAAGACCTTATTGTTATTGATCATGGACTTCGAATAAGAAAGAAGACAATCAATGATCAAGAAAAATTGAAATGCACATTATTAAACACTGGCCTTATTACCGCATGCTACATGTAATGTAGTATTACTAAACATGTAAAAAGTATTTGTACATGAGAAAGAGAGCGCGTCGGAAGGTTCTTCGTATTGGGGCGGCGAATTATTAGATCAATGACTGGGGGGGGGGGGTGGGCGGTTATAAGCCGAATTTGACTTGAAACAAAGATATTTTACGATGTGTACAATTTTTCTTATTTTTATGTTTCATTGTATTAATGTCACTTATTTGAATTGATGGTACTATAAGAAACAAAAGGAACATCACTGTACTTCAGTTTTGTTTCCGTTTAACGACATACATTTAATTAGAGGAGTTTATATGCATGTATAAACATCGATTTTGATTCAACTTCTCAATCTCTGTTGTGCATTATAAACATCCAAAAAATAAATATCCGTGAATCCCGTGCTGACATAAATTCTGTTGTGGAAAGGTTCAACTTTAACAGCTGTAGCATCTCGGTGAATTTGCAGAATCAGATAATTTTTAACTCTTTCGAAATTCATTTTAATTATAAAATGCATGTAGTACAGTAACGGAAAACTATGACTTTGTGAAATTAATCTCGTCAAAATGACCGTAACTAACCATAGATAAAACTTAAACTAGAAAAGTATCTCTAGAGATACTTTTTTTCGATACATGATTTTAAACACTGGCAATATCACAGTATACTAGCACATGTAATTCTAAACATACATAAAGTATATGTACGAGAGAAGAGAGAGAGAGAGAGAGAGAGAGAGAGAGAGAGAGAGAGAGAGAGAGAGAGAGAGAGAGAAAGAGATAATTTTATGTTTTAATATAATTATGTTTTTGTAGTTTGAAAGAGAGAAAGACTGGAAAATTACTGCTTATTTGAAGCGCATTTTTTACATAAAGATGTTCATCTGTTAGATCATCTAAACAAAAAATCACTGTTGCTTTTTAATTTCATATTTCATGTGAAGTTTTGTTCTTGAAAATAAACAAAGGACAACAAAAGTTACAATTAAACTATTTAACTTGACCTTTAATTAAAATTATACAAGACAGACAGACCTCAGAATTCCCCTTCCCCTCTCTCGGCATTTCCGGTAACAAGAAATATCATGATTATATCGGATGGAAAATATTTCTTAATTCGGAAAGTTCAACATTTTGAAAAAAAAACCTTCTGAATTTCTATTAGAATGGATCTTAAAAAAACAACGCAAACTTTCATAATTGGTGCTGGATGTATAGCAGAGAAAAGCTGTTTATCGTATTGAAAAGGAACTAGGGTGCACGTACATGTAACATCGTTTTTTAAAATGGGAGGGGGGGGATGTTAAACTTATCCAAAAAATCTTGACAATATGGAGAATAATACAGCTTCCAAAATCGTGAAAATTATATCTAATCCATGGGAGGGGGGGGGGGCGTACTGGGCATTTATCTTGTTAATTTCCTTTATTTTACTTTAATTTCTTACGTGCTCCCAAAAAGAGGGGGCAAGTCCGTGTTGATTATTATGTAATCCAAGTTAAATGTTTGTTGCGAGAAAAAAGTGTGGAGGGGGGTCCGGGCTCCCCTGCCCCCTCCCCCATCGTGCCTAGGATGTATGTGTTTAAGCCTGTATATAAATAAATAATAGAATTTGCACTACACAATATCTTTCTTAGACTGAAATTGACACATGTACTATCTTGCTGTAGGTAGTTCACATCGTCTGTAATTAGATTCAGTTTTGTTTTCTGTGAATCGATATAGACGAGGCAAACTGTTCTTGACTTTGATTACTTTTCAAACCAAGGGACAGTTATCGGTATATACAAGTTTAGGGTTTTTTTTTAAATTGGCTCAACTCCGTTAATTAAAAGGGCTCTCAAACTGATTTCAAATTTTAATTTTCAAAATAGAGATACTGATTTACACAAAACATATACAATGTAAAGTAACCCCACCGTTATCTACTTTTTGAAGGTAGATAATCCTAATTCAACAAACATATTTTAGCTAATAAACTTCCTGAAATTCATGAATGTATTTGTGCATGTATCTTTATTAGATGAAACTAAATGCATGTAAATGAAATTAATTACATCTTCTTTTAAAATTGTGAAATAGCTCAAACTGTACCTGTCGGGTACCAGTTTCACTACATGTAACAACCTGGGTTTTTTTAAACAGTGATATATTGTTTGCTACTTTATAGTTTTTCTTTTACAATGAATTTCAACATATTGATATACACAACTGACATTTCAGTTGAATCAATTCGCGACAATTTCACAATTGTAATATATTTCCAATATTGCCTCGGGCACCTGTTCAGTTCTTGCAGAGAACTCGCGTGTGTATATCTTGTATATTCTGTGTTAGTTACAGTGTTTTTTCTGATCATGGGCAAACAAAAGAATTGACAATTGATATACACAACGATTTGATTAAAAGGTAATATGCAGTGTTTAAGAAAAACAGTACGGTGGAAGTTCTGTTTTAATCAAAGTCAAATTGAAATAAATGTAATTATTTAAATTAAATAATACTTTTTATGCATGCCTATTATTAAAAAAAAATTCTTTGTTGTAGTTGAACAAAAGATTAAGCGATTTGTTTGAAAATAAAATCTTAATACAATCAGATTATATAATACGGTTCATACCCGAACATGATTTTATTTGTTTCTTAAAGCTCAGAGTTGCTGAAAAGAAATTTAGACAAAATAAAAATCAAAATAATCATTATGAAAATTAATTATAGCTTTTATAGTTTTATTTTAAGAGCATAATTTACTTCGTTATTCTTTTAAAAGTGACCTCAAGGTCTCTCAGGGCTTCCTCAGTACCCTCAGTGCCGACCTCAGGGTCTCTCAGGGTTTTCTCAGTACCCTCAGTGCTAATCTCAGGGTCACTCAGGGTTTCCTCAGTACCCTCAGTGCAAACCTCAGGGTCCCTCAGGGCTTCCTCAGTACCCTCATTGCCGACCTCAGGGTCTCTCAGGGTTCTCTCAGTGCCACTCAGGGTTTCCTCATGGTGTTTTGATAGTCTCAGGGTTTTTTAATTTCAGTAGTGAAATATGAAGGCCCAAATATTGGATACAGGATGTTAGCCAGGCCCTTGAATGATATCCCTTTATAACTATATTATACGAAATTTCCCATTTTCATCAGGTAAGCTTAGCTTTTGACTGGTCGTGTAAACTCAATTCCTTTTGAGGATCGACTGGGTTTTCCCGGGGTCCCATCCTCACCAAATATTAAGGCCCAAATATGGGATACAGGGTGTAAGACAGCCACTTGAAAGATATCCCATTATAACTGTATTTCCGAAATTTCTCATTTTCTAAAGGCTAGCTAAGCCTGTTACTGGTCGTGTAAACCTAATGCCTTTTGCGGGACGACTGGGTTTTCCCGGGGCCCTATCCTCGCCAAATATGAAGGCCCAAATATGGGATAAATTGTTTTAATCAGGCCCTTGAAAAATATCCCATTTTAAATGTATTATACGAAATTTCTCGTTTTTTCCAGGCTAGCTACGCCTGCTACTGGTCGTTTAAACCCATTTTTAAGGGGTCGACTGGGTTTTCCCGGGGGCCCATCCTCATCAAATATAAAGGCAAAATATTGGAGGCAGTGTGTTAGCCAGCGCATTGAAAGACATCCCATTATAAATGTATTATACGAAATTTCCCATTTTCGCCAGGCTAGCTTAGCCTGTTAATGGTCGGTAAATCCAATTTCTTTTCAGGGTCGAGTAGGTTTTCCCGGGGCCCGATCCTCACCAAATATGAACTCCCAAATATTCGATACAGGGTATAAGACATCCCCTTCAAAAGATAACCAAATATAGCTGCATTATACGTAATTTCCCATTTTCATCAGGCTAGCTACGCTTGTTAATGGTCGTGTAAACCCTATTCTATTTGAGGGTCGACTGGGTTTTCCCGGGGCCTTATTCTATCCAAATATGAAGACCCAAATATGGGATACAGGGTGTAAGCCAGCCCCTTGAAAGATATCCCATTATAACTGTATTATTCGAAATTTCCCATTTTCGCCAGGCTAGCTAAGCCTGTTACTGGTTGTGCAAACCTTATTCCTTTTGACAGTTGATTGGGTTTTCCCGGGGCCCAATCCTTACTAAATATGAAGGCCCAAATATAGGATACAGGTTTGTAACCAGCCCCTTGAATGATATCCCATTACAGTAAAACTCGGTTACGCAGTACAGATAAGGCTACACATCGCTTTGATATGCTAATGAAGGGATAATGAGATATGAGATATGACGTCATAATACATGCTCTGCCTCTGTATTTCCATATATGGAAAATATACCGAAAACAGCGGTTTTGGCAAAATACACGGTTGATTTAATACTTCATGGGAAAACCTATAATAACGAATTACTCGTATGTGTATCTAATAATTTACAACAACGAGAATATACGAAGAATGTCCATAACATATCTGTCGTATGTGTGAATCTGCGTCCCGAAAGCGCTCGTCAGACGCTGTATTTGATGTAAACACGTGTAGCTGGTGTTCCCGATGATAACGATCATTTGATGATTTACCAGGTATGTAGAATAGATATACAGTGTATTTGTAATGAACCAGATAAGTAACTTTTTTATTGTGTTTTTATACATGTACAGTGGATGAATTTCTGATCAACTTATTGTGTTGTTTCGTTCAAAACATGAGAAGAGACTGTATTGTTTACAGTTATACTGTACAATATACATGTATAGGTTTATTGTCGGTCCATTAAAGTGTTACTCATTTTCTTCAGAAAGTTCAATCGACACGATCGAATCAGTTCATAGCATTTGCACAGACAATACTTAGCTTTACACTACACTCAGTCTCACTACAGTTGTTTGTATGTAAACAAAGTGAGACTGTGTGAAAACAGCTGATCTGGTTTTCTGAAAATCAATACAGTACAGGCTAAAGGATTATATACACCTGGTTTGATTTTCTGAAAATTAGTTGACCCGTTGATAAACAGCTGATCAATAACATATTTCTTCTGTGTTGAACATTCTTCTATGACAGTTTATTTATTTAATATTTATTTTTTTATATAATATTCATCCAATTGATATAAAATGTCCATGCACATTAATTATCATTACTAGCTTTTTATATCACTGAGAGCATAACACTGTTTGAAATTTTATAATATACAAATAACTGAATTGCATGTCACATACTTCATCTGATATCTCTAAATGAGGTATATATGGACATGGTATGTTTGTTTAGAATGTGCATGTGAAACTTTCAAGTAATAGTTAACGTGTTTGTGATTTTACCCATTCATGCAAATTAGACCTTTAACAGAATGCTCAAATTGCTGTTGACATGTAGGCCTATGTATGTGTGCATGTAAATTTGTATAACTTCCCATTATTTTTGTTATTTGCAGAGAAATTGTCAGAATGATTTTTGAAAAAAAGGCTTGAAGAAAATGTAAGTACATGTACTGTTAATAACATATTATAAGTACAATAATTCATCACTGAAATAATGATAAATCTGATAATACTTAATATGATTGTTTTGTATGAGACAGATCAAGTAGAAAAAAACATTATCATGTATGAATGGTGTCATGTTTTAAAATGATTAAATTTAAAATTTATGCTATTTTAAACCTACAATTTTGAATACTTCATGATTAAAAATTGCTCATCAACATTTAACATATATCAACAAAACATGGTATGATATCACTGTAACTGCACTGGCTTGATAGAAATCTTGTATACCTACATCATTAATATAACACAGAGAGAGAGAGAGAGAGAGAGAGAGAGAGAGAGAGAGAGAGAGAGAGAGAGAGAGAGAGAGAGAGGAGAGAGAGAGAGAGAGAGAAGTACACTGTTAAGGTTATGGCGAGTAAAATAAAGGGGTCACAGTAATCTTTCACATAACAGGGGTGAAAGTGTCGATCATTTCAAATCAAATAAAAAAAACTGTTTTAAAGCTGTATTTGAACATGTGCAAAACCTGATTGCAAATCTTAACTAAATAAAATGTTTATTAAGATTAATAAATTCCATTGTTTGTCAAATTGTAGAAAATAATTCTTTCATTTCAATCCTTCAGTCATTTTGATTACATGTTAAACTCACCGAAAAATCATTTTCATTTCAGCTGGTACCTGCTATGTTTTGGGATTTGCATAAATGAGGTTCTTATTGGTGAAAAGTTATACACAATCTTATCCTGGGAAAATAAAATATGAAAATGATGAAAATAAAAACCTGGACTTAAAGAACAGGAAGACTGTGCTTTTGGAGAAAGAAGAGGAGTCAAACTAAGGAGTCATACAATAAATACATTGACATTTTATCATACATAAAAGAAATTGAAATTGTTGAGTGTGTATGCATATACGGGTATATCAAGTTTAAAATAATGTTGTCACTGAAAATATTATCATTATTATTCTCTCAGAAAGTCATTTATCTTCTTAGTATAAATGAATAATACAAATAAACCAAGTAAAATTGTTTTTATATTCATAATTTTTTTTTAAGAAGTGGAGGAGAGGAACATTTACCTAAGTCAGCTATATTAAATTGCTATATGCTGTTTGCATGCATAACAGATGTAAAGGGGTTGGTGAGAGAGTCTTCATCCCTTCGCATAAGATTAAGTTCAGAATTATTTAAATTTTATATATTGATGTGAACCAAAAATGGCTTTTGATTGCCTACTTGCAGGATTTACACACCCTCTTTTAGTCTCAGTAATGAAAAATGCAATTGGAATGGAATTTATTTTGTGAATAAATATATATGCACCCCCCATAAAAAGAAGAAAATGAGTAACCTTAAAATCATTCTTCATGTGTAGATCTATATTATAGCCCCTCTCCCCTGGAAAATTCTAATTTTATTCACACTTCACATAGTAAAATGGCTTGGTCCCTGGCCACCTGCAAATAAATTCCTTGGACCACCCCTCCCCCTGGAAAATGTCTCAAGACAACAGTGTTGTATATAAATATGGAGTCATAAGGCACAGGCATGCTCCCAACATTAAGTATTCTTATAATCAAAACATAACCCTGACCATATAATACAGTGTACAGTGAGGTAGGGGTTATTTTTTATATTATGAGAAAAAAATTAAATCATGTTATGTCTGTCTTATTATAGAGGGGCTTCACCCAACCCAACCCACCCCTCAAATAATTTTGCACAATTAGGTCTCATATGTTTTTTCTTTCCTTCCCCCAGAAATTAAGAAATTACTAACTCCGCGCATGCAGTAATCTAAAAAAATGATGCTAAAAGACGCCCACGTGACACTGAAAAGTCACGTGACAGTCAAATTAAGACATGGTCAAGTTAAGGTGACCCATATCTTTGCAAAATCAATCAAAAAATAGTTTAGAAAAACATATCATCCAGAAAAAATAAAGCTAAAACAAATGACCTCCTTTTAGTGCTATCGCTATATCCGTATAACGTATTTGTAATAATAACTAAAGCGAAATTCACTACATACATGTTTTCTTTCACCAGACTATAATTACTGCTAATTGAGGCTTAAACAGAAAATACATTACTTTGATCCCTTTAATAATCGGATTGTGAATTGAAAAATTTATATGAAAATAAATTCATTGAAACTATTATCTGAAATGGCAGTGCAAACTTTTAATTTGTAAAGAAATTCGTTATAAAAATGTTAAATTTCGTTATTATTCACCTCTATGGGACTCAAAATCAGATCGCTATATCCATTATTTCTTTATATCCGAGTTCGTTATAAACATGAAATTTCGCAAAGATTTGATAAGAATTTTACCGGGGACTTAACAAAACTTCGCTATATCCGAGAATTCGCTATATTCGTATTCGAACTAAACGAATTTTACTGTATAACTGTACTATATGATTTTCCCATTTTTGCCAGGCTACCTAAGCCTGTTACTGGTCGTGTAAACTCAATTCCTTTTGAGGTTCGACTCGGTATTCCCGGTGCACTATCCTCACCAAATATGAAGGCCCAAATATGGGATACTGGATGTTAGCCAGCCCCTTGAAAAATATCCCATAATTACTGTATTATACGAAATTTCCCATTTTCGCCAGGCTAGCGAAGCCTGTTACTGGTCGTGTAAACCCAATTCGTTTTGGGGGTCGACTGGGTTTTTCCAAGGCACTATCCTCAATAAATATGAAGTCCAAAATATGGGATACAGGGTGTTAGGCAGCTCCTTCAATGATATCCCATTATAACTGCATTATACGAAATTTCCAATTTCCGCCAGGCTAGTTAAGCCTGTTACCGATCGTGTAAACCCAAGTCCTTTTTAGGATTGACTAGGTTTTCCCGGGGCCTGATTCTCACCAAATATGAAGGCCCAAATACAAGATACAAGATGTTAGGAAGGCCCTTGAATGATATACCATTATAGCTGTATTTTTTTTCGAAATTTCCCATTTTGCGAGGCAAGCTAAGCCTGTAACTGGTCGTGTAAACCTAATTCCTTTTGAGGGTCGACTGGGCATTCCAGGGGCACTATCCTCAGCAAATATGAAGGCCCAAATATGGGATACAGGGTGTCAGCTAGCCCTTTGAAAGATATCCCATTATAACAGTATTATACGAAATTTCACATTTTCGCAAGGCAAGCTAAGCCTGTTACTGGTCGGGTGAATCCAATTCCTCTTTAGGGTCGACTGAGTTTTCCCTGGGCCCTGTGCACATCAAATATAAAGGCCAAAAACATGGGATACAGTGCGTTAGCCAGCTTCTTGAAAGATATGCTATTATAACTGTTTTATAGGATATTTCCCATGAGGATATTTCCCATCCTCATCAAATATAAAGGCCCACAAAAGGGATACAGGGATACAGTGTTAACCAGCCCCTTGAATGATTTTTTATTATAACTGTATTATACGAAATTTCCGATTTTGAATAGGCTAGCTAAGCCTGTTACTGGTCGTGTAAACCTTATTTCTTTTTAGGGTCAACTGGGTTATCCTGAGGCCCCATCCTGAGGCCTGATCAAATATGAAGGCCCGAATATAGGATAGAGGGAGTAAGCAAGCCTCTTGAAAGATATCACTTAAGAACTGTATTATACGAAATTTCCCATTTTCGCCAGGCTGGCTTAGCCTGTTACTGGTCGTGTAAACCCAATTCCTTTTGATGGTCGATCGGGCTTTTACTGTGCCCGATCCTCACAAAATATAAAGGCCCAAATATGGGATACAAGGTGTTAGACAGCCCCTAGAAAGATATTTCATTATAACTGTATTATACGAAATTTCCCATTTTCGCCAGGCAAACTAAGCCTGTTACTGGTCGTGTAAACCCAATTCCTTTTAAGGGTCGACTTGGCATTCTCTGGGCACCATCTTTATCAATTATGAAGGCCATAATATTGTAAACAGGGTGTTACACAGCCCCTTAAAAGATATCCCATTATAACTTTATTATACGAAATTTCCTATTTTCGCCACGCTAGATAAGCCTGTTACTGGTCGTGTAAACCCAGTTCCTTTTGAGGGAGGACTGGATTTTGCCGGGGCCCCATCCTCACCAAATATAAAGGCACAAATATGGGATACAGGGTGTTAACTAGCCCTGAATGATATCCCATTATAACTTTATTATACGAAATTCCTCATTTCGCCTGGCTAGCTAAGCCTGTTACTGGTCGTGTAAACCCAATTTCTTTTGATGCACGACTAGGTTTCCCCGGGGTCCTATCCTCACTAAATATGAATACCAAAATATTGGATACAGGATGCTAGGCAGATCATTGAATGATATCCTATTATAACTGTATTATACGAAATTTCCCATATTCGCCAGGCTAGCAAAGACTGTTGCCGGTCGTGTTAACCCAATTCCTTTTGAGGGTCGACTGTGTTTTCCAGGGGCCCGATCCTTACCAAATATGAAGGCCCAAATAAGGTATGCAGTGTGTTAGCCAGCCTCTTGAAAGATGTCCCATTATAACTGTATTATACGAAATTTCCCATTTTCACCTGGATAGCTTAGCCTGTTACTGGTCGTGTAAACCCAATTCCTTTTGAGGGTCGACTAGGTTCTCCTAGGGCCCCATCCTCATCAAATATGAAGGCCCAAATATGGCATAGAGGGTGTTAGCCAGCCCGTTGATAGTTATCCCATTATAAATGTATTATACGAAATTTCAAAATTTTGACCAGCCAGGCTGTCTGAGGTCGTGTAAACCCAATTCCTTTTGAAGATCGACTGGGTTTTCTCGGGGCCCAATCCTCATCAAATATAAAGGCAAAAAGTTGGGATACAAGGTGTAAACGAGCCCCTTGAATGATATCCCTTTATAACTGTATTATACGAAATTTCCGATTTTGACCAGGCTAGCTATGACTGTTACTGGTCGTGTAGACCCAGTTCCTTTTGAGAGTAGACTTGGTTTTCCTGGAGCACTATCGTCACCAGATATGAATGCCCAAATATGTGATTCAGGGTGTTAGCCAGCCTCTTGAAAGACATCCCATTATAACTGTATTATACTAAATTCCGCCTGTCTAGCTAAGCCTATTAATGGTGGTGTAAACCTAATTCTTTTTAGGGTTAACTGGACATTCCAAGGGCTCCATTCTCCATTCTCATCAAATATGAAGTGTAAACCCAGTTTCTTTTGCGGGTTGACTGGGTTTTTCTGGGGTCCTATCCTCACCAAATATGAAGGCCCAAATATGAGATAGAGGGTTTTAACGAGCCCATTAAAAGATATCCCATTATAACTGTTTTATACGAAATGTCTCATTTTCGCCAGGCTAGTTAAGCCTGTTACTGGTCGTGTAAACCCTATTTCAATTGAGGGTCGACTGGGATTTCCCGGTGCAAAATCCTTATCAAATATAAAGGCCCAAATTTGGGATACTGGGTGTAAACAAGCCCCTTGAAAAATATCCCTTAATAACTGTTTTATACGAAATTTCCCATTTTCGCCAGACTAGCTAAGCCTGTTAAATATCGTGTAAACCCAATTTCTTTTGAGGGTCGACTGGGTTTTCCCGGGGCACTATCCTCACCAAATATGAAGGCCCAAATATGGGATACAGGGTTAGCCAGCCCCATGAAAGATATCCCATTATAACTGCATTATACGAAATTTCCTATTTTCGGCAAGCTTGCTTAGCATGGTACTGGTCGTATAAACACAATTTCTTTTGAGGATCGACTATGTTTTCCCGGGGCCCGATTCTCATCAAACATGAAGGCCCAAATATTGGAAAGAGGATGTTAGCCAGGCCCTTGAATGATATTACTTTATAACTGTATTATACGAAATTTCCCTTCTTAGCTTAGCCTGTTACTGGGCGTGGATTACCATATCTTTTGAGGATCGACTGGGATTTCCCTGGGCCCTATCTTCACCAAATATGAAGGCCCAAATATGGGGTTCAGGGTGTTAGACAGCAAATTGAAAGATATCCCATTAAAACTGTATTATACGAAATTTCCAAATTTTGCCAGGCTAGCTAAGCATGTTACTGGTCGTGTAAACCAAATTTCTTTAGAGTGACGAATGAGCATTCCAGGGGCCCTATCCTCACGAAAAATGAAGGCCCAAAATATGGGATACAGGGTTTTAACCAGCCCCTTGAACGATATCCCATTTTAACTGTATTATACGAAATTTCTCGTTTTCGCCAAACTAGCTACGCCTGTTACTGGTCGATTAAAGCCAATTTCTTTTGAGGGTCGACTGGGTTTTTCCCAGGGCCCCATCCTTATTAAATATAAAGGCAAAATATTGTATACAGGGTGTTAGCCAGTCCCTTGAAAGACATCCCATTATAACTGTATTATACGAAATTTCCCTTTTCGCCAGGCTAACTAAGCCTGTTAATGTTCGGTAAACTCAATTTTTTTAGGGTCGACTAGGGTTTCCCGGGACCGATCCTCGCCAAATATGAAGGCCCAAATATTGGATACAGGGTGTAACACATCCTCTTGAAAGATAACCCATTACAACTGCATTATACGTAATTTCCCATTTTCGCTAGCCTATCTACGCCTGTTAATGGTCGTGTAAACCCTATTCCTTTTAAGGGTCGACTGGGTTTTTCCGGGACCCAATCCTTTCCAAATATGAAAGCCCAAATATGGGATAAAATGCGTAAGCCAGCCCCTTGAAAGATATCCCATTGAAACTGTATTACATGAAATTTCCCATTTTCGCCAGGCTAGCTAAGGCTGTTACTAGTCGTGTAAACCTTATTCCTTTTGACAGTTGACTGGGTTTTCCCGGGGCCCAATCCTCACCAAATATGAAGACCCAAATATAGGATACAGGGTGTTAGCCAGCCCCTTGAAAGATATCCCATTATAACTGTCTCAGCTATGTTAAGGTTGTCCATATTATAATAGCGGTATTTATCACATAAAATATTAGCCTTTGAATAATCTTGATATTATATTTCCAAAAAATGTTACACAAAGTGATTTTTTATCAATATACAAATTAAATAATTCGCTATCGCATGAGCTATTCTTGAGTCTCTTGGGAATACCCTATCACGTGATACTGCTAAACATAGATGAACCAGGAATAATACGAAAAAATGCATAGTGCAAGGGCTTAACATTAACAAATATAATTATTTCTGTTTCTAACTTGTAAAATGAACATCTAAAATTTCGAAAAGTGCTGGGAGCTTATAATGTTCAAGTAAGAACAAATATTAATTCACTGTAAAGAGTGTAAGAGCAGAAATTTGCAGGGAATTCCCACAATTAATGCTTATTTATGTAAAATGCGCAGCTCCCAGCACTTTTTGATATAAATGGGATATAATAGTAACACATGTAAAATTTCAATATATTTGATTAAGTGCATGCCCTTGCACTACTGCATTTTATCTGACACATTTCACTTTCGGCGTCATTTGCGTGAAATTCAAACGCAACACTGACTAAGATCCTGATTTTAATTTTCATTCATTAAATAATTAAATGCTGTGAATTTCATCAAAATAATGTTAGAATGTTGTCTCTGTTCACACAAGTCATCATTACCAAATTGTTGAAATTGGCAAAATTAATTCATTTGTTGCCCTATACCAATAAATATTGATATAATGGGGGGGGGGGGGTTAAGTTTACACATTTATTACACATTTATGTTTTATAATGGTTTATGTTACTCTGCTGGTAAATATAAAAGAAATACCTTTAATATATGATCAGGGTTACTTGTAATTATAATTAATATTTTTGTAATAATTAAAGAAAGCAACAAAAATCAATCTTTATCTATATAGAATTTATTATAATAATCAACTTTAAAAATACAATGTACTATAGAGATTGCTTTTCTGTGACAAACTGTTCATCAAGACTAGTGTTTTCTGATTTTCAATATTATTCAGTCATGATGTGGAATCTATGGCAATTGACCATATTCTTGCACACTACATATACTTCTCCTCTTGTCTTTTTGATGTACATTGTAAGGAGGCAGTGCAGTTGATAAGAAAACCAATACCTGAAATGATAAAAATTTATCAATTTCAAATTCAATTTCAATAGATATCAATGAAAGATATTATGATAGGTTACATTAAAGTAATATGATTTTTTTTAAAGACAGACCAAATATACATGAAGTTAGTGGGTAAAAGAAATATTTATAGAGTACCTACTTTTTTATCAACACCCCAACAAAGTGTCTCCAGTGGACCATTTAGTGCTTTAATAACCATGAAATTGAATTATGTGTTATAATTAGCAAACTAGTGTGCTGAAGATAACATGAACATGGAAAATTACTTTATTATTGTGCATACTAATGGCAGTTTTAATTTCATTAATATTATAACAGGCATAATCAAATGTTAATTCTTTAAAATATGTAGAAATTCAGTTCAACACTGTAATTTTGTTTATTCAAACATGTAATCTTCCTAAAATATGGCTTAATGAAATAACACATTCCTATTTACATAAACAACAATACAATCTTGTCTATATTCAATCCAGGTTCTCACAGTAATCTTTGTAGTGCTAACACAGTGTTTGAACTTTCCATTGTTTACATTTTCTTTTAACACGGAGGAAATGCGAGCTAATATTAATGCGATATAAGAGACCAGTAAAAAGCTACAATGAGCCCCAATACTCTTTATAATCAAAATTAGCGAATTGCAGAACAATTGCTTTGCCTGATCGAGTCACCAAACTGATGTTTAAACACAATATAACATGAAAAACAAATGTAAACAAGTAAACAAAATCGAAGCCAAGGAATTTCCCTTCGTTTCTGTTTCATCATACAGTATTAGACAATATAAAACAATATCTAGGGAAAGTACAGATAAATCCTACCTTGTTCAGCTGAATCCTCTACCGATTTCCGTCTTGGCTGGTTGAAAATTGAGTTAAATTCCCAAAAATATCACTGAAGTCCACATGTTTATTCTGATCACAGCTGCAAGCGCCGATGTGACGTAGTCAACCTCGACACGTCATCGGACGACTTAGAAATTACATAATTTCGCAAGATATAAAGATTAGTTGAAGTTTTTATATCAGTACACCTTTCTTGATACAATCACACTCAATAATTAATAATATTCATTTGGTAGATGTTTGTTAATAACCGAAATACAATATCTCGTAAAATTTCATGAATTAGGGTGTGGGGCATATGCAAATTTTCCTAAATCACACGTTCTAGAATTCTGATACCTTCCTTAACATAGCTGAAGTATTATACGAACTTTCACATTTTCGCCAGGGTAGCTATCCCTGTTACTGGTCGTGTAAACCCTATTCCTATTGAGGATAGACTGGGATTTCCCGGTGCAACATCCTCATCAAATATAAAGGCCCAGTTTGGGAATACAGGGTGTAAGAAAGCCCCTTGAAAGAAATCTCTTTATAACTATATTATACGAAATTTCCCATTTTCGCCAGGCTAGCTAAGCCTGTTAATGGTCGTGTAAACCCAGTTCCTTTTGAGGGTCGACTGGATTTTCCCGCGGCCCAATCCTCAATAAATATGAAGGCCCAAATATGGGATACAGGGTTAGCCAGCCCCTTGAAAGATATCCCATTATAACTGCATTATACGAAATTTCCCATTTTCGATAGGCTAGCTAAGGCTGTTACAATTCGTGCAAACCTTTTCCTTTTGAGGGTTGACTGGGTTTTCCTGAGTCCCAATCCTCACCACATATGAAGGCCCAAATATGGGATACAGGGTTAGCCAGCCCCTTGAAAGATATCCCATTATCACTGCATAATACGAAATTTCCCATTTTCGACAGGCTTGCTAACCCTGTTACTGGTCGTGAAAACCCAATTCCTTTTGATGGTCGACTGGGTTTTCCCGGGGCCTCATCCTCATTAAATATAAAGGCCAAATGTTGTATACACGGTGTTAGGCAGCTTCTTGAATGATATCCCATTATAACTGTATAAAACAAAATTTCCCATCTTCGCCAGGCTATCTAATCCTGTTAATGGTCGTGTAAACCCAGTTCATTTTGAGGGCCTGTAACTAGTCGTGTAAACGCAAATACTTTTGCGGGTCGACTAGGTTTTCTCGGGGCACTATTCTCACCAAATATGAAGGCCGAAATATGGGACACAGGGTGTAAGCCAGCCCTTGAAAGATATCCCATTGTAATATATTATACAAAATTTTCCATTTTCGCCAGGTTAGCTAAGCCTGTTACTGGTCGTGTTGACCCAATTCCTTTTGAGGGTTGACTGGGTTTACCTGAGGCCCCATCCTCATCAAATATAAAAGCCCAAATATGGGATAAAAGGCGTAAGCCAGCCCCTTGAAAGATATCGCATTATAATTGTATTATACGAAATTTCCCATTTTCGCTAGCTAATCCTGTTACTAGTCGTGTAAACCCAATCCCTATTGACAGTTGACTGGGTTTTCCCGGGGCCCAATCCTTGCCAAATATCAGCCTAAATATGGAGTAAAGGGTGTTAACCAGCTTCTTGAATGATATCCCATTAAAACTGTATTATACGAAATTTCCCATTTTCGACAGGCTTGCTAAGCATGTTACTGGTCGTGTAAACCCAATTTCTTTTGAGGATCGACTATGTTTTCCCGGTGCTCGGTCCTCACCAAATATGAAGGCAAAATATTGGATACAGGATGTTAGCCAGGCCCATGAATGATATCCCTTTATAACTGTATTATACGAAATATCCCATTTTCGCCGGGCTAGCTTAGAATGTGACTGGACGTGTAAATCCAATTCCTTTTGAGTATCGACTGGGTTTTCACGGGGCCCCATCCTCACCAAATATGAAGGCCCACATATGGGATACAGGGAGTTAGCCAGCCCCTTGAAAAATATCCCATTATAACAGTATTATACGAAATTTCCCATTTTCGCCAGGCTATCTAAGCCTGTTACTGGACGTATAAACCCAGTTCCTATTGAGGGCCTGTTGCTGGTCGTGTAAACCCAATTTCTTTTGCGGGTTGACTGGGTTTTTCCGGGGTCCTATCCTCACCAAATATGAAGGCCCAAATATGAGATAAAGGGTTTTAACGAGCCCCTTAAAAGACATCACATTATAACTGTATTATACGAAATGTCTCATTTTCACAAGGCTAGCTAAGCCTGTTAATGGTCGTGTTAACCCAATTTCTTTTGAGGGTCGACTAGGTTTTCCCGGGGACCGATCGTCACCAAATATGAAGGCCCAAATATTGGATACAGGGTGTAAAACATCCTCTTAAATGATAACCCATTACCACTGCATTATACGTCATTTCCTATTTTCACCAACCTAGCTACGCCTGTTAATGCTCGTGTAAACCCTATTCCTTTTGAAGATCGACTGGGTTTTTCCCGGACCCAATCCTCTACAAATATAAAAGCCCAAATATGGGAAACAGGGTGTTAGCCAGCCCCTTGAACGATATCCCATTATGACTGCATTATACGAAATTTCCCATTTCGCCAGGCTAGCTTAGCCTGTTACTGGTCGTGTAAACCCTATTCCTTTTGACAGTTGACTGAGTTTTCCCGGGGTATTAACCAGCCCCTTGAAAGATATCACAGTAAAACTCGGTTATTGCGAAGTCCTAAGGACCAATGGATTTACTTCGTTATATCCGTAATTCGCTATATCCGTATAACGTATTTGTAATAATAACTAAAGCGAATTCACTACATACATGTTTTTTTTCACCGAAGTATAATTTTTGCTAATTGAGGCATAAAAAACATACATTACTTTTATTATTTTAATAATCGGATTGTGAATTTTTATGAAAATAAATTCATTGAAGCTATTATCTTAAATGGCAGTGCGAACTTTTAATTTGTAAAGAAATTCGTAATAAAAGTGTTAAATTTCGTTATTATTCACCTCAACGGGACTCAAAATCAGTTCACTATATCCATAAATTCTTTATATCCGAATTCGTTATAACCAGGAAATTTTGCAAAGATTTGATATGAATTTTACCGGGGACTTAACAAAACTTCGCTATATCCGAGAATTCGTTATATCCGTGTTCGTACTAAACAAGTTTTACTGTATAACTGTACTATACGAATTTTCCCATATTTGCCAGGCTAGCTAAGCCTGTTACTGGTCGTGTAAACCCAATTCCTTTTGAGGGTCAACTCGGTTTTCACGGTGTACTATCTTCACTAAATATGAAGGCCCAAATATGGGATACAGGGTGTAAGCCAGCCCCTTGAAAGATATCGCATTTTAACTGTATAATACGAAATTTCCCATTTCGCCAGGCTAGCTAAGCCTGTTACTGGTCGTGTAAACCCTATTCCGTTTGAGGATCGACTGGGTTTCCCCAAGGCACTGTCCTCACTAAATATGAAGGCCTAAATATGGGATACAGGGTGTTAACCATCCCCTTGAATGATATCACATTATAAGTGTACAATACCAAGTTTCCCATTTTCGCCAGGCTAGTTAAGCCTCTAACTGGTCGTGTAAACCCAATGTCTTTTGAGGGTCGACTAGGGCCCGATCTTCACCAAATATAAAAGCCAAAATATTATATACAGGATGTTAGCCAGGCCCTTGAATAATATACCATTATAACCGTATTATACGAAATTTCCCATTTTCGCCAGACTAACTAAGCCTGTTACTGTTCGTGTAAACCTAATTCCTTTGTGTGTGGACTGGATATGTCAGGGGCCCCATTCTCATCAATTATGAAGGCTCAAATATGGGATACAGGGTGTTAATCAGCCCCTTGAATGATATCCCATTATATCTGTATTATACGGGATTTCCCATTTTTTGCCAGGCTAGCTAAGCCTGTTACTGGTCTTGTAAACCCAAATTCTTTTGAGGGTCGACTGCCTTTTCCATGGGCCCTATCCTCACCAAATATGAAGGCCGAAATATGGGATGCAGGTTGTCAGCCAGCCCCTTCAATGATATTCTATTATAACTCTATTATACGAAATTTCCCATTTTCGCCAGGCTAGCTAAGCTTATTAATGGCCGAGTTAACCCAATTCCTATTGAGGGTCGACTAGGTTTTCGCGAGGCCCGATCCTCATCATATATGAAGGCCCAAATATTGGAAACAGTATGTTAGCAATGCCCTTGAATGATATACCATTAAAATTGAATTAAACGATAGGATGCGTGCCTTATGTGAGTCACGTGTCCCTGCACTTAGAAATTTTTGCGTAAGTTAAATACTAGATTCAGTAGCTTGATAGCCTACCGATTGAGTCGATCATATAACCCTCTAACTTATCATCGTTTGATACTTAGACGGGTAATTATTACAACAAATTTAATTCCCTCTAATGCACAATCCTAATTTGCAATAGACGGGTTATTTGCAATTTCCAACTGCTCGCAACAACAATTATTCCTCTATTACAATGGCTCGGCGCCTTAATAGACGGAAGAAAGCATCAAAGAATTCACTGCGCTTAAAATCGTATCTAGCAAAGCTGAAAGATGAAAAAGGGTCAATTGCGTCTACTGCACGCAAATATGTCCTCAACCTATCTCGACACACTATCAATGACCACGAGTATACGTTATTAGCTAAAGGACTAAAATTTATTCCAGCTCCTAGAGTCAATAACGTCAAGAGTGTGGTGATCAAAGATTTTAATGAGTTTGCCAGAAAACGCAGATGCTCATACCACTATAGCACAGGCGATGATTTTACAATTCATCCCTTTAGAAAGCCATCGGGTCATATCCCCCCAAAAACTTGCAATGCTCTTGAAGAGTACATCGATAAAACTAAATTGGAGCTAACATCCCTACAACCCAAAAGATTTAGGGATAATATATCAAAAGAAGAAAGAGAGGCTTTGTCTTCCTTAAAAAACAATAAAAACATTGTTATAAAAAAAGCTGACAAAGGAACACAATAGTTATAATGGACAAACAACAGTATACCACAGAGGCACAGCGCCAACTCCAATCTAAACATTACATGCAAGTTGAAAAACCAGATCTGAAAGAGCTGCACAACTGCATACAAGACAAAGTTAACGAGATGCATTTACAGGAGTCATTAGACAAGGAAACTTATCGCTTCCTTAAAGACAATAAACCCGCACTGAAATGCGGACAATTGTACTTGCTCCCTAAAATACACAAAATCAAAGACGATGTCCGAAACGCCTTAATTAACAATCTCTGCAGCATCAGACAACTCCCACCGGGACGACCAATTATATCACAGTGTGAGACACCGACAAGGAATATCGGTGCATACTGTGATTATTTTCTTATACCCATTGTAAGAAAACAATCTACTTCCATAAAGGACACAACCGATTTTATCAATAAAATCGAATCACAGGAATTCCCACCTGACGTACAATTAATAACTTATGATGTTACTAGTATGTATACAAACATGGAATTTGACGAGTTATTAAGTGCGATACACGATGCTTACAACAACGCAAATAAAAACGAGTATTGCATTCCACATCCAGATGTCAAAGATCTCCTCTTTCTGCTCAAATGTGTATTAGATAACAACTACTTCGAATTTGACGGAAAGTATTATAAACAAATTATTGGCTGCAGTATGGGGGCCGTGCCCTCACCGGAACTATCGGACATAAGGATGTATCAGATCACACAACTTATTGTGTCGAAATTCAAACACGCCAAGAAAATTCTTTTTCACGGACGTTTTAGAGACGACGGTTTTATTGTATATGACGGCACAGAAAATGAGATGATGGAATTCTTTGACATAGGCAATAGTTGTCATAAATATCTAAAATTTACTTTCGAAATTGCTCACAACTCTGTGACTTTTCTGGACACGCTCGTTTTTAAAGGTCAACGATTTCTTACTCAAAACAAGCTTGACCTTAAATCGTACATCAAACCAACTAATAACTTTCAGTATCTCCATAGAGATAGTGCGCACAATACAGCAGTTTTCAAAGCGTTTATTAAAGGAGAATGCATAAGACATGCCAGAAATACAAATGACCCTCACGAACTGGAAGAAATCCTAGGAAATTTTAAGACACATTTGTCAAACAGAGGTTACTCTGCCACTGAAATAGACCCCGTTAAAACGGAAATAACCTACACAAAGAGGGAGCTGCTATTGCACAAATCAAACAAACAAAAACACCACCAACCAAATGTCATGATTACCAAATATAACCCAAGTCTCAAAGGATTGAGGGGACGCATTCTAAAATATTGGAACAAAATGACTACAGACCCAATCTGCAGAGATTTATTCAAATCGGAACCAATTATCGCTTATAGCAAGCATAAAAACATAGGCGACATATTAATCAGATCAAAACTTCAACAATAGATGCTTCATTTAAGCTTGCACCCCTGATGAGGCGGACTTTTTTAATTCAGAAAACCGCCGAAACACTCTACAACTACCATTATAACTATTGTTATTGATATCATAACCTACAAAGAAATATAAAAAAATTATGATATGGTTTGGAGTGTCGGGTCCTAGTAAATTTACGACAAGTTTGGTTGATTGATGTCGCCGTTTTTACAATTTCCCATTTTCGCCAGGCTAGCTAAGCCTGTTACAAGTCGTATAAATCCAATTTCTTTTGAGGGTGGACTGGGCATTCCTGGGGCACTATCCTCAGCAAATATGAAGGCCCACATAAGGGATACAGGGTGTCAGCCAGTCCTTTGAAAGATATCCCATTATAACTGTATTATACGAAATTTTCCATTTTCGCAAGCCTAGCTAAGCCTGTTACTGGGCGTGTAGACCTAATTACTTTTTAGGGTCGACTGGACATTCCAGGGGCCCCATTCTAACCAAAAATGAAGGCCCAACTATTGATACGGGTTCTTAGCTAGCCCCTTGAAAGATATCACATAATAACTGTATTATACGAAATTTCCCATTTTCGCCAGGCTATCTAAGCCTGTTACTGGTCGTGTTAACCCAGTTCCTTTTGCGGGTCGACTGGATTTTACTGGGTCACCATCGTCATCAAATATGAATGCATAAATATGGGATACAGGGTGTAAAGCAGCCCCTAGAAGTATATCCCATTATAACTGTATTATACGAAATTTCCCATTTTTGCCAGGCTAGCTAAGCCTGTTACTGGTCGTATAAAACCAGTTCATTTCCCGGGTCGACTGGGTTTTACCGGAGCATTATGTTCACTACGCAGCTAGGTTAAGGTCGCCCATGGATTACCGTATGAAATAAATGCACTAAAACGGACTTAATTTCAGACAAAGTATACACACTCATCCAAATATGGCAATGATAAAGTTTATACATCATTATGTTACTACCGATCTCCCCTACATTTTTCACCGGAACACAGTCACCGCATCAGCTGTTTATCACGTGATACGCTAAAAATAGAGCAGCTACATATGACTTCATTTATTGCAAAAGTTCAACGATATACGAATGAAATATTAAATTGTTGTTTATATCACTTAAAAGAAAATTAATTGCTGAATCAAAAAAGTGCTGGGAGCAACTATAGCAGTACCAGCAACATGCTTAACTTTAGCATTGATGGTTCAAGTTTTAGAAATTTTGTCGATAACCCAGTCAATTCACGTGTAAAAAAATGTTTCCTTTCAAGCTACAACTTGCTCCCAGCACTTTTTACAATCACTGGTATTTGATAAAAATAAAAATGTTAAACACAATGCTTAAAATTAACGGGATATCGTTAAACTTTTGCAATTTTAGACAGATATATATGATTGTATGCAAATTAATTGATTTTCAAACGCACTGATGATTAGGATCAAGGGCAGATAATCTGGCGTTGTGAAGCGCGGAAAATGTAAAGATTTACATTGTTAATCGTTGGTTATTTCTTACCTGCACATTTCATTAACCGTTTGAACCTTTCAATTCGTAAATTACACAGGACTATTACCAATTTATTATTTTTTGTTCAGTTTAAACAGAATAGAGTGATGAATTCCTTAATGCACCAGAACAGAATCAGATAACCACATGCGCGGATCTAAGGTCTGGGGTGGGGGCTGGTTTTCTATAAATGTCTTCCTCATATAACTTCAGACTAATTTATGCGTATAGATAACAGGCTAAAGAAAAGGAAAAAAGCGAGATCCACATTGGATCGTTTTTGAAAGGGGGGACAGAGTCATCCAAAAAAACCTTAATTTACAAGCAAAGGAAAAAAAATCACTATTTCTTTACATACTCTCAAAACAGTTGGGGGCAAATCCATGTCTATTCATTTCTTTATATGTAAATTAAAGAAAAATGTTTTCAGCAAGAAAAAGCAGGGGGAAGGGGGGAACAATTTCCACCACCCCCTTCCCATCTTATGCCACGTGCCTGCTTTAATCCACCCCTGTATATTAAATATGTAATTTGATAATGTTATGAAGTGTGTCCATGCGCAGATCTAGAGGAGGGGTAAGAGGGGTCTCAACCTCCCTGGAAAATGAAATTTTATTAAATTTACATAGTAAAATCATCGCAAATATGCATCGGACCTCCCCCCTCCCCCCCCCCCCCCGGTGGCAATCACAATCATCATCTAGACACCCCCCCCCGGAAATATTTTTGGATCCGCGCATGGTGTCTCTGCCTCCATATAACTTAATTTTGCTTATAACTAAAAGAGTATCTTTACCATAAAGTCAGAATATTTTTTTCATCATATTAAGATACACAATTCTTTTAAAGACACACTGAACCTGATATTTGTCGAGATTTTCATAAATAAATGAATAAAATTGTTATAAAAATAGTGCATATGATATCAAATGAATACAAAATAAAGGAAACAATATATACTTTTATTGAAAAGCAAAATTTCAAAGCTCACAATTGTAATTTTTTTTAACCAGCTTTGATTTTGTTTTTAATAATGTCTTCACACATTCAAAATACACTAAAGCATGATGATGAGCACTTTTTTATCCATCATGTAATTGTTTATGCATTATCAGATTATATTTTATTAAATAGTCTGTAGAACACAGGGAATATGTGGGTAGGGATGACAGGGTAACCTCAAGAGTTAAAACCACAAGAATCGACTCGCAAAACCCATGTCGCCAGGTGGTAGCAGAAGTCCATGTTGGGCTGAAATTGAAATTTAAAAAAATCAATTAGCTATGGGAACATAATTATGCATAATAGCAAATACATAAATATTGGTTAAAAATAATACACTGACCATGCAGTGTTATATGTATGACAACATGCGCGGATCTAGGGGGTGGGGGGGGGGGAGTTATACGAGAACCCCCCCCCCTGAAAAATATAAAAAATAAAAATTATACATTGTAAAATTATTGCAAATATGCCTCGGACCCCATGGAAAAAACAATTACTATTTTAACCCCCCCCCCCTTGTAAAAAAAAACTGGATTTGTGCATGTGACAATTATAGATAGCAGTACAAAAACCAAATATTTTAGGAACATATCAAATTGAGAGAGAGAGAGTCTGCTTTACTCAAAGTGTGATAGTAAATATTTAATTTCTTTTGATATACTTAGCTATATATCTCTTCTCGAAAGAATCTCTGACTAAATTATAATTCCATTAGTTTCATATTTCTTTTCTATCAATGAATTGTCCATAATGTCACGCATAAGCTGATGTATCTGAGCACAGTAACAATTAATCCAACATATACATGTATTTGTTATCTCAAAATTGTTTGTATACAATGTACATGTACATGTGCTATGCATGGACACTTTACCGAGAAATGAATCAATATGTATTTACATAAAGATATTAAGAAAAATCCTGAAAAGACTGTATTATGAATATCAGGGAAAATTAATACCCTAAAACTCTGACCATAATGTAATATGAAGTTGGCTTTTCAATTTTAAAATTAAAATCTTTTAATACATAAATAAATTGTAGAATAGCATATAAGTTTTACATTGGTTAATTAAAAAAAAAATCTGCTATATGAGGAAATGTATGTTATTGTATGCATGAACATGGGGATCAGGTAGTGAATAATAATAACAAACCAGGTCAGTTTCAAGCTTGTGCCCCTTGAATATTATCTAGCCACTATGCAATCTGGTCTCAAGTGGCCGAGTCTGACCACCACATATGTTAGATTTTACTGGTTGCATGGGGTTTATTATCAGATTATTATGAAGCATAACTGCACATATTTAATTAACACATCAAATATACATGTATAATCATGTAATTTTAATGCAGCACATACAAATATATACAAATCTTTCTGAATTTTTGAATTCATAAACAAAGCTGTGGATGGCAATATGATACAATATTGTTTTATTAAAATTAAGTAAAGAAATCATGATGCATACATGCACTTGATGATTACATCATTCTACACTTGTGTACCATGGGACCCCACATGTGTACAGTGTATGCTATTATGGTGTGTATAAATAGTTCAATACAAACTAAGACACACATGTACATACAGTATGTATATAGCAAAATAACAAGAATAAAGAATTCAAAACAGTGTTATAGATATCTACTGTAAGCTATACCAACAAAATAAATTATATCATCTAAGATCCAAAAGTGCAAAACATGTGTAATCACCATGCAAACATGCATGTGCATGCACTTTGTACAGCATTCTACAATTGTGTACCCTGGGAACCCCACCTCTTTCAAATGCATTGTTTACAGTGTCTGGTGTGTAGTTTAATACACAAAAGAAATATGCATAGCCTAATAAGAACAGCGATGATGTGCAAAACAACACGTGTAGGTACACTGCATGGACTTAAAAGAGCAAATGTTATGAAAAGAAAAGGTCAACACGACATATCCTGTATTAAATCATACCTTTATTATCTTTCAAACGATGGTTGAGCTGCATTTTCCACTCTCAGCGTCTTGCAGGCCATACATCTTATGGAAATGTTGACACACCGCTGTCAGCTGTTCGCAACCAAAACAAGGCGAGTGAAAGCGCTGTGTTGACGAGGATGGTAAGCAAACGACAATGGAATTTTTAGAAATAAACGCCTTTAGTCACAGATTTTCGATTCAATATTGTTTAAAATAAAACTCAAAATGAATATTTTAAACAATCAATCGATAAATTTTAAAAGCGATCGCTTTACTATATCGAAATTAGAAAAAAGATGAAAACATGAATAATGGGCGGAGCTAACGTCATGAAAGGTCACGTGATATTCATGAGGTGAAATCTATGGGAGGCCTTAACCTAGCTGCGTAACTATGAAGGACCACATATGGGATACACGGTGTTAACCAGCCCCATGAAAGATATCCCATTATAACAGTATTATACGAAATTTATCATTTTCGCCGGGCTAGCTTAGCCTGTTAATGGTTGTGTAAACCCAATTCCTTTTGATGGTCGACTGAGTTTTCCCGGATCCCCATCCTCATCAAATATAAAGGCCAAATATTGGATACAGGTTGTTTGGCAGCCCCTTGAAAGATGTTCCATTATTTCCCATTTAAACCTAATTCCTTTTACGGGACGACTGTGCTTTCCTGTGGCCATTTCCTCAATAAATATGAAGGCCCACATATGGGATACAGGGTAATAACCAGCCCCTTTAAATATATCCCATTTAAACTGTATTCCCGGGGTCCCATCCTCATCAAATATAAAGGCCAAATATTGGATACAGGGTGTTAGCCAGCCCCTTGAAAATATCCCATTATAACTGTCTAATACGAAATTTCCCATTTTCACCAGGCTATCTAAGCCTGTTAATGTTCTTGCAAACCCAATTTCATTTGAAATTAAAGCAAAAATATTTGATACAGGGTTTTAGCCATCCACTTGAAAGATATCCTATTATAACTGTATTATACGATATATCCAATTTTCGCCAATCTAACTAAGCCTGTTGCTGGTTGTGTAAACTTAATTCCTTTTGGGGGACGACTGGGCTTTCCCGGGGCCTAATCCTCACCAAATATGAAGGCCCAAATATGCGGCACAGTGTGTTAATCAGCCCCTTGAAAGATATCACATTGTAACTGTTTTAAACGAAATTTCTCATTTTCGCCAGGCTAGCTAAGCCTGTTACTGGTCGTTTAAACCCAATTTCTTTTGATGGGGACAGGGTTTCCCGGGGGATTCATCCTCGTTTAATATAAAAGCCAAAATATTTATACAGGGTATAAGCAAGCCCCTTGATGGATATCCCATTATAACTGTATCATACGAAATTTCCCATTTTTGCCTGGCTAGCTAAGCCTGTTAATGGTCGTTTATACCCAATTCCTTTTGAGGGTCGACTCGGTTTTCCAGGTGCCCCAACCTCATCAGATTTGAAGGCCCAAATATGGGATACAGGGCGTAAGCCAGCCCCTTGAATAATATCCAATTATAAGGTTATTTTACGCAAATTCCCGTTTTTGCCAGGCTAGCTAAGCCTGTTAATGGCCGTGTAAACCTTATTCCTTTTGAGGGTCGACTGGGCGTTCCTGGAGCACTATCCTCATGGATATAGGGTGTCAGCCAGCTACTTCAATGATATCCTATTGTAACTGTATTATACGAAATTTCCCATTTTCGCCAGGCTAGCTAAGCCTGTTAACGGTCGTGTAAACCCAATTTCTTTTGAGGGTCGGCTGGGTTTCCGATAGCCCTATCTTTATCAAATATGACGGCTCAAATATTGGATATGGATACAAGATGTTAGCAAGGCCCTTGAATGATATCCCATTATAAATGTATTATACGAAATTTCCTATTTTCGCCAGGCTATCTAAGCCTGTTAATGGTCATGTGAACCCGATTTCTTTTGAGGGTCGACTATGATATTCCTGGGCCCGATCCTCACTAAATATGAAGGCCAATATATAGGACACAGGGGGTAAGCCAGTCCCTTGAAAGATATCCCATTATAAAGGTATTATACGAAATTTCCTATTTTCGCCAGTCTAGCTAGACCTGTTACTGGTCGTGTATAAATTCCTTTTGAGGGTCGACTGAGTTTTACCGGGGCCGTTTCCTCATTAAATATAAAGGCCAAATCATAGGATACAAGGTGTTAGCCAGCCCGTTGAAAGATATCCCATTATAACTGTATTATACGATATTTCCCATTTTCAAGAGGCTTGCTAAGCCTGTACTGGTCGTGTAAAAAATTCTTTTGAGGGTCGACTAGGTTTTCTTGGGGCCCGATCCTCACCAAGTATAAAGGCCCAAATATTGGATACAGTATGATAGCCAGGCCCTTGAATGATATCCCTTTATAACTGTATTATACGAAATTTCCTATTTTCGCCAGGCTAGCTAAGATCGTTACTGGTCGTGTAAACCCAGTTCCTTATTAGGGTCGACTGGATTCTCCCGGAGCCTAATCCTCACCGATTATGAAGACCCAAATATGGGATACCGGGTGTTAGCTAGCCACTTCAAGGATATCCCATTATAACAGTATTATACGAAATTTATCAGTTTCGCCGGGCTAGCTTAGCATGTTAATGGTCGTGTAAACCCAATTCCTTTTGATGGTCGACTGAGTTTTCCCGGGTCCCCATCCTCATCAAATATAAAGGCCAAATATTGGATACAGGTTGTATGGCAGCCCCTTGAAAGATGTTCCATTATAGCTGTATTATACGAAATTTCCCATTTAAACCTAATTCCTTTTACGGGACGACTGTGCTTTCCTGTGACCATTTCCTCAATAAATATGAAGGCCCAAATATGGGATACAGGGTAATAACCAGCCCCTTTAAATATATCCCATTTGAACTGTATCCCGGGGTCCCATCCTCATCAAATATAAAGGCCAAATATTGGATACAGGGTGTTAGCCAGCCCCTTGAAAGATATCCCATTATAACTGTCTAATACGAAATTTCCCATTTTCACCAGGCTATCTAAGCCTGTTAATGTTCTTGCAAACCCAATTTCATTTGAAATTAAGGCAAAAATATTTGATACAGGGTTTTAGCCATCCACTTGAAAGATATCCTATTATAACTGTATTTTACGATATTTCCAATTTTCGCCAGGCTAACTAAGCCTGTTGCTGGTTGTGTAAACTTTATTCCTTTTGGGGGACGACTGGGCTTTCCCGGGGCCTAATCCTCATTAAATATAAAGGCCAAATCATAGGATACAGGGTGTTAGCCAGCCCGTTGAAAGATATCCCATTATAACTGTATTATACGATATTTCCCATTTTCAAGAGGCTTGCTAACGCAGCACAGTTAAGGCTGTCAATAAATTCCGTTCAGACAAAAAGTACGGGAAATGTGCATTATGACATCACAGTATATTACAAACCTCGAAAGTACTAATTAATTCATTTATTAGCAAAATGAATTTATATTGATCTTTTAATTGAAAACAACAAATGCTATTTCTTACAATTTCGATGTCCGTTATATCGTACACACTGAAAAATAAACGAAATATCGTTCTCTCTGTACTACAAAATATGACGTCATATGCTTCAAAATGACGCATTAAGTCAAGTCATTGAAGGCTATCATGCAGTTTTTTTAGCGAAGAAAAATAAATGTCATAGATTAACGGAAAATTATAAATGAATATTTTGTTTAACATTATTATTAGTAGAATGCTACCTTTCAAGTCTTATTTTCATTTTGTTATAATTATGCATCGTATAAAGAGGCAACCTCGGTTTTGTATAAAATATCGTATATCTTAAAGATTGGTACCTAAATAAATCAATTAATTGCAAGAGCATACACTTACCTGATCATGACAAACTTTTACATGTGAATTTGAAATATGCTATGTAATTAAAAAACTTCTAAGATCCTTGTGAAATCTTACAAATTAATTATTTTTTTAATGAAATTAACACCGTGACCTTCAAAATAATTAAACATATGCAATATAAATTACGTTTTCTACTAACTAATAATCTTATCTGAAAAAGTTCGCATCATTTTTCAAAATCTACGATATAACATCAAGTTATTTTATAATTCAGTTGTGAATTTTGACATGATTATGCCCTTGCAATATTGAATTTTTTAAATGACCTCAAAACCACAAATACATCCGCTTGTACCATGCGACTGCCATATCACGTGACCACTATGAACATATAATATTGTACTGTTTTATATATATTTCTGAAATATATTGCATTTGAGCGACTGTTATTGATTTTAAAAAAGGACATGCCAGTTGAACTAAAGTATACGTGTTTTCATCACAAAAATTCGTCGATATTTTTATTGGCTGCCTTAACTGTACTGCGAAGCCTGTACTGGTCGTGTAAAAAATTCTTTTGAGGGTCGACTGTTTTCCTGGGGCCCGATCCTCACCAAGTATAAAGGCCCAAATATAGGATACAGTATGATAGCGAGGCCCTTGAATGATATCCCTTTATAACTGTATTATACGAAATTTCCCATTTTCGCCGTGCTAGCTAAGATTGTTACTGGTCGTGTAAACCCAGTTCCTTATTAGGGTCGACTGGGTTCTCCCGGAGCCCAATCCTCACCGATTATGAAGACCCAAATATGGGATACCGGGTGTTAGCTAGCCACTTCAAGGATATCCCATTATAACTGTATTATACGAAATTTATCAGTATCGCCGGGCTAGCTTAGCATGATAATGGTCGTGTAAACCAAATTTCTTTTGATGGTCGAATGGGTTTTCCCGGGGCCCATCCTCATCAAATATAAAGGCCAAATATTGGAAACAGGGTGTAAGTCAGCTCCTTGAAAGATATTCCATTATAACTGTATTATACGAAATTTCCCATTTTCGCCAAGCTACCTGATCTTGTAAATGGTCGTGTAAACCCAGTTCCTTTTGAGGGCCTGTTACTGGTCGTGTAAACCTAATTCCTTTTCGGGTCGACTGGGTTTTCCCGATGCCCTATTCTAACCAAATATGAAGGCCCCAATATGGGATACGGGGTGTCAACCAGCCCCTTGAAAGATATATCATTATAACTGTATTGTACGAAATTTTCCATTTTCGCCAGGCTAGCTAAGCCTGTAACTGGTCGCAATTCCTTTTGAGGATCAACTGGGTTTTCCAGGGGCCCAATATTCATATTATACAGTGCTGCCATCCTGAAAGTTGACAAGGATAGGATAGAATAGGATGCAGGATGCACGATACATGATAGAAATATAAGAGTTAAGTTTTATCCTATCCTATCCTATCCTATCCTGCATCCTGTAGCCAATCAGATTCGAGTATAAATTTCGGAGTGATTTTGCGAAACGAAAATTAACGTAACAATGCATGAACAATGTCAATTTAATTTGTTTTACTAGTTAAAACATTAAAGAATGATTGTAAATGTATTATGTTAGCAAAACGGTGCAGAACATTGATGCGCGCTATTTGTCAATTCGTACGTAAGTATAGAATTTCCGTGCAAATTCAATGTCACACAATAATAAACATAATATATTTCTTTACTTCATTTAAAGTCTACAAAATGGTTAAACTCAATTGAATGTTTAGACGAAAAATTCGGCATATAAATAGACAATCATCTAACCAAGAAAACAGGCATTGTTTGTGTGTACTTTTCACGGGTCATATAATTTCTTCGATGCCCGATCACTGTGGGACGTATATTTCTGTCCGATATTAAACTGAACAGATCAAATTAATAAATGTTAGCTTACTCTAAATGCGTAGGAATATAAATTTTTAAGATAACTTCCAATGATTTCACTACAGATGCGATCTGTTAAATGATTCCTTAAGAAATTATAATTTCCAGATCGTGTTTACATTTATCACCGAACGAATCGGCCGATAACCGATAATTTCACTCGATTATCATGTCATACGGACCATAATTTTAAAAAAAATGTGTGTTTAAACAATAGTTCAATAAATATATCGAAGTTATTAATCTGTTTTTAATACATAAATTTTTTAAAAACAAAAACATAATCGCTTACCTGTTTGTTTACGTTATTGTGTACAATCCGCGTACGATTTAATTTTACCGTTGCACAGGTAAACTAGTTATCTCGTTCTGAAAACTGTCGGTTCTATATTTTAATAAGTCATTTTAAATACTACATTAGTCGTTAAAATTATTTGTTTCTCATATTTCGTTAAATTTAACTTTTATTCCTATATTTAGATGGTATGGGATAGCATAGGATAGGATAGAGCTTATTTGCAGGATATGATGCAGGATACAGGATACAGGATGATTAGGATTGTTTTGTCAACTTTCACGATAGCAGCACTGTAGAAAGGCACACATTTGGGATACAGGGTGTTAGCCAGCCACTTGAAAGATATCACATTACAACAGTACTATACGAAATTTCCCATTTTCGCCATGCTATCTAAGCCTGTTACTGGTCGTGTAAACCCAATTCCTTTTGAGGGTCTGCTGGGTTTTCCCAGGGCCCATCCTCATTAAATATGAAGGTCTAAATATAGGATACAAGGTGTAAGCCAGCTCCATGAAAGATATCCCATTATAACTCTTTTATACGAAATTTTCCATTTTCGCCAGGCTACCTAAGCCTGTTACTGGTCGTATAAACCCAATTTCTTTTGAGGGTCTACTGGGTTTTTCCAGGGCCCCATCCTCATCAAATATAAAGGCCCAAACATGGGAGATAGGGTGTAGGCTAGCCTCTTGAATAATACCCAATGATAACGTTATTATACGAAATTTCCCATTTTAGGCTAGGCTATCTAAGCCTGTTTCTGGTCGTGTAAACCTAATTCCTTTTGAGGGTCGACTGTGTGTTCCACGGGCCCCTTTCGTTAATAAATATGAAGGCCCAAATATTGGATACAGGGTGAAAGCCAGCCCCTTAAAAGATATTCCATTATGACTGCATTATACGAATTTTCTCATTTTTGACCGGCTTGCTTACCCTGTTACTGGTCGTGTAAACTTAATTTCTTTTGAGGGTCGACTAGGTTTTCCCTGGGCCCGATCCTCACCAAATATGAGGCCCTTATATTGGATACAGGATGTTAGCCAGTCCCTTGAATAATATCCCATTATAACTATGTTATGCGAAATTTCCCATTTTCGCCGTGCTAGCTAAGACTGTTACTGGTCGTTTAAACCGAATTCCTTTTGAGGGTCGACCGGGTTTTGTCGGGGCCCACTACTCATTAAATAAAAAAGAAAAAATGTTGGATTCAGGGTGTTATCCAGCCCCTTGAATGATATCCCATTATAACTGTATTATACGAAATTTCTCATTTTCGCCAGGCTAGCTAAACCTGTAACTGGTCGCAATTCCTTTTGAGGGTCGATTGGGTTTTCCCGGGGACCCATCCTCATCAAATATAAAGGTCCGAATTTGGGATACAGGGTTTTATCCAGCCACCTGAAAGATATCCCATAATTACTGTATAGGGCACGAAAGTCTCGTTTATACGTCACGTCTGGAATACCTTCTGGAGATAAACAATCAGACACATGCTGGAAGATACACAGTGTTTAAAGCGAAATGCTTTGTTTTGTTACAAATTGTAACCACCAGAATCTTCGCGAAACGTGTAGTTTTTTCAGGTTTCCAAAGAATTCAGTTAAAGTGTGGGAAAAATTTTGCAGGTAAGGACCTTTTAGTACTTACACGTAATAAAATACTGTGTGGTTCTAGGGACGTATATACTTCATGATACAAGTAATGACATTCCTTTGAGACAGAGGGTGGAACTAGAGATCCGTACCTGAAACTCCAATCCGATTTACTTGGAAAAGTGACTTTTCCGTTCATACTAGACTGTAATGGCTGTAGTTCTTTGATTGAAATTATTAAGCTCTATCGCAGTGAAAACAGGACATCTGTGAAATATTCCTTGGTGATCGGACGAGACTTTAAAGTTAGTTTGTTTGTGCATCGTGTGTTGATCTAAAAAAAATCATGAGTTTTGGTTTGACCTTCCTAGTAGTGTTAAGAATGTTGATGATGTCTGCAAAATATTGGACAAACTGATGCTGTATGGAGTGTGTGTGGGAAATCCAGACCATGAATTTCAAGAATTGACCCCTGTTGGATGTGGACTTTCCAGTGCAGCCTCTTCACAAGAAATAACTGCATACCGTGAGGGAGAGTTTTGTGCTTTGCAAGAAAAGTATCATATTCTTCAACAATAAGAAATGTTCAGTGTACTATGCTTGTCATAGGAGCAAGATGTCCCCATTGTTCCAGCACACGCCGACACTTACGAGCCAGGAAAACCCGACTTGAGGTGATGACCTTAAGGACTCTGCCATTAAGCAGTACCTACAAACACCGTGACATTACAAAGGACATGCTCATAAAGAAAGTGAATCAAAACTTTGCAACAAAAACTTGACAAGATGAGAAAAGACTGTGATCGAGAGATTAGAAAAAATGGCATAACCATGAATCCCATTCAAAATGAGGAGATAAAGGACTTGATGGCCACTTCTGAAAAAGATATAGAAACAGCTTATTCGGATTGCAATTCCTTCAACGCTTGTTCTGGGAGCAGCAAAAGAAAGCCATTAAGCTTGGGAAAAATGGAATGCGGTGGCATTCAACTATAATAAGATGGTGTTTGTATGTACGACAGAAATCTTCAGCAGCCTATGATGCTCTTAGGGACTCTGGCTTTATCAAATTACCCAGCTCAAGAACTCTCTTTATCTGAAAAGTGCCCTTGGATTTCAGTCAGATGTGATTAGAATCTTGCGCGAAGAATGTGAGAAAACAAAAACGTTACAACATGATAAAGAGTGGAAAAGCTTCGTAGGCATTTAGTTTGATGAAATTCGAATCAAGGAGGACCTTGTGTATGATAAACACTCAGTGTGGCTATTGCAATCTTGATGATGTTGGAAACCAGATTATCGAACTAGAAAAAAGTGCTAATCAAACAACGTCCCAACTTGCTAAATGTATGCTGGTCTTGATGATCCGAGGGGTTGCAACTTCATTAAGATTTCCTTTGGCAGGATTTGCAACAAACAGTATAAGTGATTTCCTATACCCAATACTTTGGAAAGCGGTTTCCATATTAGAAGTGACTGTAGGATTGAAAGTGCTATTTTTATACATGTGAAGGAGCATCTGCAAACAGAAAATTCTTCCAAATGCATAAACTACCAGGGCATGAAGGAACTGTATACATGTACGTTACTCCTAATCCGTACGATGAGACAAGAAAACTGTACTTCATCTCTGATGTGCCACACTTGTTAAAAACTGCGAGAAACTGTTTCAGCAACTCACAATCGCACAAGATGACACGACATATGTGGAAAAACGGGAAAGACGTCTCATGGATGCATATAGTGCGGCTTTTCGAGGAGCACTGCGAGAAGAACCTCTACACGCCTTGCCCAAAATTGACCAGGGGGCACATAGATCTCACTGCCTTTTCCTGCATGAAGGTCAACTTAGCTACACAAATTCTAAGTGGAACAGTTGCCAACGCTTTGGAGGAATTGTATGGACAAGAAGTCACAGAAACTGTTAAATTTATAAGAAATTTGATCAAGTTTTTTGACTGTTTGAATGTCCGCAATCTATTGGAAGGGCGCAACAAAAGAAATCCAGATTTAAACCCATACCGAGATGTGGATGATCCACGAATCACATGGCTGAGGGAAGACTTTCTTGGATACCTTCAAGAATGGGAGCGCGATATTGAAAACAGACAAGGGAACCATACATTATTAAGTTCATGATTGAACAAGGTGCCGAGTTTGTCTTGACACATCATTTTATCCAGGACCCCCTCGAGCATACTTTGGACATTTCCGCCACAAGGGAGGAGCAAATCAAAACCCCACTGTTTATGAGGTGCGAAATAGTATGTCTCAGCTCTTAGTGTATCGTACCCAGTCTCTGGCCCCCAAAAGAGGAAACATTACACACGAGAATGAGAACATTCCTGCAATTAATATTCAAAAGCTACCAAGGAGGAAAAGTGGAAATAAGATGTGAATTTTACCACAAACCTGAGACATTATCAATTATGAGGATTTATAAGTAGCCAAAACTTACTGGGTAATGCTTGAAAATTGTTACTGTTGCATATGTCAGATAAAATTGATGTAATGATTTTTCTTTTCTACATTTTGCAAGGTTGAAATTTATATTAAGCAATTGAATCTGAATATATTTGTATAATCATGTGCATATTATTTTTATGATTATTTTTTATATTTGGAGGGGGGACTGTGTTGATGCAAAACAATTGATGTCTGTTGCTTTTCAATTAAATGGCCTTCCAGTTTTTATTTTTATTATAGTTGACAAATGTATAGCTTTGATAGATTGTTATGTCTATGCAATCATTCATGTAAATAGTTGACATATAGTAATATACCAAAAAGTATATTTAGCAACCAAATCATTCCAGATTGTGCCAATTTGAGAAATATTTACCATTCATTGAAATAAAAACACAGTTGATTGTTAAAAACTTTATTACTGTCAATCATCAAATGTAGAATGCTGGAAGCAAACAAAAATTGACACATGCTTGTGACATTGAACAGTTTCACACTTATTGCACTGCATTGTATGTACATATATAAACATCAAAGATTGTGAATCGCGTAATGAATGAGAAACTTTATCTTGGTCTTCATTGTTTTTTATTTAAACAAGGAAAAAATAAGATTTCTTTCCTGTACCCATTACCCATATTTAAAATATTAACATGATTTTGTTACTGACTTACTGAATCTAAGACAATCATACTAAGTATTTAATTTCTTATGAAATAATATGATAATTAACATGATTTATATTTATATGGGTACAGGAAACAAGTTTTATTTCATGGTCTTATACAGAACAAATTTCCAATGCATCATGTTTTGAAGTAATATTTCAACAAAAAAAAGTATAATCATAATTAAGAAATTTTAATCATACATCACTAGAAAATTTCAATGTGGTGATATATGGCAAGCATATCAAATAATAAGACAATTCACATAATGAATGATAGCAAAAAGCACAACATGATTGTGTAGAACTGACAAGTTTTAACTTACAGTTCATGCAACATTAAATAAATCAACAGAGCAGTGTTTGTTGAGGTCTTGGATCATTCACTTTTTTTGAAACACAAGTAGAATCAACAGTTCTTGTTGCTTAGGTCTTTCAAAGTCTTTTAGGAGTCCAGCAGACTGCTTCTCGGGACATGTCCTTAAACGATCTTGTTTCTCTGTACGCGAGTGATTGCATATCCTCGTATGGTTAGAAATAGTTCAGGAATGCTCTCGAGTACCGACACTTGTATAGATTCCTCACATTCACCAAACAGCTTTTCACAGTAATACTTTACCATGTAGCACTCGAGTATGGACTCTTTCAATCTGTCACAGAGTAACGATGTTGAAGATAGGTCGTCAAGGTTGACAAGTTTTCTCAGGACAGTATAGTTTCCATAGAAGCTGTAAAAACACTCAGTCTAATGAACCGGTAAAACATTTACAATATATATGAGAAAATTGCAACATGCTAAATTGAAATTTTCAGTATTTACTGCAATTAATGGAAAATGTTTGTTGTCTGAACTTTCAATTGTATGCATGTCATTAATTGACCATAATTTACAATTATTCATTCTTCTTTTATTAAATTTATACTGGCTGTCAGAATTCTAAACTGTGAATTTCAAATAAAGAAAAAATAGTAATAAATTGAATATTGTTATTACTAATTCAAAATTACAGAGCACATAAACATGTTAAAATATATCAAAAGATATAGATCTAATAAGATTCACATTAAACCTTCTTGTTTTACATGTACAGAACGGTTAACATCATCTTAATCTTTAAAATGAGTAAGCAAAACATCTATCTTAAACAATATGTGGGATAATTTAATGAAAATAGAAGTCTATTAGTTTTGAAATGTTTGGTGTCCAGTTAATGTCTTGAATGATTCGGACAATGGCAATATCTTTTGTAGTCCAAACAACAAAATCACATGCCGATCTATTCAGGATGTGCAGTTGTCCCTGCACCTGGTCATAGTATCTATGGCCCTCCTTTAGTTTGTAAAACTGTCTACCTTCAAGCGTCTGATATTCTGAGAAATAGAAAAACAAGATTTACAATAAACAATTATATATAAAAAAACATTAAAATTTTAACCAACATAATCTTACAATTAAACCTTAAATTTACCTAAACAAAAGTCTTTGACTGATACTATTGCCTCAGATATTGTCATGCTCCTTGCACTGAAAGGACACTTTACTTCCAGCACCTCTGGTTTAACAGCCATACCCTCCAGAAGGTCTGTAAGCTCGACAACTTGGTGGTTGTAGTAATGAGTGGCTGCACGGCGAATAATTCCATCAGGACTGGCTCCCAATATGCCACTTTCATGCAGCCATACACCTGTAATATAAAAAACTGTGCACTATCAAGTTAAAAACATTGCATTTAATTCTGTAGTGGCACACACTAATTTTTAGATCTATATTTTTAAAATCAGTCATACTAGGAAATAATTTATAAACTTTTTTGTGCATCTTATCTTAAAACACTTGTCAGTCCATTTACTAACCTGTTTCTTCCACAACAGCATCACCAAAGGAACAGTATTTTGTCCTAGCTGTGGATTCATTGCTAATACCCCACAATATGGCATCCTTAGTTGACAGTTGTAGGAGGCAAATATTTGCTTATATAATGATGGTGGAAATATATAAGAAAATATGTCAACATTGGAGTATTACATATTCTTACCAGAAGATATTAAATATTTCAATACATTTGGACAAGAAAATCAACTATCCAAACATACCTCTGTCTTCTTATTGCAGAAAGTACGACACCAAAATTTGATGCAGTCAAGCGATTCTTTTTTACCATTGACCATAGATGATTGCTGGTTTGTCCATTTGTAAGCTGTGCAACCTGCAAAAATAATAGGTTTCATCAGTATTTAGCATCTGCAATTCAAATATTTCTATATTATTCTCCAGGGTAATTAATTACACTAATACAGCGATGAATTTAAAGAGATGTATTACTTTTTCTATCTGTTCCTTAGATACACTCAGATTTGTATTTAACCACTGCACTTTAGCAATGGCACTTGTGTATCCTTCTGTCAACAAGAGATCCTCTACATATGGCACATCTACTTTGGGAGGAAGGGGCTCAGGTGACACTATCCATTGCATTGCTAAAAATTTTCAATAATAGAAATATAAATTCTGATGCACGAGAAACAATTTTTATTGTCTCACACAGTATATTGATTCAGATGGCAATTTAATACAATACATTAATTGCAATTTGACATCATTATTTTATAGTTAATTATATGAATATGTGAAGATTATACTTATCAAAGTACAAGTACATGTAATTACTTTTTAACCCCTCTTAAAAGCAAAAAACCATGAAAAGCATTTCATCTTTAGAGCTATTTTAACAGGATTGTAAAATCTTAGCTTATTCATTCTTTGGCTTATAGAAATCAACACAACATATATATATATATATACTAGGTTTTATGGCTATGGTATTTCACAAGTTGGATAAGTTTTATTGGTTGAATAAGGGTAGTTTCATCATATAAATGAAAATTTTAACTAACACTTAGTAGAGATAGCTCTAAAGAATTAAATAATAACTTAAACTAAATAGGCACAAGTTATGTCAAATGGAAAACAACAAAAATAATAATGTGAACAATTAAAAAGAAAATTTTGAACAAGTTCCTTCTTATTAAGACCTGAAAATCTGCCTAAATAACTCAGCCCTATCCTTTGAAATTCAATATCCTGTTCATCAACAGGTCCCGTTGTTGGCCTGTAATTGATGATTTATTTTACTTAATCAAAATACAATGGCAAGATAACAGTACAATTTCCAATACCACAAATCTGTAACCCCGGTTACTAATGGACTTCACTGCACTTACCTATAATTGGCGTTTGCTGTAAGATAAAATTCTATAGTTGTATGAAACAACCCAAAGTATTGCAAAATAGATCATTCTTATAAGAAATTTATGTAATTTTCAATTAGAACTAGTAATTTATTAAAATAACTTTTAAAGGGATGGCTTTAAATTCAGTAAATATGAGAAAAGCCGGCCCTATGCAGGTGGATTTGAACGGCACGAACGGGATCTGTGGTTCACGTACTCAATACTTTAAACCATATCGATCGATACAATCAACTTCACAGAACATTTATAACTCATCTTGCACGACGCAGTGTCATAAAAATTCGTTGCCTGGTAGTTTATATTTTTATATGTGTGTATGGTTTTCTTTTAAATCTCACCAGGTCTTTATCCTGTCTCCATCATGGAAGATGAAAACAATTACAGTAATATTTTAAATAAAGATACCCAAATAAAATAAAGGGTATAATTAAGCATTAAAATATTGATAACAATATTTCTATTTAACATTATTTAAGTTCATGTGGGTTTTTTTCATCAGCTCGATATGATACATTTAAATGCAACTCTTAAATTGGTTTATGTATGATCTGACGTGCGGTAAATGCTATGATAAATATGATTGAAAGAAAAAAATGTTAATTGCTCTGTAACCAATTCATGCGCGGATCCAGAAAATCGGAAAGTGTCTCTCGGACATCGGAGTCCGATGGACATTAACGTTTTCCAAGAGGGGGGGGGGGGGTCCGAGGCCTATTTACTACATGAGTGTAAATAGGAATTTTCCAATTAGAGGGGTTTCGGACCCCCAACCCCCTCTAAATCCGTGCATGCAGTGGCGAAGCAAGGGATAAAATATTTGAAAGCAGGAGGTGTGGGCTAAGCTGTACAGATTTTTTAATAATGGTGGCAATAGTAGAAAAAAAGTACAGTAAAACACGCCTATAACGAAATATTAACAGAAATACAAATGGATACCTTGCGGGAACATTGTACAACATTAGAACTATTCTTAGTGTCTGTCTCTTCCTGTAAAATCTTTAGATTAGACAAATTTCTTACATATATATCATCAGAGGCACTAAGATTACATGTTCCAAAATATGCCCCAAATCAACATTCCGTCCAGCTTTCTATACAATAGCAAGTCTTTGCAAAATGATTTAGGCAGCCATGAGAATTATGCTCCATTCGACATTATTAGGGACAATTAAAATCTTGTATAAGGAGTCGACCTGTCTGTATCTTTGTTAAAAATTGAACGACTTCTCGCAAAGTTTGGCAAAAATGTGATGAGGAAAGAGAAGAAATGCATAAAAAGCATTGTGTTTTCTAATTCAGAGAAAGAGAATCACCACCGATCTCATCCATAGAGATGATGCTTTCTTCTGTTAGACCATGCCAATGTTAATTCGCAACACGTTCTCATAAATAATCTTGCGGATGCTTTTTGGAACCCATTTAAAGCATATAAAGATCCCTGTCAATGCTGCAGTGATAATTATGTCAAATCTTTAGAACTTTGTAGACATAGCCACATCGCAAACGAGATGAGACTACAATTAAGTGATGGTCGTTTGCTTCCGATTTAATGACTTAAGATTTTATTCCTGGATCTTCCTTAAATTTTAAAGAATGCGACTACATCGAAGGTTGTAGAACCGTAAGGTGTGGATACAAACGTGCCAACGTTTGTTGTATAGACCTCTGCAAATTTAAAATCACATACTTATCATTCACAGAAATGATTTATACAATACCAAAATCATTCTGGCCATCTACCATTTTGAACTGCCATTTTGAATTAACGCAATTTTCGTGACGGTCAGCATATTTTCCCGGATTCGGCACACTTGATATATTAAAAACTATGTTGGGCCAATTAATAATAGTTTATCGTTTTAAAAACTATGTTTAGTCAATTTATAATAGTGTGTCGCTGTTTTTTGCCATAAAAGGGACTTTAAGAAAGTATTATGAATTTTGGTTGTCCGCCGTATTTTAAATCGCCCTTTGACCTACTTATCTTTTCGGACAGACACAGCTCACTTTAATTATAATTAAAAATTATGTTGGACCAAAAAATAATTGTTTGCTGTTAAAAGTCTGTTTCCACCTCAAGTAAACTGACCATTCTCCAGTAATTCCTAAAACAAACCAGTATACACCAAAGCAGCAGCATTAATGGTTATAAATGACATTAACATAAGCTAATAGAAATCTAATCCAAATCTTTAAATTTGATACTGTCAGTTCAAACACGGCATTATTAAATAGCTGATGCAAAAACGCTTTATAAGGGTCCCCAATTGCAGATGCATAGTGGTCAGCCTGTCACGCCGCCAGATATCACAATATATTCTCATAAATGCGCTTTATCACATTTAAAAGAAATGTCAATGTCACAACAGAAATCTGTGTTAATCCATCACCGACCCAAATTCTATCCCTTTGCCATTATCTGTATCATACTTGAAACAATCATTTCGAAGGATTAAGAGTGTGTTACAATTGCGACCATGAACCAAGTATGTAATTAAATGGCCATGGTCATAGCAATGTTAGCATATGCAGATAAATTTATGTTTGGGTCTGTTGTCTCTCCCTATGGACCTTTCAAGTTTAGACTTTACCAGAAAATCTAAAGCTGATAAATGTTTCAGGTTTCACACACGTATCAAGCTATACAGCGAAGTACATAGAAGCGTTTAATAGGGGTTCACTCCAGAAAAGTTGTTACGTAATGTTTTGACTGACCTTTGACCAATCAGATCGTAGAAGGCGGAGTTGAGACATTACCGCTCGTGACTTAATTTGAGAGAGAGAGAGAGAGAGAGAGAGAGAGAGAGAGAGAGAGAGAGAGAGAGTTAACTGGTTAATGGAGTAAATTATAGATGACGCAGATGAGCGAACTATCTATCAAATATAGTTATAAAGTGACAAATCAAGGTCTAGTATATCTTATAAATTTATGTAACTTTGAAGTGTTTTAAATTCTTTATCCAGGGAACACCGATGTCTGTATATAGATAATGGGATAAGGTAATGTCAAACATCGAAGACTGTATGAATATGTTTTTATTACAAGTGTTACCGTTAGTATTCTAATCAAAGTATGCCGAATCTTCCTGGAATTAAACATAGGTTGTTAATTTACTTTGTATAAAAACTTCCTTCATGGTTACTCAGTTTAAAACATTCTTTACCTAAGGACGAATTTGTCCGCCATTGTTTTTCTACTAAGCATCCGCCTGCGTTGCCTTTCCTTTTCACTACATCTAACTTCATAAGTGATCATTCGTTTGCATTTCAAAATATTTAATGCCCGTATTCTCGGACTCCATGCCAGGAAATTTAGTTGGTTAGCTACGTCATTCTTATACATGTACATGTTGTCGACGGCGCGCGGCCAAAGAAATTTTCACAATCGTTCTTTAAAACACTTTGAAATTATATCAATATAGGATATACATGTAATTTTTATATACGGACCTTAATTTGTTTGCCATGTTATAACTAATGATTATGTCTTCATCGGCACCACTTATAATTTACTAAATTCACTTTCTCTCTCTCTCTCTCTCTCTCTCTCTCTCTCTCTCTCTCTCTCTCTCTCTCTCTCTCTCTCTCTCTCTCTCTCATTCAAGTCACGAGCGGCAATGTCTTAACTTCGCCCAGGTACGATCTGATTGAACAAAGGTCAGTCAAAACATTACGTAGAAACTTTTCTGGAGTGAACCCCTATTAAACGCTTCTACGTACTTCGCTATAAACCATATGTGAACTGTACAGAGATCACAGGATTAGAAACATACAAATTATTTGAACGTAAACAAGCATTCCGCCATGCTCATCTTAATTATGTTCAATTAATAACAAATTTGACTTCAATTTATTATTTAATTTCAAAGCGCCAGATTTTGTTTTTAAATTTCCAATAACAATCCCAATTTCATTTGCAAACAATACCTGTTACGCACTGCTACATGTACAAGGACAAATAAAAGTCCGAGATAAATCGTACGTTTATATTAGTCGTTTAGTAAAGCTATTATAGCATTACAATGAAGACAACCCTTTCCATGTACATTAACATTATTTTAATTCGCAGCTTCAACGGAAGACCTACTCGTTGCTTTGCACCGAGCTTTGCTCTAGTTATTTTTCTTTTTCTTTATTTTTCTGACTTTTTTGAAGCTTCGTATCTCAAAACGTTTTCAACGGATATCAATGAAACTTTCAGAGTTTATGTGCCTTTATCGTCCCTTTACGCTTTCAAAGTTTCCATAACAACGTCATTTCCGGTTATACGTTACGTCAATTTTAAAATTTAAAAAAAGTGATTTTGTCCATGGGATTTTTCGGAAACGCTTTAAGATAGAGACTTGAATTTTTTTGTGTTTGTTCATTTATCATTTTTATTTGGAAATAAGGCTGAAATTAACATTATGTCACTTCCGGTTGAAACCGGAAGTTTTTAAAAAATTTCGAAATTTTGAAGTTTTTGCTAAATACGAAACTGAAATCCGTTTTTAAATCAGATGATGCATTGCAGAGATATAAGGTTCAAAAATTGATTTTTCCGGAAATTTTGACTCCGCGTTCTTGGTTTAAAAAATAGCGTAAAGTTCAAAGTGAAATTAACTCGTACCAAAAATAATTCGATTTTTGTTAAGTCGTACTTTGACATATTCAGATTTTTTTTTGTTAAGTCGTTCTTGAAATTGTAAAGGTTTTTGTTAATTCGTACTAAAAATCATTCGGATTTTGTTAAGTCGTACTAAGAATCATTCGATTTTTTTATCTTTTTGTTTTAGTTACTGTTGTTATTGGTTTAAGAACGTTGCTCCTTACAGGAATATCTAGCTTTACTCTCGACATTAACGGAAGACCCACTCGTTGCTTTGCAACGAGCTTTGCTCTAGTTATTATTCTTTTTCTTTATTTTTCTGACTTTTTTGAAGCTTCATATCTCAAAAAGTTTTCAACCGATTACCATGACACTTTCAGAAGTTATGTGCCGTTATCGTCCCTTTGCGCTTTTAAAGTTTCCTTTACAAAGTCACTTCCGTTTTTACGTTACGTCAATTTTAAAATTTTAAAAAAGTGATATTGTCCAGGGGATTTTTCGAAAATGCTTTAAGAAAGAGACTTGAAATTTTTTGTGTTTGTACATTTACCATTTTTATTTGGAAAAAAGGTTGGAATTAACATTCCGTCACTTCCGGTCGAAACCGAAAGTCTTTTAAAATGTTCGAAATTTCGAATTTTTTGTTTGAATTTTAAGAGTCTATGATCGTTGTAGAATTTATAATGCTGAATACGAAACTGAAATCCGTTTTTAAATCGGACGATGCATTGCAGAGATATCGGGGTTTAAAAATTGATTTTTCCGGAAATTTTGATTCCGCGTTCTTGGTTTAAAAAATAGCGTAAAGTTCAAAGTGAAATTAACTCGTGCCAAAAATAAGTCGATTTTTGTTAAGTCGTACTTTGACACATTCGGATTTTTTTTGTAAAGTCGTTCTTGAAATCGTAAAGGTTTTTGTTAATTCGTTCTAAAAATCATTCGGATTTTGTTAAATCGTACCAATAATTATTCGATTTTTTACCTTTTTGTTTTAGTAACTTTTGTTATTGGTTTAAGAACATTGCTCCTTACAGGAATATCTAGCTTTACTCTCGACATTAACGGAAGACCCACTCGTTGCTTTGCAACGAGCTTTGCTCTAGTTATTATTCTTTTTTTGTCTTACAAATTTTGTGCAGGCAATTTCTCGGAGATGGCTTGTTCGATTTCGTTCAATTTTTCAGGGATAATGCCTTGTCAACTGAAGTTTATACCGCTACGACAGTTTGTCAAAATTCACTTCTGGTCGGAAGTTATTGTCGTTAAACGATTTTTAAAAGTCAATTTTGTCTGCAACGTTTCTCAAAAACGAATAAAGATTTAGAGCTGAAATTTTCAGAGATGATAGATTTATCTCTTTTCTAGTGTACATCGGTCAAGAAAATGTTCGCCGTCACTTCCGGTCGTCACCGGAAGGAAATTTCAAAAATCGAATTTTTCAACTTTTTTGTTTTAAAATAGTTTTCTTTAGAGTTGATAGTGACCTTTTTACTGATTCAGAATATGTAATTTGTTTTAAAATCGGTTAACGCATTCTCGAGATATTAAGCGTGTCTAAGTCCTGAAGCGAGAACCCGAGTAGCTCAGTCGTGGACAGTGCCTAGGCGACCCGGGTTTAAGCACGAGTGCCGAAGTTTTTTTTTCTTTTTTTTTGCGTAGACTAACGATTTTATCTTTAAAACGATGAGTTTTATCTCATTTCTTCTAAAATCGGACGGAAGACCCACTCGTTGCTCGCAACGAGATCGCATCTAGTTATTATTGAGGTCTTCCGTTTCCAACGGAAGACCTTATTGTCATTGCTTTGTTTCTTTTTCCCTATTCTTCTATATTATTAGGGTCTTCCGTTTCCAACGGAAGACCCTATTGTTATTGTACGGTTTCTTTTTCTTTATTATTATACTTTTTTTTTCTTTTTCCGACTTATTTGAAGCGTTATTTCTTTAAAACTATTCTACCGAGTTTTATGAAACTTTCAGAGAAAATTTGACGTTACTATGCCTTAAAGATTTTAAAGTTTAAATGACAACGTTACTTCCGTTTTTACGTTACGTCATTTTTAAAATTTTCAAAAAGTAATTTTGTCCACGGCGTTTCTCAACAATGCTTTTAGATAGAGGCTTGAAATTTTGGTTAATTATACATTTATCATTTTACCTTTGCAATAAGGGTGGGAATAAAAACTTCACTTCCGGTCGAAACCGCAAGTGAATCAAATTTTTCAAAATTTTGAATTTTTTGATCTAATTTGAAACGTATACGTTTTTTGTAGAACTCATTAGGCTGAATCTAAAACCGAAAGCCGTTTTGAAATCGGACGATGCATTACAGAGATATCGGAGTTTAAAAATTGATTTTTTCCGGAAATTTTGATTCCGCGTTTTTGGTTAAAAAAATGGTTTTAAGTTCATAGTTAAATTAAGTCGTACCTAAAATAATTCAAAAATTATTAAGTCGTACTTGGACAGATTCGGATTTTTTTTGTTAAGTCGTTCTTGAAATCGTAAAGGTTTTTGTTAAGTTGTACCTAAAATCATTCGGATTTTGTTAAGTCGTACCAAGAATTTTCGATTTTTTTTCTTTTCTGTTTAATTTACTTTTGTTATAAGTTTTAGAACTCTGTTTCTTACAGGAGCTTCGAACTTTACTTTCGACATTAACGGAAGACCCACTCGTTGCTTTGCAACGAGCCTTGCTCTAGTTATTACGGGTCTTCCGTTTCCAACGGAAGACCCTCTTGTTATTCTACGGTTTCTTTTTCTTTATTATTATTAGGGTCTTTCGTTTTCAACGGAAGACCCTCTTGTTATTCTACGGTTTTTTTTTCTTTATTAGGGTCTTCCGTTTCCAACGGAAGACCCTCTTGTTATTCTATTGTTTTTTTGTTCTATTATTCTATTGTTTCTTTTTCACTTTTTTTTTTGATATTATTATTAAGGTCTTCCGTTTCCAACGGAAGACCTTTATATTATTGTGCAGATTAAGATTATTCTTATTTTTCTTTTTTTTTTTTTCTTCCTAGACGCGAACTTTGAGGCTTCATATCTTGCTCATTTCTGAACGGTTTTTGCTCAAATTTTCAGGGCTTATAGACTTTACAAAACACTATCTAAATCATTTCATAAATTTTAAAAATCCTCTTTCGTTAACGAGTTATTCCCCTTTTTAAAAAATTTAGGGCCTTTCGTTTCCAGACAAAGGCTCCGAGACTATGATAGCAGGGAATGGGAATCCAACGAATTTGAATAACAGAGACATTGAAGTTTTGCACATCGGTTTTTGTTTTTTGATTACTTTCTGTATTTAGAAAAAGGTAGGGGGTCAGAAAACAGGGTTCCAAAAAGTGCGAAAATTTAGACATATTTTCCTTTGTATCTTTTAAACAAAAAATATTTTGTTAAGACATGTAGAATAAAAGTTGTGCAGAATGTCAAGGACTTTCATTTGACACCAATAAAAAAGGGCTTGCCCCTTAAATTAAGGGCCAAGGGCCCTTGAAAGTTTTTGCTAAATAATTAAAAAACGGCTAGGATTTTGATATAGCTGTCGCTGGAAAAGTTGTTTGTTGTGATCCTATAAATGTCGTTACAATGTTATTTTGTTGGTGAGTTGTGTAGTATGAGTGTAAAAAGCTTTACATGTTAACATGTACCTGTGTTTATTTGGCAAGTTAACGAAAGTCATTGTGCGTACAACTGACATTAATTTACGACAGACAGTATGCCTGTTTTAAAAGGAGGCTTTCATTCATAAGAAAAATATAATTGTTTTAGGATACATGCTTTTATGTGAGGAGTTTAAGTCATTTTCGTAAATTCTGCACAATCCTAAAAAACGAGAAACAGAAAATATAAACATTCTTTTTCTTTTCTAGTAAATCACACAAACTACCGGAAAGAAATAAATCTATGTGATACATTTTAGTTATCATGCTACGTGCATTAAAATATATCTGGAATCAGAGCTGTGTGTGTGAACCATTACGTAAGCTATCCCTCGCTTGCGGCCGAGAAAGTCGGTCGCCATGGTCGCGGCTGGACTTCTTAGCGGTCAGCGGTTATCTAATACACCGGAGTCACGTCTCTCAATTTATGAGTTCATTTAGCCGAAAACAAGAATTGTTTTAATTTTGATCACACATAGACGTTTATTCTTCTCAAATTGAACTAAATGATAGAGTGTCAATTAAGAAAACGTTCTGTTAATTAATAAAAGAAATGTCATTCTCAATCGGAAGTAATTTCAGGCATAGATCAATTGTGGGTTTTAAGTAAAAAAAAATAATAACTTAATTCTATTTGGTAGATTTTAGTCATTATTATACTGCAAACATTTCAAATCTTCCTGGGCTCTGAGCTGTGTGTATTGTAACTTTACGTAACCTATTCTTCGCCCGCGGCCGAGGAGATCAGCCGCGGGTGCACTACCATTCGGTCAGCGGTTATCTAATACACCAGATTCGCGTCTTTCATGTACTTGTTTTGAGTTTATATAGCCGCAAATACAGGAACTGTTTTAATTTAAAGTTATTAATGTTTTTTTTAAAATGTAAATTAAGAAGTCATTCTGAAAATTATAAAATCCGATATTATTCCTAATCCAAAACATCGTCAGACATAAATCAATGGTGGGTTTGTAAGTATAAAATGTTCTTAAGAACTGTACTAATAATGTTTTTGATCAACAACAAAAAACCACAAAGATTACCCCTTTAAATGATGATCATTCCTCGCACGCTCGCACATGGCCGAGAAGATCGCGCGCGAGGGGACATCTACATGTATCTTATCACACGTGTATGTTTATTGATATTTTGTACGAACACAAAACTATTTGTTTATTTTATTTTCATTTATATTGGTTTTAGATGAAAGATGAATTTATCTCCCTTATTCAGTTGATTTTGCGTTGATTTAAACGTAAAGGGGAAAAATCTTATAAATACCTCTCATTAATTGAATAAAAGTAATCTATCAAATCGATTCTAAATATGCAAGGCCGATTGTATAAATAAAAGATTAAATATAATAAAACTCCGAGATATTTACTGGCATATGTAAAATTGATATGTGCTTAACTTAAGATTAATATACTGCATTGTCGGAACCCACGGGTTTTCAATCCGTTACACTGATTTCAAGCAATGTAACGGATGGAAAACCCGTGGGGTCCGACGATGAATCGACTGTAGTTACTCATGATCATTTCCGTTAATTATTGCTTAGACTTTTTACAGACTTTAACACTTTTAAGACAATATTCAAACTTTGCCTGGCCAACGAGACATATATGCACATGGATATATGTATATATACTGGTGTAAGAATTAATATTCGACCAACGCAAAAATTAAATAGTGTAGAAAGTAAAATAAGTTTTCTTAAGAGCTGTACCAAATTTTAGCAGGGTTTACATAGTAAAAAAAATCATTAATTTTCGACGCGTTCTAGGAAGTTTAAAAACAAAATCATCTCTGTGCTGCTCCGCCCCCCCCCCCCCCCCCCCCCCCCCGCCAAGTGCTCGAGCTGAATTTTAAAAATTGGCGAACAAAAATCGAAAATTTATATGTGTCGAAAATCAATTTCTGGTGACTCCTTATTTGTTAACGTTCTTCCTAATGTGTTTCACTGTGCAATCTGTGTGTTTATTCGGCCAGTCTGCGTGTTAATTCAATCACCCCGTGCGACCGAAAATCTCGTGTCCCTTTAAGACCGAGAAAATAAGCACCGCCTTCAAATTTACGTGGTCAGTGTAACCCTTGTTAATCAACTAAATCGAGGCCCCATTTTGGATGTTAGAAAATGATTGGCATTTGTTTATTCGTCCTGTGTATACCATGCCTAGCGCTCGCGACGACGGTGCAATAAACGTTTTTCTTTTGATTTGATGCATACCGTGACGATAAATCGCTATCTTTTAGCACTTTAAACAAAAGAAATATTAAAAGATATGAATTAAAAATTTACTCGTACTTGGTTATGTACCACACTAAATGCGCTGATCACCTATAGTCTGTCAAAATCATGTGGTGCTGATCATGTATCCATGAAAGACGTCGTTTATCAATAAAGATGTTTGTAAATAATTGAGAATAAATAATTAAATGAAATAAAATATTGCGTTCACGATTTATATCGTTAGTTATCACATTTCTGAGAGAAATTTCACGAGCTGAAACCGGAAGAAAAATAAGTACAGACAGCTCTGGTGCATGCGCAGCTGGTAGAATTATTGTGCACTTTAATTTCGCAGCTGATCGGAAAAGATTTACAAGCATTGGTTGCAAAGTTGCATTAGTATTTGAGTACGGTGGGGTGATTGTATAATTCACAAAACATCAGGATATATTCTCAGTTAATCCCGACAGAAACTTGTTCAATCAAACGAAAGATTTTGCACATGTCGCACGCGGTTTTTCATGCGTTTATATTCATTTCAACGAAGAACAATTTGTTTTATAAGTACATATAAATACGATATTCCTTTTAAATAAAAGGAAAAACTCTTTTGAGAGCACTTTAATACTCCGTGTATATAGACAAGTATACACAAGCGAGCGTGTTTCCCTCGGGGTTTCACACCTCTTTCAATATAGGCGCCACCCCCACCTGAACTTACCTAAGGTAAACTGACCGGTTAAAAACCTCGGCCTTTAAGTGCACACAATCCTGGACACAGATAACCATAGGTAATTTATGGATGCAGATCATCAATTGTTAATTTGTTATGTAATTAAAATACACTTGGAAGTGAGCTATCACTGTAGTGGTCAATTGTTGAATAGAAGTTTAAATTTTAAGTCAAAGATGTTAAATAATAATTATTTGTTCTCACGTTTAGAAGTTATGAAATACGTTATTCAATGCAGTCGGTCGCCATAGAAATCATCAGAGTACTGCAAGTGTTGACAGTTTCTTATTTCTTTAAAAGACCTTAGGACATAATTCATTTGACTTACAGACTAGCGACACAGTTGCCTCCCAAAAATGTATGCACTTCTCAAAGTTACAATTAAATGGTATAGATATGTGTTGTTCAACGGATTTTATTAATTGTTGTAAATGTTAAAGTTAGAGAAATCGTATTTTCTGGAGGTTGACATTATGTAGAACTCTTTTGTTTAAAAAACAAAAACAAATTGTTTTGACGTCACACCATCTCTTTTGGTTTGGTTTAAATATACAATGTACACAGTGCTCTGAACAAAACGCTGGTTTATGCCTTTCTGTTACTCAAGTAAAAAACTGAACAAAATTGATTACTTTTAGGTTCACACGTCACATGTTAATACATGTATGCATAAATATATGATTTTTAGCAAATAAATGGCATTGTATCTTTAAAAAAATCCAAAATATTATAACTAAAACATGTATATGTGACATGATAGAAAGGGTCTATCGGGTGCACCGATTTACCCAAAAGGATCCAAAAGAACCCAAAAGGACCCCCCCAAAAAAAACCCAAAAGGGACCCAAAAGGACCCAGGAAATAATTGTAAACCAGAGGTCTCTCTTCCTGTCACACAAAAGTGACAAAAAGGATTTTTGATTCAGTTGGAGTTCTGCCCCAACCCCTGCCAACATTTTCTGAAATTTACATTTAGAAAATTAAATTTTGGGGTACTGACACCCCCACACACTTTCTAGATGAGCGCTCAAGGCAAAAAAAAAAAATATTGGGATATTTAAAACAAAATCCTATTTGAAAAAAATGAAGTTAGAGATGCCTCACAACCCCTACCACTGCCGCGGATTATGATTTTGAAGATTTGTGAATTTCTTTTACTTGCTTGTGAAGATTTCAGATAAATATGCTTATCCTTTCAAAATCAATACTGAGGCCTGTATGGCCAAACATTATACGGATAGTTATCCCTACCACTGAGCACCTCAGTCTCGTATACTAATAGCGCACCCTCAGACGGGAGAAGGCATTATTGTTTATTTACAATTGGTGTTCTTTTCAATCTCTAATTTTAACACTGCACTTTACATAAACTATTCCATGTTTTAGCGGTAGAGGTTTAAGTATGAATATAGGGAATCAAAATGTTTATGAAACATGCATCAGCGCAGTGGATTTTGTGTTTATTACACTATGATATAGGCATACCAGTAGTTTGAATCCTGTCATCAGTTGTACATACATGTAAACGTATTTATCGATTTTCTGGTTGGAATAATTAAATACATGTACATATAAAAGATGTGTTTTAAGTTATCATAAATTGATATAACCGTGAAATAAGTTAAAAGGAGAGTTTGTCTGGTAGGAAAATAATACTTTGAAAGTGAGCCTCGTTTTCTGAACTTACTATTATCATATTGACAATCCAGTTTAATGACAGCCCACCCTTTTCTCCTTACACTCAACGGGGTCGGATATGTATCAATAAGAGGTCACCTTTCTATGACCTTTAAATTTGCATACAATCTAAATATATACCCCTAGCTTATCACAGACATGCCTTTATCTGTTTTATGAGAAGTGTAACTCTTCAATACTATGCAGTCTGGAGGTTGCAGTAATATATAGAAAATAGGCATGAATTAATTTTTCTGTCTCCTTTTGAAGAGTTCAAATTGATTTTCTAAAGCCCTGATTGGTCAGAAGTTAAAGTAGTGTGAAGATGACCTCCTATCAATAACTGTCAGACCCTGACAAGTGAAAGAAGAAGAGGGGTGGTTTTATTAAGACTGAATGACAATCCTTTCTTGACTTGCAATCTGATTAAAGTTCCTATAGTCGCTATACGATGATTTGAAGAAACCCCACTTAAGGTCACCTCCTGGTGAACTTTGCTTTGACCAATGAAATCGTCGGTTCCATTCCTCAGTTACATGATTTGGAAGTTATGCCAATACATTCTTTAGATTCCCTAAGGGCATCTAATATCAACTTATGCTCCATCTCTTACTTGCTGATACCGAAAGATTCACGAACATGTGGCATCATTTCGTCGTACAACTCCATTTTTGTTTGTAACCCGAAATTACCGTTTCTAACACTTGCTCTGATTGCTAGAATAACTCATGTATATTTATAAACAAACGTTCAACAGGGGGTGACCTAAAGAGGGGTTTCTTCAGATCCTCTTGTAGCGAAAATAGAAAAACAAGGAGGGGATCAAGGATATGATTTTAATCAGATTGTCTCGACTAGAAGCTGTAACGGAAGACCTTCTCGTTGCTTGCAACGAGCTCGGCTCTAGTTATTATTATTCTTTTTTTCTTACCGATTTTGTGCAGACGATTTCTCGGAGATGACTGGATTGATTTCGTTTTAATTTTCAAGATAAACGTGTTCTTATCTAATGCTGTTAGGTTTTTTCTAATTTTTGAAAATACACTTCCGGTCGGAAGTTATCGTCCGTTTACGATTTTAAAAAGGCGATTTTGTCTGTCAGGTTTCTCAAAAACGAGTAAAGATAGACGGCTGAAATTTTCAGAGATGGTAGATCTACCGTTTTTCTGGTGCACCTCTGTCAAGAGAATGTCCGCCGTCACTTCCGGTCGTCACCGGAAGGAAATTTGAAAAATTCAATTTTTCAACTTTTTTATTTTTTGATATTTTTCTTTCAAATTTTTACCCTTTATAGTGACCCTTTTACTGATTCAGAATATGTATTTTGTTTTAAAATCGATTAACGCAGTCTCGAGATATTAAGCGTCAAAGTCCTGAAGCGAGAGTCAGAGTAGCTCAGTCGATAGAGTCGTGGACATGTGCCCAGGCGACCCGAGTTCAAGCCCCGAGTGCCGCAAAAATTTTTAACTCATTTTTCGCTTAGACCTACGATTTTATCTTTAAAATGATGAATTCTGTTCTTTTCCGTTTTAATTTTGTAAAAGAAGTTACAAAAATAGCGCTTTTCCCCGTATGTGTGTATTGAGATCCTTAGCTTTGAATTCATACTGAATTATACTTAAAATGTTCAGAAAAATAAATAGTTACATCTTTAATAACACGCTTATACATTGTTCTAACACATGTATTTCATTTAGTAATTGTGTAATATGTAATATTTAGAATTTAATATTTTACGTTTAATATAGAAGTCACCGACACCCCCCCCCCCACCCCGAGTCACAGAATCATTTAGTTTTTCTAGCCTGCTTTTTCTTGATCTTTTATCTTGGACCCTTAATTTCAACCTAGTACCATTCTAGATTACTCTACTAATCCCAGACCAATTCGTTCATTTTTAGCAGAGTTATGAATTTTTGAGCATTTGAGTTTCGATTACCGTGCTTGACATGTACTGTAGAAAAAAATTCTAGCTCCCGAACCCTTCACATAATCCTAATGAAATTTCGTGTAAATTTACCTCGGACCCAATTCTTACTGTCTGCCAAATATGCAGCGGATTGAACAATTATGAAGAAATTCACGAGATTAAACGGCGAGTATTGCATGTACGGGGAATTAAAATTTACACAGTACACGGGATGTAAGCAGCCGTGTAATATTTCTGGTGCATGTAAATTTCTTATTTTCCGTTTAGTTTGGATCTATGATAGCGTGTGAACTACTTAAGAATGTTAGAACTGGGAAAATTACTGTCATCGAATTTTTACCGAATAAATTTACATGTTACTGATTTCGTTATTTCAACATTGATAAAGATTTTATCAATCCTGTTGAAATAAAACTGTCAAACAGTAGTAAACGACACGAAAAAAAATCTCAACGCTGAAATACATGTGTAAAATGCATCAGTCATTGCTTTACGACTTCCCCTAATTGTCGTTAACCGAATCCGAGATCCACACCTCAACATTCTACTTTCGATTTATTTACGACGAAAATCAAGCTCTGGCCTTTTCATCCCCCACCAGAAACAAATTAAACACGCATCAATATTTTAAATGACCTCGCATTGTTACAAAACCTGAATAGTCAGAAATCTTACACGTTGTTTTTCATCTCATACAAAAAATCAGCTCCTGTCCCGGGCGGAAACGCCCCAAATTCAAAGAGAAATTCGGGAATTATTTTGCGTCAGCCATGTTTTGACGTGAACCTTCGCTGAAATTCTGTTATAACACCTGCATAAGTTGGGTGTTCTAATCTCGCCAGAGCCACAAGATTTGTTCTTTCTCTCCTTTTCTTTCTCTCATTTTTTTTTTTTTTTTTTTTTGATTTTCTAACAAAAATATTATTTACAAAGGGGTTGTTGGAATGAAATACAAGTTGAAAAACAGTATTCCATTTAGATTAAGACAAAAACAGACCTTATTTTTTAGGGTCTTCTGTCTTCAGCGGAAGACCCTTCTATTATTCTATTGTTTATTTTTTAATTTTTTTTGTCTAATGACATCTTATTTGAATTCAGTGGATGAAATCTAAAGTGTGTCAAAATGACCTCAATCTAATTTAAAACAAAATATCTACGTTGGGCTTGCAATGGTGCGTCTGATGACATCTTTTTCGAATTGATTAAATGAAATTTAACGTTTAAAAAAATCATTTAAATCGTGTCAAAATGACCTCAATCTAATTTTAAAACATGATATTTAAGTTTGCCTTGCAATTGTGCGTCTGATCACAACTTAATTGAATTGATTGGATTAAAGGATTACATTTTGTATGGTCAAATATCTGCCCCAAATTTTAACAAAAACAATAGTACAGAGGATGCCAATCATTTTAATCGTGCTTTTAGTCATCATTTCTCATTCGCTATTTATCTATGACGTCAGATTAATGACCAAATTCCCGCAAATTAGCAAACAAATGAAAATATTCTCATTTTTTCTTTATATTTCGCATTCGGAAGTATAGAGCGCAGGTCTGCTTCATTACGAATTTACCATATATTTTTATTCATACAAGTATACACATTATACTAAAAATGGTACCTGAACAAGCCTGCGCTCGATATTTCCAATTCCAAAAACCATCTGAAAACACAAATATTTTGCTAAATCAATTTAACAAAATAAGACTATGGTCATTACGTCATTCTACATAATAACGTCGCTGTGGTGATAACTTTTTACACACTTTTTCAATTTGATTTCGAATAAATTCCAGCCTATTTTAAAGCTCTTTATAAAAGTTAATTTTTGTGGGCGAAAAATGCACAATACCGCACATAGTCCTTTAATTTTTTTATACTGTTTTACCCTTGTGTGTCTTTCTGTCCGTCTGACTGTCTGTCCGTCCGTCTGTCCGTCTGTCCGTCCGTTTGTCTGTCTGTCCGTCCGTAACAAAAATTTCTGTCGCATTTATCTCAGCAACTATTTATCGCAGATGCTTGAAATTTTTACACAGTGTTTGTTAGGGCATGCCATATCGTGGGATATATTTTTGTACCAATCGGACGTCAACTTCCTGTTAAATGACGACTTTGCTTATTTTTTAACCAAAATTTTCAAACAAATTTCCGTCAAAGATTTCTCAGCAACTATTTATCGCAGATGCTTGAAATTTTTACACAGTATTTGTTAGGGCATGCCATATCGTGGGATATATTTTTGTACCAATCGGACGTCAACTTCCTGTTAAATGAGTACTTTGTTAATTTTAGCCAAAATTTTCAAACAAATTTTCCTCAAAGATTTCTCAGCAGCTATTTATCGCAGATGCTTGAAATTTTAACACACTATTTGTTTAGGCATGCCATATTGTGGGATATATTTCTGTACCAATCGGATGCCAGCTTTCTGTTAAATGTCGACTTTGCTTATATTGCATATTCACATCAGAGCGGAGGTATCACTAGTGAGCATTGGCTCACAGATATCTTGTTTTTTATAAATTTGAAACGCATTTAAGCTGCCTCAAAGTATTTTTTTCATTCCTAAAAATGTTATTTATCCCTCAAACTTTATAAATTAAATAGAATGAAAAGAAAATGTATCATGGTATCCACGCATTCTACAAATTTATTGTAATTTTGGTCACGATGAATATAATGGAATAAATAACGTATAAAAAGTTATAAAAAGGTTGTACAAGTGCAATGGTGGTTCGAACCCTTTTACCTTTAGGTAGTAGGTATCCGTAGAGTCACTAAGCCAAGCAGTTCGTGTCATGGCTTAACGTAATATTAACACTTTAAAACTAATTAAATTTGTCTATATAAAATGCAGATTTATGGTACGGATTAAAAAAAACCCCGGATAATTTAGAGTTCTCGAACATTGCTGAGGATCGGAGATAGTTAAATCGTGTTAAAATGATTTAACTAATTTAAAAGCATTCTATCCAAGTTGCGCTTGCAATTTTAGTTAAATCGATCTAAAAATACTTCAAACGATTTTAAAAGGTAATATCTACGTTGCTCTTGCATTTTTGCAAATGACATATTTCTTGAATTAATTGGATAAAGTTTTTAATTTTTTCAAATTTTTTAAACTGATTTAAATCGTTTTAAATGACCTCTGAACGCATATAAAATATATAATATGTGATGGTCTTGTTTTTCTGCATCTGGTGAGATCTTTAACAAATTAATAAAATTTAAGGGTCCTCCACGCATTAAGTAAAAGTTCTGCATACAAGCTCATTTTTCTACGCTTCTTACAGATATTGAATTTTAGCATGTGTTTGTCTTGAAAATGGAAGATGGGGACACAAATCAAGTCTTCAAATTTTACCGCTATTCATGAAAATAAAATTCCCTGCAGTATTCGATCGAAGCTAAACCCATTTTGCCACAGAGATAGACACCAAGTTTTAGTGATATAAACTGTGACGTATTGTCATAAAACGTAGTGGTCACAGGGTGACGAGAACCTTAAAATTTGTAAAACTTAAAAAATCGTGTTAAAAAACCTCACACCGATTTTAATATATGATATATCCGATGCTCTTGCATTTCTTCGTCTGTTGACATTATTCCTTTAAAAATTGATGAATGAATCATCAAAAATATTAAAGTGATTAGATGACTTTACTTTGGGACAGACCAATTTTGAAACACGATGCTAGTATCTAACATGCCCTTACATCAATGTCTGAAGTACTGTATACAGGGTTACTTTCGCCCCATGTTAATCTCTCCCATCTACACTCGCAAACAGTTTCGCCCCGTCTTGAATTCGCCCGGACACAGTTGTGTTTAAAGATAGATAATATAAGACATTAGAATTCGCCCAGTGTTAAATTCGCCCGCTGACAAAGAGGGCGAAAGGGGCGAAAATAAGACGGGGCGAATATTTCCCTGCATACAGTGTCCCTGAAGTGCAGCTTGGTCCTCATGGAAGTATTTTTTAACCTCTTCCGTTCGCCGGACATTGTCCGTTGCCCCCTGCTCACCGCGGGGAGGTGGAAGTAGGATTTTGAGCAGGGTATATTTTTACGGTATTATGTATATTTATCTCTTTTAAAGCTCATTTTGAACTATCTAAACACTTTAAAAACGTTGATAATTTTCTAAAATAATCACTAGCATAAATAATACACATTTACACTGTAGTGTCAAGAAAATATGTACATTCACAATATTAGCTCTAACTCTCAACATGTATTTGTCAACAGTAATCATGTTCGTTAGAACATGACAATTCTGAATTTCTACAGTATGATCAGAATTTTGAAATTCATTCAAAATGTGTTAATGGTTGAATCTTTATTATATAACAGGTCTACACGATGTTTAATAAGAACAATATGATAGTCTTTTCTCTCTCTTTTACAGCAAGTACTCTTTAGTAAAAAAAAACCCAACATTGTATTTTACAGAGGAGTACACATACGTAAAAATTGCAAACTAACTGGACCTTAACAGTGTGTAGAGTTTGGTAAAAAAATTAAAATGGTATATTTTGGACAACAAAATCGTCAAAATAGTTAACTTAGATAAGATTTACAGGGTGAACAATATAGTCTGAAATTTAAAACACTATTTATGGTAAAATATATCGCACTATACATTCCATCTTTCCATAATGAAGAATACCGACAAAAAGGTAAAACTCTATTGCATTGTTTATTAAGAGTGTCTTAATTACAAAACACTCTATAATCATAAGGCTTTATAACGTTCAAACTGGATAATTCACTGAAAATTTACACCTTGTAATGATGAACACAAATATAAAGCACTCTATACTGTACGCAATGATAAAAAACTAGATTTTTTGGGATCTAAGCAGAATGCACAGTATGGTTAAATTTCAATTATTTTTTATGATATTTAAAAATAGCTAATTAATTGATGTATACCGCAAATCAATATGGAAAAATATACATTTCGGACTACACAATAGTCAAAATAGTAAACTCACAGGATATATCAAGTAGATATAATACAGTGAGTCATTTGTTCGAAATATTATGTACAGTATTTATCAAAGGACTACACTGTTGTGCAACAGGGTACAGTACAGTCAAAAATGGTCCAAGTTGTTACCTCATGGATCTTCAGCACATGTTTAGTTCATCTACGACTTTACAAGACTATATACGGTACATTAGATAAGACTACATACAAATTACAGCGCCTTTTTGAAACGCTACACTGGATCTATACAGTATATACACTACGCTAACGTTATATGATTTTTAAGGGACGTTATAAGACTGTCAGTATACCTATTACAACTCCGTTTAAGCTAATTTTAATTTGTTTTCTTATAGACATTTATCTACACTAAACAACTGTTTTGATATTTTTCAGAGAGTTTCAATCTGACAGAACCAATAGATTGTGTTTTATATTATATACAAGATATTTTGTACTTTTTTCTTCTTCTTTTATTTGAGATCATGACATTTTGAATAATTTCATTTAAACAGAAAAATTTTAAAAATCAAGTTTCAAAATATTTTGCTATCTGCATCTGGTGATTAATCAGTTCCAACTTCATCGTTATCTTTAATGAAAGAGTATTGCATACTTATTTTCTGACTAAAGTTATTTTCTTTTAAACTATGCAACTATGCGTAATGTGAAACAGTAGCCGTCTGTAATTACTGGGTGCATAAAAACTACCTTCATACTGCAAGTTCTAAAAAGACAGGATTGTTTAAAAAAAGAACCATCATCATTTTTTACTTTGCAAATTTAGAAGTACAGCGTCATGATAACTATAATATGTTAGTAATCGATGTAGACTGCCAATTTGTATAGAACTGGATATATATATACATGATCCAAAATTGTTCCCCCTTCAGTGGTGCTAAAAGAAACAATTTGTCTGAAGTTTTGATCCCTTAAAAACTGTTGTAGTGGACCAATGACTTTGGCATCCTCATTAAAATCTCCCAAAATGATAGTTATCTTCAGTTGCTTTTAAGAAGTCAAGAACTTTCTGAAAACTCTGAAGAAATGTTGTCATGTTTGCTATGGACGGGCGATACACAGATAAGAACAACATATTTTCCTTCAACAATTTCACAGCAATTCCTTCAATATTCATCTGAGACAGTGAAACAATATCATAAGAATCTTCTCCATCTTTCAAATACAATGCAACACCTCCACCTTTTGACATGCGTAGACTCTGATTTGAGACAGAATTGTCCTCGTATGCTTCCTTTCTTGGGAGATGATGAAACTGATATCCTTTAACATAAAAAAATCTCTGTGTTTTCCCCAGATCTTAACCATGTCTCTGTTAAGCAAATGACATCAGCCTTATTGAATCTATCATCATTTCGTAGATCTGCAAAATGGCTACCTATGCTCTGTATGTTATGCAGAACTATTTTCTTTCCACATGAATTTAAAGTTCGTGAAATGTCATTAAAAGGAATCTTTGCCATTTCATTCAAAGCTGTCTTCACTTCTGGATCAGCATAAACATTTTTCAGTAATCGAGCTGGATCGTCTGTATCAATAAATAGACCAGCCTTTGAAGTAACTCTTGACAATGCAACATATCCTTGGCCTGGGCCAAATGCTTTATCTAAATTCACTACTACTTTATCTGTTGTCATCCCTTGCACCTTATGAGCTGTGCATGCCCATGATAACCGAATTGGAAATTGATGACGTACCACTGTAGTTATCTTGTCTTTTATCTCATCTTGTACTCTATCTAAGAAAACTAGGTTCCCATCCTTTGTTTTTTGTCCTGACTTCTTTCCAACTTGATTATTATCAAACACAACTCCCACAGCACTAACAATTCCATTACTATTTTCTTTAAAAACAAACCGAAGAACATGTCCCATTACTTCATTCACAAGTCCATCTTCTACATTACAATTCCTTGAAAGCATCACTCTTGCTCCGATAGACAAAATCAAAGTGCTTGGAAGTCCATCAGTTCTTGATTTTGTCATAGGCTTGTTCTTCAATATCAATTTACCAGATGGTTTGTCCTTCTTATAGTCTTGTGCATCAATTTCTAATAAATCTTCACATGATCTGTTTAACATTGTGAGATTGAATCTGTTTACCTCCTCGTTAGTAGAAAACACATGAAGAACATCTTCTGGTCCTTCCCTGATACAGTCTTGTAACATAGTACTTTGCTCTTGTGTAAATGGTTCATCTCTCTCTCTTACACGAAGGGAGTTCAGGACCACAGCAAAAGACAAATCTTCTCTTTGTCTCATTATTTCTTTTAACTCTATGACCTTAAATAAGTTTAGCCAATAGTCCATAGGATATGCCATATTTTCTTTGTAGAGCCTTTCATCTTTTCGCTGTTTAACTGGAGGAAGCTGATAAAAATCGCCAACAGCAATAACACATACTCCTCCAAATGGTTCTCTACACTTCTTAATCTGCACCAATCTTTCATGTATGTGGTACACAAGTTTTTTGTACACCATTGATATTTCGTCAATGATAAGAATGTGCAGATCTCCTATCTTCATTCTTAATTCACTGAGACTTTGTTCTCCAAGTGGTTCATAAGACAATGAAAGATACTTTGTTAATGAAAACAGGTGGTGAAGTGTATTTCCGCCAATGTTGAAAGCTGCCGTTCCTGTGAATGCTGAGAGAAGCACCGATATCCTCTCTGGATCAGACATAATTCTTGAAAGCAAACGCGATGCTTCATAGTGAATAGCTTTAATGAGATGACTTTTACCAGTCCCTGCATCTCCAGTTACAAATAAATGCAAGGGTTCACATTTCTCTCCTGAAATCTTTGCTAAACACCAATCACGCACCATGTAAAATATTTCCCTCTGTGTTTCATTCAAATTCTGAACAACATGTATTATTTCTTCTCTAGAATTGCTGTTTTGTTGAACATGATACATGACATCGGCATTATGATTTTCACTTTCAATATCCGGTATGACATCCACATTATCCTCTTGTGGTACAGTGTTGTCTTTTCTGAGTGACATACCTTCCCTTCTAAGAACCTCTGTTTCTGGACATATGCGAGACCATGCATCTTCCGGTTCACCATTCATTTCATATGCTTCCTGAGCATTGTCAATTTCATCTTCATTTTTTGCATATCTTGAATGATTCGAATCCACAATTGACTTTACTGATTGTTTAGTTTCACTGCCAGAAATTTTCACGTAACCAGTTTCATAAAAATTCTGATATAAATCAAACCCTGGTGGCTTTAACTGTGCATCTGTCCAATAAGGCAGAAAAAGTTGCAGTAGAGATTGATAATATTTTTCTGACATTTTTTCAACTTTGAACCTAGGATACCTTACAACAGTATGTAGTGTTCTAGTTCTTCGTTGCACGTAACCCTTATTGTTCTGCAATTCATACACATTTTCATTTTCATTCTAAGGAACTTGAGATTTAGCCAGCACTCTAAATTCATAGCAAAAATCTGCAAGGCACATTTCATGAAAAATTTGCTTTTCCGGCCGGTTCATGTGACGTTCAATGATGTTTGTCATCCAAACTTCGTTTTCATCATCTTCCTCATCATTTTCTTGATCCTTTGACGATTTCTTTTTTAACAAAGAGAGTGGTTTACTTAAGCGCACAGGGTTATCGCCTACGGGAACAAAAACAACTTTTCTAGAACTTTCCTTCATCTTCAAGTTACACACTCTGCACACGGCTTCCTGAGCACTTACTTCTCTGTGATGTTAGTAAGCTGAACCAATTTTTTTCATTGTCTGTCTTGCGTCATAGTTTCCTTCTTCAGCCTCCAATTTTGTTTGTTTAAGTAACATGCCCATTTCCCTTTCTGACTTTGATATATAGGAAACAATATAAACAATACAACTGAATGCATCCAATACAAACTGTATGTCCATATTAGCATCCCAGGATTTTAACAAGCATCTGTTATATTGGTTCGTCCACACTTCATTTGGGCAGCGCTTAAGAATAATAGACCTGTTTGATGATAACATGTTATGGGCTTCTTCATACAGCTCCTGAGTTAGTGACAGATCATCAAATAACTTTTCTGTTGTCAAGATTTCTTCATCTTGATTCTGTAATTTATCCCAAACACCAGTTAAAATGTCCTTCGCATACAACTTGTTTACATTTGTTTCAGAATCTAATTTACAGACATCTGAGTTGTCTTCCTCTTGGACGCTTGTAATGAAAGTCTTTTTAGAAGGAGGCCTTGGGAAATGAAACCTACATTCTGTTCCCTTCTTTCTACAGGATTTAGAATGTTTCTTACTGTGTTGTTGCACTTCCAGGACACTTTTCCTCAATTCTCCGTCAGAACTTTCTGTTGGTACAGCACATGTAACATATCTGTCAATGAAGTTACATACAGCTTCCACTCCATCAGAATCAATATTCGGTGCATTTTCAACCCAGTATAAACAATGCATGTGGGGTGATCCTCTCTGCTGAAACTCAACTCTCTGGAAATAGTCTATTATTTTGCCTATTGGTTCAGCTGGAGAAAGTATGACTTCCTTGTGAAATATTTGAAATCTATGTTCAAACATCCTTGCCACTGTAACTGGATTTGACCTTAAAACATCGTTCTTTTCTGACCATTCCATTTCATCTGGATTTCTGTCATCGTTCTGTTGTTGTAATATGACTTTAACAGCATCATTCCATCTATATTCCGCTGCAGAAAACGAACAAAACCAAGTTGGAATTCCTAACTGTCGCAGCATTGCAAAGAGGTCTTTCTGAGCAGTTGCCCAATAAGCAGGTGTTCATCTTATCGGTTGCATAAATCTTATAGCATCATCATTCCTCAATAAACTAGAGAGAGTAATCGGATCTTGCAAGATGTCCAATGTTACTGGTTTTCCACTAGTACATTTCGATAGAGATTTTCTAAGGGAAAGCCTGAGCTTCGTTGCCAGGTTCCTGTAACATTCGAACTGGGTTCTTACCTTCGCCTGGTGCAATGTCGTACACATCATCAAAATAATGGTCTAAAACTTCCTGTGCAACATCAACTGGTTGTAAACAAGTGTCAAATGCAACCATTTCTTCTTCATCGTCTACATTATCATTTGAATTAACTACATCATCTGGTATTTTTTCATGTGTCGCTATGCCTTCTTCCAAAGTTCATTCAAATTCCATATTACTGTACCAGAGATTGTTTTCTTTAAGGAATGATAAGGCTGACATCACATTGTTTGTATTAACAAACTGATATTCAAAGTAGCCTTTGTAATTCAATTTCCTTTTTAACTTAACTCGTAACAGCAAGTTTTCATCCTGATGCATTGGTAAACTGGCTGCCTTTCTCATATCCGATGGCACACAAATAACAGGTCCATGTATATTTTTCTGTTGACCATGAGGAAGAGCCATAATTTTCATGAATGGTATGTGAATCGCAATCAAATGCTGTTCTAAACTGTTCAATTTTGACAATTCAGGAGGAATATCTTCCAGAATCATGCCATTGACTGCAGCTTCAGCTGTTGCTTTGCCACTCAATATTTACCTGTGACAAGTGTAACAGATCCATAATGATGATTTGGTTCACCCATTTGGGCAAGATTCAGAACATTCGTGCAAATACTTATCTAACAAACAAATTTCAGAAATACACTTTGCTGATTCACTTTTTCGATACATCTGGCTTTCACAAGCTTGAACTTTTTTTTAAACAAAAGTCTATGGCAACATGTGCAAATATAATTTGGACCCTCCATAGCGATTCTCTTAAACGACCTGATTACTTCCTGTTCCTGTTCTAAATTCATTTTCTTCAGCTTCCTGTTTAGTGTAACTTCCTCTTTTTTCTCACTTCGTCTGAAAACTTGTATTTGGTTCTGTTACGTTTCTTCATTTTGGCCTGAATTTCAGTATCAGTTTGATATCTCCTTGCAGCTCTTCCTTGCACATTTGCTTTGAAAGTTTCATTTGTACTGTATCTATGAACATTAGCAGCTTTATTTTTCATCCTGTAAGTTTTATCTTCTTTGTATTTTTTCAATACCCTCTCTTTTACAATAGCCTTATGTTCCAAGTCTGTTTTATACTTGTCATTGCTTCTCTTTTTTACCTTTTCCTGATGCTCCAGGTCTGTCCTGTATTTCTCTTTACTTGCTTTCTTCCATTTTTTTCGATAATCCAAGTCTGTCCTGTACTTCTGACTACTTGCTTTTTTCACGTTTCTCTGATGTTCCAAATCAGATATGTACTTCTCACTACTTGCTTTCTTCACGTTCATCTGATGTTCCATGTCTGTCTTGTACTTCTCAACACTTGCTTTCTTCACGTTTCTCTGATGCTGCAAATCTATCTTATACTTCTCGGTACTTGCTTTCTTTATCTTCTCCTGATGCTTATAATCTGTCCTGTACTTTTCTATGCTCTTTTGTTTCATTTGATTTCTGTGCTGAGCATCCATCTTATATTTTATTACAGTTTTATTCTTTTTTTCCTTCCTATGATTCTCGTCTGTCGAGTACTTTACTTTACTTCTCTTTCTACTTGTTGTTTGAACTTTTTTTCTGTGTTCCAAATCTTGTGCATATTTCTGAACACCTTGTTGAATCAGTTTTGACCGATAATCAATGTTATTGCGATAACGATCTTTGATTTTCAGCTGTGCTTTCAACTTAAACTCTTCACATTCCTTGTACATTTTCCTAAATGCATTCTTTCGACTTTCATTCAAGTCCAATTCCACTTTCTATTCTGAAGTCGTTCGTTTTGCTTTCATTCGCATTCGATTTCTACTACGGAGTATGTACTCTTTACTTTGAATGACAGATTCCTTTTCAGACATCCTTGCTGACACATTTAAAACAACATCATAATGGTTCTGATGTTTGTGGTATAAATAAATAGCTTCCTCCTGTTCAAGTAATTCATGATAAGGCCCTTGTTTGCTGAATTGAAGCCATTTTATATCTGAATAAGTGAATATGTCTACACCCAACATATCTGACATGGCAAAAATCTCCAATTCAGTGGCCCAAGTACCCTCTTTTGTCATTTTACTGGAAAGTAAGTAATCCCTTAAAGATCCCTCTGATCTCATTAACTGCTGAAATTTTGAATCATGCTTCAACAAATGTTCACAAACAGCTTCACGAATATGTTAAAGAAAATTTTCAGAGTTTGTCAGACTGAATGATATTGCCCTAAAAAAACAATTTCCATCTTGTTCAATTTCTTTACACTGACTCGGTTTATCAATATCTTTCACTGGCACTGAATTTTGTTCATTGTTAGGAACTGAATATGGCAGCCCCAATTGTTTGCACAACTTTCTTTGTTTCTGTACAGACAATGGAATAAAATCATGTTGCTTGAGTTGTTCCCCCATGAAAATAACTTCATTTGTCTCCATCATCTCTAATTGATCTGATATCAAACTTTCCTCTGAATAATTGAAAGCTTCTGGATATGCCTGAATTTCTTCATCGATTAATTGACTTGACAATTGAACACCTTGGTTTGAACCTTCATTTTCTCTCTCATACACTTCTGCAACAGCAAAATGCTTAAGTGAACATATACTCCAGATAATTCACATTCTACAGTTCTCGAAAACCCCATAGAAACAGCCAATAATCTGAGATGGATAAATACATCCTGAACATCGTTTAACAATATCCTTGTACTCTTTCCACTGACACTAAGATAGCCTCGAGAGCATCTGGCGTGCGAATCAAATATGAAAAAGCCATCATTTGTTTTCCCTATTAAAAGAGTATTTCCACCAAAACACGCAAAGCATCCGTTTGTTTCTGTAAGTGCCATTTGCAAAGCTTCAAAGAGAGGATAAGCATGAAAATCTTCATAACACGGCTCCTCTTCAGTAGGCTGATCAAACTTGGGACAAGTACTTCTACTGTAAAGTCAAAGGTTTCGTTGAAACATTCAAAATACTGAGGCAACTCTTCCACTAACAAATACCGACTAGTAATTGAAGAACAATGCTGCAAATATGTGTATAATTCATCTCCAGTCACCAATATTTTATTCATATCAGTTGTTTGCCAAATAGCGGCACTTTTTAAAACATTGTAAGCTAAACCCGCTAAACAATTTGCTACACATTGTGTTCCTGCCGTATCGCCAAACAATGGATCAGCTTGATGAAAAGAGCCCTGAATCGAAACAGAATGCAAAGTCTCAGTGTTACAATCCGAGTTTTCCCCGTCATCACTATTCTTCAAACCAGTACCTTCTTTTTCACAATTTTCCTCAATCAAATACTCAATATTCTGACCGTGCTCACATTTTTCCACATTCAAACTTCTGTCAGTTTTTTCTACATTTTCCTTTCTCAAAATATCTTCACCATCAATTTCAATTCTTAACTTTGACTCAGTTTTTATCATCTCTCTATTGTATCTACATTCGCGCCTGACCTGCTGGACCAGACACGTGCACGGTGTCCGGTCCAGGTGCCCTCGGTGGAGCACAAACCGACGGTGGGGAGTCAGTGGACGGTGCCTTGCCCTTCTGGACAATCAGACGGCTTCCCCGAGGAGATGGCAACCTCGGGGCAGGTGAGTGCATTTTCTCAATAAGAGAGGCCTGCACTCTGGCCAATGGTTTTCTCTCAACAGGAGGCAACCCTATAGAGCCTTGCCCCGGAAAGTTACCGGGAGGAGCAAACTCTGCTCCATCTGATGTTTCGCAAGAAACAACAGACTCTGGATCTGAAGCTTGTGAACTGTCTAGGAAATCTCGACTTTGCTTCTCCCTCTGATTTCTTTTCTTGAGCTTGTCAGCTAACCGCCGCTTTCTGGCAGATACTTTCTTTGCCTTAGGCATCTGAAAATAACCGAAAATCTGATGATGATTAAGGTAAGACCAGTGGCCATAATGCAAATAATTGACAGACTAAGATGATCCATTTTATCTTGCACTGATTAGTGATGTATACCGGTAATTCATATGCTTGATCTTCTTAAAAATAATTTTTAATGAACAAGAATTAAGAACATAACAGGAATCTTTTATCAACTAGATCTATTTCAGGATATTTTCAGTTTAAAAAACAAGATGAAATTATAATTGGGGCAATTTAAAGGAAGCAATGTTATCATTGGGAAGGTCATGATGTCAAGGGGTCATATCCTATATATCATAGAGCTTTATAAAACTCCTTAAGTCATCTTTGAGAAATGCAATCGATATCTTCAGGGTCAAGAAAGAAGAAAAAATAAAGAGGAATCAAGTAACATTAGATGTCTTGGACAACAATATCAGAATATGTTACATTGAACAAAGGGATGTGAAAAATCAAATGATCAAAATACATCTATTTTGCGTGAAAAAGCATTCGTTAAAAAATCAATTTCTATACAACAAATTTTAAACTTTGAGGTAACAAGATCCACACATTTTAACTTTGATTCTTAAGTTCCAACACTTTCGAAAGTGTTTATATTAAAGTAAACATGCCTCTTGATAAAATTACATTAACAAATAATCACGATGATTTTAATTTCAGTATGTTCCCGATTTATCATTTTTCCGCGAATTTAAACTTATCAAGAATACTAATATTAGTTTTCAAATAACGTTTAAATGCTTATACTTTGATTATTGCGGCATGAAATTAAAACTATCGCAATTAGTACTTTTTGAAAAATTTCAACACCATAGAATTAAAACGACTAACAGTATTCTAATTCCTTATTTCGTAACCAAAATACACAACAAATTAAAGATTAAGCAGTTTAAAATCAAAGACAACTGGTTATTTAATAAAAATATAACTCAGAACTTTTGTATCTTGTCATTGATCAAAAACAAAATTACTTTGTTAAAAAACACTCTCATTATACTAAAAAATGCTCTAAAAATTATAAAAACTTGATGAAAATTATGAAAGTCAACAATGTTTAGGTAGTCTTTGTAGACAAGTCATTAACAAAACGTTGGGATTCCTAAAGACACTAAAACTGTTCTTAACAATTTTTATTAAAAAATTCTCTGTATATACCTATAGAGAATTTTGGTGTTCTTTGGGTCGGGGATCAAAAGTTTTTCAATTTAGAATCTTCACTATACATGTACATACAAGCGTTTGTGTAAATATTGGCATTTCTGGTGCAGTGGTTCTTGAGAAGAAGAGTTTCATACATTTTTCCTATGTATTTTTCTGTTAAATTTTGAACCCTGCCAGGGGCCCCAGTTTTGGTCCAGGGGTCTTGAATTAAACAAATTAAAAAATTCACTATATATACAAGCTTTTGTGTAATTATTGGCATTTCTGATGCAATGGTTCTTGAAAAGATTTTTAAAGACACACACACTATACTCACTGTTTCGCAATTATCTCCCCTTTTAAAAGGCTTTAGACCTTTATGTTTACAATTTAAAATTCCATTCCAAAAAGATTGCTTTGTACCAAGTTTGGTAAAATTTGGCCCAGTGGCTTTAGAGAAGAAGTCAAAAATGTGAAAAGTTTACAGACAGACAGACAGACGAACAGACAGACGCCGGACAACAGGCGATCAGGAAAGCTTACTTAAACCATCGGTTCAGATGAGCTAAAAACCTTTCGATTTACCTTTTAATATTATCACTACGTAACTCTCATGCACTCGCTCAAACATATTTAACAAATTATTTCAATATTCTTGCTATTAATAAATTATTAAATTATTTATCTTAATATCCGGAATATTTGTCTCCATTCGATGTAAACCCTGCTTTTACATTCAATGTAAAGTAGTATGGCAGTTATATCATGAGGCTAATGGGTGTTTGCCTTTTAGATGATTGATTAGGTTGCACCTTTCTATATAATGCTACTTGTACCAACTGGACAGAGTTTGCAAATGGCATGTCTAACTCTTTACTTTCATTTAATATAATGTTACCAAACCCAGCTTCTCTTTTCAATTGTAATGAAATAACATGATGCTGTATTAAGTTTACAGTGCTGCATACGGGAGTTAAACATGTGACTGAATACTCGAATACTAAATATTCATTTGAATATTAGAAATTTACTATTCGTTCGCAAATATTTGAACATTTGTTTCAACACTACTACAATCCTCCTTCAAAACAAAATTTTAAGGAAAGTTTTGTCAAAAAAATAAATGGCCTAGTTGTTCTAAAAAGAACTCACACATATTCACAACGAATTTTCTCTGTATTTTCATTTGTGAAAATTTGACCACAATTGTCACACCAAGACCAGTGGTCATTATACAAATGATTGACTGTTTAAGGTGATCTATTTTCGCCTGCACTGATATATAAATTTAAGTTCTTGATCTTCCTAAGAAAAATTATCGATCTAGAAACTTGTTATCTATTAGTTATTTTATAGGATATTTTAACTTTTAAACTTAGATGTAATCATAGTTCCAGTATTTATATACTCTCCAAAACAAAACAAGGTCATCATTGGGGGTAGGGAAAACAAAAATGGGTAAAACTCTACATCAAACAAAGAAGGCCTTAACGACCACAAAGGCATAAGATGACACTTTGAGTTTCTTGAATAGAGACACTATGGAATTTCTGTATCAACTATTGCATATCATATAATATTTGAATAAATTATGTATTCAGATAAACATGTATCAAATTTGGTGAATTTTCACACCATTTGTGTTATCATATTCTTCAACCATTTTTTCACAATTCAATATATCGTTGATTTAGCTAACATATGCTTTCACAACGAGTTGTCAATAAACAGGGGTACAATTCATTACCATTATTTCCCTAAATGTAATAAAACATAATATTATTTATTTCACTTCTGGTTTGAAACAAGATACCTATGGTTTAGTTGTGTACAAATAAACCCACACGAGCAGCAATTTGTCATATTTATAACGCTCAACCAAACCATCTACAATATCATGTTTACTTCTTGCAACAAAATCACAAAATAAGTTTACTGCTTTCTTTTTTTAAAGACCAATTTGATAGAAATTAAATTTAAAAATCAATCAAAAAATTTTATCGGACAGTCAAAATAAAAATTTAATCAACATGATCAATAAACTTATATCATATTTGGTGAACTTTAAAACCATTTGCGTTGTATATATCCGCCATTTCTTCTTTAAACAAACTTATCTTTTTACTATGAGTTGTCAGTAACCATGGAGACACAACATGAATTTTGGTGCACAATTTAATTTAATAAACAAGAAAAAAGCTGTCAATGTGACAGCAAACCCAGTTTTCTTTTGTATCCATTGTCCATTTATCAACCCTTAATTGATTAACACTACCTTCCCACAGAAATGATGCAATATTCTGGTATTTTTTTCATAAATTATCAACAATCAAAATCCAAATTACCTAAAGAGAATGCAATATTCTGTGAGAAAATAACTAAGTTCAACAGCTGGTAATATTTTTTCATAAATTATCAAAAATCAAAATCCAGGTAAGCTAAGGAGAATGCAAAATTTAGCAACAAAATAAGTAAGTTCAACAGCTAGTATTTTTTCATAAATTATCAAAAATCAAAATCCAGGTAAGCTAAAGAGAATGCAATATATTGCGAGAAAATGACTAAGTTCAACAGCTGGTTTTTTTTCCATAAATTATTAGAAATCAAAATTCAAGTAACCTAAAGAAAATGCAGTATTTTGTGTGAAAATGACTAAGATCAACAGCTGGTATTTTTTTTCCATAAATTAACAAAAATCAAAATCCAGGTGGGCTAAAGAGAGTAAACAATGAATAAAAACAAGAGGCTTATACTTCACATCACATGTCAGAACCAACAATTTTTTAAAGTTTTTAAATTTTTAAATATGAAACTTTTCAATTCTCACATATTCATACATTGAAACAATACATAAGAAGGTCATTAATACCTACTGTCTAGACATCATGTCCCAAGATCTAAGATGCATGAACTGCCCAATATTGTTATCCTGGGCATCAATCTATCAAATTTAACAATACTGGAACATGCATAATCATTCAAATAGGTTTTTTGTGACCTACTTTTGAATAAAGATATTATAAGGTTCCAAAAAAAAAAACAACAAACAATGACCATATGCCTAATATCAAAAATATCAAAATTATAAATTTAACTTTAAACTAGAGGTACTCTGGGCAAGCTCACAAATGATACCCTCCACTACAGAAAAAATATCAAAACTGAAGTATTTCTCTATTAGAAAATAATGAATACTACTAGTGACATTGAACTACCACATAAATGTATATGATGTAAATTTGTACTTAAAAAGTTTCACAAATATTCATAGGTTTTTTGACAAATTGAGCATTGTTTATAAAAACCCAACAAATTTAAAGAGAATGTTCCATATTACATTGTTTTTGATCAATCACAACATCAACTCAATGAGTAATTTACTCCAAACAGACACTGTACAGATCCCATTTTCTCATATATTTTCACTGTCTTAAACAGGAATCTGTTTCTGGTTGCATTGTTTTTGCCAAATGTATTCATTGTTCATAATTAGTTTAACTATATTTTGAGTCTGCATTTGATAATATAGTTTTGAAACACAAGATGAATGCTCTCTTGTCCATTTCATCTTGGAACAAAATTCAATTCAATAAAAGAAGCATAATGCAATTTTGTGACCTCATAATTCAAACAAAAGCATGTTTTTCTTTAAAATGTTTTGTGAAAACAAGTTAAATGATTTAACTTTTTATTTGAGTCACAACTTACAAGTTTTGGTCAAATATTATTTAGTTTATACAAATTTCAAATGGAATCAGATATTCTGGGACACCCTATACATTGACCATGAACATGCAATTGACCTTGGGTCAACTTAATGACACACTCTCAGGTCATAAGCAATCTTTGTGTAAAGTAAAAAATTCCAATGTTTGTCTATAAAAAAAAGGATAACATACACAAATTTGGAACTTTACCTGCCACTGACCTTGACCTTGCCTAAATGACCATTGTTCAAGGTCATGACAGACTCTAAGGTCATAAGCAATTCTTGAGTGAAGTAAGAACTCCTAAAGTTTCTCCATTAAAAAGATATAAACCAGACATGAATTTAACACCGACTCAAAGATAGAGGAATCAATGCACGCACAAGATTATTCCTATATATCCATCCATAAACTTTGTTCATATATATATATAATAATTTTAGATAGTGAAAAAACCACTCATGATTGTGACCATATTAGAAGATAAATATATCAAAACTGCTTACATAGTATTATCACTTAAAGTTTCATTGTAGTTACTGGAAATATTTAAAAACATGTGCCCTACAGTCCTTCTTTGAAATATGAACCCCTTCTTGGGTTGCTCATGGATCAAATTTTTTTTAGTAATCTATAATATACACCTAGCCTAAACAGTATAATTGCATTTATTATCAAAATTCAAAATCAAAGTAATATGAACATCTCCGATATATTTACAATTAATCTGCAAAACAAAAAGTTCCTTTCTTGAAAACTGTAGAAGACATTTGAACAGTGGGGATGGGGGGGGTGGGGGAGGGTTGCAATTGTCAGCTGTCCATCCACCCACCTGTTATTTTCACAATTTCAAAATATAACCACCTTTCCTTTGAAAACTCGGTTCAAAATTGTACCATTATAGTTCTTAAGAAAAGATATCAAAAATTTTCTCCTACATATTTCTATGTTGAACTTTTAAATTTTCTCGGCAGCAAGTATTGGTTAAAGGGTCATTATTTTGATAATAAACATAGAATCTACACTATCTAAGAATGCTTGCAGAATAATATCACAATGTACCATTGTAAGTCTCGAGAAACAGATTTTTAAAGTTTTCCCTATACACTCTGAAGTCTAAACCCTTCTTGGGGCCTCAGTATTGGTCTGAAGACAGTTGTAAAAATCGTATTCAGATAATATAGATTTACACATTATGTTTCATACTTTACCAACAATCTGAATGCAAGTCCGAACCAATTTCTAAAATACTAAATTGGATTATCAATTTAAAGAAATTTGAATCAGATGGTAGAATTCTTTGACCAAAATTATTTCAATTTTGTGGTAGAAAATTATGAGGCGAGCAAACCCAAGTAATAATAAATTTAACATTTGAATCAATTTGAATCAGGATTAAAAAAGAAGTATTCTGAGAAATTAAGACCTGAATATATTAGATTAGATTTGTATGCAAAATAATCTTATCATTTTTTAGTGTTGATGCTATATGTCACAATTGATAAAAAGAATTCTAGACTTTAATTGCAACTATTACAAACATCAATTGATCAGGCCATTTTAAAGAATTTTCTCTTGAAGTCCCTGCTTCCTGCATAGAGGACCTACATTTGTAATAACTATGAAATTCTAACATAGTGTTGAGCTCTTTGGTGCATTTATTTATTTAAAAAAATCAAAAATGTATTCTTGAATATTTCATGACCGGTGGATTCATTTTATTTGCTACCATCAAACTATAATTCAGCATTCCACAAGGAATGTTACAAATTGATATGGACTAACTAATGGCTAGACAACAAAAAACTTTCAATTCCAGTTAACAGATCATTTTCATCTCGCAGTGCAAAGATAACTTCTATTTGATCAGAGTTGCTCAGGGGTTGATGGACAGATCACAATCACAAAATTACCTGCCCTACCTTCAATATAAACAATCAAAAATTGAAATCGAAAAGCAAAATTTGGCCCAGTAGTTTTAGAGAAGAACTCAAAAATACGAAGAGTTTACAGACAAACAGATAACGGACAACAGGTGATTAGAAAACCTCCAAAAGAACACTGATGTCTAGTTCATTTATTATTTTTCAACAGACTCATAGATTAAGTCATTAAAATCTGATAAGTGATCAGCCATTTATCATCTCGTGCTTTAATGTAGCCCTTCTGATGTTTTGTTTGATAGTTTTTAGCATGTTTGGATGGAATGTTGTTGTTGTTATAGATCTGTCTCCGCCTTTTGTTTTTGTACTACGGACGCTACTATGGATGCATTTGAAGTTGACCTACCGATTACAGTGATGAATTTCTCCATTTGTCTATTACTCTATCTTAATTTTAAGCTTGCATCACTACTCAGATAAACAACCCAATAAAGATCTAAACAACAAGAACAACTCTCATTACAACCTTAGAGGGGGTATATATAATTAACTACATTATCAGGACCTCTTTTTATTTTACGAGTTTAACGTTTCTGAGTTTACTTTCGTTTCATGATACTCTACTTCCGACAACATTATAATTGAATTGGAAATACAAATGATTAAATGGCTATGAAATTAGTACTTATCTGAGGACTACAATATTTAACAAAGTAGTTATCAGATCAATTAAAATACTCGCCCCAGGCGTCGAGCAATGCTATTTATCTAGCACTGGTTGCTGTATCAGACATTTCTAATTTCAGATCAATTCATCCATTATCAAAATTCTCTTTTTAATACCCATAAGACAATAGCCTAGACAATAGTGGAATTTTCATAAACAAGAGACCCATGCGCCACTTCTCTCTCCTGGGTAACAATAGGCATGATAAAATCAGCTTAATGGAGTCTTAATACAAATATCTGGACAATGTAGTATATTAACATCTACCGAGTATGATTCCCTCTATTTCTTACAGAAACTTGCAGTTAATTCATATATCTATAGAAACAGCCAGACTGAAATCTACACACCCCGTTTATCGATTGGTCGAAATCTACAGCAGCTGTAACTGACAGAAATGAAATAACATGCACCATTTATTATTTGGTCGAAACCTTCAGCAACCTAAGAAAAATCACATTCTCACCAAAATAACCATGATGTCAGACTCAAATTAATGTGCGTTATTCAATTTGTCTGCTTACCTGTCGACAATTATCGAAACAACAACGTAAAAAATAAACCATTCAATGCTATAAAACTTTACATTAACGATTTATCTCTGAATTGACATACTAAATTGTATTGCGCAAGGTCACAATAATAGCATAACACAACGTTGCATCATTGATTCATCATTTTTAATCTTTGAAAAAATCAATTTTGGGTCATATAAGGGACTGTCTCAAAAGCTTCATAATATAAATCAAATCGTATGAGATAAATAGAACATCTATATATTGTTTGATTTTATATTTGTTTTAACCAACTCGTTGAAATGATTATATTTGCTCGGCAAGCCTCGCAAATATATATACCATTTCAACTTGTTAGATAAAGCAAATGTAAAATCACACAATATAGATATCCTCTTTATGTAACCCTTTAACATGGGTTATGTATTTTGTATTCTGCAATGTCACTACTTCATATCCTGCATGAATCGCCAAAGAAACCATTTTATTGTTTAAATAATACACAGAGATTGACTAGATACTGTATAGCATAAATAATCAATTTCCCCTTGGATATTCTTCTGTTTATTTTCAAGTCCCCTATCTAACAAGATGATTTTATAGACCTATCACGTATTGAGCATCCCAGTTCACAACAAGATCCTAAACAATTGTTTAAATATGGGATATAAACCTGGCTACATTAAACTCTGAACCCCTTGTGAGGCCCAAGAATCGTGCAGGGGCCAAAGTCTAATCAATTTAAAAGAATCAGCAATTTGACAAAATACTTGCATATAAATAAACATGTTTTTTAACCAAATGTTAAAACATTTAAATTTTTGTAAATTAAAATGTTTCCTTTCTTAAATCAGATCCCCAATGTAACCCCACCCTACTCCTCAAGATTTTGATACTGTAAAATTACTTGATTGAATCAAAGTACTGAAGTACTGACGGGAGTTGATTTTATCGATTATTATTTATTTTTAAATCAACTATGTTATTTTGCATGGCAAGTATTTGAATTACGCATATTTTTTATTATATAAATTCTCCGACAGAAATTTCGTGAAAACCCCATATGAATCATGTGTAATATTCAAAGAATTAATTCCATCAAACTACGTATCAGTAATCGAAATAGTTCTGAGAAAGTGTATGGATCCAAGTAATATTCAACTCAAGTCTCGTTCAACAAGACACTCGGCTGTCTCCGTTAATCTCCGACAAGCAAAAGAGACACTCTGCTTGTCGGATATTTACGGAGACAGCCCAGCGTCTGGTTGAACGAGACTTAATGAACTCTGGCGTAGGAATAAATACAATGTACGAATACAAAAATATCTAAATTATTCGTACCATTTAAAATCAGACTTTTTACAATGTATCTATAAAAAAATTATCTTGAAAAGCAATGCTTTAGAATACATTACATCAAATTTATTGATTATTTTCAAGAACTTTTTCTGACAGCTGTGTTGATTTGTGCTAAGGTCAAAACACTGTTTCACTTTCGGTTTGCCTGAGTAACTGCATAGGAGAGTTGATTAAAATCAACTCCCAAAAAAGGGAAACTACACACCTACGAAATGGGTCCAGGGGCATGAATACAAAGTATGTAATGTATTTAACATGCAAAAATAAACAAAATTAAAACACTAAAATTTATCGAACCAGGAAAAAAGTCAGATAACAACATGATACAAAAGAAAAATAATATTTATCGTTTAAACATTTGATCAAATAAACACAAATGAAATTTTACAGACTGATCAATACTCTCCAAAAATAAATATTACTTTTAAGGGAAGCAAGTCTTTGATATGTATTTTATAAGATTTTTTTAACTTAGAAATAGTCTCTCTCTTTCTCTCTCTCTCTCTCTCTCTCTCTCTCTCTCTCTCTCTCTCTCTCTCTCTCTCTCTCTCTCTCTCTCTCTCTCTCTCTCTAAAATTCTTTGATGTTAGTTGATATTTGTCAAAATATCAGAAAGTTGAAAATGATACAAGACGCTGCGCTCGTCCCGACGGTAGCACCGTAAAACATATTAAAGAAAAAGAAACAATAACACACAGACCAGTACAATATTTCGGATTCTAATATTTAATGTCCGTTTTCAAATGTGTCTGACTATCAACGTCGCTGAATATGTAGGTTTCTCCTCTTGGAATGGCGCGAAAAAACACAAACCCAAACGAATGCACAAAAATTTGTGAATACTTACGATGAGAGAGAATATATCTGGTTCCTCTTTTTTTTTTTTTTTTTTTATTCACATTTATTCATTGTGTTTTTATAAATAATTTTAAGGTTAATAAGGTTTTACAATGAAATTTTTCTTTTCTTTTTTTTCCCCTTTCACCACCCATTCATACATCTACACATATTCACATCAGTATAAGTAATATGCTCTAAATTTACACAGGTAAATGGAAGAAATAAAATAGAAAAATAAAAAGTTAACCGATTACTGCTCTTGATACTAAACAAAATATAAAGTGTTACACTACTAGTTTTGTTCAAAAATATTTTTCCAGAGCGACCACTGGTTATCAAAGATTGACAATTTTGAATTGTGTATTGCTACACATCTTTCAATGTAATATTTCATTCTTAAATGACATAAAAGTCCACACAAATTTGGAATTCTACTTTGTAACAAGCATGAAAAAATATACTGTTTGCAACATAATATAATACCGTGAGTATTCGTCTATTCCATTGTTGTATCAGTGATTTAATTTTTGGTAGAATAATATTATAATTTAATTCAGTAATGTTTTTTAATTGTACTGAAAAATGAATTCCGAGCAAAACAAAAGTTGTTGAACCCCAATCTAGTTTCCATCTAGTATGATGGAATACCTGTTTTGAGAATTTCTTAGAACCAATCCAAACAATTTTAGTTTTTGAACAATTTACCTTTAAACCAGAAAATTTTGAAAAAAAATCTAAATTATCAAGAGCAGCAAATAAAGAACTTGGTGAGCCATCAAGAGTTAGCAAAGTATCGTCCGCATATTGTGAAATTTTATGTTCTTTATCATTAACAAAAATGCCTTTAATATGATTGTTTTGTTTTATAAGAATAGATAAAATTTCTGCGCAGAGCAGGAATAAATATGGAGCAATAGGATCACCCTGTCTACAACCTCTTTCTATACTGATTTGTTTTGATAGATGTCCACATTGTAAAACAGATGCTTTAAAGTTTGTGTTTAAAATCTTAATCCAGTCTATAAAGTTTTTCCCAAAACCAAAGTAATTTAAAACCTTATATATAAAGGACCATGAAATTGAATCAAAAGCTTTCTCAAAGTCGATTAAAACTAATAGTCCAGGTATATGTTCTGATTCCGTATATGCCATTATGTCATAGACAAATCGTGTGTTTTCACCAATATATCTACCTTTCATGAATCCCGACTGTGTATCAGAGATAATTAAATCAAGTATAGGTTTTAATCTACGACTCAAACATCCGGATATAAGCTTATAAAATACATTTAATAAAGTAATTGGCCTCCAATTTTTTAGATACTGCCGAGGTTTATCCCCTTTGGGTAAACAAGATATGATACCAAGTCTTTGGGTAATAGGTAATTGTTTTTTGGAGAATATACAGTTAATTGCTCGTAAAATAAAACACTTTAAGTCATTCCAAAAAAATTTGAAAAACTCAGCAGTAAAGCCGTCACTTCCAGGAGACTTATTATTTTTCATGTTTTTTAATACATCAAGAATTTCACTTTCTGATATATTTTTTTCAAGTAGTTCAGAAGTATGTTCATCTATTTTCTTTACATAAGTTTTATCTATTATATCATTTAAGTCAATATCAATCAGTTCTGTATCATAATCAGTGTACAAAGTCTCATAGAAGGATTTTATTTGCTTGAGTATTTCAAATTGATCATATATAATTGTATCATTCCCGACATCAACCCTTTTAATTGTTTTATTAATAAAATTACGAGATTCTAGGTTACAAAAGTATTTGGTGGGTTTTTCCCCTTCTTCCACCCATCTTGTACGTGACCTTATTATTTGACCTTGCATTTTTGCTTTTCTAATTTTCTCTAGAGATAACTTTTTCTCCTCAAGCATAGCTGTATTCAGTGGCTCTTCCAATTCCAACTGTTCTATTTCTTCATACAATAATTTTTCTTGTTTTTCTCTTTCCTTTTTTTTGTAAGATGCATAAGAGATAGTTATTCCCCTTATTTCCATAAGAAGAACTTCAAGGAATGTGCTATCATCAATGTTATCAAAGAAGTAAAGATTATCAGCATAATTTGTTGGATTTTTAAGAAAAGTTTCCTTTACTAGTTGTATAGTTTGTTTTACTTTTTCTACATAAACTTCATCATGTAATAAACTATTATTAAACTTCCAGAGACCATGCCCTTTAGTGAAAGAATTAAATTTTATTTCCATAATCACAGCTGAGTGATCTGATCTATAGCCTGGCTTTATGGAAATATTGTTAACAACATTTGATAAACTCTCAGAAATAAGTATGTAGTCAAGGCGAGCTAGTCTCAAGGAATTTTTTTTCTTCCATGTATAAACTTTATTTTCTGGATACAATATTCTGTAGTAGTCAACTATTTGTAAGTCTTCCATAATTTCTAGCACTTTATCCCTCGCTTTGGAATTATTAACATGCGAATAATTGTAAGTATCAATTGTTGCATTAAGTGCAATGTTGAAATCCCCACAGAGAACAAAGTAATCATTATCAAAATCAAGAAAAGTCTCTCTGACTTTTTCATAAAAACTAGGAGTATCAGTGTTTGGTCCATAAACATTAATGAGAGTTATTTTATTTTCCTCAATAACAAGATCCAAAGCCAATATCTGGTTCCTCTTTATCAAGCTTTCACTGTCAAGTATTATATGGTAATCAGTGTCTTTTACAAACAAACAACTTCTTGCAAAGTATTGTAAACAATAATACAGATGGATAATCTAACTGAGCAGTAACAGCTTCGATATATGGCGTCAGTCCAAATTAGTAAACTGGTTCGCAGTCAACTGGTTCGCAGTCATTGGTGTCAAGTTAACTCGTACAAAGACCAACTCGTATACAGGTAAACTCGTATACAAGAAATTAACGTATTCAAAATTTCCATATACAAAACGATGAAAACCGACATAAACTGACATACAAGTTAAAACAAATCTGAACACAGATTTTTTTAATAATAGCCTATATATGCTTGTACTAAATACTCGCCAAAGATAATTATAATCTTCTCGCATATTTCTAATAGGGCCTAATTTTAAAATCAGATTTTATAAGATATAGCATAATCTAAATAAATTATTGGTTGTAAGTTAATACGTGAAATTCTAATAAATGCTTTTGTTAATTCCCCGTATACTGTATATGTAATGTATCTGATGAATTGACGGTACTATATATCCACTTTAATTTGATCATAGTGTGTACATTTTCACAGATTACTGTTTAAATTTTTGTTGTTTTAAAACAAAAGATAAAAGTTTTATTTTACAAAAAAGCATTTTAGAACAAATCAATGATATGTTGTACTATTAGACGGTATCGGGTTCGTTCGCCCTATCTACAGACATCTATTAGACACTATTTAATTTTACCGAATGCATATTATCAATGTTATGATATGTATACTCAGGATTAGTTTATTATATCGCTGTTTATAGTATAATTAGCACATTGTCTATATTATGTACAAATACATTTTGTGTTACAGTTAAAACTAAACTGAATAAGTAATGTTTCACATATTATGTGAAATATCATATATAAGGACCCAATTGGAAATAACCTTTTGAGCTTTTATGGGTTATCCTTGTATCATATTTATGTTTTTCAAACACCATAATCGTCGGAAACGGGGGGGGGGGATAGGGGGCTTAGCCCCCCCCCCCCAACCTGTTTTGCAAAGGTAGACCCTACCACCTTTTTTGCAAAGGTAGTTAAAAATTGGAGTCAAAGGTATAATACATCCCCCCCGGATTAGGAATTTCTTGAATTTGGGGGAAAAAATTTGACAAAATCCTGTTTTTTTTTTGGAGTTATAGGTGACCCCCCCCCCCCACGGATTAGGATTTTCATGAATTTGGGAATTAGTTTTTTATATATTTTTTTTTTTTTTGCTTGTCAAGATTTCTGACGATTAGACTAGCCCCCACCCCCCCACTTTCAATTTGCTTCCGACGCCACTGAACACCATTGAATTTGTTTATGAAATTATAACCAATTGATATTGAAACATACTATGTACAACATGTATGTTTATATGTATGATTATATGATAGCAAATAAATCTATTATCTATATTTGAAAAAGGACATATATAATAGAACTAACAAAGTATAATCATTAAATATTTTAAAAATTCACAAATATCCGGTCGAGTAATTACCTTATCGGGCGTCAGTGGTGTAAAGATCAGCGTCATTTAAACAAATGATAAAGCGTGTAGATATACAATTTACTTACTGTTTCAAAAGAGAAAAAACAATATCCCTATTGATTTCTAGACTCCTTTCCTTTGGTATTTGATCTTGGACCTTGAATTTCAACCTAGTAGCCTGCTAGAACACTGTACTAAAGATCAGACCAATTCGTTCACTTTGACAGAATTATAAATTTTTCGCCATTTCAGCTTCAATTGGCGTGCTTGACTTGTAGAAAAAAGTTCCCGAGCCTTTTACTCAATCAAAATGAAAATTCGTGTAAATGTACCTCGGATCCATATTGCTTATTGCCCGCCAAATTTGGAGCCGATTGAACAATTTAGAAGAAATTCCTGAAATCAAACGGAATTATTCCTCTTTTTATCTTAACAATTTTTGTGGAGGCGATTTCTCGGAGATATGGCTCGTTCGATTTCTTTCAATTTTTCAGGGATGATGCCTCCCCATTGGAAGTTTATACCGCCGTGACAGTTTTTAGCTCACCATAGCTAAAAGATCACTTATTGTCCGGCGTCCGTCTGTACGTCTGTACGTCTGTCTGTCAGTTCTGTCTGTCCGGAAACGTTTTAGATTTTCGACTTCTTCTCCAGAATCACTGGGACGATTTCAACCAAACTTGGTACAAAACATCCTTAGGTAAACGGATTCAAGTTTCTTAAAATAATGGACTATTCCCACTTTAAATAAGATAAGATAATTAAAAATCATTGAACATTTGTTGGTATTTTTCAAAAATCTTCTATACCGCTGCGACAGTTTTTGAAAATTCACTTCCGGTCGGAAGTTTTCGTCGTTAAACGATTTTTAAAAGTCAATTTTGTCTGCGACGTTTCTCAAAAATTAGTAAAGATAAAGAGCTGGAATTTTTAGAGATGATAGATCTAACTGTTTTCTAGTGCAACTCGGTCGAGACAATGTCCACCGTCACTTCCGGTCGTCACCGGAAGCAAATTAAAAAATCGAATTTTTCAACTCTTTTAGATTTTTAATATTTTTGTAGATTTGATAGTGACCCTTTTACTGATTCAAAATATGTAATTTGTTTTAAAATCGATCACCGCATTCTCGAGATATTAAGCGTCAAAGTCCTTAAGCGAGAGGCCGAGTAGTTCAGTCGTTTTGGTCGTGGACAGTGCCCAGGCGACCTTGGTTCAAGCCCCAAGTGCCGCAAATTTTTTTTTCGTATTTGTTGCGTAGACTTACGATTTTATCTTTAAAATGATGAGTTTTATCTCATTTATTCTAAAATTGGACGGAAGACCCACTCGTTGCTCGCAACGAGATCGCATCTAGTTATTATTCTTTTTCTTTTTCCTTCTGACTCCGTTTTGGCTTTATATCTCAAAAACTACTCAACCGATTTTCATGAAATTTTCAGGGATTATGAGAAATTCTTGTTTCTCAAAGTCCTCAAAAGCTGAAAAATTACGTCACTTCCGTTTTCTTATTACGTCAATTTTAAATTTTTCAGAAAGCGATTTTGTCCAGCCATTTTCTTTTAAACGGTTATATATAGGGATTTGAAATTTTCAGTGATTGTCTATTTCTCGATTTACTTAGGGCATTTTGACAAAAAAACAGTATCCGTCACTTCCGGTCGAAACCGGAAGTAAATCCAATTTTTCGAAAAAATTAATTGTTTGATCAATTCAAAGACGTTTACGTGTTTTGTAGAGCTTATTTAGCTGAATCTAACACTGAAATCCGTTTTAAAATCGGACGATGCATCGCTGAGATAAAAGCGTTTAAAAATTGATTTTTCCGGAAATTTTGATTCCGTGTTCTTGGTTAAGAAAATAGTCTTATGCTTAAAGTTAAATTAACTCGTGCCTAAAATAATTCGAAAAATTGCTAAGTCGTACTCGAACACATTTGGATTTTTTTTTTGTTAAGTCGTTCTTAAAATCGCGAATTAGTTACGACATTAACGGAAGACCCACTCGTTGCTTTGCAACGAGCTTTGCTCAAGTTATTATTAGGGTCTTCAGTCTTCAGCGGAAGACCCTTCTATTATTCTATTGTTTCTTTTTCACTTTTCTTATTATTAAGGTCTTCCGTTTCCAACGGAAGACCCTCTTGTTATTGTATTGTTTCTTTTTCTTTTTCTTTTTCTTGTTATTCTTCGGTTTCTTTTGACATATTATTATTATACTTTTTCTTTTTTTCTTACTCCTTTTCGGCTTCATAACTCAAAAAGTTTTCAACCGATTCCAATGAAACTTTCAGGGATTGTAGCAAATTAGCGTCCCTCAAAGATTTTAAAGTTTCAATGACAACGTCACTTCCGTTTTGACGTAATGTCATTCCGAGACTTTTCTCAAAACGCTTTAAGATAGAGGCTTGAAATTTTCCGTGGTTATGATTTTATCATTTTACCTCTGTATTAAGGCTGGAAATGAAAATCCGTCACTTCCGGTCGAAACCGGAAGTGAATCAAATTTTTCGAAAAATTAAATTTTTTGATCAAATCAAAAACGTAGATATGTTTTGTAGAGCACATTCAGTTGAATCTAACACTGAAATCCGTTTTAAAATCAGACAACGCATATTAGAGATATTTGGGTTCAAATATTGATTTTTCCGGAAATTTTGATTCCGCAGTCAAGATTTAGAAAATAGTGCAAAATTCACACTGAAAGTTACTTCTACTGAAAACAATTCGTACTGGTCATAAAACTTTTTAAAGAACATACAACTATATGCATATTGTGGAGTTCGCAAAGCTAAACACAAAACTGTAATTCGTTATAAAATCGGATGATGAATTGTAGAGATAACGGGGTTTAAATATTGATTTTTCCGGAAATTTTGATTACGCAGTCAATATTTAGAAAATAGTGCAAAATTCACCCTGAAAGTAACTCCTGCTGAAAACAATTCGTACATGTCATAAATTTTTAACCATTTATATGAGTGTTTGTTGAAACGATTTCGTTAATTCGATTGATAATTGCGTTGAATGTGTAAAATTCCTTTGGAAAAAGAGAAAATTTTCTCAACAGGATCATAACAAAACAAAGCAGTTGAAGACACAGATCCCGATTCTATATTTAACAGCGAAAAGCTATTGAAAGTCTGTTCTGAAATTTGGTAAGAGTGTTATTTAAATCGCAATATTAAGCCTATGCATGGCCTAATCGTCGCAGATCTTTCAGTTGTTGAATAATAGAACAACACGTGCAATGTACATTAAATTGGATCACTACAGTACATACATGTATGAGTTTGTTAAGATAAAATGTGAATATATACCTATTGTAATTATTTACTTCTAAAATAAATGCATTAATGTAATGTATGTTAATCTGTGCTCTGCATATTAAACACAAACTTATTAGTTTTAATCGAAATAATTATCGTACGATCCACCATGTCAACTCGCCATGTTTTGACTGCGAAGAACATCTGATAGCGGTGTGTGAACATTTTTAAAAGAGGCATGGCTTGCAATACGTCGATAGTGGAAAATTCAGCTCAACTATCGTATGAGAGATTAAAAAGGTGTGTTTCAATTCATAATATGTCCTGTTGACTTTTTCTTTTTAAAGTATTTGTACTTTTCAATCTAATCCGAGATTCCTCTGACTCTAACCTCCGCTTTTGACGTGCGTCACAACATAAAAGCGGATGTTAGAGTCAGAGGAATCTCGGAATATTTTCTTTCCAGTGTATTTTCACGTGTATGTTATGCACATCACTCTTTTGAATTTCTATTTATTGTTTTGCTATGTATATTTATGTCTTATTGCGTATTGAACACCACATACACTGTAAAACAGTGCAATTAAAAGGGGTGGTGGTCCCAAGGTACACAAGAGTAGAATGTTGTAATATTAGAGTGCATGTTTGCATGATGATAACTTTACCTTAAATATTTGAATATAACAGATCTTTATCATATCGCCTTTCACTTAATTTATAAATTAAAAAACTCAGACAGGCTTGTGCTTAATTAAAAAATATAATTGACATGGTAAATGTTCAATCTAATTAAAATTAGACCTTTCGTCTTGCTCTCTGTTAAGTGTTATATATGGTTGTCGCTCGTGAAAGAGCATGTAAAACAGAGTGCAAGATGAAAAGAACTTCATATAATATCAAGCTCAGATTTTAGGTTAATGTTCCCTGATATCTATAAAATATTCTTTTCAAGATTTAATTATTTCACAGAAGCATAGTAATTTGTTTGAGATTAGTTTATCTTTTATACATATTCATTCGTTTTAGATAAACTTTACAAGCATATCACATCTACATTGTATGTAACAATTTTTAAAGTAAGACAAATATACATGTATGTAATAATTTTTACTGCATGTGCCTCAGATCTCTCTCTCTCTCTCTCTCTCTCTCTCTCTCTCTCTCTCTCTCTCTCTCTCTCTCTCTCTCTCTCTCTCTCTCTCGTGCTTTTAATCTTGGCAAATCATCAGAGAGCAACCAAATTTTGTAAAAAAATATCTCTATCTAGTAAAAGAAATCAACAGTGCATTGAATTTTAAAATGAGCATGTTATCAATCCCTTATTTTTTGAATGTGCAACCAAATCCAAAGCTTTGTTAAATTGTTCATGAAATTTTATGCACATTTTACATAGTATTGTTTTTTAAACATGAAAAGAAGAAAAAAGACTTTCACTATATTTGTTCGCAAAAAAAAACCCTCAGTAGAATTGATAAAACATGGTATAGCAAAAGCTTATACTTTGACGCTGTTTGGATGGGTAATATTCCCTTATTACAGTAGTTTACGAATTGAAATATTGACTGTCGCACAAGTAAAATTCTAATTTTCTCTCTCTCTCTCTCTCTCTCTCTCTCTCTCTCTCTCTCTCTCTCTCTCTCTCTCTCTCTCTCTCTCTCTCGTAATTTGATATGTGTCTATACCTGTAATATAATAATGTTATATTATGACTTGATATGCAAAGTTTTGTTTTTGTAGTGCCTAAATGTTAATGTTATGTATTATGATATGTCATACTTATTACACTGCATGGCCAGTGTATTTTTTCCAGATATGTTAATTTAAACACAGCTATTACATGTATAAGTACATGTATGTTAACACAGCTAATTGATTTTTTTTCAATTTCAGCTCAAAACTTACTGTTGTTACCACTTGGCGACCACAAGGCTTTTACCTGTTGATTCTTGTGGTTTCAGCTCTTAAGGTTAACCTGTCACCTCTACCCACATGCATAATCCTTGTGTTCTACAGACTATTTACCGGTAATTCAAATTAAATCGGATAATTCATGAAAAAATAATGGAACTTTAAGAAAGCATCATGCCTTGTTGTGGTTTGTGTTTGATAAGAAATTATGAAAAACAAAATTAAGGCTGTTTAAACAAATTTACAATTGTTAGTTGTGAAAATTTGTTTTTCAATAAAAGTATGCAATTATGTTTCCTTTATTTTGTATTTTATAATAATATAATATTTAGATGTGTTTACATAATTGAAAAATCACCCCCCCCCCTCTTTTCAAGTGTTACCATTAAGATTACATGTAGGATATGTAAATGTATATTTGACCTTGAAATAACATCTGCTATGATAATTACTTTTGAAATTAACAAGATACAACATATTTTTACCTTTTTAATGTATATATGCATAAAAATGTAGGAAAACATGTAAAATTTGAACATTTTTCATGGAATTCTCCTCCGTCTCCAGCTACCCAGGTGTGTTTGAATTTAATTTTAATTTAAGGCAGATGTCTAAATTTTAGGACTTACTGTTTTAGCATGGTTAAAAGGAGACTAGAAACCAGAATATATTAGATGTTCACTAAAGTTGATTGTAAGCATACTTTTTTTCATGAAAACAAGAAATCACATGCAGGAAAGCATGTCTATTTGTTAATTCAAATGCTACAAATCATTTAACAAAAAAAGATCAAATTTTAGTATCATTGATGATTGATTTCAAATATGTGTGATAAATGACTCAAAGAAACTGCCACAAGTTGCATAAAATTAGGTAAAAGATTTCAAACCATGAATTTTTATGAAAATCAAAAGATAGGGGGTGGGTATTCATGTAAGGGCATTTCTAAGCAATGTGATGCTTTTATCATGATAATATCATGTAGATGTATGTTGTATTGAAAAAAGTTTCTTATTAAGGCAGGTTGAACAACAATTGACCTCTAAAAGGTCAGGTAAAGATGTTTTACTATGGAGAACCCTATGAATCTGTGTTGAAAAGAGGAAAGTAAAAATGGTGGGTTCACGTAAATGGCCATATTTTTATTAAACCTCAATGGAATTGGCAATATGTGGTATACTTTTTCTCAGAATTGCATTAGCTTTCTAAGTCTAAGACAAAACATCTTTTCATAAAGTGTTAGTGTACTAAGTTAAAGGTAGCAAGGGACAGTTTCAGATAAAGTACCCGTTAATCTATTTGTAAAATTGAGAGTTGCTGTACTTGAAGGCTTATGAGTGTTGTTAAGATTCATGAAATGAATTTTGATGATTATCATTAGTTAGCGGGATGTCTCTTGTTGGCATTTGTATGCAATATGAAGGCTCCTAATGTTAAGTACATGAGAAGCAGAAGTAAATTGTGAAACTTGGGGCTATGACATTTGTGTTAACTTTACACAGTGAAATTGCAGGTTACAAAGGGAGGTTATATAACTCGAAATGTAGGTGGATGGAACATTATATACCTATTTACTGGCTATGAGGATGATAGCAAGTTTATTGTCTCTCAAGACAGCAACTATTTGACAGCAACTATTTCACGAGGCAAAGCCGAGTGAAATAGTTGCTGTCGAGGGAAGGGGGGGGGGGCAATAAACTTGCTATTGTCCGAATAGTCAGTAAATAGGTATTTTATTATACTAAAGAAACCTTCATTTGTCGGCGATACAGAATTTTTTGATGATAAACAATTGGAGTTATCAGACTTTGAATTTAATGCAGCAATTGGATTATGTCAGAGGTGTTCCGCGTTTAAAAAGGAGGGAAATCGAATGCTGCCCATGAATGGTTTTGATGACTATTCACCATGGGCAGATAGCACAGAAATCATTCACGATTAGATAGAAAAGCATGTTTATGCGGGCGCCCTTTAGTGATCAGTTTGTTCGTCTGTCCGTCCGTCCATTTGTCCGTCCATCTGAGATCGCTTGTCCGGAGCATTGCTTCTCTCCCCTTGGCCCAATCTGGCTTATACCTTATCCACAGAGTGCCTTTGGGTAAAGGGTGTGCAGTGACCTTGAACCATGTTTCTAGGTAAAAGGCTAAGGTCATAGCAGAATTATATGTACAATTCTTGTCTGGGGCATATCTTCTCTCCCTTTGGTCCAATCTGGCTAATACTTCGCTCACAGAGTGTCTATGGTCAAACGATGTGCACTGACTTTGAATGAATTTTGTAGGTAAAGGGTCAGGGTCATATCGGATCACGCGAAAATTCTTTTTTCAGAACATTTATACTTTCCACTTAGCCCAATTTGGCTCAGACTTCACATAAACAGAGATTTTGAATATATGGTGTGTAGTGACCTTGAACCAATTTTCAAGATCAACTGTGAAGGTCAGAACAGAATTATATAAAAAAAATCCTTGTCTAGGAGATATCTTCTTTCCCAATGCTCCAATCTTGCTCATACTTCACCTACATGATGCCTTTGATCAAAGGATATGTAATGGTGTAGATCAAGTGTCAAAGTCATATCAGATCACACAAAAATCCTTATTGCAAGAGCATATGTATACTCTCCTTTTAGCCCCTATTTGACTATGCTTTACTTAAACAGCGCTTTTTGGTTAATGGCATGCAGTGACCTTGAACAGTCAATGTAAAGGTCAAAGCAGATCTCCTTTAAATCAGTTTTAGACCGTAGATTATTTCCCAGTGGCTTAATCTTGTTCAGACTGAAGAAAAATACATGTTAGATTGAATTAGAAGTTCTATGCCAGCTGGAAAAATTTCTATGTTGTAGGTCATGGTCAAAACAATCCTCTGAAATAATTTAAGCGAGGCCCTTTGAAATGGTCACCATCTCAATGTTGTTTAGTTCATAGTAAATTTATATAGAAAATATTCAAAGAAGTATAAAAAAGTAAACTATACATAAGTAAGTTTCTGACAATTGAGTTGCAACAAGCACACAGTACGGAATTCGAAGGTCAACCCTTTGAAAAGCGGTGTAGAGGAAAAGTTGCTCAGAATAATGTTTTAAACAAAATGCTACCTAAAACTTTTTTGTTGGTGGCCCCGTTAAGGAGTTTAAGTGTCGGCCCCTAAAACACAGTTGTTCAGGTATAACTTGAGCGGTCAACAATTCTTGAATACTTGTTGAACAAAATATGTTTATATTTACAAGACCTTTTATTTGATATAAAAAAAAGGGGGCTGGCTCCTCAAATTAGGGGCCAGGAGGGTTAAAGAATCTTTTCATAATTACTATTTCCGGAGAAATAGTTTGTTGTAAATCATAAATTATAAACGCAAAAAGAGCTCATCAAGCTAAATTTAAAACTGAAATCCGTTTAAAAATATGACGATTGATTACGGGATTTAAGCGTTAAAAAATTGATTTTTACGTAAATTTAATTCTGCATTCTAGGTTTAAAAAATAGATGTTAGTTCAAAGTTAAGTTAACTTGTACCTAAATTAATTCGAAAATTCTTTAGTCGCACATAAAAACATCCGGTTTTTTGTTATGTCGTTCTTGAAATAGTTAAAGTTTTTGTTAATTCGTACTAAAAATAATTCGGATTTTGTTAAGTCGTACCAAGAATCATTCGATTTTTTTTTATCTTTTTGTACTTAAGTTACTTTTGTCAATAGTTAAGAACTCTTCTTCTTAAAGGTACTTCTAGCTTTACTTTCGACATTAACGGAAGACCCACTCGTTGCTGTGCAACGAGCTTTGCTCTAGTTATTATTATTATTCTTTTTCTTTATTTTTCTGACTTTTTTGAAGCTTCATATCTCAAAAAGTTTTCAACTGATTTCAATGAAACTTTCAGGCGTTAAGTGCCTTTATAGTCCCTTTACGCTATTAAAGTTTCCATTACAACGTCACTTCCGTTTTTAGGTAACGTCAATTTTAAAATTTTAAAAAAGTAATTTTGTCCAGGGGATTTTTCAAAAACGCTTTAAGATAGAGACTTGAAATTTTTTGTGCTTGTACATTTATCATTTTTATTTGGAAATAAGGCTGGAATTAACATTCCGTCACTTCTGGTCCAAACCGAAAGTCTTTTAAAATTTTCGAAATTTCGAACTATTTGTTTGAATTTTAAAAGTTAATGATCTTTGTATAATGTATAATGTTAAATACGAAACTGAAATCCGTTTTTAGATCGGACGATGCATTGCAGAGATATTAGGGTTCAAAAATTGATTTTTCCGGAAATTTTAATTCCGCGGTCTTGGTTTAAAAAATAGCGTAAAGTCCAAAGTGAAATTAACTCGTACCAAAAATAATTCGATTTTCGTTAAGTCGTACTTTGACACATTTTTTGTTAAGTCGTTCTTGAAATCGTAAAGGTTTTTGTTAATTCGTACTAAAAATCATTCGGATTTTGTTAAGTCGTACCAAGAATTATTCGATTTTTTATCTTTTTGGTTTAAGTTACTCTTGTTATTGGTTGAAGAACGTTGCTCCTTACAGGAACATTAAGCTTTACTTTCGACATTAACGGAAGACCCACTCGTTAAACGAGTTGCAACGAGCTTTGCTCTAGTTATTATTAGGGTCTTCCGTTTCCAACGCTCCCCTTGTCGCTACATTATAGTCTGTATAGAACCCTCTTGTTGTTCTACGGTTTCTTTTTCTTTAATTTTAAAGTCTTTCGTTTCCAACGGAAGACCTTGTACTGATTCTGAAGGTAATTCTTCATTATTTTAATTCTTCTTCTAGACGTTTTTAAAACCTCAATAACTTATTTGTTTGTCATCCGATTTCATTCAAATTTTCACGGTATATTGTAAATTGAATTAGGTTTCTAGAGCACAAAAACATTGAAATCGCAACTTCCGGTTTTGAGTTATTCCCCTTTTTTTAAAATTTTAGGGGCATTAGTTTCCAGACAAAGGCTCCGAAATGGTCCGTAGCAAATAATTTATAGTTAAAAATCTTTATTATTGACACTTTGAATATTGTCCTCTGATTTTTAGAGGATATAGCAAAATTTTTCTCATGTTTTAGCTTCGTAACTTTTTAGTTTGAAATATTTCCTAAATACGTATAGAACAAAAGTTGTGCATAATTTTAAGGGCTTTCATTTGACACCAATAAAAAAGGGCTGGCGCCTTAAATTAAGGGCCAGTAGCCCTTAAAAGATTTTGTTTAATAACTCAAAAACGGTTAGGATTTCGATATGGCTGTCGCTAGAATGATTGTTTGTTGGGATCTCATAAAGGTCGTTATAATGTTATTTTGTAAGTGATTTGTGTAGAATGAGTGTAAAAAGCTTTACATGTTAACATGTACCTGTTTTCATTTGGCAAGTTAACGATGGTCTTTGTGCGTAAAACTGGCATAAAGTTACCACAAAAAGTATGATGGTTTATACAGGGGGCTTTAATTCATGAGAAAAAAAATTAGAACACATGCTTTTTTTTAAAGAAGTTTAAGTCATTTTTTTTTTAGTTCATATAGTGCACAAACCCTCAAAGACGAGAATCGGAAAACAAAACATTCTTTTTCTTTTCTAGTAAAACACAAAATACGTTTTGAAAAAAAAATTCTATGCATTACATTTTAGTTATCATACTGCATGCATTGAAAATCCACCTTGAATCAGAGCTGTGTGCGTATCATTACGTAAGGTATCCCTCGCCCGCGGCCGAAAAATCGGTCACCATGGTCGCGGCTGGACTACCTAGCGGTCAGCGGTTATCTAATACACGAGAGTTGCGTCTCTCATATATGAGTTAATTTAGCTGCGAACTGAGGAATTGTTAAGAAATCGTTCAGTTAATTAATAAAAGCAATACCATTCTCAATCTAATGCAATATCAGATATACAAATGTATAGATCAATTGTGGGTTTTAAGTAAAAAAAAAATTTCTATTTGATAGATTTTAGTCATTAAATTACAAACTTTTCAAATCTCCCTAAGTTCTGCGCTGTGCGTGTGTATGTGTTAAACCTTTACGTAATCTATCTTTCGCCTGCGGCCGAGGAAATCAGCCACGGCTGCACTACCTAGCGGTAAACGGTTATCTAATACACAAGATTCCCACCAGCACACTTACATGAATATGAACGTGTTTGAGTTTATATATCCGTAAATACACTGTACACTGTTTTAATTTTATTTTATAAAAGTTTGTCATTTTGTATTTATTTAAATTAAACATTGGAGAGTAAATTAAAAAGTCGTCCCGAAAATTAATAAAAGCGATATTACTCCAAATCGAAAATACTCGTCAGACATATTTAAATGGTTGGTTTGTAAGTCTTAAATGTTTTAAAAACTGTACAAATAATGTTTTCAATCAACACAAAAAACCCCCAAAACAACACAAATATAAAAACCTTTAAATAATGATCATCCCTCGCACATGGCCGAGGAGATCCCGCGCAAGTGGACATCTTCTACATGTACCTTATCACGCGTGCTTGTTTGTTATTTTGTACGAACGCAACTATTTTTATTATGTTTTCAACTATTATATTGGTTTAAGGTGAACAGATAAATTTATTTTACTCGTACAGTTGATTTAGCATTGATTTATAGGACAGCGTACAAGGTAATTTAAAAATCAAATCAAATTATGATCAAAGTTCCATGTTACATGTTTGCGGTAGGTGCTGGCACGATAAAAGAATGCCCTGAATTGAGGCATTCCGTGATTATTTTAAAGAATATTTACAACAAGTTTTGTTTAGATTCTATCGGTCACATATTAATAACTTCTGTAGTGTATCTACATGGTCGTTCGTTTCATTGTGAAAACGAACTTATTTCTGTTTTGCCCTCCCACCGCCCCGCTGCCAAGTGCTCCTTTTTTTTAAATTCCAGATCTGTCGAAAATCATTTGATGGTGACTTCTTCTCATGTGTAACATTTTCTCCTGGACGTGTTTCTCTTTCCCTCCCGTTTTTTTATTCGGTCAGTCTTTGTAAATTTCAACTTTCTTTATTGCGTAAATTCAATCGCCACGTGCTACCGAAAATTTTGAGTCGCTTCAGCGCACACAGCTCAGAACATATATAGCCCCAGGTTCTTTATGGCTCCAATCATCAATTGTTATGCAATTAATCAACCGTTCAAATGGTGTTTTCTTCAAAGTGGTCAATTATCAAACAATAAGACTTTCATTTTCACATTAAAGGTGCGAGATCGTAATCTGAGAACGTGGCTATAATAAATTAACCTGTTGAACACGCAAAACTTCTATGATATATAGTTATGAACAGAATAATATAAATTATAATTTAAAGTTTTAAGTCAAAGGTAATTTGTTCTTGGGATTAGATGTTATGAAATACGACTACATTATGCTATGCAGGCGGTTGCCATAGAAATCATCAAAGTATTGCAATTGTGGACAGATTAGTTCACTTGACTTACAGACTATAATGTAGCGACATATCTGCCTCCAAAAAATATATGCGCTTCTCAAAGTTACACTTAAGTGAAATGGATATGTGTTCTTGGGGGATTTTCTTTATTGCTAATTATATGAAAATTGATTTAAAAAAAAACCGTTTTTTTGAAGTTGTGTGGTATGAGGTTGTCATGCAACTTAATTTACTTACAAGGTTAGCTACAGCCAGTAGAATACTAATTTTAGGTGTTTAGGTGTTTCTCTTTCCCTCCCGTTTTTTTATTCGGTCAGTCTTTGTAAATTTCAACTTTCTTTATTGCGTAAATTCAATCGCCACGTGCTACCGAAAATTTTGAGTCGCTTCAGCGCACACAGCTCAGAACATATATAGCCCCAGGTTCTTTATGGCTGCAGATCATCAATTGTTATGCAATTAATCAACCGTTCAAATGGTGTTTTCTTCAAAGTGGTCATTTATCAAACAATAAGACTGTCATTTTCACATTAAAGGTGCGAGATCGTAATCTGAGAACGTGGCTATAATAAGTTAACCTGTTGAACACGCAAAACTTCTATGATATATAGTTATGAACAGAATAATATAAATTATAATTTAAAGTTTTAAGTCAAAGGTAATTTGTTCTTGGGATTAGATGTTATGAAATACGACTACATTATTCTATGCAGGCGGTTGCCATAGAAATCATCAAAGTATTGCAAGTGTGGACAGATTAGTTCACTTGACTTACAGACTATAATGTAGCGACATATCTGCCTCCAAAAAATATATGCGCTTCTCAAAGTTACACTTAAGTGAAATGGACATGTGTTCTTGGGGGATTTTCTTTATTGCTAATTATATGAAAATTGATTTAAAAAAAAAAACCGTTTTTTTGAAGTTGTGTGGTATGAGGTTGTCATGCAACTTAATTTACTTACAAGGTTAGCTACAGCCAGTAGAATACTAATTTTAGGTCAACAATGAATACCCAATCTATTAAAATATAAGATAAATAGATAAGGCAAATATTGATTGTGACATGTACGTCATTTTTTGATATATCTTAATGATACAACAGAGAAAAGCAAAAAAAAAAAAAAAAAAAAAAAACAAACATGGAACTTGCATCAAATTTACTTCATGTACATGTTACCCCAAAAATCCGACCGAATATGCCCCTTTGTCACATTTAATTAAATTAACTTAAAATAAAAACCGTAACACCATAATGTTTCGCTTATTTTTATTGAAGTTTCTCCCGTTTTTTTTTTCAAAATGCATACGTAAACTTTCTCCGAGAGAATTACTTTTGATCCGATAAAGGAGAAAAAACTGACATAAAAATAGGGATTTTGCATATTATTGCATCGTCGAGAGAAGTAATCTTCATTTCTGTAAATTATGTTATTTAATTTAACGTTACATAGCGGTGTCTGTAAATCAGGTGTAAAATTTAGACGCTCACTTATGCATAAATTCTCCCGATGATCTTTGATAGTTGATTATTATTTTGAATGTTCAAGTCTACTCGTATTATTAAATAATATCAGCCCTGAAGAAATTTTCAGAGATGCCATCAATTTTGACTTTTTACCAAATTTTGACAGCACGCAACAATTTCAAACCTGCACATAGTCTTCAAAAATAATTAGAAAGATTTAATTACAGAAGTTACATATTTTTAAGGCGGGTTCGTTTAAAAAAAAAATACATTTCCTTTCATGAATCATGAGTACATGTATATAACAATCCTTGCTACCCTTAACAATTTAACTCGCCATTAAACTTCTCATTGTTTAAACTCCTGTCACACTGGAGCTGCGTCCTCATGGCGATCCCGCTGTGTCATTGAATAATGTAAAACGCCATGGTAAACGAACTAGAGTGTGCTACAGCGCCGTAACAACGCAACGGCATCTTCGTTCGCTGCGGTGGGATATCCTAGAACATTTTAGAACGCCATGCGACGGTGCACACTTTGAACACGCACAAAGTACGCGCCGTGGCTCTGCGTTCTGATAAACACGCCGTAGAAGTGGAGTAAAGGCGCCGTGACAGCGCTGTAAAGTCTCCAACAGCGCATGTGCACGCAGTCAACGCGCAAAGCACGCCGTGGACTCGCGGTAAAAACTCCTAGCACGTCATAAGCGCTCGGCGGATACCCAGCTAGAGCGCAGTCAATTGCCAAGTAGAACTCTGTGGAAACGTAGTTGGGAGCTCTGTTAGAACGCCTCAGTCGCCGTCAGGATGCCGTGATATTTTCACATGTAAAATTTTTAAATAAGATTGTTCATTTTTTCTTAATTTTCGTTGCGATCCTTTGGCGATTCCATAAATTTTACAACGCCGTGAACACGCCCTGGGAACGCAACTTGGTGTGACAGGGCCTTAAAGAGTTTTCAAAACAATTACACAAACTGTGTTTGACAAACAGTTTTCCTAAAACATTTTCTTCCTGTCTTTATACAGGTTTTCAATCACAACACGTTTTTATAAAAAAAGCAGAAGTGAAATTTTAGTCATTAGTCATTATAATCATTTGACACCAAATCATATAAATTTTCAACTCGCAGCAACAACGGAAGACCTACTCGTGGCTTTTCCACGAGCTCTGCTCTAGTTATTAGAGTCTTCCGTCTTCAGCGGAAGACCCTTCTATTATTAAGGTCTTCCGTTTCCAACGGAAGACCTTGTACTGATTCTGTTGGAAATTCTTCATTATTATTAGGGTCTTCCGTCTTCAGCGGAAGACCCTTCTATTATTCTATTGTTTCTTTTTCACTTTTCTTATTGTTATTATTAGGGTCTTCCGTTTTCAGCGGAAGACCCTTCTATTATTCTATTGTTTCTTTTTCACTTTTCTTATTAAGGTCTTCCGTTTCCAACGGAAGACCTTATTGTTATTCTTCGGTTTCTTTTTCTTCATTATTTCTCTTTTTTTTCCAACAAATTTTGTGCACGCGATTTCTCAAAAACGACCGATTTTCATCAAATTTACAGATATGATAGATACTGATTTGAACTTTATACGCAATTTTTTATTTTGATGACGTCATTTCCGTTTTTGAGATATTGACGTTTTAGCGATTTTCAGAGGGTCGGCTTGTCCTGGGATCTTCTCCTTAACGATTGAAGATATCGAGTTCAAATTATCAGGGATTGTAGACGAAACATTAAAGATGTGTCTTTAGGCATTCATTTTTATCTGACTCAAAAGGCGCCGAAGCTCGCCTGGACCCGAAAATTGAGATTAAAAAAGCGTCATCATTTTTCGAGGTTTTCCTTGTTTATCTCTTTTCTTGAAAATATTTTGATAAAAAATATGAAACGCAAAAAAGTTAAGATTTACAAGACGTTTCATTTGATACCAAGAAAAAGGGGCTGGCCCCTCAAATAAGGGACCTAGAGGGCTCTAAAGTCTTTTATCTATAACCCTTCACTGAGGGATATTTTGTAATAAATTATAGAAGCAAATATGTTTATCTTACAGTTATGTAGCCTAACAGTATTATGATTTTCTCATGTGTTACGTAATTAGGGGTCAAAAGTCCAAAACTTTGATCACCTATAACTCAAAAAGGAAAAATATTTTGAAATGCAGTATAGAAGAAGAGATGCTCAAAATGATGTACTTAACAATATGCAACCTTCAAAATTTTGTTCAGCGGCCCCAGAAAGGAGATAAGGGACCGGCCCCTAAAACGTTCTTTCTCAGATATCTCAAGAACGGTAACGAATTTCTTAACACTTGTTGAACAAAATGTCTTAAATATTAAATGACCTTTCATTTGATACCAAGAAAAAAGGGCTGGCCCCTCAAATTACGGACCTAGAGGGCTTTAAAGTCTTTTATCTATAACCCTTTACTGAGGGATATTTTGTAATAAATTATAGAAGCAAATATGTTTATCTTAAAGTTATGTAGCCTAACAGTATTATGATTTTCTCATGTGTTACGTAATTAGGGGTTTTTAGGGGTCAAAAGTCCAAAACTTTGATCACCTATGACTCAAAAAGGAAAAATATTTTGAAATGCAGTATAGAAGAAGAGATGCTCTAAATGATGTACTAAACAATATGCAACCTTCAAAATTTAGTTCAGCGGCCCCAATAAGGAGATAAAGGACCGGCCCCTAAAACGTTCTTTCTCAGATATCTCAAGAACGGTAACGACTTTCTAAACACTTGTTGAACAAAATGTCTTAAATATTAAATGACCTTTCTTTTGATACCAAGAAAAAAGGGCTGGCCCCTCAAATTAGGGACCTAGATGGCTCTAAAGTCTTTTATCTATAACCCTTTACAAAGGGATAGTTTGTAATAAATTATAGAAGCAAATATGTTTATCTTACATTTATGTAGCCTAACAGTATTATGATTTTCTCATGTGTTACGTAATTAGGGGTTTTTAGGGGTCAAAAGTCCAAAACTTTGATCACCTATAACTCAAAAAGGAGAAATATTTTGAAATGCAGTATAGAAGAAGAGATGCTCAAAATGATGTACTTAACAATATGCAAGCTTCAAAATTTTGTTCAGCGGCCCCAATAAGGAGATAAAGGACCGGCCCCTAAAACGTTCTTTCTCAGATATCTCAAGAACGGTATCGAATTTCTTAACACTTGTTGAGCAAAATGTCTTTAAAAGTAAATGACCTTTCATTTGATATTAAGAAAAAGGGGCTGACCCCTAAAATAAGAGACCAAGAGGGGTTTAAATGTTTTCAACTAAACACCTGAAACGAAATAGTATCTGGCCCTTAGAATGTAGACATTTTTCTTCTATTTTAAATCATGTTTAGCTGTTAAATAGCAAAATCAAGGTAGTACATGTATCTCAAATTCTAAAATCAGACGGAAGACCTCCTCGTTGCTCGCAACGAGATCGTGTCTAGTTATTATTATTAGGGTCTTCCGTCTTCAGCGGAAGACCCTTCTATTATTCTATTGTTTCTTTTTCACTTTTCTTATTATTCTTATTCTTTTTTTTTTTCTTACCGATTTTGTGCAGGCGATTTCTCAGAGATGGCTCGACCGATTTTAGTCAAATTTTCAGGGATGATGCCCCGTCATATGAAGTTTGTACCGCCATAACAGTTTTTTAAAATTCACTTCCGGTCGGAAGTGATCGTCGTTAAACGATTTTTTAAAAGTCAATTTTGTCTGTCAGGTTTCTCAAAAACGAGAAAAGATGTAGGACTGAAATTTTCAGAGATGATAGATCTATCTTTTTTCTGGTGCACCTCGGTCAAGAGAATGTCAGCCGTCACTTCCGGTCGTCACCGGAAGGAAATTAAAAAAAAATATTTTTTCGACTTTTTTATTTTTTGTTTTTTTTTCTTTAAATTTTTTACGGTTGATAGTGACCCTTTTTCTGATTCAGAATATGTATTTTGTTTTAAAATCGATCAACGCATTCTCGAGATATTAAGCGTCAAAGTCCTGAAGCGAGAGCCCGAGTAGCTCAGTCGTTATGGTCGTGGACAGTGCCCAGGCGACCCGGGTTCAAGCCCCGCGTGCCGCAAAATTTTTTTTCGTTTTTTTTTTGCGTAGACTCACAATTTTATCTTTAAAACGATGAGTTTTATCTCATTTATTCAAAAATCGGACCGAAGACCCACTCGTTGCTCGCAACGAGTACGATCTAGTTATTATTCTTTTTTGTCTTACAAATTTTGTGCAGGCGATTTCTCGGAGATGGCTCAATCGATTTTCTTCAAATTTTCAGGGATAATGCCTCGTCATCTGAAGTTTATACCGCTGCGACAGTTTTTGAAAATTCACTTCCGGTCGGAAGTTATCGTCGTTAAACGATTTTTAAAAGTCAATTTTGTCTGCGACGTTTCTAAAAAACTAGTAAAGATTTAGACCTGAAATTTTCAGAGATGATAGATCTAGATATTTTCTGGTGCACCTCGGTCCAGAGAATGTCCGCCGTCACTTTCGGTCGGCACCGGAAGTAAATTTCAAAAATCGAATTTTTCAACTTTTTTATTTTAAAATAATTTTCTATAGGTTTGATAGTGACCCTTTTACTGATTCCGAATATGTAATTTGTTTCAAAATCGGTTAACGCATTCTCGAGATATTAAGCGTCAAAGTCCTGAAGCGAGAGCCCGAGTAGCTCAGTCGTTATGGTCGTGGACAGTGCCCAGGCGACCCGGGTTCAAGCCCCGAGTGCCGAAAAATTTTTTTTCGTTTTTTTAGCGTAGACTCACAATTTTATCTTTAAAACGATGAGTTTTATCTCATTTCTTCACAAATCGGACGGAAGACCCACTCGTTGCTCGCAACGAGAACGATCTAGTTAGGGTCTTCCGTTTCCAACGGAAGACCCTCTTGTTATTCTACGGTTTCTTTTTATTATTATTATTATTAGGGTCTTCCGTTTCCAACGGAAGACCCTCTTGTTATTCTTCGGTTTCTTTTTATTATTATTGTTATTATTATTATTCTTTTTCTTTATTTTTCTGACTTTTTTGAAGCTTCATATCTCAAAAAGTTTTCCACCGATTTCAACGAAACTTTGAGAAGTTATGTGCCTTCATCGTCCCTTTACGCTATTAAAGTTTCATAACAACGTCACTTACGTTTTTACGTTACGTCAATTTTAAAATTTTAAAAAAGTGATTTTGTCCAGGGGATTTTTCAAAAACGCTTTAAGATAGAGACTTGAAATTTTCTGTGTTTGTACATCTATCATTTTTTTTTGGAAATAAGGCTGGAATTAACATTCCGTCACTTCCGGTTGAAACCGGAAGTTTTTAAAAATTTTCAAAATTTTGAATTTTTTGCTGGAATTTTAAAAATTAATGATCTTTGTAGAATTTATAATGCTAAATACGAAACTGATTTAAATCGGACGAAGCATTGCAGAGATATTAGGGTTAAAAAATTGATTTTTCCGGAAATTTTAATTCCGCGTTCTTGGTTTAAAAAATAGCGTAAAGTTCAATGTGAAATTAACTCGTACCAAAAATAATTCGATTTTTGGTAAGTCGTACTTTGACACATTTTTTGTTAAGTAGTTCTTAAAATCGTAAAGGTTTTTGTTAATTCGTACTACAAATCATTCGGATTTTGTTAAGTCGTACCAAGAATTATTCGATTTTTTATCTTTTTGTTTTAGTTTCTGTTGTTATTGGTTTAAGAACGTTGCTCCTTACAGGAACATTTAGCTTTACTCTCGACATTAGCGGAAGACCCACTCGTTGCTTTGCAACGAGCTTTGCTCTAGTTATTATTATTCTTTTTCTTTATTTTTCTGACTTTTTTGAAGCTTCATATCTCAAAAAGTTTTCAACCGATTTCAATGAAACTTTGAGAAGTTATGTGCATTTATCGTCCCTTTACGCTATTAAAGTTTCCATAACTACGTCACTTCCGTTTTTACGTTACGTCAATTTTAAAATTTTAAAAAAGTGATTTTGTCCAGGGGATTTTTCGAAAACGCTTTAAGATAGAGACTTGAAATTTTTTGTGTTTGTACATTTATCATTTTTATTTGGAAATAAGGCTGGAATTAACATTTCGTCTCTTCCGGTTGAAACCGGAAGTTTTTAAAAAATTTTCGAAATTTTGAATTTTTTGTTTGAATTTTAAAAATTAATGATCTTTGTAGAATTTATAATGCTGAATACGAAACTGAAATCCGTTTTAAAATCGGACGATACATTGCAGAGATATTAGGGTTCAAAAATTGATTTTTCCGGAAATTTTAATTCCGCGTTCTTGGTTTAAAAAATAGCGTAAAGTTCAAAGTGAAATTAACTCGTACCAGAAATAATTCGATTTTTGTTAAGTCGTACCTTGATACATTTTTTGTTAAGTCGTTCTTGAAATCATAAAGGTTTTTGTTAATTCGTACTAAAAATCATTCGGATTTTGTTAAGTCGTACCAAGAATTATTCGATTTTTTATCTTTTTGTTTTAGTTACTGTTGTTATTGGTTTAAGAACGTTGCTCCTTACAGGAATATCTAGCTTTACTCTCGACATTAAGGGAAGACCCACTCGTTGCTTTGCAACGAGAACGATCTAGTTATTATTATTATTCTTTTTTTGTCTTACAAATTTTGTGCAGGCGATTTCTCGAAGATGGCTCTTTCGATTTTCTTGAAATTTTCAGGGACAATGCCTTGTCAACTGAAGTTTATACCGCTGCGACAGTTTTTAGAAATTCACTTCCGGTCGGAAGTTATCGTCGTTAAACGATTTTTAAAAGTCAATTTTGTCTGCGACGTTTCTTAAAACCGAGTAAAGATTTAGAGCTGAATTTTTCAGATATGATAGATCTACCATTTTTTTAGTGCACCTCGGTCAAAAGAATGTCCGCCGTCAGTTCCGGTCGTCACTGGAAGCAAATTTTAAAAATCGAATTTTTCAACTTTTTTGTTTTAAAATATTTTTCTGTAGGTTTGATAGTGACCCTTTTTCTGATTCAGAATATGTAATTTGTTTTAAAATCGATCAACGCATTCTCGAGATATTAAGGGCCAAAGTCCTGAAGCGAGAGTCCGAGTAGCTCAGTCGTTAGAGTCGTGGACACGTGCTCAGGCGACCCGTGTTCAAGCCTCAAGTGCCGCAAAATTTTTCAACTCATTTTTCGCTTAGACATACGATTTTACCTTTAAAATGATGAATTCTGTTCTTTTCCGTTTTAATTTTGTAAAAGAAGTTACAATAATAGCGTTTTTCCCCGTATTTGTGTATTGAGATCCAAAGCTATGTATTCATACTGAAATAAAGTTAAAATGTTGAGAAAAATAGATAAGTTGCATCTTTAATACAACGCTTATACATTGTTCTAACATGTGTATTTCATTTAATAATTGTGTAATATGTAATATTTAGATATTAATATTCTACGTTTAATATAGAAGTCACCGACTCCCCCCCCCCCCCCCTCCCGATTCATAAAATCATATAGTTTTTCTGGTCTGCTTTTTCTTGATCTTTGATCTTTGACCTTTACTTTCAGCCTAGTACCATTCTAGATTACTGTACTAATAACCAGACCAATTCGTTCATTTTTAACAGAGTTATGAATTTTTGGGCATTTGCGTTTTAATTGGCGTGCTTCACATGTACTGTAGAAAAAAATTCTAACTTCCGAGCCCTTCACTCAATCCTTATGAAAATTCGTGTAAATATAATTCGGACCCAATTCTTATTGTCTGCCAAATATGCACCGGATTAAGCAATTTAGAAGAAATACCTGAGATCAAACGGCGAGTATTGCCTGTACGTGGAGTTAAAATTTACACAGTACACGCACCGACCCCCCCCCCCCTTCCGATTCACAAAATCATTTAGTTTTTCTGGCCTGATTTTACTTGATCTTTGATATTGGACCTTTACTTTCAGCCTATTACCATTCTAGATTACTGCACTAATGGCCAGACCAGTTTGTTTTATTTTAACAGAGTTATGAATTTTTGGGCATTTGAGTTTCGATTAGCGTGCTTCACATGTACTGTAGAAAAAAATTCTAACTCCCGAGCCCTTCGCTCAATCCTAATGAAATTTGGTGTAAATGTACCTCGGACCACATTCTAATTGTCTGCCAAGTATGCAGCGGATTGAGCAATTAAGAAGAAATTCCTGAGATCAAACGGCAGGCATTGCCTGTACCGGGAATTAAAATGTACACAGTACACGGGATGTAAGCAGCCGTGTAATATTTCTGATGCATGTATATTTCTTGTTTTCCGTTTAGTCTGTATCTACGATAGCGTGTGAACTACTTATGAATGTTAGAACTGTGAAAATTACCGTTATCGATTTTTTACCGAATAACTTTACATGTTACTGATTTCGTTATTTCTACATTTATCAAGACTTTATCAATCCTGGCATAATAAAACAGTCAAACATAATAGTAAAGGACACGAAAAAAAATTCTCAACGCTGAAATACATGTGTAAAATGCATCAGTCATTGTTTTATCATTCCCCTATTTGTCGTTAACCGAATCCGAGATCCACACCTCAAAATTCTACTTTCGATTTATTTACGACGAAAATCAAGCTCTGGCCTTTTCACCCCCCTCCAGAAACAAACACGCATCAATATTTCAAATGACCTCGCATTGTTACAAAACCTGAATACTCAGACATCTTACACGTTGTTTTTCATCTCATACAAAAAATCAGCTCCTGTCCCGGGCGGAAACGCCCCAAATTCAAAGAGAAATTCGGGAATTATTTTGCGTCAGCCATGTTTTGACGTGAACCTTCGCTGAAATTCTGTTATGACACCTGCATAAGTTGGGTGTTCTAATCTCGACGGAGCCACAAGATTTGTTCTTTCTATCCTTTTCTTTCTATCCATTTTTTTTTTTTTTTTTTTTTTTTTTTTGATTTTCTTACAAAAATATTATTCACAAAAGGGGTTGTTGGAATGAAGTACACGTTGAAAAACACTATTCAATTTAGATTAAGACAAAAATAGACCTTATTTATTAGGGTCTTCCGTCTTCAGCGGAAGACCCTACTATTATTCTATTGTTTCTTTTTCACTTTTCTTATTATTAGGGTCTTCCGTCTTCAGCGGAAGACCCTTCTATTATTCTATTGTTTCTTTTTCACTTTTCTTATTATTATTATTAGGGTCTTCCGTCTTCAGCGGAAGACCCTTCTATTATTCTATTGTTTCTTTTTCACTTTTCTTATTAGGGTCTTCCGTCTTCAGCGGAAGACCCTACTATTATTCTATTGTTTCTTTTTCAGGTTTCTTCTTGTTATTATTATTCTTTTTTTTTCTTACCGTTTTTGTTTAGACGATTTCTCGGAGATGGGTCAATCGATTTCGTTAAAATTTTCAAGATAAATGCGCTTTTATCTGAAGTTGATGTTTTCTGATCGATTTTTAAAAATTGACTTCCGGTCGGAAGTTATCGCCCGTTTACGATTTTTAAAAGTCAATTTTGTCTGTCATGTTTCTCAAAAACGCGTAAAGATAAAGGGCTGAAATTTTCAGAGATGATAGATCTACCTATTTTCTGGTGCACCTCGGTCAAGAGAATGCGAGCCGTCAATTCCGGTCGTCACCGGAAGCAAATTTGAAAAATTTTAATTTTTCGACTTTTTTATTTTTTAATATTTTTCTTTGAATTTTTTATAGTTAATAGTGACCATTTTACTATTTCAGAATATGTAATTTGTTTTAAAATCGATCAACGCATTCTCGAGATATTAAGCGTCAAAGTCCTGAAGCGAGAGCCCGAGTAGCTCAGTCGTTATGGTCGTGGACAGTGCCCAGGCGACCCGGGTTCAAGCCCTGAGTGCCGAAAAATTTTTTTTCGTTTTTTTTGCGTAGACTCACTATTTTATCTTTAAAACGATAAGTATTATCTCATTTATTCAAAAATCGGACGGAAGACTCACTCGTTGCTCGCAACGAGAACGATCTAGTTATTATTATTATTTTTTTTCTTACCGATTTTGTGCACGCGATTTCTCAGAAACGGCTCAACCGATTTACGTCAAATTTTTAGATCTGATAGGTATTGATCTGAACCTTGTTGGAAATTTTTGTTGTTGATGACGTCACTTCCTGTCCTGAGATATCGTGAATTTATGTTTTTTTATAGGGGTATTTTGTCGGGAGAACTCCTCTTTTACCATTTAAGATATGATGTTGAACTTTTCAGGGCTGATAGACGAAAGATTGAAATAGTGTCTAATGGTCTTTAATCATCTTTATCTCAAAAAGCGCCGAAGCTCGCCCGAGCCCGAAAATTAAGATTAAAAAGGCGTCATGATTTTTGTTGGTTTTCTTTGAATATCTCTTTTCTCAGAAGCATTTTGTTTAAATATGTAGAACAAAAAAACTTAATTAAATCAAGAGCTTTTATTTGACATCAAGAAAAAGGGGCTGGCCCTTCAAATTAGGGGCCGAAAGGGCTCTAAAGTCTTTGATTTATAACTTTTAACTGTGAAATATTTTGTGATATGTTATAGAAGCAATTATGTTCATCGTAGCGTTGGTTATATATACATGATAAGTGTTTGCTCTTCTGTTACGTAATAAGGGATTTTAAGGGGCCAGAAGTCCAAAATTGTGATCATCAATATCTCAAAATGAAGAAAATTTTTGAAAAGCAATATTGGATAAAAGATGCTCAAAATAATGTGCTTAACGATATGGAACCCTAATTTCTTTGTTATCCGGCCCCTAAAAGGATTTATAGCGTTGGCCCCTAAATCGATCTTTTCCAGATATCTCTAGAACAGTACATAATTTGTGAACACTTATTGAACCAAATGTGTTTAAAATGACAAGAGCTTTTATTTGACATCAAGAAAAAGGGGCTGGCCCTTCAAATTAGGGGCCGAAAGGGCTCTTAAGTCTTTTATTAATAATTTTTAACTGTGAAATATTTTGTAATATGTTATAGAAGCAATTATGTTTATCGTAGCGTTGGTTATTTATACATGATAAGTGTTTGCTCCTCTGTCATGTAATAAGGGATTTTTAGGGACCAGAATTATCAATATCTCAAAATGAAGAAAAATTTTGAAAACCAATATTGAGCAAAGATGCTCATAATAATGTGTTTAACGACATGCTGCCCAAATTTCTTTGTTATCCGGCCCCTAAAAGGAGCTATAGCGTTGGCCCCTAAATCGATCTTTTCCAGATATCTCGAGAACAGTACATTATTTGTAAACACTTATTGAACCAAATGTGTTTAAAAGCACAACAGCTTTAATTTTACGTCAAGAAAAAGGGGCTGGTCCTTCAAATTAGGGCCCGAGAGGGCTCAAGTCTTTTATTAATAACTTTTAACTTTGAAATATTTTGAGATACGTTGCGTGATCCTTCAAATTAGGGATCAAGAGGGGTCTAATGTCATCTAGCCATAGCTCTTTTAGATCCTACCCCAATTTCCAGATTTTTTCGTTAACGAAGATAAAAAGCAAGGTCATTTTACCTTCTAAAAATTGGACGGAAGACCTCCTCGTTGCTCGCAACGAGATCGTGTCTAGTTCTTATTCTTTTTTTTTTTTCTTACCGATTTTGTGCAGGCGATTTCTCAGAGATGGCTCGACCGATTTTAGTCAAATTTTCAGGGATGATGCCCCGTCATATTAAGTTTGTACCGCCGTAACAGTTTTTCAAAATTCACTTCCGGTCGGAAGTGATCGTCGTTAAACGATTTTTTAAAAGTCAATTTTGTCTGTCAGGTTTCTCAAAAACGAGAAAAGATGTAGGACTGAAATTTTCAGAGATGATAGATCTATCCTTTTTCTGGTGCACCTCGGTCCTAAGAATGTCAGCCGTCACTTCCGGTCGTCACCGGAAGGATATTAAAAAAAATATATTTTTTCGACTTTTTTATTTTTTGTTATTTTTCTTTAAATTTTTTACAGTTGATAGTGACCCTTTTTCTGATTCAGAATATGTAATTTGTTTTAAAATCGATTAACGCGATTAACGCATTCTCGAGATATTAAGCGTCAAAGTCCTGAAGCGAGATCCCGAGTAGCTCAGTCGTTATGGTCGTGGACACTGCCCAGGCGACCCGGGTTCAAGCCCCAAGTGCCGCAAAATTTTTTTTCGTATTTTTTGCGTAGACTTACGATTTTAGCTTTAAATTGATGAGTTTTATCTCTTTTATTCTAAAGTCGGACGGAAGACCCACTCGTTGCTCGCAACGAGATCGCATCTAGTTAGAGTCTTCCGTCTTCAGCGGAAGACCCTTCTATTATTCTATTGTTTCTTTTTCACTTTTTTTTTTTAGGGTCTTCCGTCTTCAGCGGAAGACCCTACTATTATTCTATTGTTTCTTTTTCAGGTTTCTTATTAGGGTCTTCCGTCTTCAGCGGAAGACCCTTCTATTATTCTATTGTTTCTTTTTCACTTTTCTTATTAGGGTCTTCCGTCTTCAGCGGAAGACCCTTCTATTATTCTATTGTTTCTTTTTCACTTTTCTTATTGTTATTATTATTATTATTCTTTTTTTTTCTTACCGATTTTGTGCAGACGATTTCTCGGAGATGGCTTGATCGATTTCATTCAAATTTTCAGGATTAACGCAGTTTTATCTGAAGTTGATTGTTTTTTATCCATTTTTGAAAATACACTTCCGGTCGGAAGTTATCGTCCGTTTACGATTTAAAAAAGTCAATTTTGTCTGTCAGGTTTCTCAAAAACGAGTAAAGATAAAGGGCTGAAATTTTCAGAGATGATAGATCTATCTATTTTCTGGTGCACCTCGGTCAAGAGAATGCCAGCCGTCACTTCCGGTCGTCACCGTAAGCAAATTTGAAAAAATTAAATTTTTCGACTTTTTTATTTTTTAATATTTTTCTTTGAATTTTTTATAGGTGATAGTGACCCTTTTTCTGATTCAGAATATGTAATTTGTTTTAAAATCGATCAACGCATTCTCGAGATATTAAGCGTCAAAGTCCTGAAGCGAGAGCCCGAGTAGCTCAGTCGTTATGGTCGTGGACAGTGCCCAGGCGACCCGGGTTCAAGCCCCGAGTGCCGCAAAAAATTTTTTCGTTTTTTTTTCGTAGACTTACAATTTTATCTTTAAAACGATGAGTTTTATCTCATTTATTCAAAAATCGGACGGAAGACCCACTCGTTGCTCGCAACGAGAACGATCTAGTTGTTATTAGGGTCTTCCGTCTTCAGCGGAAGACCCTTCTATTATTCTATTGTTTCTTTTTCACTTTTCTTATTATTCTTATTCTTTTTTTTTTTTCTTACCGATTTTGTGCAGGCGATTTCTCAGAGATGGCTCGACCGATTTTAGTCAAATTTTCATGGACGATGCCCCGTCATATGAAGTTTGTACCGCCGTAACAGTTTTTCAAAATTCACTTCCGGTCGGAAGTGATCGTCGTAAAACGATTTTTTAAAAGTCAATTTTGTCTGTCAGGTTTCTCAAAAACGAGTTAAGATATAGGACTGAAATTTTCAGAGATGATAGATCTATCTTTTTTCTGGTGCACCTCGGTCAAGAGAATGTCAGCCGTCACTTCCAGTCGTCAACGGAAGCAAATAAAAAAAAAAAATTTTCGACTTTTTTATTTTTTGTTATTTTACTTTGATTTTTTTAAAGTTGATAGTGACCTTTTTACTGATTTAGAATATGTAATTTGTTTTAAAATCGATCAACGCAATCTGGAGATATAAAGCGTCAAAGTCCTGAAGCGAGAGCCCGAGTAGCTCAGTCGTTATGGTCGTGGACAGTGCCCAGGCGACCCGGGTTCAAGCCCCGAGTGCCGAAAATTTTTTTTTCGTTTTTTTTGCGTAGACTCACAATTTTATCTTTAAAATGATGAGTTGTATCTCATTTATTAAAAAATCGGACGGAAGACCCACTCGTTGCTCGCAACGAGAACGATCTAGTTAGGGTCTTCCGTCTTCAGCGGAAGACCCTTCTATTATTCTATTGTTTCTTTTTCACTTTTCTTATTGTTATTATTATTATTATTATTATTATTCTTTTTTTTTCTTACCGATTTTGTGCAGACGATTTCTCGGAGATGGCCCTATCGATTTCATTCAAATTTTCAGGATCAACGCAGTTTTATCTGAAGTTGATCGCTTTTTAAACATTTTTTAAAATACACTTCCGGTCGGAAGTTATCGTCCGTTTACGATTTTAAAAAGTCAATTTTGTCTGTCAGGTTTCTCAAAAACGAGTAAAGATAAGGGGTTGAAATTTTCAGAGATGATAGATCTACCTATTTTCTGGTGCACCTCGGTCAAGAGAATGACAGCCGTCACTTCCGGTCGTCACCGGAAGCAAATTTGAAAAATTTTAATTTTTCGACTTTTTTATTTTTTAATATTTTTCTTTAAGTTTTTTATAGTTGATAGTGACCCTTTTTCTGATTCAGAATATGTAATTTGTTTTAAAATCGATTAACGCATTCTCGAGATATTAAGCGTCAAAGTCCTGAAGCGAGAGCCCGAGTAGCTCAGTCGTTATGGTCGTGGACAGTGCCCAGGCGACCCGGGTTCAAGCCCCGAGTGCCGCAAAAATTTTTTTTCGTTTTTTTTCGTAGACTTACGATTTTATCTTTAAAATGATGGGATTTATCTCATTTAATTAAAAATCGGACGGAAGACCCACTCGTTGCTCGCAACGAGAACGATCTAGTTATTATTATTATTCTTTTTTTTTCTTACCGATTTTGTGCAGACGATTTCTCGGAGATGGCTCAAACGATTTCATTCAAATTTTTAGGATTAACGCAGTTTTATCTGAAGTTGATTGTTTTTTATCCATTTTTGAAAATACACTTCCGGTCGGAAGTTATCGTCCGTTTACGATTTTAAAAAGTCAATTTTGTCTGTCAGGTTTCTCAAAAACGAGTAAAGATAAAGGGCTGAAATTTTCAGAGATGATAGATCTATCTATTTTCTGGTGCACCTCGGTCAAGAGAATGCCAGCCGTCACTTCCGGTCGTCACCGTAAGCAAATTTGAAAAAAATTAATTTTTCGACTTTTTTATTTTTTAATATTTTTCTTTGAATTTTTTATAGGTGATAGGGACCCTTTTTCTGATTCAGAATATGTAATTGGTTTTAAAATCGATCAACGCATTCTTGAGATATTAAGCGTCAAAGTCCTGAAGCGAGAGCCCGAGTAGCTCAGTCGTTATGGTCGTGGACATTGCCCAGGCGACCCGGGTTCAAGCCCCGAGTGCCGCAAAATTTTTTTTCGTTTTTTTTTCGTAGACTTACAATTTTATCTTTAAAACGATGAGTTTTATCTCATTTATTCAAAAATCGAACAGAAGACCCACTCGTTGCTCGCAACGAGAACGATCTAGTTGTTAGGGTCTTCCGTCTTCAGCGGAAGACCCTTCTATTATTCTATTGTTTCTTTTTCACTTTTCTTATTGTTATTATTATTATTATTCTTTTTTTTTCTTACCGATTTTGTGCAGACGATTTCTCGGAGATGGCTTGATCGATTTCATTCAAATTTTCAGGATCAACGCAGTTTTATTTGAAGTTGATTGTTTTTTATCCACTTTTGAAAATACACTTCCGGTCGGAAGTTATCGTCCGTTTACGATTTTGAAATGTCAATTTTGTCTGTCAGGTTTCTCAAAAACGAGTAAAGATAAAGGGCTGAAATTTTCAGAGATGATAGATCTAGCTATTTTCTGGTGCACCTCGGTCAAGAGAATGCCAGACGTCACTTCCGGTCGTCAACGGAAGAAAATTTGAAAAAATTTAAATTTTCGAATTTTTTATTTTTTAATATTTTTCTTTGAATTTTTTATAGTTGATAGTGACCTTTTTTCTGATTCAGAATATGTAATTTGTTTTAAAATCGATCAACGCATTCTCGAGATATTCAGCGTCAAAGTCCTGAAGCGAGAGCCCGAGTAGCTCAGTCGTTATGGTCGTGGACAGTGCCCAGGCAACCCGGGTTCAAGCCCCGAGTGCCGCAAAATTTTTTTTCGTTTTTTTTGCGTAGACTCACAATTTTATCTTTAAAACGATGAATTTTATCTCATTTATTCAAATATCGGACGGAAGACCCACTCGTTGCTCGCAACGAGAACGATCTAGTTATTATTATTATTCTTTTTTTTTCTTACCGATTTTGTGCAGACGATTTCTCGGAGATGGCTGGATCGATTTAGTTCAAATTTTCAAGATAAACGCGTTTTTATTTGAATTTGATGTTTTTGAATCACTTTTTGAAAAATCACTTCCGGTCGGAAGTTATCGTCCGTTTACGATTTTAAAAAGTCAATTTTGTCTGTCAGGTTTCTCGAAAACGAGTAAAGATAAAGGGCTGACATTTTCAGAGATGATAGATCTACCGTTTTTCTGGTGCACCTCGGTCAAGAGAATGTCAGCCGTCACTTCCGGTCGTCACCAGAAGGAAATTTGAAAAATTTAATTTTTGAATTTTTTTATTTTTTAATATTTTTCTTTAAAATTTTTACACTCTATAGTGACCCTTTTTCTGATTCAGAATATGTAATTCGTTTTAAAATCGATCAACGCATTCTCGAGATATTAAGGCTCACAGTCCTGAAGCGAGAGTCCGAGTAGCTCAGTCGTTATGGTCGTGGACATTGCCCAGGCGACCCGGGTTCAAGCCCCGAGTGCCGCAAAATTTTTTTTTCGTTTTTTTTTGCGTAGACTCACAATTTTATCTTTAAAACGATGAGTTTTATCTCATTTATTCAAAAATCGGACGGAAGACCCACTCGTTGCTCGCAACGAGAACGATCTAGTTGTTATTATTATTCTTTTTTTTTCTTACCGATTTTGTGCAGACGATTTCTCGGAGATGGCTTGCTCGATTTCGTTCAAATTTTCAAGATTTACGTGTTTTTATCTAAAGCTGATAGGTTTTTTTCAATTTTTGAAAATACACTTCCGGTCGGAAGTTATCGTCCGTTTACAATTTTAAAAAGTCAATTTTGTCTGTCAGGTTTCTAAAAAACGAGTAAAGATAAAGGGCTGAAATTTTCAGAGATGATAGATCTACCTATTTTCTGGTGCACCTCGGTCAAGAGAATGCCAGCCGTCACTTCCGGTCGTAACCGGAAGCAAATTTGAAAATTTTTAATTTTTCGATTTTTTTATTTTTTAATATTTTTCTTTGAATATTTTACACTCTATAGTGACCCTTTTTCTGATTCAGAATATGTAATTCGTTTTAAAATCGATCAACGCATTCTCGAGATATTAAGGCTCAAAGTCCTGAAGCGAGAGTCCGAGTAGCTCAGTCGTTATGGTCGTGGACATTGCCCAGGCGACCCGGGTTCAAGCCCCGAGTGCCGCAAAATTTTTTTTTCGTTTTTTTTGCGTAGACTCACAATTTTATCTTTAAAACGATGAGTTTTATCTCATTTATTCAAAAATCGGACGGAAGACCCACTCGTTGCTCGCAACGAGAACGATCTAGTTGTTATTATTATTCTTTTTTTTTCTTACCGATTTTGTGCAGACGATTTCTCGGAGATGGCTTGCTCGATTTCGTTCAAATTTTCAAGATTTACGTGTTTTTATCTAAAGCTGATAGGTTTTTTTCAATTTTTGAAAATACACTTCCGGTCGGAAGTTATCGTCCGTTTACAATTTTAAAAAGTCAATTTTGTCTGTCAGGTTTCTAAAAAACGAGTAAAGATAAAGGGCTGAAATTTTCAGAGATGATAGATCTACCTATTTTCTGGTGCACCTCGGTCAAGAGAATGCCAGCCGTCACTTCCGGTCGTAACCGGAAGCAAATTTGAAAATTTTTAATTTTTCGATTTTTTTATTTTTTAATATTTTTCTTTGAATATTTAAAAGTTGATAGTGACCCTTTTACTGATTCAGAATATGTAATTTGTTTTAAAATCGATCAACGCATTCTCGAGATATTAAGCGTCAAAGTCCTGAAGCGAGAGCCCGAGTAGCTCAGTCGTTATGGTCGTGGACATTGCCCAGGCGACCCGGGTTCAAGCCCCGAGTGCCGCAAAATTTTTTTTTTCGTTTTTTTTGCGTAGACTCACAATTTTATCTTTAGAACGATGAGTTTTATCTCATTTATTCAAAAATCGGACGGAAGACCTACTCGTTGCTCGCAACGAGATCGCATCTAGTTAGGGTCTTCCGTCTTCAGCGGAAGACCCTTCTATTATTCTATTGTTTCTTTTTCACTTTTCTTATTATTCTTATTCTTTTTTTTTTTCTTACCGATTTTGTGCAGGCGATTTCTCAGAGATGGCTCGACCAATTTTAGTCAAATTTTCAGGGATGATGTCCCGTCATATGAAGTTTGTACCGCCGTAACAGTTTTTCAAAATTCACTTCCGGTCGGAAGTGATCGTCGTTAAACGATTTTTTAAAAGTCAATTTTGTCTGTCAGGTTTCTCAAAAACGAGTAAAGATGTAGGACTGAAATTTTCAGCGATGATAGATCTATCTTTTTTCTGGTGCACCTCGGTCAAGAGAATGTCCCCCGTCACTTCCGGTCGTCACCGGAAGGAAATTTAAAAAAATTAATTTTTCGACTTTTTTATTTTTTGTTATTTTTCTTTGAACTTTTTACAGTTGATAGTGACCCTTTTACTGATTTAGAATATGTAATTTGTTTTAAAATCGATCAACGCATTCTCGAGATATAAAGCGTCAAAGTCCTGAAGCGAGAGCCCGAGTAGCTCAGTCGTTATGGTCGTGGACATTGCCCAGGCGACCCGGGTTCAAGCCCCGAGTGCCGTAAAATTTTTTTTTGTATTTTTTGCGGAGACTTACGATTTCATGTTTAAAATGATGGGTTTTATCTCATTTATTCAAAAATCGGACGGAAGACCCACTCGTTGCTCGCAACGAGAACGATCTAGTTATTAGGGTCTTCCGTCTTCAGCGGAAGACCCTTCTATTATTCTATTGTTTCTTTTTCACTTTTCTTATTATTAGGGTCTTCCGTCTTCAGCGGAAGACCCTTCTATTATTCTATTGTTTCTTTTTCACTTTTCTTATTATTATTATTATTATTATTATTATTCTTTTTTTGTCTTACAAATTTTGTGCAGGCGATTTCTCGAAGATGGCTCTTTCGATTTTCTTCAAATTTTCAATGACAATGGCTTGTCAACTGAAGTTTATACCGCAGCGACAGTTTTTAGAAATTCACTTCCGGTCGAAAGTTATCGTCGTTTAACGATTTTTAAAAGTCAATTTTGTCTGCGACGTTTCTTAAAACCGAGTAAAGATTTAGAGCTGAAATTTTCAGATATGATAGATCTACCATTTTTTTAGTGCACCTCGGTCAAAAGAATGTCCGCCGTCACTTCCGGTCGTCACTGAAAGCAAATTTTAAAAATCGAATTTTTCAACTTTTTTGTTTTAAAATATTTTTCTGTAGGTTTGATAGTGACCCTTTTTCTGATTCAGAATATGTAATTTGTTTTAAAATCGATCAACGCATTCTCGAGATATTAAGGGCCAAAGTCCTGAAGCGAGAGTCCGAGTAGCTCAGTCGTTAGAGTCGTGGACATGTGCCCAGGCGACCCGGGTTCAAGCCTCAAGTGCCGCAAAATTTTTCAACTCATCTTCCACTTAGACCTACGAATTTATCTTTAAAAATGATGAATTCTGTTCTTTTCCGTTTTAATTTTGTAAAAGAAGTTACAATAATAGCGTTTTTCCCCGTATTTGTGTATTGAGATCCAAAGCTATGTATTCATACTGAAATAAAGTTAAAATGTTGAGAAATATAAATAGTTGCATCTTTAATACAACGCTTATACATTGTTCTAACATGTGTATTTCATTTAGTAATTGTGTAATATGTAATATTTAGAATTTAATATTCTACGTTTAATATAGAAGTCACCGACTCCCTCCCCCCCCCCCCCCCACCTCCCGATTCATAAAACCATTTAGTTTTTCTGGTCTGCTTTTTCTTGATCTTTGATCTTTGACCTTTACTTTCAACCTAAGACCATTCTAGATTACTGTACTAATGACCAGACCAATTCGTTCATTTTTAACAGAGTTATGAATTTTTAGGCATTTGCGTTTTAACTGGCGTGCTTGACATGTACTGTAGAAAAAAATTCTAACTTCCGAGCCTTTCACTCAATCCTTATGAAAATTCGTGTAAATATACTTCGGACCCATTTCTTATTGTCTGCCAAATATGCACCGGATTAAGCAATTTAGAAGAAATACCTGAGATCAAACGGCGAGTATTGCCTGTACGTGGAGTTAAAATTTACACAGTACACGCACCGACCCCCCCCCCCCTTCCGATTCACAAAATCATTTAGTTTTTCTGACCTGATTTTACTTGATCTTTGATATTGGACCTTTACTTTCAGCCTATTACCATTCTAGATTACTGTACTAATGGCCAGACCAGTTCGTTTTATTTTAACAGAGTTATGAATTTTTGGGCATTTGAGTTTCGATTAGCGTGCTTCACATGTACTGTAGAAAAAAATTCTAACTCCCGAGCCCTTCACTCAATCCCAATGAAATTTCGTGTAAATGTACCTCGGACCCCATTCTAATTGTCTGCCAAATATGCAGCGGATTCAACAATTTAGAAGAAATTCCTGAGATCAAACGGCAGGCATTGCCTGTACTGGGAATTAAAATTTACACAGTACACGGGATGTAAGCAGCCGTGTAATATTTCTGATGCATGTATATTTCTTGTTTTCCGTTTAGTCTGTATCTACGATAGCGTGTGAACTACTTATGAATGTTAGAACTGTGACAATTACCGTTATCGATTTTTTACCGAATAAATTTACATGTTACTGATTTCGTTATTTCTACATTTATCAAGATTTTACCAATCCTGGCGTAATAAAACAGTCAAACATAATAGTAAACGACACGAAAAAAATTCTCAACGCTGAAATACATGTGTAAAATGCATCAGTCATTGTTTTATCATTCCCCTATTTGTCGTTAACCGAATCCGAGATCCACACCTCAAAATTCTACTTTCGATTTATTTACGACGAAAATCAAGCTCTGGCCTTTTCACCCCCCTCTAGAAACAAACACGCATCAATATTTCAAATGACCTCGCATTGTTACAAAACCTGAATACTCAGACATCTTACACGTTGTTTTTCATCTCATACAAAAATCAGCTCCTGTCCCGGGCGGAAACGCCCCAAATTCAAAGAGAAATTCGGGAATTATTTTGCGTCAGCCATGTTTTGACGTGAACCTTCGATGAAATTCTGTTATGACACCTGCATAAGTTGAGTGTTCTAATCTGGCCGGAGCCACAAGATTTGTTCTTTCTCTCCTTTTCTTTCTATCCATTTTTTTTTTTTTTTTTTTTTGATTTTCTAACAAAAATATTATTCACAAAGGAGTTGTTGGAATGAAGTACACGTTGAAAAACACTATTCCATTTAGATTAGGACAAAAACAGACCTTATTTATTAGGGTCTTCCGTCTTCAGCGGAAGACCCTTCTATTATTCTATTGTTTCTTTTTCACTTTTCTTATTATTATTATTAGGGTCTTCCGTCTTCAGCGGAAGACCCTACTATTATTCTATTGTTTCTTTTTCACTTTTCTTATTAGGGTCTTCCGTCTTCAGCGGAAGACCCTTCTATTATTCTATTGTTTCTTTTTCACTTTTCTTATTATTCTTATTCTTTTTTTTTTTTCTTACCGATTTTGTGCAGGCGATTTCTCAGAGATGGCTCGACCGATTTTAGTCAAATTTTCAGGGACGATGGCCGGTCATATGAAGTTTGTACCGCCATAACAGTTTTTCAAAATTCACTTCCGGTCGGAAGTGATCGTCGTTAAACAATTTTTTAAAGTCAATTTTGTCTGTCAGGTTTCTCAAAAACAAGTAAAGATATAGGACTGAAATTTTCAGAGATGATAGATCTACCTTTTTTCTGATGCACCTCGGTCAAGAGAATGTCAGCCGTCACTTCCGGTCGTCACCGGAAGGAAATTTTAAAAAAATTAATTTTTAGACTTTTTTATTTTTTAATATTTTTCTTTAAATTTTTTACAGTTGATAATGACCCTTTTACTGATTTAGAATATGTAATTTGTTTTAAAATCGATTAACGCAATCTTGAGATATAAAGCGTCAAAGTCCTGAAGCGAGAGCCCGAGTAGCTCAGTCGTTATGGTCGTGGACAGTGCCCAGGCGACCCGGGTTCAAGCCCCGGGTGCCGAGAAATTTTTTTTCGTATTTTTTGCGTATACTTACAATTTTATCTTTAAAATGATGAGTTTTCTCTAATTTATTCAAAAATCGGACGGAAGACCCACTCGTTGCTCGCAACGAGAACAATCTAGTTATTATTATTATTCTTTTTTTGTCTTACAAATTTTGTGCAGGCGATTTCTCGGAGATGGCTCTTTCGATTTCTTTCAAATTTACAGGGATAATGCCCCGTCATGTGAAGTTTATACCGCCGCGACAGTTTTTCAAAATTCACTTCCTGTCGGAAGTTATCGTCAGTTTACGATTTTTAAAAGTCAATTTTGTCTGCGACGTTTCTCAAAAACGAGTGAAGATATTGGAATTAAATTTCTAGAGATGATAGATCTACCGTTTTTCTGGTGCACCTCGGTCAATAGAATGGCCGCCGTCGCTTCCGTTTGTCACCGGAAGCAAATTTAAAAAATTAAATTTTTCAACTTTTTTATGTTAAAATATTTTTCTGTAGGGTTGATAGTGACCCTTTTTCTGATTCAGAATATGTAATTTGTTTTAAAATCGATCAACGCATTCTCCAGATATTAAGGGTCAAAGTCCTAAAGCGAGAGTCCGAGTAGCTCAGTCGTTAGAGTCGTGGACATATGCCCAGGCGACCCGGGTTCAAGCCTCAAGTGCCGCAAAATTTTTCAACTCATTTTTCGCTTAGACCTACGGTTTTATCTTTAAAATGATGAATTCTGTTCTTTTCCGTTTTAATTTTGTAAAAGAAGTTACAATAATAGCGCTTTCCCCCGTATTTGTGTATTGAGATCTAGTTAAAATGTTCAGAAAAATGAATAGTTACATCTTTAATAACACGCTTATACATTGTTCTAACACATGTATATCATTTAGTAATTGTGTTATATGTAATATTTACAATTTAATATTTTAAGTTTAATACAGAAGTCACCGACACTCCACCCCCCCCCCCCCAAATCAAAAAATCGTTTAGTTTTTCTGGCCTGCTTTTTCTTGATCTTTGATCTTGGACCTTTAATTTCAACCTATTACCATTCTAGATTACTGTACTAATGACCAGACCAATTCGTTCATTTTTAACAGAGATATGAATTTTGGGACATTTGAGTTTCGATTAGCGTGCTTGACATGTACTGTAGAAAAAAATTCTAACTCCCGAACCCTTCACTTAATCCTAACGAAATTTCGTGTAAATGTACCTCGGACCCCATTCTTAGCGTCTGCCAAATATGCAGCGGATTGAACAATTTTGAAGGAATTTCTTAGATCAAACAGCGCGTATTGTCTATACGGGGAATTCAAATTTACACAGTACACGCACCGACCCCCCCCCCAACCCGATTCACAAAATCATTTAGTTTTTCTGGCCTGATTTTACTTGATCTTTGACCGGTACTTTCAACCTAATACTATTCTAGATTACTCTACTAATGACCAGGCCAATTCTTTCATTTTGAACAGAGTTATGAATTTTGGGGCATTTGAGTTTCAATTAGCGTGCTTGACATGTACTGTAGAAAAAAATTCTAACTCCCGAACCCTTCACTTGATCCTAATGAAATTTCGTGTAAATGTACCTCGGACCCTATTCTTATTGTCTGCCAAAAATGCAGAGGATTAAACAATTTTGAAGGAATTTCTGAGATCAAACAGCGCGTATTGTCTATACGGGGAATTCAAATTTTAACAGTACACGCACCGACCCCCCCCCCCCCACCCGATTCATAAAATCATTTAGTTTTTCTGGCCTGATTTTACTTGATCTTTGACCTGTACTTTCAACTTAATACTATTCTAGATTACTCTACTAATGACCAGGCCAATTCGTTCATTTTGAACAGAGTTATGAATTTTGGGGCATTTGAGTTTCAATTAGCGTGCTTGACATGTACTGTAGAAAAAAATTCTAACTCCCGAACCCTTCACTTGATCCTAATGAAATTTCGTGTAAATGTACCTCGGACCCTATTCTTATTGTCTGCCAAATATGCAGCGGATTGAACAATTTAGAAGAAATTCCTGAGATCAAACGGCGAGTATTGCATGTACGGGGAATTAAAATTTACACAGTACACGGGATGTAAGCAGCCGTGTAATATATCTGGTGCATGTATATTTCTTGTTTTCCGTTTGGTCTGTATCTACGATAGCATGTGAACTACTTATGAATGTTAGAAATGTCAAAATTACTGTCATCGAATTTTTACCGGATAAATTTACATGTTATTGATTTCGTTATTTCTACATTTATAAAGATTTTTATCAATCCTGTTGAAATAAAACAGTCATACATAATAGTAAACGACACGAAAAAAAAATCTCATCGCTTGAAATACATGTGTGAAATGCATCAGTCATTGTTTTAGGACTTACCCTAATTGTCGTTAACCGAATCCGAGATCCACACCTCAGAATTCTACTTTCGATTTATTTACGACGAAAATCAAGTTCGGGCTATATAATTCTATGTAAGAAAAAATTCGTAAAAAATCGAAATAATTTTCTCGTGAGAAAAATGATAGATAGCAGTGTTCTTTGATACATTACGCATTATCTAACATCAAAAAATGCGCATGCGATACGGCATTTTCTCAAGTTTTCTAGCTGCGAACATGCCTACCCCCCAAACCACGTGTTTTCAAGCTGTTTGTAAACAGACTGCGCGCACCCCATGAAGTCGGCCTATATGCCCTTTAAGAAATAGTTCCCGATAAAAGTAAAATCAAATTTACAAACTACAGAAATTTCCCTAATCAGAGATATCATTTTTATTCAAATCAAATATGGGAAAATGCAAAATGCGGGCAAGAGAAAAAAATATTCCCTATAAATGTATGGAACTACAATTGACTAAGTTCATTTTCATTGGTGGTGTGATAACTCTAATCTCGCCGGAGCCAAGATTTGCTCTTTCTCTCCTTTTCTTTCTCTCCATTTTTTTTTTTTTTTTTTTTTTTTTGATTTTCTAACAAAAATACTCTTCACAAAGGGGTTGCTGGAATGTAGTACAAGTTGAAAAACACTATTCCATTTAAATTAAGACAAAAACAGACCTTATTTATTAGGGTCTTCCGTCTTCAGCGGAAGACCCTTCTATTATTCTATTGTTTCTTTTTCACTTTTCTTATTATTATTATTATTATTATTATTATTAGGGTCTTCCGTCTTCAGCGGAAGACCCTTCTATTATTCTATTGTTTCTTTTTCACTTTTCTTATTAGGGTCTTCCGTCTTCAGCGGAAGACCCTTCTATTATTCTATTGTTTCTTTTTCACTTTTCTTATTAAGGTCTTCCGTTTCCAACGGAAGACCTTATTGTTTTTGCTTTGTTTCTTTTTCCATATTATTATTATTTTTTTTCTTTTTTTTTCTTACAAATTTTGTGCACGCGAGTTCTCGAAAACCGCTCGGTCGATTTTAATGAAACTTTCAGATCTGATAGATGTTGATCTGAACCTTATTGGAAATTTTTTATATTGATGACGTCATTTCCGTTTCTGAGATACTGACGATTTAGTGAATTTTAAAGGGTCTGCTTGTCCATTGAACTCCTCCTTAACGGTAAAAGATATTGAGTTCAAATTTTCAGGGATGATAGACGAAAGATTGTAGATATGTCTAAAGGCGATAAAAAATGTCTGGCTCAAAGAGCCTCAAAGCTCGCCTGGACCCGAAAATTGAGATTAAATAAACGTTGTAATTTTTTCGGGTTTTCTTTATTTATCTTTTTTCTGAAAAATATTTTGTTAAAACATGTTATGTAAAAAAAGTTTATATTTACAAGATCTTTCATTTAGTACCAAGAAAAAGGGGCTGGCCCCTAAAATCAGGGACCCATAGGGCTCTAAAGTTTTTTATCTGTAGTCCTTTACTGATAGATATTTTGTGAAAGGTTATTGAAGCAAATATGTTTATCTCACAGTTATTTATCCAAGCAATGTAATGATCTTATCATGTGTTACGTAATTAGGGGTTTTTTAGGGGCCAAAAGTCTAAAACTTTCATCACCCATATCTCAGAAAGAAAAAATATTTTGAAATGCAGTATAGAAGGAAAGATGCTCAAAATGATGTACTAAACAATATGCAACCTTCAAAATTTCGTTAAACGGCCCCTATAAGGAGATAAGGGATCGGCCCCTAAAAACGTTCTTTCCCATATATCTCAAGAACGGTAACGAATTTCTAAACACTTGTTGAACAAAATGTGTTTAGAATTAAATGACCTTTCAATTAATATCAAGAAAAAGGGGCTGGCCCCTAAAATTAGGGGCCCAGAGGGCTCTAAAGTTTTTTATATGTAGCCCTTTACTGATAGATATTTTGTGAAAGATTATAGAAGCAAATATGTTTATCTCACAGTTATTTATTCAAGCAATGTAATGATTTTATCATGCGTTACGTAATTAGGGGTTTTTAGGGCCAAACGTCCAAAATTTTGATCACCCTTATCTCAGAAAGGAAAAATATTTTGAAATACAGTATAGAAGGAAAGATGCTCAAAACGATGTACTTAACAATATGCAACCTTTAAAATTTCGTTAAACGGCCCCTATAAGGAGATAAGGGGCCGGCCCCTAAAATGTTTTTCCCATATAGCTCAAGAACTGTAACGATTTTCTAAACACTTGTTGAACAAAATGTGATTAGAATGAAAGGATCTTTCATTTGATATCAAGAAAAAGGGGCTGGCCCCTTAAATTAGGGGACCAGAGGGCTCTAAAGTTTTTTATCTGTAGCCCTTTACTGATAGATATTTTGTGAAAGGTTATAGAAGCAAATATGTTTATCTCACAGTTATTTATCCAAGCAATGTAAGGATTTTATCATGCGTTACGTAATTAGGGGTTTTTAGGGGCCAAACGTCCAAAATTTTGATCACCCATATCTCAGAAAGGAAAAATATTTTGAAATGCAGTATAGAAGGAAAGATGCTCAAAACTATGTACTTAATAATATGCAATCTTTAAAATTTCGTTAAACGGCCCCTATAAAGAGATAAGGGGCCGGCCCCTAAAATGTTTTTTCCCATATATCTCAAGAACTGTAACGATTTTCTTAACACTTGTTGAACAAAATGTGATTAGAATCAAATGACCTTTCATTTGATATCAAGAAAAAGGGGCTGGCCCCTTAAATTAGGGGACCAGAGGGCTCTAAAGTTTTTTATCTGTAGCCCTTTACTGATAGATATTTTGTGAAAGGTTATAGAAGCAAATATGTTTATCTCACAGTTATTTATCCAAGCAATGTAAGGATTTTATCATGCGTTACGTAATTAGGGGTTTTTAGGGGCCAAACGTCCAAAATTTTGATCACCCATATCTCAGAAAGGAAAAATATTTTGAAATACAGTATAGAAGGAAAGATGCTCAAAACGATGTACTTAACAATATGCAACCTTTAAAATTTCGTTAAACGGCCCCTATAAGGAGATAAGGGGCCGGCCCCTAAAATATTTTTCCCATATAACTCAAGAACGGTAACGAATTTCTAAACACTTGTTGAACAAAATGTGATTAGAATTTAATGACCTTTCATTTGATATCAAGAAAAAGGGGCTGGCCCCTACATTAAGGGGTCTCAAAAAGAAAAATTATTTTGAAATGCAGTATAGAAGGAAAGATGCTCAAAATAATGTGCTTAACAATATGCAACCTTCAAAATTTCGTTAAACGGCCCTATAAGGAGATAAGGCTTCGGCCCCTAAAACGTTCTTTTCCGTTTACATTAAAACGGTAACGAAATTCTAAACACTTGCTGAATAAAATGTGTTTAGAGTTAAATGACCTTTCATTTGATATCAAAAAAAGGGGCTGGCCCCTCACATTAGTGGACCAGAGGGCCCTAAAGTCTTTTATCTGTAGCCGTTTATTGAGGGATATTTTGTGAGGGTTATAAAAGCAAAATAAGGTATAATACGTTTATATTTCCTAACAATATAATGATTTACTTATCTAGTTAGGGTTTTTAGGGGCCAGAAGTAAAAAGTTTAATCGTTTCTATCTCAATTGGAAGAAATGCTAGTATTTAAAAAAGCAAAGTAAGAGAACTTATAAAAAGCGATGCAGAAAAGCATAAGTACTTCACTCCTTTTTACAGATCATGTTTTCTTGTCGAAAATCAAAGTCGATGATGTCATATTACCTTCTTAAAATCGGACGGAAGACCTCTTCGTTGCTCGCAACGAGATCGTGTCTAGTTAGGGTCTTCCGTCTTCAGCGGAAGACCCTTCTATTATTCTATTGTTTCTTTTTCACTTTTCTTATTGTTATTATTATTATTATTCTTTTTTTTTCTTACCGATTTTGTGCAGACGATTTCTCGGAGATGGCTGGATCGATTTCCTTCAAATTTTCAAGATTAACGCAATTTTATCTGAAGTTGATTGTTTTTTATCCATTTTTGAAAATACACTTCCGGTCGGAAGTTATCGTCCGTTTACGATTTTAAAAAGTCAATTTTGTCTGTCAGGTTTCTCAAAAACGAGCTAAGATATAGGGCTGAAATTTTCAGATATGATAGATCTACCTATTTTCTGGTGCACCTCGGTCAAGAGAATGTCCGCCGTCACTTCCGATCGTCGCCGGAAGGAAATTTGAAAAATTTAATTTTTGATTTTTTTGATTTTTTAATATTTTTCTTTAAAATTTTAACACTCTATAGTGACCCTTTTTCTGATTCAGAATATGTAATTTGTTTTAAAATCGATCAACGCATTCTCGAGATATTTAGGCTCAAAGTCCTGAAGCGAGAGTCCGAGTAGCGCAGTCGTTATGGTCGTGGACATTGCCCAGGCGACCCGGGTTCAAGCCCCGAGTGCCGCAAAATTTTTTTTTCGTTTTTTTTGCGTAGACTCACAATTTTATCTTTACTACGATGAGTTTTATCTCATTTATTCAAAAATCGGACGGAAGACCCACTCGTTGCTCGCAACGAGAACGATCTAGTTATTATTATTATTCTTTTTTTGTCTTACAAATTTTGTGCAGGCGATTTCTCGGAGATGGCTTGTTCGATTTCGTTCAAATTTTCAGGGATAATGCCTTGTTAACTGAAGTTTATACCGCTACGACAGTTTTTCAAAATTCACTTCCGTTCGGAAGTTATTGTCGTTAAACGATTTTAAAAGTCGATTTTGTCTGCGACGTTTCTCAAAAACGAGTAAAGATTTAGAGCTGAAATTTTCAGAGATGATAGATCTATCTTTTTTCTAATGTACCTCGGTCAAGAGAATGTCCGCTGTCACTTCCGGTCGACACCGGAAGGAAATTTCAAAACGCGAATTTTTCAACTTTTTTGTTTTAAAAAAATTTTCTGTAGGGTTGATAGTGACCTTTTTACTGATTCAGAATATGTAATTTGTTTTAAAATCGATCAACGCATTCTCGAGATATTAAGCGTCAAAGTCCTGAAGCGAGAGCCCGAGTAGCTCAGTCGTTATGGTCGCGGACAGTGCCCAGGCGACCCGGGTTCAAGCCTAGAGTGCCGAAAAAATTTTTTTCGTTTTTTTTGCGTAGACTCACAATTTTATCTTTAAAACGATGAGTTTCATCTCATTTATTCAAAAATCGGACGGAAGACCCACTCGTTGCTCGCAACGAGAACGATCTAGTTATTATTAGGGTCTTCCGTCTTCAGCGGAAGACCCTACTATTATTCTATTGTTTCTTTTTCACTTTTCTTATTAGGGTCTTCCGTCTTCAGCGGAAGACCCTACTATTATTCTATTGTTTCTTTTTCAGGTTTCTTCTTGTTATTATTATTCTTTTTTTTTCTTACCGTTTTTGTGCAGACGATTTCTCGGAGATGGCTCAATCGATTTCGTTAAAATTTTCAAGATAAATGCGGTTTTATTTGATGTTGATGTTTTGTGATCGATTTTTGAAAATTCACTTCCGGTCGGAAGTTATCGCCCGTTTACGATTTTTAAAAGTCAATTTTGTCTGTCAGGTTTCTCAAAAACGAGTAAAGATAAAGGGCTGAAATATTCAGAGATTATAGATCTACCTATTTTCTAGTGCACCTCGGTCAAAAGAATGCCAGCCGTCACTTCCGGTCGTCACCGGAAGCAAATTTAAAATTTTTTAATTTTTTGACTTTTTTATTTCTTAATATTTTTCTTTGAATTTTTTATAGTTAATAGAGACCCTTTTTCTGATTCAGAATATGTAATTTGTTTTAAAATCGATTGACGCATTCTCGAGATATTAAGCGTCAAAGTCCTGAAGCGAGAGCCCGAGTAGCTCAGTCGTTAAGGTCGTGGACAGTGCCCAGGCGACCCGGGTTCAAGCCCCGAGTGCCGAAATTTTTTTTTTCGTTTTTTTTTTTGCGTAGACTCACAATTTTATCTTTAAAACGATGAGTTTTATCTCATTTATTCAAAAATCGGACGGAAGACCCACTCGTTGCTCGCAACGAGAACGATCTAGTTATTATTATTATTCTTTTTTTGTCTTACAAATTTTGTGCAGGCGATTTCTCGAAGATGGCTTTTTCGATTTTCTTCAAATTTTCAGGGACAATGCCTTGTCAACTGAAGTTTATACCGCTGCGACAGTTTTTAGAAATTCACTTCCGGTCGGAAGTTATCGTCGTTAAACGATTTTTAAAAGTCAATTTTGTCTGCGACGTTTCTTAAAACCGAGTAAAGATTTAGAGCTGAAATTTTCAGATATGATAGATCTACCATTTTTTTAGTGCACCTCGGTCAAAAGAATGTCCGCCGTCACTTTCGGTCGTCACTGGAAGCAAATTTTAAAAATCGAATTTTTCAACTTTTTTGTTTTAAAATATTTTTCTGTAGGTTTGATAGTGACCCTTTTTCTGATTCAGAATATGTAATTTGTTTTAAAATCGATCAACGCATTCTCGAGATATTAAGGGTCAAAGTCCTGAAGCGAGAGTCCGAGTAGCTCAGTCGTTAGAGTCGTGGACACGTGCTCAGGCGACCCGGGTTCAAGCCTCAAGTGCCGCAAAATTATTCAACTCATTTTTCGCTTAGACCTACGATTTTACCTTTAAAATGATGAATTCTGTTCTTTTCCGTTTTAATTTTGTAAAAGAAGTTACAATAATAGCGTTTTTCTCCGTATTTGTGTATTGAGATCCAAAGCTATGTATTCATACTGAAATAAAGTTAAAATGTTGAGAAAAATAAATAAGTTGCAACTTAATACAACGCTTATACATTGTTCTAACATGTGTATTTCATTTAGTAATTGTGTAATATGTAATATTTAGATATTAATATTCTACGTTTAATATAGAAGTCACCGACTCCCCCCCCCCTCCCGATTCATAAAATCATATAGTTTTTCTGGTCTGCTTTTTATTGATCTTTGATCTTTGACCTTTACTTTCAGCCTAGTACCATTCTAGATTACTGTACTAATAACCAGACCAATTCGTTTATTTTTAACAGAGTTATGAATTTTTGGGCATTTGCGTTTTAACTGGCGTGCTTCACATGTACTGTAGAAAAAAATTCTAACTTCCGAGCCCTTCACTCAATCCTTATGAAAATTCGTGTAAATATACTTCGGACCCAATTCTTATTGTCTGCCAAATATGCACCGGATTAAGCAATTTAGAAGAAATACCTGAGATCAAACGGCGAGTATTGCCTGTACGTGGAGTTAAAATTTACACAGTACACGCACCGACCATTCCCCCCCCCCTTCCGATTCACAAAATCATTTAGTTTTTCTGGCCTGATTTTACTTGATCTTTGATATTGGATCTTTACTTTCAGCCTATTACCATTCTAGATTACTGTACTAATGGCCAGACCAGTTCGTTTTATTTTAACAGAGTTATGAATTTTTGGGCATTTGAGTTTCGATTAGCGTGCTTCACATGTACTGTAGAAAAAAATTCTAACTCCCGAGCCCTTCGCTCAATCCTAATGAAATTTGGTGTAAATGTACCTCGGACCACATTCTAATTGTCTGCTAAATATGCAGCGGATTGAGCAATTAAAAAGAAATTCCTGAGATCAAACGGCAGGCATTGCCTGTACCGGGAATTAAAATGTACACAGTACACGGGATGTAAGCAGCCGTGTAATATTTCTGATGCATGTATATTTCTTGTTTTCCGTTTAGTCTGTATCTACGATAGCGTGTGAACTACTTATGAATGTTAGAACTGTGAAAATTACCGTTATCGATTTTTTACCGAATAAATTTACATGTTACTGATTTCGTTATTTCTACATTTATCAACATTTTATCAATCCTGGCATAATAAAACAGTCAAACATAATAGTAAACGACACGAAAAAAAATTCTGAACGCTGAAATACATGTGTAAAATGCATCAGTCATTGTTTTATCATTCCCCTATTTGTCGTTAACCGAATCCGAGATCCACACCTCAAAATTCTACTTTCGATTTATTTACGACGAAAATCAAGCTCTGGCCTTTTCACCCCCCTCCAGAAACAAACACGCATCAATAATTCAAATGACCTCGCATTCTTACAAAACCTGAATACTCAGACATCTTACACGTTGTTTTTCATCTCATACAAAAAATCAGCTCCTGTCCCGGGCGGAAACGCCCCAAATTCAAAGAGAAATTCGGGAATTATATTGCGTCAGCCATGTTTTGACGTGAACCTTCGATGAAATTCTGTTATGACACCTGCATAAGTTGGGTGTTCTAATCTCGACGGAGCCACAAGATTTGTTCTTTCTCTCCTTTTCTTTCTATCCATTTTTTTTTTTTTTTTTTTTTTTGATTTTCAAACAAAAATATTACTCACAAAGGGGTTGTTGGAATGAAGTACACGTTGAAAAACACTATTCCATTTAGATTAAGACAAAAACAGACCTTATTTATTAGGGTCTTCCGTCTTCAGCGGAAGACCCTTCTATTATTCTATTGTTTCTTTTTCACTTTTCTTATTATTATTATTATTATTATTATTCTTTTTTTGTCTTACAAATTTTGTTCAGGCGATTTATCGAAGATGGCTCTTTCGATTTTCTTCAAATTTTCAGGGACAATGCCTTGTCAACTGAAGTTTATACCGCTGCGACAGTTTTTAGAAATTCGCTTCCGGTCGGATGTTATCGTCGTTAAACGATTTTTAAAAGTCAATTTTGTCTGCGACGTTTCTCAAAAACGAGTAAAGATTTAGAGCTGAAATTTTCAGATATGATAGATCTACCGTTTTTATAGTGCACCTCGGTCAAAAGAATGTCCGCCGTCACTTCCGGTCGTTACTGGAAGCAAATTTAAAAAATCGAATTTTTCAACTTTTTTGTTTTAAAATATTTTTCGGTAGGGTTGATAGTGACCCTTTTTCTGATTCAGAATATGTAATTTGTTTTAAAATCGATCAACGCATTCTCGAGATATTAAGGGTCAAAGTCCTGAAGCGAGAGTCCGAGTAGCTCAGTCGTTAGAGTCGTGGACAGTGCCCAGGCGACCCGGGTTCATCAGAGATATAAAGTCCTGAAGCGAGAGCCCGAGTAGCTCAGTCGTTATGGTCGTGGACAGTGCCCAGGCGACCCGGGTTCAAGCCCCGAGTGCCGAAAATTTTTTTTTCGTTTTTTTTGCGTAGACTCACAATTTTATCTTTAAAATGATGAGTTGTATCTCATTTATTAAAAAATCGGACGGAAGACCCACTCGTTGCTCGCAACGAGAACGATCTAGTTATTATTATTATTCTTTTTTTTTCTTACCGATTTTGTGCAGACGATTTCTCGGAGATGGCTCAAACGATTTCATTCAAATTTTTAGGATTAACGCAGTTTTATCTGAAGTTGATTGTTTTTTATCCATTTTTGAAAATACACTTCCGGTCGGAAGTTATCGTCCGTTTACGATTTTAAAAAGTCAATTTTGTCTGTCAGGTTTCTCAAAAACGAGTAAAGATAAAGGGCTGAAATTTTCAGAGATGATAGATCTATCTATTTTCTGGTGCACCTCGGTCAAGAGAATGCCAGCCGTCACTTCCGGTCGTCACCGTAAGCAAATTTGAAAAAAATTAATTTTTCGACTTTTTTATTTTTTAATATTTTTCTTTGAATTTTTTATAGGTGATAGTGACCCTTTTTCTGATTCAGAATATGTAATTGGTTTTAAAATCGATCAACGCATTCTCGAGATATTAAGCGTCAAAGTCCTGAAGCGAGAGCCCGAGTAGCTCAGTCGTTATGGTCGTGGACAGTGCCCAGGCGACCCGGGTTCAAGCCCCGAGTGCCGCAAAATTTTTTTTCGTTTTTTTTTCGTAGACTTACAATTTTATCTTTAAAACGATGAGTTTTATCTCATTTATTCAAAAATCGAACGGAAGACCCACTCGTTGCTCGCAACGAGAACGATCTAGTTGTTATTATTATTATTCTTTTTTTTTCTTACCGATTTTGTGCAGACGATTTCTCGGAGATGGCTGGATCGATTTAGTTCAAATTTTCAAGATAAACGCGTTTTTATTTGAATTTGATGTTTTTGAATCACTTTTTGAAAAATCACTTCCGGTCGGAAGTTATCGTCCGTTTACGATTTTAAAAAGTCAATTTTGTCTGTCAGGTTTCTCGAAAACGAGTAAAGATAAAGGGCTGACATTTTCAGAGATGATAGATCTACCGTTTTTCTGGTGCACCTCGGTCAAGAGAATGTCAGCCGTCACTTCCGGTCGTCACCAGAAGGAAATTTGAAAAATTTAATTTTTGAATTTTTTTATTTTTTAATATTTTTCTTTAAAATTTTTACACTCTATAGTGACCCTTTTTCTGATTCAGAATATGTAATTCGTTTTAAAATCGATCAACGCATTCTCGAGATATTAAGGCTCAAAGTCCTGAAGCGAGAGTCCGAGTAGCTCAGTCGTTATGGTCGTGGACATTGCCCAGGCGACCCGGGTTCAAGCCCCGAGTGCCGCAAAATTTTTTTTTCGTTTTTTTTGCGTAGACTCACAATTTTATCTTTAAAACGATGAGTTTTATCTCATTTATTCAAAAATCGGACGGAAGACCCACTCGTTGCTCGCAACGAGAACGATCTAGTTGTTATTATTATTCTTTTTTTTTCTTACCGATTTTGTGCAGACGATTTCTCGGAGATGGCTTGCTCGATTTCGTTCAAATTTTCAAGATTTACGTGTTTTTATCTAAAGCTGATAGGTTTTTTTCAATTTTTGAAAATACACTTCCGGTCGGAAGTTATCGTCCGTTTACAATTTTAAAAAGTCAATTTTGTCTGTCAGGTTTCTAAAAAACGAGTAAAGATAAAGGGCTGAAATTTTCAGAGATGATAGATCTACCTATTTTCTGGTGCACCTCGGTCAAGAGAATGCCAGCCGTCACTTCCGGTCGTAACCGGAAGCAAATTTGAAAATTTTTAATTTTTCGATTTTTTTATTTTTTAATATTTTTCTTTGAATATTTTACACTCTATAGTGACCCTTTTTCTGATTCAGAATATGTAATTCGTTTTAAAATCGATCAACGCATTCTCGAGATATTAAGGCTCAAAGTCCTGAAGCGAGAGTCCGAGTAGCTCAGTCGTTATGGTCGTGGACATTGCCCAGGCGACCCGGGTTCAAGCCCCGAGTGCCGCAAAATTTTTTTTTCGTTTTTTTTGCGTAGACTCACAATTTTATCTTTAAAACGATGAGTTTTATCTCATTTATTCAAAAATCGGACGGAAGACCCACTCGTTGCTCGCAACGAGAACGATCTAGTTGTTATTAGGGTCTTCCGTCTTCAGCGGAAGACCCTTCTATTATTCTATTGTTTCTTTTTCAATTTTCTTATTATTATTATTAGGGTCTTCCGTCTTCAGCGGAAGACCCTTCTATTATTCTATTGTTTCTTTTTCACTTTTCTTATTAGGGTCTTCCGTCTTCAGCGGAAGACCCTTCTATTATTCTATTGTTTCTTTTTCACTTTTCTTATTGTTATTATTATTATTATTATTATTATTATTATTCTTTTTTTTTCTTACCGATTTTGTGCAGACGATTTCTCGGAGATGGCCCTATCGATTTCATTCAAATTTTCAGGATCAACGCAGTTTTATCTGAAGTTGATCGCTTTTTAAACATTTTTGAAAATACACTTCCGGTCGGAAGTTATCGTCCGTTTACGATTTTAAAAAGTCAATTTTGTCTGTCAGGTTTCTCAAAAACGAGTAAAGATAAGGGGTTGAAATTTTCAGAGATGATAGATCTACCTATTTTCTGGTGCACCTCGGTCAAGAGAATGCCAGCCGTCACTTCCGGTCGTCACCGGAAGCAAATTTGAAAAATTTTAATTTTTCGACTTTTTTATTTTTTAATATTTTTCTTTAAATTTTTAATAGTTGATAGTGACCCTTTTTCTGATTCAGAATATGTAATTTGTTTTAAAATCGATTAACGCATTCTCGAGATATTAAGCGTCAAAGTCCTGAAGCGAGAGCCCGAGTAGCTCAGTCGTTATGGTCGTGGATAGTGCCCAGGCGACCCGGGTTCAAGCCTCGAGTGCCGCAAAATTTTTTTTTCGTTTTTTTTGCGTAGACTTACGATTTTATCTTTAAAATGATGGGATTTATCTCATTTAATTAAAAATCGGACGGAAGACCCACTCGTTGCTCGCAACGAGAACGATCTAGTTGTTATTATTATTATTCTTTTTTTTTCTTACCGATTTTGTGCAGACGATTTCTCGGAGATGGCTCGATCGATTTCCTTCAAATTTTCAAGAATAACGCGATTTTATCTGAAGTTGGTTGTTTTTTATCCATTTTTGAAAATACACTTCCGGTCGGAAGTTATCGTCCGTTTACGATTTAAAAAAAACAATTTTGTCTGTCGGGTTTCTCAAAAACGAGCTAAGATATAGGGCTTAAATTTTCAGATATGATAGATCTACCTTTTTTCTGGTGCACCTCGGTCAAGAGAATGTCAGCCGTTACTTTCGGTCGTCACCGGAAGGAAATTTGAAAAATTGAATTTTTCAACTTTTTTATTTTTTCAGATTTTTATTTGAAATTTTTTTACTCTTTAGTGACCCTTTTACTGATTCAGAATATGTAATTTGTTTTAAAATCAATCAATGCAGTCTCGAGATATTAAGCGTCAAAGTCCTGAAGCGAGAGTCCGAGTAGCTCAGTCGTTATGGTCGTGGACAGTGCCCAGGCGACCCGGGTTCAAGCCCCGAGTGCCGCAAAATCTTTTAACTCATTTTTAGATAAGACCTACGATTTTATCTTTAAAATGATGGATTCTGTTCTTTTCCGTTTTAATTTTGTAAAAGAAGTTACAATAATAGCGTTTTGCCCCGTATTTGTGTATTGAGATCCTTAGCTATGTATTCATACTGAAATAAAGTTAAAATGTTAAGAAAAATAAATAGTTGCATCTTTAATACAACGCTCATACATTGTTCTAACATGTGTATTTCATTTAGTAATTGTGTAATATGTAATATTTAGAATTTAATATTCTACGTTTAATATAGAAGTCACCGACTCCCTCCTCCCCCCCCCCCCCCCTCCCCATTCATAAAATCACTTAGTTTTTCTGGTCTGCTTTATCTTGATCTTTGATCTTTGACCTTTACTTTCAACCTAGTACCATTCTAGATTACTGTACTAATGACCAGACCAATTCGTTCATTTTTAACAGAGTAATGAATTTTTGGGCATTTGCGTTTCAATTGGCGTGCTTGACATGTACTGTAGAAAAAAATTCTAACTTCCGAGCCCTTCACTCAATCCTTATGAAAATTCGTGTAAATGTACCTCGGACCCAATTCTTATTGTCTGCCAAATATGTACCGGATTAAGCAATTTAGAAGAAATTCCTGAGATCAAACGGCGAGTATTGCCTGTACGTGGAGTTAAAATTTACACAATACACGCACCGCCCACCCCCCACCCCCTACCTTCCGATTCACAAAATCATGTAGTTTTTCTGGCCCGATTTTACTTGATCTTTGATATTGGACCTTTACTTTCAGCCTATTACCATTCTAGATTACAGTACTAATGGCCAGACCAGTTCGTTTTATTTTAACAGAGTTATGAATTTTTGGGCATTTGAGTTTCGATTAGCGTGCTTCACATGTACTGTAGAAAAAAATTCTAATTCCCGAGCCCTTCACTCAATCCTAATGAAATTTCGTGTAAATTTACCTCGGACCACATTCTAATTGTCTGCCAAATATGCAGCGGATTGAACAATTTATAAGAAAATCCTGAGATCAAACGGCAGGCATTGCCTGTACGGGGAATTAAAATTGACACAGTACACGGGATGTAAGCAGCCGTGTAATATTTCTGGTGCATGTATATTTCTTGTTTTCAGTTTAGTCTGTATCTACGATAGCGTGTGAACTAGTTATGAATGTTAGAAATGTGAAAATTACTGTTATCGATTTTTTACCGAATAAATTTACATGTTACTGATTTCGTTATTTCTACATTTATCAAGATTTTATCAATCCTGGCGTAATAAAACAGTCAAACATAATAGTAAACGACACGAAAAAAAATTCTCAACGCAAAAATACATGTGCAAAATGCATCAGTCATTGTTTTAGGATTCCCCTATTTGTCGTTAACCGAATCCGAGATCCACACCTCAAAATTCTACTTTCGATTTATTTACGACGAAAATCAAGCTCTGGCCTTTTCACCCCCCACCAGAAACAAACACGCATCAATATTTGAAATGACCTCGCATTGTTACAAAACCTGAATAGTCAGACATCTTACACGTTGTTTTTCATCTCATACAAAAAATCAGCTCCTGTCCCGGGCGGAAACGCCCCAAATTCAAAGAGAAATTCGGGAATTATTTTGCGTCAGCCATGTTTTGACGTGAACCTTCGCTGAAATTCTGCTATGACACCTGCATAAGTTGGGTGTTCTAATCTCGCCGGAGCCACAAGATTTGTTCTTTCTATCCTTTTCTTTCTATCCATTTTTTTTTTTTTTTTTTTTTTTTTTTTTTTGATTTTCTTACAAAAATATTATTCACAAAAGGGGTTGTTGGAATGAAGTACACGTTGAAAAACACTATTCCATTTAGATTAAGACAAAAACAGACCTTTTTATTAGGGTCTTCCGTCTTCAGCGGAAGACCCTTCTATTATTCTATTGTTTCTTTTTCACTTTTCTTATTAGGGTCTTCCGTCTTCAGCGGAAGACCCTTCTATTATTCTATTGTTTCTTTTTCACTTTTCTTATTGTTATTATTATTATTATTATTATTATTCTTTTTTTTTCTTACCGATTTTGTGCAGACGATTTCTCGGAGATGGCTCGATCGATTTCATTCAAATTTTTAGGATCAACGCAGTTTTTATCTGAAGTTGATCGCTTTTTAAACATTTTCGAAAATACACTTCCGGTCGGAAGTTATCGTCCGTTTACGATTTTAAAAAGTCAATTTTGTCTGTCAGGTTTCTCAAAAACGAGTAAAGATAAGGGGCTGAAATTTTCAGAGATGATAGATCTACCTATTTTCTGGTGCACCTCGGTCAAGAGAATGCCAGCCGTCACTTCCGGTCGTCACCGGAAGCAAATTTGAAAAATTTTAATTTTTCGACTTTTTTATTTTTTAATATTTTTCTTTAATTTTTTTATAGTTGATAGTGACCCTTTTTTTGATTCAGAATATGTAATTTGTTTTAAAATCGATCGACGCATTCTCGAGATATTAAGGGTCAAAGTCCTGAAGCGAGAGCCCGAGTAGCTCAGTCGTTATGGTCGTGGACACTGCCCGGGCGACCCGGGTTCAAGCCCCAAGTGCCGCAAAATTTTTTTTTCGTTTTTTTTGCGTAGACTCACAATTTCATCTTTAAAACGATGAGTTTTCTCTCATTTATTCAAAAATCGGACGGAAGACCCACTCGTTGCTCGCAACGAGAACGATCTAGTTGTTATTATTATTATTCTTTTTTTTTCTTACCGATTTTGTGCAGACGATTTCTCGGAGATGGCTCGATCGATTTCCTTCAAATTTTCAAGAATAACGCGATTTTATCTGAAGTTGGTTGTTTTTTATCCATTTTTGAAAATACACTTCCGGTCGGAAGTTATCGTCCGTTTACGATTTTAAAAAGTCAATTTTGTCTGTCAGGTTCCTCAAAAACGAGCTAAGATATAGGGCTGAAATTTTCAGATATGATAGATCTACCGTTTTTCTGGTGCACCTCGGTCAAGAGAATGTCCGCCGTTTCTTGCGGTCGTCGCCGGAAGAAAATTTGAAAAATTGAATTTTTCAACTTTTTTATTTTTTAAGATTTTTATTTGAAATTTTTACACTCTATAGTGACCTTTATACTGATTCAGAATATGTAATTTGTTTTAAAATCGATCAACGCAGTCTCGAGATATTAAGCGTCAAAGTCCTGAAGCGAGATTCCGAGTAGCGCAGTCGATATGGTCGTGGACAGTGCCCAGGCGACCCGGGTTCAAGCCCCGAGTGCCGCAAATTTTTTTAAACTCATTTTTCGATAAGACCTACGATTCTATCTTTAATATGATGTATTCTGTTCTTTTCCGTTTTAATTTTGTAAAAGAAGTTACAATAATAGCGTTTTTTCCCCGTATTTGTGTTCTAAGATTCAAAAGTAATGTATTCATACTGAAATAAAGTTAAAATGTTGAGAAAAATAAATAGTTGCATCTTTAATACAACGCTTATACATTGTTCTAACATGTGTATTTCATTTGGTAATTGTGTAATATGTAATATTTAGAATTTATTATACTACGTTTAATATAGAAGTCACCGACTCCCCCCCCCCCCCCCTCAATTCATAAAATCACTTAGTTTTTCTGGTCTGCTTTTTCTTGATCTTTGATCTTTGACCTTTACTTTCAACCTAGTACCATTCTAGATTACTGTACTAATGACCAGACCAATTCGTTCATTTTTAACAGAGTTATGAATTTTTAGGCATTTGCGTTTCAACTGGCGTGCTTGACATGTACTGTAGAAAAAAATTCTAATTTCCGAGCCCTTCACTCAATCCTTATGAAAATTCGTGTAAATATACTTCGGACCCAATTCTTATTGTCTGCCAAATATGCACCGGATCAGACAATTTAGAAGAAATACCTGAGATCAAACGGCGAGTATTGCCTGTACGTGGAGTTAAATTTACACAGTACACGCACCGACCCCCCCCCCACCCCTTCCGATTCACAAAATCATTTAGTTTTTCTGGCCTGATTTTACTTGATCTTTGATATTGGACCTTTACTTTCAGCCTATTACCATTCTAGATTACTGTACTAATGGCCAGACCAGTTCGTTTTATTTTAACAGAGTTATGAATTTTTGGGCATTTGAGTTTCGATTAGCGTGCTTCACATGTACTGTAGAAAAAAATTCTAACTCCCGAGCCCTTCGCTCAATCCTAATGAAATTTGGTGTAAATGTACCTCGGACCACATTCTAATTGTCTGCTAAATATGCAGCGGATTGAGCAATTAAGAAGAAATTCCTGAGATCAAACGGCAGGCATTGCCTGTACCGGGAATTAAAATGTACACAGTACACGGGATGTAAGCAGCCGTGTAATATTTCTGATGCATGTATATTTCTTGTTTTCCGTTTAGTCTGTATCTACGATAGCGTGTGAACTACTTATGAATGTTAGAACTGTGAAAATTACCGTTATCGATTTTTTACCGAATAAATTTACATGTTACTGATTTCGTTATTTCTACATTTATCAAGATTTTATCAATCCTGGGATAATAAAACAGTCAAACATAATAGTAAACGACACGAAAAAAAATTCTCAACGCTGAAATACATGTGTAAAATGCATCAGTCATTGTTTTATCATTCCCCTATTTGTTGTTAACCGAATCCGAGATCCACACCTCAAAATTCTACTTTCGATTTATTTACGACGAAAATCAAGCTCTGGCCTTTTCACCCCCCTCCAGAAACAAACACGCATCAATAATTCAAATGACCTCGCATTGTTACAAAACCTGAATACTCAGACATCTTACACGTTGTTTTTCATCTCATACAAAAAATCAGCTCCTGTCCCGGGCGGAAACGCCCCAAATTCAAAGAGAAATTCGGGAATTATTTTGCGTCAGCCATGTTTTGACGTGAACCTTCGATGAAATTCTCTTATGACACCTGCATAAGTTGGGTGTTCTAATCTCACCGGAGCCACAAGATTTGTTCTTTCTCTCCTTTTCTTTCTATCCTTTTTTTTTTTTTTTTTTTTTTTGATTTTCAAACAAAAATATTACTCACAAAGGGGTTGTTGGAATGAAGTACACGTTAAAAAACACTATTCCATTTAGATTAAGACAAAAACAGACCTTATTTATTAGGGTCTTCCGTCTTCAGCGGAAGACCCTTCTATTATTCTATTGTTTCTTTTTCAATTTTCTTATTAGGGTCTTCCGTCTTCAGCGGAAGACCCTTCTATTATTCTATTGTTTCTTTTTCACTTTTCTTATTAGGGTCTTCCGTCTTCAGCGGAAGACCCTTCTATTATTCTATTGTTTCTTTTTCACTTTTCTTATTGTTATTATTATTATTAGGGTCTTCCGTCTTTAGCGGAAGACCCTACTATTATTCTATTGTTTCTTTTTCAGGTTTCTTCTTGTTATTATTATTCTTTTTTTTTCTTACCGATTTTGTGCAGACGATTTCTCGGAGATGGCTCAATCGATTTCGTTAATATTTTCAAGATAAATGCGCTTTTATCTGAAGTTGATGTTTTCTGATCGATTTTTGAAAATTCACTTCCGGTCGGAAGTTATCGCCCGTTTACGATTTTTAAAAGTCAATTTTGTCTGTCAGGTTTCTCAAAAACGAGTAAGGATAAAGGGCTGAAATTTTCTGAGATGATAGATCTACCTCATTTCTAGTGCACCTCGGTGAAGTGAATGCCAGCCGTCACTTCCGGTCGTCACCGGAAGAAAATTTGAAAAATTTTAATTTTTCGACTTTTTCATTTTTTAATATTTTTCTTTGAATTTTTTACAGTTAATAGTGACCCTTTTACTGATTCAGAATATGTAATTTGTTTTACAATCAATCAACACAGTCTCGAGATATAAAGCATCAAAGTCCTGAAGCGAGAGCCCGAGTAGCTCAGTCGTTATGGTCGTGGACAGTGCCCAGACGACCCGGGTTCAAGCCCCGAGTGCCGAAAATTTTTTTTTCGTTTTTTTTGCGTAGACTCACAATTTTATCTTTAAAACGATGAGTTTTATCTCATTTATTCAAAAATCGGACGGAAGACCCACTCGTTGCTCGCAACGAGAACGATCTAGTTATTAGGGTCTTCCGTCTTCAGCGGAAGACCCTTCTATTATTCTATTGTTTCTTTTTCACTTTTCTTATTGTTATTATTATTATTATTATTATTCTTTTTTTTTCTTACCGATTTTGTGCAGACGATTTCTCGGAGATGGCTCTATCGATTTCAATCAAATTTTCAGGATCAACGCAGTTGTATCTGAAGTTGATCGCTTTTTAAACATTTTTGAAAATACACTTCCGGTCGGAAGTTATCGTCCGTTTACGATTTTAAAAAGTCAATTTTGTCTGTCAGGTTTCTCAACTACGAGTAAAGATAAGGGGCTGAAATTTTCAGAGATGATAGATCTACCTATTTTCTGGTGCACCTCGGTCAAGAGAATGCCAGCCGTCACTTCCGGTCGTCACCGGAAAGAAATTTGAAAAAATTGAATTTTTCAACTTTTTTATTTTTTAAGATTTTTATTTGAAATGTTTACACTCTATAGTGACCCTTTTACTGATTCAGAATATGTAATTTGTTTTAAAATCAATCGATGCAGTCTCGAGATATTAAGCGTCAAAGTCCTGAAGCGAGAGCCCGAGTAGCTCAGTCGTTATGGTCGTGGACATTGCCCAGGCGACCCGGGTTCAAGCCCCGAGTGCCGCAAAATTTTTTTTTCGTATTTTTTGCTTAGACTTAGGAATTTATCTTTAAAATGATGGGATTTATCTCATTTATTCAAAAATCGGACGGAAGACCCACTCGTTGCTCGCAACGAGAACGATCTAGTTGTTATTAGGGTCTTCCGTCTTCAGCGGAAGACCCTTCTATTATTCTATTGTTTCTTTTTCACTTTTCTTATTATTATTCTTTTTTTTTCTTACCGATTTTGTGCAGACGATTTCTCAGAGATGGCTCGATCGATTTCCTTCATATTTTTAAGATTAACGCGATTTTATCTGAAGTTGGTTGTTTTTTATCCATTTTTGAAAATACACTTCCGGTCGGAAGTTATCGTCCGTTTACGATTTTAAAAAGTCAATTTTGTCTGTCAGGTTTCTCAAAAACGAGCTAAGATATAGGGCTCAAATTTTTAGATATGATAGATCTACCTTTTTTCTGGTGCACCTCGGTCAAGAGAATGTCAGCCGTTACTTCCGGTCGTCACCGGAAGGAAATTTGAAAAATTGAATTTTTCAACTTTTTAATTTTTTTATATTTTTCTTTGAAATTTTTACACTCTTTAGTGACTTTTTTACTGATTCAGAATATGTAATTTGTTTTAAAATCGATCAATGCAGTCTCGAGATATTAAGCGTCAAAGTCCTGAAGCGAGAGTCCGAGTAGCTCAGTCGATATGGTCGTGGACAGTGCCTAGGCGACCCGGGTTCAAGCCCCGAGTGCCGCAAAATTTTTTAACTCATTTTTCGATAAGACCTACGATTTTATCTTTAAAATGATGGATTCTGTTCTCTTCCGTTTTAATTTTGTAAAAGAAGTTACAATAATAGCGTTTTGCCCCGTATTTCTGTATTGAGATTCAAAGCTATGTATTCATACTGAAATAAAGTTTAAATGTTGAGAAAAATAAATAGTTGCATCTTTAATACAACGCTTATACATTGTTCTAACATGTGTATTTCATCATTTAGTAATTGTGTAATATGTAATATTTAGAATTTAATATTCTACGTTTAATATAGAAGTCACCGACTCCCCCCCCCCCCCCCCCCCCCCCCGAATTTATAAAATCACTTAGTTTTTCTGGTCTGCTTTTTCTTGATCTTTGATCTTTGACCCATACTTTCAACCTAGTACCATTCTAGATTACTGTACTAATGACCAGACCAATTCGTTCATTTTAAAAAGAGTTATGAATTTTTGGGCATTTCCGTTTCAACTGGCGTGCTTGACATGTACTGTAGAAAAAAAAATTCTAACTTCCGAGCCCTTCACTCAATCCTTATGGAAATTCGTGTAAATATACCTCGGACCCAATTCTTATTGTCTGCCAAATATGCACCGGATTAAGCAATTTAGAAGAAATGCCTGAGATCAAACGGCGAGTATTGCCTGTACGTGGAATTAAAATTTACACAGTACACGCACTGAACCCTCCCCCCCCCCCCTTCCGATTCACAAAATCATTTAGTTTTTCTGGCCTGATTTTACTTGATCTTTGATATTGGACCTTTACTTTCAGCCTATTACCATTCTAGATTACTGTACTAATGGCCAGACCAGTTCGTTTTATTTTAACAGAGTTATGAATTTTTAGGCATTTGAGTTTCGATTAGCGTGCTTCACATGTACTATAGAAAAAAATTCTAACTCCCGAGCCCTTCACTCAATCCTAATGAAATTTCGTGTAAATGTACCTCGGACCCCATTCTAATTGTCTGCCAAATATGCAGTGGATTGAACAATTTAGAAGAAATTTCTGAGATCAAACGGCAGGCATTGCCTGTACGGGGAATTAAAATGTACACAGTACACGGGATGTAAGCAGCCGTGTAATATTTCTGGTGCATGTATATTTCTTGTTTTCCGTTTAGTCTGTATCTACGATAGCGTGTGAACTACTTATGAATGTTAGAACTGTGAAAATTACCGTTATCGATTTTTTACCGAATAAATCTACATGTTACTGATTTCGTTATTTCTACATTTATCAAGATTTTACCAATCCTGGCGTAATAAAACAGTCAAACATAATAGTAAACGACACGGAAAAAATTCTCAACGCTGAAATACATGTGTAAAATGCATCAGTCATTGTTTTAGGATTCCCCTATTTGTCGTTAACCGAATCCGAGATCCACACCTCAAAATTCTACTTTCGATTTATTTACGACGAAAATCAAGCTCTGGCCTTTTCACCCCCCTCTAGAAACAAACACGCATCAATATTTCAAATGACCTCGCATTGTTACAAAACCTGAATACTCAGACATCTTACACGTTGTTTTTCATCTCATACAAAAAATCAGCTCCTGTCCCGGGCGGAAACGCCCCAAATTCAAAGAGAAATTCGGGAATTATTTTGCGTCAGCCATGTTTTGACGTGAACCTTCGCTGAAAATCTGTTATGAAACCTGCATAAGTTGGGTGTTCTAATCTCACCGGAGCCACAAGATTTGTTCTTTCTCTCCTTTTCTTTCTCTCCATATTTTTTTTTTTTTTTTTTTGGTTTTGATTTTCTAACAAAAATATTAATCACTAAGGGGTTGTTGGAATGAAGAACACGTTGAAAAACACTATTCCATTTAGATTAAGACAAAAACAGACCTTATTTATTAGGGTCTTCCGTCTTCAGCGGAAGACCCTTCTATTATTCTATTGTTTCTTTTTCACTTTTCTTATTAGGGTCTTCCGTCTTCAGCGGAAGACCCTTCTATTATTCTATTGTTTCTTTTTCACTTTTCTTATTGTTATTAGGGTCTTCCGTCTTCAGCGGAAGACCCTACTATTATTCTATTGTTTCTTTTTCACTTTTCTTATTATTATTATTATTCTTTTTTTTTTTTCTTACAAATTTTGTGCAGGCGATTTCTCAGAGATGGCTTGCCTGATTTTCTTCAAATTTTCAGGAATAATGCCTCATTATCTGAAGTTTATACCGCCGCGACAGTTTTTGAAAATTCACTTCCGGTCGGAAGTAATCGTCGTTAAACGATTTTTAAAAGTGAATTTTGTCTGCGACGTTTCTCGAACAGGAGTAAAGATAAAGGCCTGAAATTTATAGAGATGATAGATCTACCGTTTTCCTGTTGTACCTCGGTCAAGAGAATGTCCGCCGTCACTTCTGGTCTGCACCGGAAGTAAATTTCAAAAATCGAATTTTTCAACTTTTTTATTTTAAAAAAATTTTCTATAGGTTTGATAGTGACCCTTTTACTGATTCCGAATATATAATTTGTTTCAAAATCGGTTAACGCATTCTCGAGATATTAAGCGTCAAAGTCCTGAAGCGAGAGCCCGAGTAGCTCAGTCGTTATGGTCGTGGACAGTGCCCAGGCGACCCGGGTTCAAGCCCCGAGTGCCGAAAATTTTTTTTTCGTTTTTTTAGCGTAGACTCACAATTTTATCTTTAGAACGATGAGTTTTATCTCATTTATTCAAAAATCGGACGGAAGACCCACTCGTTGCTCGCAACGAGAACGATCTAGTTATTATTATTATTCTTTTTTTTTCTTACCGATTTTGTGCAGACGATTTCTCGGAGATGGCTCGATCGATTTCATTCAAATTTTCAGGATTAACGCAGTTTTATCTGAAGTTGATTGTTTTTTATCCATTTTTGAAACTACACTTCCGGTCGGAAGTTATCGTCCGTTTACGATTTAAAAAAGTGAATTTTGTCTGTCAGGTTTCTCAAAAACGAGTAAAGATAAAGGGCTGAAATTTTCAGAGATGATAGATCTATCTATTTTCTGGTGCACCTCGGTCAAGAGAATGCCAGCCGTCACTTCCGGTCGTCACCGTAAGTAAATTTGAAAAAATTTAATTTTTCGACTTTTTTATTTTTTAATATTTTTCTTTAAATTTTTTATAGGTGATAGTGACCCTTTTTCTGATTCAGAATCTGTAATTGGTTTTAAAATCGATCAACGCATTCTCGAGATATTAAGCGTCAAAGTCCTGAAGCGAGAGCCCGAGTAGCTCAGTCGTTATGGTCGTGGACAGTGCCCAGGCGACCCGGGTTCAAGCCCCGAGTGCCGCAAATTTTTTTTTCGTTTTTTTTTCGTAGACTTACAATTTTATCTTTAAAACGATGAGTTTTATCTCATTTATTCAAAAATCGGACGGAAGACCCACTCGTTGCTCGCAACGAGAACGATCTAGTTATTATTATTATTATTCTTTTTTTTTCTTACCGATTTTGTGCAGACGATTTCTCGGAGATGGCTCGATCGATTTCCTTCAAATTTCCAAGATTAACGCGATCTTATCTGAAGTTGATTGTTTTTTATCCATTTTTGAAAATACACTTCCGGTCGGAAGTTATCGTCCGTTTACGATTTTAAAAAGTCAATTTTGTCTGTCAGGTTTCTCAAAAACGAGCTAAGATATAGGGCTGACATTTTCAGATATGATAGATCTACCGTTTTTCTGGTGCACCTCGGTCAAGAGAATGTCAGCCGTTACTTGCGGTCGTCACCGGAAGGAAATTTGAAAAATTGAATTTTTCAACTTTTTTATTTTTTCAGATTTTTATTTGAAATTTTTACACTCTATAGTGACCCTTTTACTGATCCAGAATATGTAATTTGTTTTAAACTCGATCAACGCAGTCTCGAGATATTAAGCGTCAAAGTCCTGAAGCGAGAGTCCGAGTAGCTCAGTCGATATGGTCGTGGACAGTGCCCAGGCGACCCGGGTTCAAGCCCCGAGTGCCGCAAGTTTTTTAAACTCATTTTTCGATAAGACCTACGATTTTATCTTTAAAATGATGGATTCTGTTCTTTTCCGATTTAATTTTGTAAAAGAAGTTACAATAATAGCGTTTTTCCCCGTATTTGTGTATTGAGATCTAACGCTATGTATTCATACTGAAATAAAGTTAAAATGTTGAGAAAAAAAAATAGCTGCATCTTTAATACAACGCTTATACATTGTTCTAACATGTGTATTTCATTTAGTAGTTGTGTAATATGTTATATTTAGAATTTAATATTCTACGTTTAATATAGAAAGTCACCGACTACTCTCTCCCCCCCCCCCCCACCCCCACCCAATTCATAAAATCACTTAGTTTTTTCTGGTCTGCTTTTTCTTGATCTTTGATTTTTGACCTTTACTTTCAACCTAGTACCATTCTAGATTACTGTACTAATGACCAGACCAATTCGTTCATTTTTAACAGAGTTATGAATTTTTGGGCATTTCCGTTTCAACTGGCGTGCTTGACATGTACTGTAGAAAAAAATTCTAACTCCCGAGCCCTTCACTCAATCCTTATGAAAATTCGTGTAAATATACCTCGGACCCAATTCTTATTGTCTGCCAAATATGCACCGGATTAAGCAATTTAGAAGAAATTCCTGAGATCAAACGGCGAGTATTGCCTGTACGTGGAATTAAAATTTACACAGTACACGAACCGACCCTCCCCCCTCTTCCGATTCACAAAATCATTTAGTTTTTCAGGCCTGATTTTACTTGATCTTTGATATTGGACCTTTACTTTCAGCCTATTACCATTCTAGATTACTGTACTAATGGCCAGACCAGTTCGTTTTATTTTAACAGAGTTATGAATTTTTAGGCATTTGAGTTTCGATTAGCGTGCTTCACATGTACTGTAGAAAAAATTCTAACTCCCGAGCCCTTCACTCAATCCTAATGAAATTTCGTGTAAATGTACCTCGGACCCCATTCTTATTGTCTGCCAAATATGCAGCGGATTGAACAATTTAGAAGAAATTTCTGAGATCAAACGGCAGGCATTGCCTGTACGGGGAATTAAAATTTACACAGTACACGTGATGTAAGCAGCCGTGTAATATTTCTGGTGCATGTATATTTCTTGTTTTCCGTTTAGTCTGTATCTACGATAGCGTGTGAACTACTTATGAATGTTAGAACTGTGAAAATTACCGTTATCGATTTTTTACCGAATAAATCTACATGTTACTGATTTCGTTATTTCTACATTTATCAAGATTTTACCAATCCTGGCGTAATAAAACAGTCAAACATAATAGTAAACGACACGAAAAAAATTCTCAACGCTGAAATACATGTGTAAAAATGCATCCGTCATTGTTTTAGGATTCCCCTATTTGTCGTTAACCGAATCCGAGATCCACACCTCAAAATTCTACTTTCGATTTATTTACGACGAAAATCAAGCTATGGCCTTTTCACCCCCCTCTACAAACAAACACGCATCAATATTTCAAATGACCTCGCATTGTTACAAAACCTGAATACTCAGACATCTTACACGTTGTTTTTCATCTCATACAAAAAATCAGCTCCTGTCCCGGGCGGAAACGCCCCAAATTCAAAGAGAAATTCGGGAATTATTTTGCGTCAGCCATGTTTTGACGTGAACCTTCGCTGAAATTCTGTTATGACACTTGCATAAGTTGGGTGTTCTAATCTCGCCGGAGCCACAAGATTTGTTCTTTCTCTCCTTTTCTTTCTATCCATTTTTTTTTTTTTTTTTTTTTTGATTTTCTAATCAAAATATTATTCACAAAGGGGTTGTTGGAATGAAGTACACGTTGAAAAACACTATTCCATTTAGATTAAGACAAAAACAGACCTTATTTATTAGGGTCTTCCGTCTTCAGCGGAAGACCCTTCTATTATTCTATTGTTTCTTTTTCACTTTTCTTATTGTTATTATTATTAGGGTCTTCCGTCTTCAGCGGAAGACCCTTCTATTATTCTATTGTTTCTTTTTCACTTTTCTTATTGTTATTAAGGTCTTCCGTTTCCAACGGAAGACCTTATTGTTTTTCTTAGGTTTCTTTTTCCCTATTATTAAGGTCTTCCGTTTCCAACGGAAGACCTTATTGTTTTTGCTTTGTTTCTTTTTCCATATTATTATAATTTTTTTTCTTTTTTTTTCTTACAAATTTTGTGCACGCGAGTTCTCGAAAACGGCTCTGTCGATTTTAATGAAACTTTCAGATCTGATAGATGTTGATCTGAACCTTATTGGAAATTTTTTATATTGATGACGTCATTTCCGTTTCTGAGATACTGACGATTTAGTGAATTTTAAAGGGTCTGTTTGTCCATTGAACTCCTCCTTAACGGTAAAAGATATTGAGTTCAAATTTTTAGGGATGATAGACGAAAGATTGTAGATATGTCTAAAGGCGATAAAAAATGTCTGGCTCAAAGAGCCTCAAAGCTCGCCTGGACCCGAAAATTGAGATTAAATTAACGTTGTAATTTTTTCGGGTTTTCTTTGTTTATCTCTTTTCTGAAAAATATTTTGTTAAAACATGTTATTTAAAAAAAGTTTATATTTACAAGATCTTTCATTTAGTACCAAGAAAAAGGGGCTGGCCCCTAAAATCAGGGGCCCAGAGGGTTCTAAAGTTTTTTATCTGTAGCCCTTTACTGATAGATATTTTGTGAAAGGTTATAGAAGCAGATATGTTTATCTCACAGTTATTTATCCAAGCAATGTAATGATTTTATCATGAGTTACGTAATTAAGGATTTTTAGGGGCCAAAAGTCCAAAATTTTGATCACCCATATCTCAGAAAGAAAAAATATTTTGAAATGCATTATAGAAGGAAAGATGCTCAAAATGATGTACTTAACAAAATGCAACATTCAAAATTTCGTTAAACGGCCCCTTTAAGGAGATAAGGGATCGGCCCCTAAAACGTTCTTTTCCATATATCTCAAGAACGGTAACGAATTTCTAAACACTTGTTGAACAAAATGTGTTTAGAATGAAAGGACCTTTCATTTAATATCAAGAAAAAGGGGCTGGCCCCTTAAATTAGGGGCCCAGAGGGCTCTAAAGCTTTTTATATGTAGCCCTTTACTGATAAATATTTTGTGAAAGATTATAGAAGCAAATATGTTTATCTCACAGTTATTTATCCAAGCAATGTAATGATCTTATCATGTGTTACGTAATTAAGGGTTTTTAGGGGCCAAAAGTCCAAAATTTTGATCACCCATATCTCAGAAAGGAAAAATATTTTGAAATATGGTATAGAAGGAAAGATGCTCAAAACGATGTACTTTACAATATGCAACCTTTAAAATTTCGTTAAACGGCCCCTATAAGGAGATAAGGGACCGGCCCCTAAAATGTTTTTTCCCATATATCTCAAGAACGGTAACGATTTTCTAAACACTTGTTGAACAAAATGTGTTTAGAATGAAAGGACCTTTCATTTGATATCAAGAAAAAGGGGCTGGCCCCTTAAATTAGGGGACCAAAAGGCTCTAAAGTTTTTTATATGTAGTCCTTTACTGATAGATATTTTGTGAAAGGTTATAGAAGCAAATATGTTTATCTCATAGTTATTTATCCAAGCAATGTAATGATCTTATCATGTGTTACGTAATTAGGGGTTTTTAGGGGCCAAAGGTCCAAAAATTTGATCACCCATATCTCAGAAAGAAAAAATATTTTGAAATGCAGTATAGAAGGAAAGATACTTAAAATAATGTACTAAACAATATGCAACCTTTAAAATTTCGTTAAACGGCCCCTATAAGGAGATAAGGGATCGGCCCCTAAATCGTTCTTTCCCATATATCTCAAGAACGGTAACGAATTTCTAAACACTTGTTGAACAAAATGTGTTTAGAATTAAATGACCTATTATTTAATATCAAGAAAAAGGGGCTGGCCCCTAAAATTAGGGGACCAGAGGGCTCTAAAGTTTTTTATATGTAGCCTTTCACTGAGAGATATATTGTGAATGGTTATAGAAGCAAATATGTTTATCTCACAGTGATTTATTCTAGCAATGTAATGATTTTATCATGTGTTACGTAATTAGGGGTTTTTAGGGGTTGAAAGTCCAAAATTTTGATCACCCATATCTTAGAAAGAAAAAATATTTTGAAATATGGTATAAAAGGAAAGATGCTCAAAATGATGTACTTAACAATAAGCAACCTTCAAAACTTTCGTTAAACGGCCCTAAAAGGAGATAAGGGGTCGGCCCATAAAACGTTCTTTGCCGTATATATAAAAACGGTAACGAATTTCTAAACACTTGCTGGACAAAATGAGTTTAGAGTTAAATGACAATTTATTTGATATCAAGAAAAAGGGGCTGGCCCCTCACATCAGGGCACCAGAGGGCCCTAAAGTCTTTTATCTGTATCCGTTTACTGAGAGATATTTTGTGAGGGTTATAAAAGCAAAATAAGGTATAATACGTTAATATATCATAATAATATAATGATTTACTTATCTAATTAGGGCTTTTAGGGGCCAGAAGTAAAAAGTTTAATCGTTTCTATCTCAATTGGAAGAAATGCTAGTATTGAAAAAAGCAGCGTAAGAGAACTTATAAAAAACGACGCAGAAAAGCATAAGTACTCCACTCCTTTTTACAGATCATGACTGTTTTCTTGTCGATGATGTCATATCACCTTCTTAAAATCGGACGGAAGACCTCCTCGTTGCTCGCAACGAGATCGTGTCTAGTTTAAGGTCTTCCGTTTCCAACGGAAGACCTTTTTGTTTTCGTACGATTTCTTATTATTATTATTTTTTTCCACAAATTTTGTGCACGCGATTTCTCGAAAACTATTCGACCGATTTCAACCATTTTTTCACAGAAGATGAGACTTGAGATAAACTTCATACATTTTTAATATTTTTCCTGTCGTCACTTCCGGTACCGATTTATCGGCCATTTTGCACATTTTTACGACCTTTTTTGTGCAGAGTTGATCTCAGAAACTATCAGAGATATGACTATGAAATTTTCAGGATAGGTAGTCTATAGTTTGAAGTTGTGCACTATTGTGTTGTTTTGCGCCAGTGGCGCTATTTCTTGGAGCTCGCCTAGGCACGAAAATTGTTATTATTATTATTATTATTTTTTTTTTCTGTCACGGTTTCTCAAAAACGCTTTAGCCGATTTTGATAAAACTTTCAAATCTTATTCATGACTAAATTTGTAAGAAAATTACACGAGGTTTTCTTGGTCGTCACTTCCGGTCCCGCGATATTAAAAAAATTATGTTTTCGCTTGTTCCCGGTTTTTCTCCAAAAGTTTTTTAGATAGAACTTTCAAATTTTCAGGGATGATAGAGAATCGTCTGCCGCAGTGCCCTTCGCATATCCGAACGTCCGCCGTCACTTCCGGTCGTCACCGGAAGGAAACGAAAAATTATAATTTTTCAACTTTTTTTACTTGAATTTTTTTTATTTTATTATTTGATAGAGACGCATTCAAAACTTCAGAATATGAAATCCGTTTTAAAATCGATCCACGCATTCTCGAGATATTAGGCTTCAAAGTCTTGAAGCGAGAGTCCGCGTAGCTCAGTCGTTAGAGTGGTGGACTTGTGCCCAGGCGACCCGGGTTCAGTCCCCGAGTGTCGAACGTTATTTCTTTCTTAATTGTGGTTTGTTTTACGATTTTATCTTGACAATGATGGCTTAAAATGTTTTCCGTTTAAATTTTATCATAAATCAAAATAATATCGGGGTTTTTATTCAGTACAAATATAGAGCCCGGTTAGAAATACCGTTAATTTCCTGCTATGTGACAGTCTTTTTTTTATCAGCAGCTATCTAAATTCAGACGCTCGTAGCAACGCCGGCATCAAAGTCATGCCGCCGAAACACCCCTGTAATACGACCGCATTAGAGCTCGCCGGGTCGCTTTGCCGGCATCAAAGAAATGCCGCTATCTCAATGTCTGTGTGCACACAACAATTAGCGACTGCGGGTAGGAAATAACCGTTCTCCTAAAAAATGCCCATGTTTGAATTATTATACATGACTTTAAATTGAGGGTTGTTTAATGTTTCTCTACATACGTGGATACAGGCATGCATATATACATGCGTTTATTGACAAATGTTTTTTTTTTTTTACAGATTATATACATGTATGTTTGAATTGTACATTTACTTCTCTCTCTCTCTCTCTCTCTCTCTCTCTCTCTCTCTCTCTCTCTCTCTCTCTCTCTTTCTCTCCGTTAAGTCATGAGCAGTGAATGTCTGAACTCCGCCTCTACGATGGCATGTGGTGATAACGAACTGTGTTCAAACTCAAAATTACAAAGAAAAAATACAAAACACCATCAGAGTAAACACGGATCTAAACAATTCATTGAAACTTTTCTGCAGTTGTAGCCTTGCTTGTCCGTAGTATTCTAATCTATATTAGATTCAGGGGTCAACCCAGACAGATGTCGATACTAAATATAAAGTTGTATTCCAATAAGCAAAAAATTGCTTAGTCTAGCTAAGACCTCTCTCTCTCTCTCTCTCTCTCTCTCTCTCTCTCTCTCTCTCTCTCTCTCTTGACATACTATTGAAAAAAGTCATTCTAAACATAAGAATAATTTTAAATGTTAGTACATGTATAAATATGAAAAAAAATTGTTTTTCGACCCGCGGTTAGCTATTTTATCTATTTGTAATGCAGTTGCATCGTTGGAACCTGATTCACTGTTGTTGCGGCGGAATTTCTTTGATGCCGGCGAAGTGACCGATGATCGAAATACGTCACAATACGGATTTTACAATATTGGTTTGACTTTTACATAGCGTTTTAGATATCCGATATTGGTTTTGCTCTATGTTAAAGAGTGTTAAGCAATGGTAGAAAAGAACAACTATCTCTATAGTCTTTTTAAAGGTGTATTCAAACGGAAGACCTCTTGTTGCTCGCAACGAGCGTCTAGTTATTATTATTTTTTTCCACAAATTTTGTGCACGCGATTTCTCGAAAACTATTCGACCGATTTCAACCATTTTTTCACAGAAGATGAGACTTGAGATAAACTTCATACATTTTTAATATTTTTCCTGTCGTCACTTCCGGTACCGATTTATCGGCCATTTTGCACATTTTTACGACCTTTTTTGTGCAGAGTTGATCTCAGAAACTATCAGAGATATGAATATGAAACTTTCAGGATAGGTAGTCCATAGTTTGAAGTTGTGCCTATTGTTTTCGTTTTACGCAAGTGGCGCCATTTCTTGGAGCTCGCTAGGGCTCGAAAATTGGGTACGAATTTCAAATCAAAATTTTCACACATTTTGATCTATATCTTTTTATCAGTTGATATTTTGTTAAGACATATATAACAAAAGTGATAGAGTACCAAAAGTTCTTTCCAACAAAATCAAGAAAAAGGGGCTGGCCCCTTTAATTAGGGGCCAATAGACTCGTAAACTCTATTACAAATAACTTAAAAACGATAAAGATTTTGTAATGCATTATAGAAGCAAAGTTGTTGATCGTAACAATATCTATCAGAAAAAATCATTGCCACGCCCATTTATGACGTAATTAGGGATTTTTAGGGGCCAAAGTTCTCAAACTTTGACACAATATATCTAGAGAACGAGACATATTTTGTTAAGCATTTTAGAAGAGAAAATGCTTGTATTGATAATTTAAATCGATTCCACTAATCAAAACACAAATGGCTGTCCCCATTAAGGATCTACAGGGCTGGCCCCTAAAATATTCAATCATTTGTATCTCAAAAATGAACAACAATTTGAGATGGGTGTAAGAACAAAAAATGTTAGTATTATTGAGACCTTTCATATGAAATTAACAAAAAGGGGCTGGCCCCTTAAATTAGGGGCCAAGACACTCTTAAAGTCTTTTACACATAACTTAAAAACGATCAAGATTTTGTAATGCATTATAGATGCAAAGTTGTTGATCGTTTGTATAAGTTTGTAAAACTCATTGCCACACCCATTGATGACATAATTAGGGATAATAAGGAACTAAAATCTTAAATCTTAAATGTGCTGAATGTGAAAAAGCAAAACACTTTGTTAAGCATTGTAAAGGATATTGACAATCGTATACATTATCTGAAAGGAAGGGGTTGAGGGGGAATTCTGAAATTTCATTAATTTTGTAAATGTGTCGTTTAAGAAATTGAACGGAAGACCTACTCGTTACTCGTAACGAGATCGTATCTAGTTATTATTATTATTATTTTTTTTTTCTTACCGATTTTGTGCACGCGATTTCTCAGAAACGGCTCAACCGATTTACGTCAAATTTTCAGATCTGATAGGTATTGATCTGAACCTTGTTGGAAATTTTTTTTGTTGATGACGTCACTTCCTGTCCTGAGATATCGTGAATTTATCGTTTTTTATAGGGGTATTTTGTCGGGAGAACTCCTCTTTTACCATTTAAGATATGATGTTGAACTTTTCAGGGCTGATAGACGAAAGATTGAAATAGTGTCTAATGGTCTTTAATCATCTTTATCTCAAAAAGCGCCGAAGCTCGCCCGAGCCCGAAAATTAAGATTAAAAAGGTGTCATGATTTTTGTTGGTTTTCTTTGAATATCTCTTTTCTCAGAAGCATTTTGTTAAAATATGTAGAACAAAAAAACTTAATTAAATCAAGAGCTTTTATTTGACACCAAGAAAAAGGGGCTGGCCCTTCAAATTAGGGGCCGAGAGGGCTCTAAAGTCTTTGATTTATAACTTTTAACTGTGAAATATTTTGTGATATGTTATAGAAGCAATTATGTTCATCGTAGCGTTGGTTATCTATACATGATAAGTGTTTGCTCCTCTGTTACGTAATAAGGGATTTTTAGGGGCCAGAAATCCAAAATTGTGATCATCAATATCTCAAAATGAAGAAAATTTTTGAAAAGTAATATTGAATAAAAGATGCTCAAAATAATGTGTTTAACGATATGGAACCTTAATTTCTTTGTTATCCGGCCCCTAAAAGGATTTATAGCGTTGGCCCCTTAATCGATCTCTTCCAGATATCTCGAGAACAGTACATAATTTGTGAACACATTTTGAACCAAATGTGTTTAAAATGACAAGAGCTTTTATTTGACATCAAGAAAAAGGGGCTGGCCCTTCAAATTAGGGGCCGAGAGGGCTCTAAAGACTTTGATTTATAACTTTTAACTGTGAAATATTTTGTGATATGTTATAGAAGCAATTATGTTCATCGTAGCGTTGGTTATCTATACATGATAAGTGTTTGCTCCTCTGTTACGTAATAAGGGATTTTAAGGGGCCAGAAGTCTAAAATTGTGATCATCAATATCTCAAAATGAAGAAAATTTTTGAAAAGTAATATTGAATAAAAGATGCTCAAAATAATGTGTTTAACGATATGGAACCCTAATTTCTTTGTTATCCGGCCCCTAAAAGGATTGATAGCGTTGGCCCCTAAATCGATCTTTTCCAGATATCTCGAGAACAGTACATAATTTGTGAACACATATTGAACCAAATGTGTTTAAAATGACAAGAGCTTTTATTTGACATCAAGAAAAAGAGGGTGGCCCTTCAAATTAGGGGCCGAGAGGGCTCTAAAGTCTTTGATTTATAACTTTTAACTGTGAAATATTTTGTGATATGTTATAGAAGCAATTATGTTCATCGTAGCGTTGGTTATCTATACATGATAAGTGTTTGCTCCTCTGTTACGTAATAAGGGATTTTAAGGGGCCAGAAGTCTAAAATTGTGATCATCAATATCTCAAAATGAAGAAAAATTTTGAAAAGCAATATTGAGCAAAAGATGCTCATAATAATGTGTTTAACGACTTGCAGCCCTAATTTCTTTGTTATCCGGCCCCTAAAAGGATTGATAGCGTTGGCCCCTAAATCGATCTTTTCCAGATATCTCGAGAACAGTACATTATTTGTAAACACTTATTGAACCAATTGTGTTTAAAATGACAACAGCTTTAATTTTACGTCAAGAAAAAGGGGCTGGTCCTTCAAACTAGGGCCCGAGAGGGCTCAAGTCTTTTATTAATAACTTTTAACTTTGAAATATTTTGAGATACGTTGCGTGATCCTTCAAATTAGGGATCAAGAGGGGTCTAATGTCATCTAGCCATAGCTCTTTTACATCCTACCCCAATTTCCAGATTTTTTCGTAAACGAAGATAAAAAGCAAGGTCATTTTACCTTCTAAAAATTGGACGGAAGACCTCCTCGTTGCTCGCAACGAGATCGTGTCTAGTTATTATTATTATTATTCTTTTTTTCCTTACACATTTTGTGCAGGCGATTTCTCAGATATGGCTCGTGCGATTTTCTTCAAATTTTTAGAGATGATGCGTAGCCAACTGAAGTTTATACCCCCGTGAAAGTTTTTCAAAACTCACTTCCGGTCGGAAGTTATCGTCGTTAAACAATTTTTTAAAGTCAATTTTGTCTGTCAGGTTTCTCAAAAACGAGTAAAGATATAGGGCTGAAACTTTCAGAGATGATAGATCTACCTTTTTCCTGGTGCACCTCGGTCAAGAGAATGTCAGCCGTCACTTCCGGTCGTCACCGGAAGGAAATTTAAAAAATTTAATTTTTCGACTTTTTTATTTTTTGTTAGTTTTCTTTGAATTTTTTACAGATGATAGTGATTCAGAATATGTAATTTGTTTTAAAATCGATCAACGCATTCTTGAGATATTAAGCGTTAAAGTCCTGAAGCGAGAGTCCGAGTAGCTCAGTCGTTATGGTCGTGGACAGTGCCCAGGCGACCCGGGTTCAAGCCCCGAGAGCCGCAACATTTTTTTTTCGTATTTTTTGCGTAGACTTACGATTTTATCTTTAAAATGATGGGTTTTATCTCATTTATTCAAAAATCGGACGGAAGACCCACTCGTTGCTCGCAACGAGAACGATCTAGTTATTATTAGGGTTTTCCGTTTTCAACGGAAAACCCTACTGTTATTCTACTGTTTCTTATTATTATTTTTTTTTTTTCCCGCAAATTTTGTGCAGCCCATTTCTCGAAGATTTTTTGACTGATTGCTATGAAACTTTCAGGGTTTGTAGATAATGTTAAGGTCTAAAAACGGTTTTTTCAAATTTTTAAAATTTACTTCCGGTTATGAGTTATTGCCCTTTAATTGAAAATTGGGGGGTCTTTTGTCCAGAGTTGATCTCGGGAACTACACATGATAGTTGCATGAAATTTGGCGAAATTGTAGCCAACGTGTTGAAATTGTGCTAGCATGGAAGTTATGCAAATTTCTTTTTTAGTTTTTGAGCTATATATCGCCAAAGTTTAAGGTTTTTTCGGGGCTGAAATTTTGTTGATTTTTGTATTATAACTTTTAAACTAAAAATATTTTGTTAAAACATATAGAAGGAAAGTTGTTAAGAATAATGAGGGCTTTCAGATGAAATAAAGAAAAAAGGGCTGGCCCCTATAATTAGGGGTCAGGAGTTCATACACGTCTTTTTCTGGTGGCTAAAAATGTTTATCATTTTATGAAAAAAAAGAATTAGATTACTTTTAATAAATTAAATTTCGTCATTTGGTATGAAATTAGGCAAGCTATGTGCTATATTTATTTGTAATTTCATAAAACAAATATGCGAGAATCGTACATGAACGAGTTAATTGTTTACATAGACACACAAGCGAACAATGCCGTTTTAGGGTGTAGCATTTATTGTTATTGTTGTGATTAAATTTCACGGTTTTATTCTGTTTATCTATATCATTTATAAATGCAGTGAACACATATAACTACTTATTTAAACATGCTACAGTGTATGTGTCCGCGCAGAGCAAATTTCTGTCGGGGCCTCCCTGTCTGTAACCCCAAACATAAACAGTAACGAACGGCATTGTGGGAAAGACAGAGCCATGGAGGCCGAAACGCAGAAGAGAAGTTGTGTATTTTTTCGCCGTACATGTTGTACGTTCTTGTACGTTTACATGCACTTTCAATCCACAGTGAAGCACATTAACATGCACAGGGAACACTACTTCGTATTTGTATAAGGAGGGATATATTCTTCAGACTTGTATGAATCGTTTACGAGGAAATTCTAACAGTCACAGTACTGTCGGCAGATGTTTACGTTTCCACTGATCAACTGTTGATAAACTGATGAAGAGTTACGAGTAATAAAGGAGAAAAGTTGGACATTTAAAAGTGTTATTAATGTGGATGTTACTGATAAAGGTAAGTCTTTTTACTCATTTTCAAGTTCTTTGTCTTTAGTGGTTAAAATGTCGGCATGTTAACTGGTTAACATTTAGCCTGGATGTAAGTACGTGCACACTGTCACTGATATAAGTTATTTTTTAGTCCAGACAATATCTATAAATCTTTTGAACAGAATTGACTCCCAAATGTTTTACCTTGAAAAATTTTCAACTTAAAATTCAAAGCAGGGTCTAATTAGAAACATATATTCTTGTGAGGAAGACTTTTTAAGTCCAAATGTAAACATGATATCAAGTAAATAAAATTGTATACTTCAGAGTTAAAACATGACTTTAATATTTTGATGATGCCGATCATTGTATCATTAGAGAGGTTTAGCAGACCAACGGGTATCCGGTACATGTACTTGTACATGTACATGTATGTTACAAGTTAGAACTATGCGTTCCACCTTACCAGTTAACATAATATTTCTTGTTTAGCAGTTATGATGTATACTTTCATTGTCCTTGTTAATGTTTTAAATGTAAATTTTATATAATCTTTTTTCAATCTGACAACTGGCAGTAGGCCTACTGGCGTGCGAGCAGTTCTCGCTGAGGACCATTTCTTGCCAGTGCATTGTTTCATCATTTTTCGTATATAATTTTAAGTGTTGATAAAGTGACGTAACAATGCACTGGTAAGAAATGGTTCTTGGTGAGAACTGGTCGCACGATTAATTACAGACAAAAACTGAAGGTAGCGAGTGTTATTTTTTATTGAACACCATTGTTTAAAAAAATTCTTTATATATGTGACGGTCTAACCGGTTTGAATACTGGCACCAGATAGCTTAGTTGGTAGAGCACCTGACTAGAGATTCAGGGGGCCAAGGTTCAAATCCTGATTCGGTCTTTCATTATTTCTCCCATCACATACAATATTGGTGCTGTGACCAACCCCTGGAACTGACATGTTAACTCCTACCAGGGGAAGAGCCAGGTGTGATCTTCGAGGGTGAGGAGGGGAGAATGTGACGGTCAGACTGGTTTGAATACCGGCGACAAATAAATGTAGCTCAGTTGGTAGAGCACTTGACTAGAGATTCAGGGGGCCAGGTTCGAATCCCAGTCTGCTCCGTCATTATTTCTCCCATCTTGTACATATATATATTCAGATATATAACAGATGATTAAGAGTCATCACATGTTTTGCAAGATGCAATAAGTGTATTAAAACCTTTATTTTACAACACAATACATTTAAATGACAATTTATGTTTCATGAAATTATTTGGTGTGGTTTTCTTGACAGCCTCGCAATCAAGCTACGTTATGCATAAACAATTTACCCGCTCCTAAACCACAAACTTTCTTATTAGTGGATTCAGCTTACCGCTGATTGGCTGCTGTTGCAGCAGACAAATTAATAATATATGCACAAAAAAAACAACACTGAACTTATCAAAGAATGAAAAATTCATATCGAGTTACATGTATTTTCAAATGTTGGAGTTGGGTCGGTTGGAGTTTTGGGTTTTTTTTTAAATGTATACTTGTGACAAAACATATATGTGGTACATGAAGCTGTACGTAGCTTTACGAAGAAAATTTGGGTTAGACCATATATAGTCACCACGCAAGTAAACGATATTTACGAAAAACTTGCAATTTATGGCGCACGAAGTATATGCTAGTTTTAAACAGATTGACATACATGTATCATACAACATTCTGTAAAAATAATCTATTAAAAATTCTTCATTAAGTTTACTTATACATGTTTTATCCTTATTACACATAGTATTGTTTTAAAATGTAATTTTTAAGAAAAGAAAAAAAAAACCTCACTAAATGTATTTGCCAAAAAACAATTACGCTGTTCGGATGGGTAATATTCCTTTGTAGTTTACGAATTGAAATATAGACTGTTGTATTACAAGTATTGGGGCGAGCGAGTGATTTGTTAATTTAAAAATTAAAAAACTGAAAGTTGAAAATTTTGGGGCGACATGAAAAAATAGAGGCGAGCGATTACATTTTATTTTAAAATGTGATTTTTTTCGTTTAAAATACATGTGAAAAGCAGTAAAATTTTGGTGACTGTATACGCCATTGTATCAGACCCCTCTTGATCACTGATTCTATCCACACATACTGGAATTATTTACTTGTAAACCGTGCTGACAATCTATCGGGAATTTTTTTTGTATGATCAATGTAAAGAAAAAGCACAATCATAACTAGTAAAAAAAATAATAGAACCAAAAATGGAGCGGGAAACGGAACGAAAATTTTCGGATGCGGGATTTATTTTTTAATATTATTTTTTGGAAAGCCCTTAGGCACGTGCGCGCGGATCCGGCGACCAAGAAATCAAATTGGTGTGGCCTTATAACTTGATATGCAAATTTTTGATCTTGTACTGCCTAAATGTTATTGTCATGTATTGGGATATGTCATACTTATTGCACTGCATGCCATGGTCAGTGTATTTTTTCCAGAAATGCTATGCATTATGTTAATGTAAACAAAGCTATTACTAGTATGTATGTTAACACAGCTAATCATTTTTTTTTTATTTCAGCTCAAAATAGACTCTTGTTACCACATGGCACCCCATGGCTTTTACCTGTTGATTCTTGTGGTTTCAGCTCTTGAGGTTAACCTGTTACCTGTACCCACATGCATATTCCTTGTGTTCTACAGACTATTTACCGGTAATTCAAATTAAATCGGATAATGCATAAACAATAATGGAACTTTAAGAAAGCATCATGCCTTGTTGTGGTTTGTGTTTGATAAGAAATTATGAAAAACAAAATTAAGGCTGTTTAAAGAAATTCATAATTGTTGTGAAAATTTGTTTTTCAATAAAAGTATGCAGTTATGTTTCCTTTATTTTTTATTTTATAAAGATATTTAGATGTGTTTACATAATTGAAAAATCACCCCACCCCACCCCCCACCCCTCTATCCAATTGTCTCCATTAAGATTACATGTAGGATATGTAAATGTACATTTGACTTTGAAATAACATCTGCTATGATAATTACTTTTGAAATGAACAAGAAACAACCTATTTCTCCCCTTCTAAGGTATATATGCATAAAAAATTAGAAAAACATGTCAAATTTGAACATTTTTCATGGTAATCAACTCCATCTCCAGCTACCTGGGTGTGTTTGAATTTAATTTTAATTTAAGGCAGATGTCTAACTTGTAGGTTTTACTGTTTTAGCATTGTTAGAAGGAGACTAGAAATCAGAGTAGATTAGATATTCACTAAATATGATTGTTAGCTTACTTTTTTTCATGAAAACAAGAAATCACATGCAGGACAGCATGTCTATTTGTTAATTAAAATGGTACAAATCATACAATAAACAAACAAAAAATCAATTTTAAAAATCATTGATGATTGTTTTCAAATATCTGTGAGAAATGACTTAAGGAAATTGCCACAAGTTTCATAAAATTAGGTAAAACATTTCAAACCATGACTTTTTATGAAAATCAAAGATGGGGGGGGGGGTTATACATGTAAGGGCATTTCTAAGTGATGTGAAGCTTTTATCATGATAATATCATGTAGATGTATGTTGTATTGAATAAGGTTTCTTATTAAAGGTGGTTGAACAACAATTGACCTCTAAAAAGTCAGGTAAAGATGTTTTACTATGGAGAACTCTATAAATCTGTGTTTACTAAAGGAAATTTGAAATGATGGGTTCATTTAAATGGCCATATTTTTATTAAACCTCAATGGAATTGGCAATATGTGGTATACTTTTTCTCAGAATTGCATTAGCTTTCTTATTCTAAGACAAACCGTCTTTATATAAAATGTTAGTGTACTAAGTTAAAGGTACAAGGGACAGTTTCGGATAAAGTACCGTCAATATTTTTGTGAAATTGAGAGTTGCTGTACTTGAAGGCTTATGAGTGTTGCTAAGATTCATGAAATGAATTTTGATGATTATCATTAGTTAGAGAGATGTCTCTTGTTAAAATTGGTAAGCAATATTAAGGCCCCTAATATTAAGTACATGAGAAGAAGTAATAAATTGTGAAACTTGCGGCTATAACTGTTGTGTTGACTACACAGTGAAATTGAAGGTTACAAACGGGAGGTTATATAACACGAAATGTAGGTGGATGGGACATTATATACCTATTTACTGGGTATGAGGACAATAGCAAGTTTATTGTCCCCCAAGACAGCAACTATTTTACGAGGCAAAGCCAAGGGAAAAATTTCTGTGGAGGGGACAATAAACCTGCTATTGTCCGAATAGTCAGTAAACTTTATATGTCAGCGATGCAGAATTTCTTGATGATAAACAAATTAAAGTTATCGAACTTTGTATTTAATGCGGCGATCTGATTAGGTCAGAGGTGTTCCGAGTTTAAAAAGGAGGGAAATCGAATTCTGCCGATGAATGGTTTTGATGGCTATTCACCATGGGCAGAAAGCATGGATACTACCGGGTATTTCAAATTAGATAAAAATAAGCATGTTTATGGGGGCTCCTTCTAGTGAACAGTTTGTCCGTTTGTCCATCTGAGATTGCTTGACCGGAGCATAGCTTCTCTCCCCTTCGCCCAATCTGACTCATACCTCATCCACAGGGTTCCTTTGGGTAAAGGATATGCAGTGACCTTGAACCATGTTTTTAGGTATAAGGTTAAGGTCATAGCAGAATTATATATAAAATACTTGACTGGAGCATATCTTCTCTCCCTTTGGTCCAATCTGGCTAATACTCACAGAGTGTCTCTATTGTTAAACAATGTGCAGTGACCTTGAATGAAATTTGTTGGTAAAGGGTGAAGATCATATCTGATCATGAAAAAATACTTTTTTCAAAGCATTTATACTTTCCACTTAGTCCAATTTGGCTCAGACTTCACATAAGCAGAGCTTTTGAGTAAGGGTGTGTAGTGACCTTGAACCTATTTTCAAGGTAAACTGTGAAGGTCATAGCAGAATTATATTTTAAAAATCCTTGTCCGGAGTATACCTTCTCTCCCTTTGCTCCAATCAGGCTTATACTTCACCCACATGCTACCTTTGATCAAAGGATATTCAATGACCTCGAATGATATTTGTAGATCAAGTGTCAAGGTCATATCGGATTCCACAAAAATCCATATTTTAAGAGCATATATATACTCTACTTTTAGCCCCTATTTGGCTAATACTTTACCTAAACAGAGCTTATTGGTTAATGGTGTGCAGTGACCTTGAACCATGTCAATGTGAAGGTCATAGCAGATCTCTTTAAAATTAGTTTTAGACCGTAGATTATTTCCCAGATATGCTTAATCTTGGTCAGATTGAACAAAAATGCCTGTATGTTAGGGGGAATGAGATTGAATTAGAAATTCTATGCCAGCTGGAAATTTCTAATTTATAGGTCAAGGTCAAAGCAAAATTCTCTGAAATAATATAAGCGGGGCCCTTTGAAATGTTCACAATCTCAGTGTTGTCTGGTTCATAGTAATTTTACATAGAAAATATTCACAGAGGTATAAAAAAGTAACCTATACATCGATATGTTTCTGACAATTGATGATGCAACAAGCACACAGTGCGAAAGGTCAACCCTTTGAAAAGCAGTGTAGAGGAAAAGTTGCTCAAAATGTTTTAAACAAATTTTTTTGTTGGTGGCCTTGTTAAGGAGTTTAAGGGTTCAGCCCCTAAAACACAGTGTTTCAGATATAACTTGAACGGTCAACAATTCTTGAACACTTGTTAACAAAATATGTTTGAATTAACGAGACTTTTTATTTGATATCAAAAATACGACTGGCCCCTAAAATTAGGGGCCAGGAAGGCTCAAAAGCTTTTCATAACTATTTCTGGAGCAATAGTTTGTCATTAATCATAAACGCTAAAACAGTTCATCAAGCTCAATAAAAACTGAAATCCATATAAATTTCGGACGATTGAATGCGGGATATAAGCGTTAAAAAATTGATTTTTAAGGAAATTTTAATTTTGCATTCTGGGTTAAGAAAATAGATGTTAGTTCAAGTTAAAGTTAACTTGTACCTAAAATGAAGTCAAATTTGTTAAGTCGTACTTAAACACATTCGGATATTTTTGTTAAGTCGTTCTTGAAATGGTTAAGGTTTTTTCGTTAATTCGTCCTTAAAACAATTCGGATTTTGTTAAGTCATACCAAGAATCATTCGATTTTTTTATCTTTTGTACTTAAGTTACTTTTGTTGATAGTTTAAAAACTCTGCTTCTTATAGGTATTTCTAGCGTTACTTTCGACATCAACGGAAAACCCACTCGTTGCTTTGCAACGAGCTTTGCTCTAGTTATTATTATTATTCTTTTTTTGTCTTACAAATTTTGTGCAGGCGATTTCTCGAAGATGGCTCTTTCGATTTTCTTCAAATTTTCAGGGACAATGCCTTGTCAACTGAAGTTTATACCGCTGCGACAGTTTTTAGAAATTCACTTCCGGTCGGAAGTTATCGTCGTTAAACGATTTTTAAAAGTCAATTTTGTCTGCGACGTTTCTTAAAACCGAGTGAAGATTTAGAGCTGAAATTTTCAGATATGATAGATCTACCATTTTTTTAGTGCACCTCGGTCAAAAAAATGTCCGCCGTCACTTCCGGTCGTCACTGGAAGCAAATTTTAAAAATCGAATTTTTCAACTTTTTTGTTTTAAAATATTTTTCTGTAGGTTTGATAGTGACCCTTTTTCTGATTCAGAATATGTAATTTGTTTTAAAATCGATCAACGCATTCTCGAGATATTAAGGGCCAAAGTCCTGAAGCGCGAGTCCGAGTAGCTCAGTCGTTAGAGTCGTGGACACGTGCTCAGGCGACCCGGGTTCAAGCCTCAAGTGCCGCAAAATTTTTCAACTCATTTTTCGCTTAGACATACGATTTTACCTTTAAAATGATGAATTCTGTTCTTTTCCGTTTTAATTTTGTAAAAGAAGTTACAATAATAGCGTTTTTCCCCGTATTTGTGTATTGAGATCCAAAGCTATGTATTCATACTGAAATAAAGTTAAAATGTTGAGAAAAATAGATAAGTTGCATCTTTAATACAACGCTTATACATTGTTCTAACATGTGTATTTCATTTAATAATTGTGTAATATGTAATATTTAGATATTAATATTCTACGTTTAATATAGAAGTCACCGACCCCCCCCCCCTCCCGATTCATAAAATCATATAGTTTTTCTGGTCTGCTTTTTCTTGATCTTTGATCTTTGACCTTTACTTTCAGCCTAGTACCATTCTAGATTACTGTACTAATAACCAGACCAATTCGTTCATTTTTAACAGAGTTATGAATTTTTGGGCATTTGAGTTTCGATTAGCGTGCTTCACATGTACTGTAGAAAAAAATTCTAACTCCCGAGCCCTTCGCTCAATCCTAATGAAATTTGGTGTAAATGTACCTCGGACCACATTCTAATTGTCTGCTAAATATGCAGCGGATTGAGCAATTAAGAAGAAATTCCTGAGATCAAACGGCAGGCATTGCCTGTACCGGGAATTAAAATGTACACAGTACACGGGATGTAAGCAGCCGTGTAATATTTCTGATGCATGTATATTTCTTGTTTTCCGTTTAGTCTGTATCTACGATAGCGTGTGAACTACTTATGAATGTTAGAACTGTGAAAATTACCGTTATCGATTTTTTACCGAATAAATTTACATGTTACTGATTTCGTTATTTCTACATTTATCAAGATTTTATCAATCCTGGGATAATAAAACAGTCAAACATAATAGTAAACGACACGAAAAAAAATTCTCAACGCTGAAATACATGTGTAAAATGCATCAGTCATTGTTTTATCATTCCCCTATTTGTTGTTAACCGAATCCGAGATCCACACCTCAAAATTCTACTTTCGATTTATTTACGACGAAAATCAAGCTCTGGCCTTTTCACCCCCTCCAGAAACAAACACGCATCAATAATTCAAATGACCTCGCATTGTTACAAAACCTGAATACTCAGACATCTTACACGTTGTTTTTCATCTCATACAAAAAATCAGCTCCTGTCCCGGGCGGAAACGCCCCAAATTCAAAGAGAAATTCGGGAATTATTTTGCGTCAGCCATGTTTTGACGTGAACCTTCGATGAAATTCTCTTATGACACCTGCATAAGTTGGGTGTTCTAATCTCACCGGAGCCACAAGATTTGTTCTTTCTCTCCTTTTCTTTCTATCCTTTTTTTTTTTTTTTTTTTTTTTTGATTTTCAAACAAAAATATTACTCACAAAGGGGTTGTTGGAATGAAGTACACGTTAAAAAACACTATTCCATTTAGATTAAGACAAAAACAGACCTTATTTATTAGGGTCTTCCGTCTTCAGCGGAAGACCCTTCTATTATTCTATTGTTTCTTTTTCACTTTTCTTATTATTATTAAGGTCTTCCGTTTCCAACGGAAGACCTTACTGTTTTTCTACTGTTTCTCATTCTTCTATATTATTAGGGTCTTCCGTCTTCAGCGGAAGACCCTTCTATTATTCTATTGTTTCTTTTTCAATTTTCTTATTAGGGTCTTCCGTCTTCAGCGGAAGACCCTACTATTATTCTATTGTTTCTTTTTCAATTTTCTTATTATTAGGGTCTTCCGTCTTCAGCGGAAGACCCTTCTATTATTCTATTGTTTCTTTTTCACTTTTCTTATTATTCTTATTCTTTTTTTTTTTTCTTACCGATTTTGTGCAGGCGATTTCTCAGGGATGGCTCGACCGATTTTTGTCAAATTTTCAGGGATGATGCCCCGTAATATGAAGTTTGTACCGTAACAGTTTTTCAAAATTCACTTCCGGTCGGAAGTAATCGTCGTTAAACGATTTTTTGAAAGTCAATTTTGTCTGTCAGGTTTCTCAAAAACAAGTAAAGATATAGGGCTGAAATTTTCAGAGATGATAGATCTACCGTTTTTCTTGTGCACCTCGGTCAAGAGAATGTCAGCCGTCACTTCCGGTCGTCATCGGAAGGAAATTTAAAAAAAATAATTTTTCGACTTTTTTATTTTTTAATATTTTTCTTTGAATTTTTTACAGTTCATAGTGACCCTTTTACTGATTTAGAATATGTAATTTGTTTTAAAATCGATCAACGCAATCTCGAGATATAAAGCGTCAAAGTCCTGAAGCGAGAGCCCGAGTAGCTCAGTCGTTATGGTCGTGGACAGTGCCCAGGCGACCCGGGTTCAAGCCCCGGGTGCCGAGAAAATTTTTTTCGTATTTTTTGCGTATACTTACAATTTGATCTTTAAAATGATGAGTTTTATCTAATTTATTCTAAAATCGGACGGAAGACCCACTCGTTGCTCGCAACGAGAACGATCTAGTTAGGGTCTTCCGTCTTCAGCGGAAGACCCTACTATTATTCTATTGTTTCTTTTTCAATTTTCTTATTATTTATTATTAGGGTCTTCCGTCTTCAGCGGAAGACCCTACTATTATTCTATTGTTTCTTTTTCAGGTTTCTTATTGTTATTATTATTATTCTTTTTTTTTCTTACCGATTTTGTGCAGACGATTTCTCGGAGATGGCTGGATCGATTTCGTTGAAATTTTCAAGATAAACGTGGTTTTATCTGAAGTTGATGTTTTCTGATCAATTTTTAAAAATTTACTTCCGGTCGGAAGTTATCGTCCGTTTACGATTTTAAAAAGTCAATTTTGTCTGCGACGTTTCTAAAAAACTAGTAAAGATTTAGACCTGAAATTTTCAGAGATGATAGATCTAGATATTTTCTGGTGCACCTCGGTCCAGAGAATGTCCGCCGTCACTTCCGGTCGGCACCGGAAGTAAATTTCAAAAATCGAATTTTTCAACTTTTTTATTTTAAAATAATTTTCTATAGGTTTGATAGTGACCCTTTTACTGATTCCGAATATGTAATTTGTTTCAAAATCGGTTAACGCATTCTCGAGATATTAAGCGTCAAAGTCCTGAAGCGAGAGCCCGAGTAGCTCAGTCGTTATGGTCGTGGACAGTGCCCAGGCGACCCGGGTTCAAGCCCCGAGTGCCGAAAATTTTTTTTTCGTTTTTTTTAGCGTAGACTCACAATTTTATCTCTAAAACGATGAGTTTCATCTCATTTCTTCAAAAATCGGACGGAAGACCCACTCGTTGCTCGCAACGAGAACGATCTAGTTAGGGTCTTCCGTCTTCAGCGGAAGACCCTTCTATTATTCTATTGTTTCTTTTTCACTTTTCTTATTAGGGTCTTCCGTCTTCAGCGGAAGACCCTTCTATTATTCTATTGTTTCTTTTTCACTTTTCTTATTATTATTATTATTATTCTTTTTTTGTCTTACAAATTTTGTGCAGGCGATTTCTCAAAGATGGCTTGTTCGATTTCGTTCAAATTTTCAGGGATAATGCCTCGTCAACTGAAGTTTATACCGCTACGACAGTTTTTCAAAATTCACTTCCGGTCTGAAGTTATTGTCGTTTAACGAATTTTAAAAGTCGATTTTGTCTGCGACGTTTCTCAAAAACGAGTAAAAATTTAGAGCTGTAATTTTCAGAGATGATAGATCTATCTTTTTTCTAATGTACCTCGGTCAAGAGAATGTCCGCCGACACTTCCGGTCGTCACCGGAAGAAAATTTAAAAAATCGATTTTTTCAACTTTTTTGTTTTAAAATAATTTTCTACATGTTTGATAGTGACCCTTTTATTGATTCAGAATATGTATTTTGTTTTAAAATCGATCAACGCATTCTCGAGATATTAAGCGTCAAAGTCCTGAAGCGAGAGCCCGAGTAGCTCAGTCGTTATGGTCGTGGACAGTGCCCAGGCGACCCGGGTTCAAGCCCCGCGTGCCGCAAAAATTTTTTTCGTTTTTTTTTGCGTAGACTCACAATTTTATCTTTAAAACGATGAGTTTTATCTCATTTATTCAAAAATCGGACGGAAGACCCACTCGTTGCTCGCAACGAGAACGATCTAGTTATTATTATTATTATTATTATTCTTTTTTTGTCTTACAAATTTTGTGCAGGCGATTTCTCGAAGATGACTCTTTCGATTTTCTTCAAATTTTCAGGGACAATGCCTTGTCAACTGAAGTTTATACCGCTGCGACAGTTTTTAGAAATTCGCTTCCGGTCGGAAGTTATCGTCGTTAAACGATTTTTAAAAGTCAATTTTGTCTGCGACGTTTCTCAAAAACGAGTAAAGATTTAGAGCTGAAATTTTCAGATATGATAGATCTACCGTTTTTATAGTGCACCTCGGTCAAAAAAATGTCCGCCGTCACTTCCGGTCGTTACTGGAAGCAAATTTAAAAAATCGAATTTTTCAACTTTTTTGTTTTAAAATATTTTTCGGTAGGGTTGATAGTGACCCTTTTTCTGATTCAGAATATGTAATTTGTTTTAAAATCGATCAATGCATTCTCGAGATATTAAGGGTCAAAGTCTTGAAGCGAGCGTCCGAGTAGCTCAGTCGTTAGAGTCGTGGACATATGCCCAGGCGACCCGGGTTCAAGCCTCAAGTGCCGCAAAATTTTTCAACTCATTTTTCGCTTAGACCTACGATTTTATCTTTGAAATGATGAATTCTGTTCTTTTCCGTTTTAATTTTGTAAAAGAAGTTATAATAATAGCGCTTTCCCCCGTATTTGTGTATCTAGTTAAAAATGTTCAGAAAAATAAATAGTTACATCTTTAATAACACGCTTATACATTGTTCTAACACATGTTTATCATTTAGTAATTGTGTAAATTGTAATATTTAGAATTAAATATTTTACGTTTAATACAGAAGTAACCGACACTCCACCCCCCCCCCCCCCCGAGTCACACAAAATTGTTTAGTTTTTCTTCCCTGGTTTTTCTTGATCTTTGATCTTGGACCTTTAATTTCAACCTATTACCATTATAGATTACTCTACTAATGACCAAACCAATTCGTTCATTTTTAACAGAGTTATGAATTTTGGGGCATTTGAGTTTCGATTAGCGTGCTTGACATGTACTGTAGAAAAAAATTCTAACTTCCGAGCCCTTCACTTAATCCTAATCAAATTTCGTGTAAATGAACCTCGGTCCCCATTCTTACTGTCTGCCAAATATGCAGCGGATTGAACAATTTAGAAGAAATTTCTGAGATCAAACAGCGCGTATTGTCTATACGGGGAGTCCAAATTTACACAGTACACGCACCGACCCCCCCCCCCCCACCCCGATTCACAAAATCATTTAGTTTTTCTGGCCTGATTTTACTTGATCTTTGACCTGTACTTTTAACCTAATACTATTCTAGATTACTGTACTAATGGCCAGGCCAATTCGTTCATTTTTAACAGAGTTATGAATTTTTGGGCATTTGAGTTTCGATTAGCGTGCTTCACATGTACTGTAGAAAAAAATTCTAACTCCCGAGCCCTTCACTCAATCCTAATGAAATTTCGTGTAAATGTACCTCGGACCCCATTATAATTGTCTGCCAAATATGCAGCGGATTGAACAATTTAGAAGAAATTTCTGAGATCAAACGGCAGGCATTACCTGTACGGGGAATTAAAATTTACACAGTACACGGGATGTAAGCAGTCGTGTAATATTTCTGGTGCATGTATATTTCTTGTTTTCCGTTTAGTCTGTATCTACGATAGCGTTTGAACTACTTATGAATGTTAGAACTGTGAAAATAACTGTTATCGATTTTTTACCGAATAAATTTACATGTTACTGATTTCGTTATTTCTACATTTATCAAGATTTCATCAATCCTGGCATAATAAAACAGTCAAACATAATAGTAAACGACACGAAAAAAAATTCTCAACGCTGAAATACATGTGTAAAATGCATCAGTCATTGTTCTAGGATTCCCCTATTTGTCGTTAACCGAATCCGAGATCCACACCTCAAAATTCTACTTTCGATTTATTTACGACGAAAATCAAGCTCTGGCCTTTTCACCCCCCTCTACAAACAAACACGCATCAATATTTCAAATGACCTCGCATTGTTACAAAACCTGAATAGTCAGACATCTTACACGTTGTTTTTCATCTCATACAAAAAATCAGCTCCTGTCCCGGGCGGAAACGCCCCGAATTCAAAGAGAAATTCGGGAATTATTTTGCGTCAGCCATGTTTTGACGTGAACCTTTGCTGAAATTCTGTTATGACACCTGCATAAGTTGGGTGTTCTAATCTCGCCGGAGCCACAAGATTTGTTCTTTCTCTCCTTTTCTTTCTATCCATTTTTTTTTTTTTTTTTTTTTTTTTTTTTGATTTTCAAACAAAAATACTATTCACAAAGGGGTTGTTGGAATGAAGTACACGTTGAAAAACACTATTCCATTTAAATTAAGACAAAAACAGACCTTATTTATTAGGGTCTTCCGTCTTCAGCGGAAGACCCTTCTATTATTCTATTGTTTCTTTTTCACTTTTCTTATTATTATTATTAGGGTCTTCCGTCTTCAGCGGAAGACCCTTCTATTATTCTATTGTTTCTTTTTCACTTTTCTTATTAGGGTCTTCCGTCTTCAGCGGAAGACCCTTCTATTATTCTATTGTTTCTTTTTCACTTTTCTTATTATTATTATTATTATTATTATTCTTTTTTTGTCTTACAAATTTTGTGCAGGCGATTTCTCGGAGATGGCTCTTTTGATTTCTTTCAAAATTACAGGGATAATGCCCCGTCATGTGAAGTTTATACCGCCGCGACAGTTTTTCAAAATTCACTTCCTGTCGGAAGTTATCGTCAGTTTACGATTTTTAAAAGTCAATTTTGTCTGCGACGTTTCTCAAAAACGAGTGAAGATATTGGAATTAAATTTCTAGAGATGATAGATCTACCGTTTTTCTGGTGCACCTCGGTCAAGAGAATGGCCGCCGTCGCTTCCGTTTGTCACCGGAAGCAAATTTAAAAAATTAAATTTTTCAACTTTTTTATGTTAAAATATTTTTCTGTAGGGTTGATAGTGACCCTTTTTCTGATTCAGAATATGTAATTTGTTTTAAAATCGATCAACGCATTCTCCAGATATTAAGGGTCAAAGTCCTGAAGCGAGAGTCCGAGTAGCTCAGTCGTTAGAGTCGTGGACATATGCCCAGGCGAACCGGGTTCAAGCCTCAAGTGCCGCAAAATTTTTCAACTCATTTTTCGCTTAGACCTACGATTTTATCTTTAAAATGATGAATTCTGTTCTTTTCCGTTTTAATTTTGTAAAAGAAGTTACAATAATAGCGCTTTCCCCCGTATTTGTGTATTGAGATCTAGTTAAAATGTTCAGAAAAATGAATAGTTACATCTTTAATAACACGCTTATACATTGTTCTAACACATGTATATCATTTAGTAATTGTGTTATATGTAATATTTACAATGTAATATTTTAAGTTTAATACAGAAGTCACCGACACTCCACCCCCCCCCCCCCCGCCCAAATCAAAAAATCGTTTAGTTTTTCTGGCCTGCTTTTTCTTGATCTTTGATCTTGGACCTTTAATTTCAACCTATTACCATTCTAGATTACTGTACTAATGACCAGACCAATTCGTTCATTTTTAACAGAGATATGAATTTTGGGACATTTGAGTTTCGATTAGCGTGCTTGACATGTACTGTAGAAAAAAATTCTAACTCCCGAACCCTTCACTTAATCCTAACGAAATTTCGTGTAAATGTACCTCGGACCCCATTCTTACCGTCTGCCAAATATGCAGCGGATTGAACAATTTTGAAGGAATTTCTTAGATCAAACAGCGCGTATTGTCTATACGGGGAATTCAAATTTACACAGTACACGCACCGACCCCCCTCCCCCAACCCGATTCACAAAATCATTTAGTTTTTCTGGCCTGATTTTACTTGATCTTTGACCTGTACTTTCAACCTAATACTATTCTAGATTACTCTACTAATGACCAGGCCAATTCTTTCATTTTGAACAGAGTTATGAATTTTTGGGCATTTGAGTTTCAATTAGCGTGCTTGACATGTACTGTAGAAAAAAATTCTAACTCCCGAACCCTTCACTTGATCCTAATGAAATTTCGTGTAAATGTACCTCGGACCCTATTCTTATTGTCTGCCAAAAATGCAGAGGATTGAACAATTTTGAAGGAATTTCTGAGATCAAACAGCGCGTATTGTCTATACGGGGAATTCAAATTTTAACATTACACGCACCGACCCCCCTCCCCCACCCGATTCATAAAATCATTTAGTTTTTCTGGCCTGATTTTACTTGATCTTTGACCTGTACTTTCAACCTAATACTATTCTAGATTACTCTACTAATGACCAGGCCAATTCGTTCATTTTGAACAGAGTTATGAATTTTGGGGCATTTGAGTTTCAATTAGCGTGCTTGACATGTACTGTAGAAAAAAATTCTAACTCCCGAACCCTTCACTTGATCCTAATGAAATTTCGTGTAAATGTACCTCGGACCCTATTCTTATTGTCTGCCAAATATGCAGCGGATTGAACAATTTAGAAGAAATTCCTGAGATCAAACGGCGAGTATTGCATGTACGGGGAATTAAAATTTACACAGTACACGGGATGTAAGCAGCCGTGTAATATATCTGGTGCATGTATATTTCTTGTTTTCCGTTTAGTCTGTATCTACGATAGCGTGTGAACTACTTATGAATGTTAGAAATGTCAAAATTACTGTCATCGAATTTTTACCGGATAAATTTACATGTTATTGATTTCGTTATTTCTACATTTATAAAGATTTTATCAATCCTGTTGAAATAAAACAGTCATACATAATAGTAAACGACACGAAAAAAAATCTCATCGCTTGAAATACATGTGTGAAATGCATCAGTCATTGTTTTAGGACTTACCCTAATTGTCGTTAACCGAATCCGAGATCCACACCTCAGAATTCTACTTTCGATTTATTTACGACGAAAATCAAGTTCGGGCTATATAATTCTATGTAAGAAAAAAATTCGTAAAAAATCGAAATAATTTTCTCGTGAGAAAAATGATAGATAGCAGTGTTCTATGATACATTACGCATTATCTAACATCAAAAAATGCGCATGCGATACGGCATTTTCTCAAGTTTTCTAGCTGCGAACATGCCTACCCCCCAAACCACGTGTTTTCAAGCTGTTTGTAAACAGACTGCGCGCACCCCATGAAGTCGGCCTATATGCCCTTTAAGAAATAGTTCCCGATAAAAGTAGAATCAAATTTACAAACTACAGAAATTTCCCTAATCAGAGATATCATTTTTATTCAAATCAAATATGGGAAAATGCAAAATGCGGGCAAGAGAAAAAAATATTCCCTATAAATGTATGGAACTACAATTGACTAAGTTCATTTTCATTGGTGGATTACCGGTGTGATAACTCTAATCTCGCCGGAGCCAAGATTTGCTCTTTCTCTCCTTTTCTTTCTCTCCATTTTTTTTTTTTTTTTTTTTTTTTTTGATTTTCTAACAAAAATATTCTTCACAAAGGGGTTGCTGGAATGTAGTACAAGTTGAAAAACACTATTCCATTTAAATTAAGACAAAAACAGACCTTATTTATTAGGGTCTTCCGTCTTCAGCGGAAGACCCTTCTATTATTCTATTGTTTCTTTTTCACTTTTCTTATTATTATTATTAGGGTCTTCCGTCTTCAGCGGAAGACCCTTCTATTATTCTATTGTTTCTTTTTCACTTTTCTTATTATTATTATTATTAGGGTCTTCCGTCTTCAGCGGAAGACCCTTCTATTATTCTATTGTTTCTTTTTCACTTTTCTTATTATTATTATTATTATTATTATTATTATTATTATTCTTTTTTTGTCTTACAAATTTTGTGCAGGCGATTTCTCGGAGATGGCTCTTTCGATTTCTTTCAAATTTACAGGGATAATGCCCCGTCATGTGAAGTTTATACCGCCGCGACAGTTTTTCAAAATTCACTTCCTGTCGGAAGTTATCGTCAGTTTACGATTTTTAAAAGTCAATTTTGTCTGCGACGTTTCTCAAAAACGAGTGAAGATATTGGAATTAAATTTCTAGAGATGATAGATCTACCGTTTTTCTGGTGCACCTCGGTCAAGAGAATGGCCGCCGTCGCTTCCGTTTGTCACCGGAAGCAAATTTAAAAAATTAAATTTTTCAACTTTTTTATGTTAAAATATTTTTCTGTAGGGTTGATAGTGACCCTTTTTCTGATTCAGAATATGTAATTTGTTTTAAAATCGATCAACGCATTCTCCAGATATTAAGGGTCAAAGTCCTGAAGCGAGAGTCCGAGTAGCTCAGTCGTTAGAGTCGTGGACATATGCCCAGGCGACCCGGGTTCAAGCCTCAAGTGCCGCAAAATTTTTCAACTCATTTTTCGCTTAGACCTACGATTTTATCTTTAAAATGATCAATTCTGTTCTTTTCCGTTATAATTTTGTAAAAGAAGTTACAATAATAGCGCTTTCCCCCGTATTTGTGTATTGAGATCTAGTTAAAATGTTCAGAAAAAATGAATAGTTACATCTTTAATAACACGCTTATACATTGTTCTAACACATGTATATCATTTAGTAATTGTGTTATATGTAATATTTACAATTTAATATTTTAAGTTTAATACAGAAGTCACCGACACTCCACCCCCCCCCCCCAAATCAAAAAATCGTTTAGTTTTTCTGGCCTGCTTTTTCTTGATCTTTGATCTTGGACCTTTAATTTCAACCTATTACCATTCTAGATTACTGTACTAATGACCAGACCAATTCGTTCATTTTTAACAGAGATATGAATTTTGGGACATTTGAGTTTCGATTAGCGTGCTTGACATGTACTGTAGAAAAAAATTCTAACTCCCGAACCCTTCACTTAATCCTAACGAAATTTCGTGTAAATGTACCTCGGACACCATTCTTACCGTCTGCCAAATATGCAGCATATTGAACAATTTTGAAGGAATTTCTTAGATCAAACAGCGCGTATTGTCTATACAGGGAATTCAAATTTACACAGTACACGCACCGACCCCCCGACCCCCCAACCCGATTCACAAAATCATTTAGTTTTTCTGGCCTGATTTTACTTGATCTTTGACCTGTACTTTCAACCTAATACTATTCTAGATTACTCTACTAATGACCAGGCCGATTCTTTCATTTTTAACAGAGTTATGAATTTTGGGGCATTTGAGTTTCAATTAGCGTGCTTGACATGTACTGTAGAAAAAAATTCTAACTCCCGAACCCTTCACTTGATCCTAATGAAATTTCGTGTAAATGTACCTCGGACCCTATTCTTATTGTCTGCCAAAAATGCAGAGGATTGAACAATTTTGAAGGAATTTCTGAGATCAAACAGCGCGTATTGTCTATACGGGGAATTCAAATTTTAACAGTACACGCACCGACCCCCCCCCCCCCCCCCACCCGATTCATAAAATCATTTAGTTTTTCTGGCCTGATTTTACTTGATCTTTGACCTGTACTTTCAACCTAATACTATTCTAGATTACTCTACTAATGACCAGGCCAATTCGTTCATTTTGAACAGAGTTATGAATTTTGGGGCATTTGAGTTTCAATTAGCGTGCTTGACATGTACTGTAGAAAAAAATTCTAACTCCCGAACCCTTCACTTGATCCTAATGAAATTTCGTGTAAATGTACCTCGGACCCTATTCTTATTGTCTGCCAAATATGCAGCGGATTGAACAATTTAGAAGAAATTCCTGAGATCAAACGGCGAGTATTGCATGTACGGGGAATTAAAATTTACACAGTACACGGGATGTAAGCAGCCGTGTAATATATCTGGTGCATGTATATTTCTTGTTTTCCGTTTAGTCTGTATCTACGATAGCGTGTGAACTACTTATGAATGTTAGAAATGTCAAAATTACTGTCATCGAATTTTTACCGAATAAATTTACATGTTATTGATTTCGTTATTTCTACATTTATAAAGATTTTATCAATCCTGTTGAAATAAAACAGTCATACATAATAGTAAACGACACGAAAAAAAATCTCATCGCTTGAAATACATGTGTGAAATGCATCAGTCATTGTTTTAGGACTTACCCTAATTGTCGTTAACCGAATCCGAGATCCACACCTCAGAATTCTACTTTCGATTTATTTACGACGAAAATCAAGTTCGGGCTATATAATTCTATGTAAGAAAAAAATTCGTAAAAAATCGAAATAATTTTCTCGTGAGAAAAATGATAGATAGCAGTGTTCTATGATACATTACGCATTATCTAACATCAAAAAATGCGCATGCGATACGGCATTTTCTCAAGTTTTCTAGCTGCGAACATGCCTACCCCCCAAACCACGTGTTTTCAAGCTGTTTGTAAACAGACTGCGCGCACCCCATGAAGTCGGCCTATATGCCCTTTAAGAAATAGTTCCCGATAAAAGTAGAATCAAATTTACAAACTACAGAAATTTCCCTAATCAGAGATATCATTTTTATTCAAATCAAATATGGGAAAATGCAAAATGCGGGCAAGAGAAAAAAATATTCCCTATAAATGTATGGAACTACAATTGACTAAGTTCATTTTCATTGGTGGATTACCGGTGTGATAACTCTAATCTCGCCGGAGCCCAGATTTGCTCTTTCTCTCCTTTTCTTTCTCTCCATTTTTTTTTTTTTTTTTTTTTTTTTTTTTTTTTGATTTTCTAACAAAAATACTCTTCACAAAGGGGTTGCTGGAATGTAGTACAAGTTGAAAAACACTATTCCATTTAAATTAAGACAAAAACAGACCTTATTTATTAGGGTCTTCCGTCTTCAGCGGAAGACCCTTCTATTATTCTATTGTTTCTTTTTCACTTTTCTTATTATTATTATTATTATTATTATTATTATTATTATTCTTTTTTTGTCTTACAAATTTTGTGCAGGCGATTTCTCGGAGATGGCTCTTTCGATTTCTTTCAAATTTACAGGGATAATGCCCCGTCATGTGAAGTTTATACCGCCGCGACAGTTTTTCAAAATTCACTTCCTGTCGGAAGTTATCGTCAGTTTACGATTTTTAAAAGTCAATTTTGTCTGCGACGTTTCTCAAAAACGAGTGAAGATATTGGAATTAAATTTCTAGAGATGATAGATCTACCGTTTTTCTGGTGCACCTCGGTCAAGAGAATGGCCGCCGTCGCTTCCGTTTGTCACCGGAAGCAAATTTAAAAAATTAAATTTTTCAACTTTTTTATGTTAAAATATTTTTCTGTAGGGTTGATAGTGACCCTTTTTCTGATTCAGAATATGTAATTTGTTTTAAAATCGATCAACGCATTCTCCAGATATTAAGGGTCAAAGTCCTGAAGCGAGAGTCCGAGTAGCTCAGTCGTTAGAGTCGTGGACATATGCCCAGGCGACCCGGGTTCAAGCCTCAAGTGCCGCAAAATTTTTCAACTCATTTTTCGCTTAGACCTACGATTTTATCTTTAAAATGATCAATTCTGTTCTTTTCCGTTATAATTTTGTAAAAGAAGTTACAATAATAGCGCTTTCCCCCGTATTTGTGTATTGAGATCTAGTTAAAATGTTCAGAAAAAATGAATAGTTACATCTTTAATAACACGCTTATACATTGTTCTAACACATGTATATCATTTAGTAATTGTGTTATATGTAATATTTACAATTTAATATTTTAAGTTTAATACAGAAGTCACCGACACTCCACCCCCCCCCCCCCCCAAATCAAAAAATCGTTTAGTTTTTCTGGCCTGCTTTTTCTTGATCTTTGATCTTGGACCTTTAATTTCAACCTATTACCATTCTAGATTACTGTACTAATGACCAGACCAATTCGTTCATTTTTAACAGAGATATGAATTTTGGGACATTTGAGTTTCGATTAGCGTGCTTGACATGTACTGTAGAAAAAAATTCTAACTCCCGAACCCTTCACTTAATCCTAACGAAATTTCGTGTAAATGTACCTCGGACACCATTCTTACCGTCTGCCAAATATGCAGCATATTGAACAATTTTGAAGGAATTTCTTAGATCAAACAGCGCGTATTGTCTATACAGGGAATTCAAATTTACACAGTACACGCACCGACCCCCCGACCCCCCAACCCGATTCACAAAATCATTTAGTTTTTCTGGCCTGATTTTACTTGATCTTTGACCTGTACTTTCAACCTAATACTATTCTAGATTACTCTACTAATGACCAGGCCGATTCTTTCATTTTTAACAGAGTTATGAATTTTGGGGCATTTGAGTTTCAATTAGCGTGCTTGACATGTACTGTAGAAAAAAATTCTAACTCCCGAACCCTTCACTTGATCCTAATGAAATTTCGTGTAAATGTACCTCGGACCCTATTCTTATTGTCTGCCAAAAATGCAGAGGATTGAACAATTTTGAAGGAATTTCTGAGATCAAACAGCGCGTATTGTCTATACGGGGAATTCAAATTTTAACAGTACACGCACCGACCCCCCCCCCCCCCCACCCGATTCATAAAATCATTTAGTTTTTCTGGCCTGATTTTACTTGATCTTTGACCTGTACTTTCAACCTAATACTATTCTAGATTACTCTACTAATGACCAGGCCAATTCGTTCATTTTGAACAGAGTTATGAATTTTGGGGCATTTGAGTTTCAATTAGCGTGCTTGACATGTACTGTAGAAAAAAATTCTAACTCCCGAACCCTTCACTTGATCCTAATGAAATTTCGTGTAAATGTACCTCGGACCCTATTCTTATTGTCTGCCAAATATGCAGCGGATTGAACAATTTAGAAGAAATTCCTGAGATCAAACGGCGAGTATTGCATGTACGGGGAATTAAAATTTACACAGTACACGGGATGTAAGCAGCCGTGTAATATATCTGGTGCATGTATATTTCTTGTTTTCCGTTTAGTCTGTATCTACGATAGCGTGTGAACTACTTATGAATGTTAGAAATGTCAAAATTACTGTCATCGAATTTTTACCGAATAAATTTACATGTTATTGATTTCGTTATTTCTACATTTATAAAGATTTTATCAATCCTGTTGAAATAAAACAGTCATACATAATAGTAAACGACACGAAAAAAAATCTCATCGCTTGAAATACATGTGTGAAATGCATCAGTCATTGTTTTAGGACTTACCCTAATTGTCGTTAACCGAATCCGAGATCCACACCTCAGAATTCTACTTTCGATTTATTTACGACGAAAATCAAGTTCGGGCTATATAATTCTATGTAAGAAAAAAATTCGTAAAAAATCGAAATAATTTTCTCGTGAGAAAAATGATAGATAGCAGTGTTCTATGATACATTACGCATTATCTAACATCAAAAAATGCGCATGCGATACGGCATTTTCTCAAGTTTTCTAGCTGCGAACATGCCTACCCCCCAAACCACGTGTTTTCAAGCTGTTTGTAAACAGACTGCGCGCACCCCATGAAGTCGGCCTATATGCCCTTTAAGAAATAGTTCCCGATAAAAGTAGAATCAAATTTACAAACTACAGAAATTTCCCTAATCAGAGATATCATTTTTATTCAAATCAAATATGGGAAAATGCAAAATGCGGGCAAGAGAAAAAAATATTCCCTATAAATGTATGGAACTACAATTGACTAAGTTCATTTTCATTGGTGGATTACCGGTGTGATAACTCTAATCTCGCCGGAGCCCAGATTTGCTCTTTCTCTCCTTTTCTTTCTCTCCATTTTTTTTTTTTTTTTTTTTTTTTTTTTTTTTTTGATTTTCTAACAAAAATACTCTTCACAAAGGGGTTGCTGGAATGTAGTACAAGTTGAAAAACACTATTCCATTTAAATTAAGACAAAAACAGACCTTATTTATTAGGGTCTTCCGTCTTCAGCGGAAGACCCTTCTATTATTCTATTGTTTCTTTTTCACTTTTCTTATTATTATTATTATTATTATTATTATTATTATTCTTTTTTTGTCTTACAAATTTTGTGCAGGCGATTTCTCGGAGATGGCTCTTTCGATTTCTTTCAAATTTACAGGGATAATGCCCCGTCATGTGAAGTTTATACCGCCGCGACAGTTTTTCAAAATTCACTTCCTGTCGGAAGTTATCGTCAGTTTACGATTTTTAAAAGTCAATTTTGTCTGCGACGTTTCTCAAAAACGAGTGAAGATATTGGAATTAAATTTCTAGAGATGATAGATCTACCGTTTTTCTGGTGCACCTCGGTCAAGAGAATGGCCGCCGTCGCTTCCGTTTGTCACCGGAAGCAAATTTAAAAAATTAAATTTTTCAACTTTTTTATGTTAAAATATTTTTCTGTAGGGTTGATAGTGACCCTTTTTCTGATTCAGAATATGTAATTTGTTTTAAAATCGATCAACGCATTCTCCAGATATTAAGGGTCAAAGTCCTGAAGCGAGAGTCCGAGTAGCTCAGTCGTTAGAGTCGTGGACATATGCCCAGGCGACCCGGGTTCAAGCCTCAAGTGCCGCAAAATTTTTCAACTCATTTTTCGCTTAGACCTACGATTTTATCTTTAAAATGATCAATTCTGTTCTTTTCCGTTATAATTTTGTAAAAGAAGTTACAATAATAGCGCTTTCCCCCGTATTTGTGTATTGAGATCTAGTTAAAATGTTCAGAAAAAATGAATAGTTACATCTTTAATAACACGCTTATACATTGTTCTAACACATGTATATCATTTAGTAATTGTGTTATATGTAATATTTACAATTTAATATTTTAAGTTTAATACAGAAGTCACCGACACTCCACCCCCCCCCCCCCCCCAAATCAAAAAATCGTTTAGTTTTTCTGGCCTGCTTTTTCTTGATCTTTGATCTTGGACCTTTAATTTCAACCTATTACCATTCTAGATTACTGTACTAATGACCAGACCAATTCGTTCATTTTTAACAGAGATATGAATTTTGGGACATTTGAGTTTCGATTAGCGTGCTTGACATGTACTGTAGAAAAAAATTCTAACTCCCGAACCCTTCACTTAATCCTAACGAAATTTCGTGTAAATGTACCTCGGACACCATTCTTACCGTCTGCCAAATATGCAGCATATTGAACAATTTTGAAGGAATTTCTTAGATCAAACAGCGCGTATTGTCTATACAGGGAATTCAAATTTACACAGTACACGCACCGACCCCCCGACCCCCCAACCCGATTCACAAAATCATTTAGTTTTTCTGGCCTGATTTTACTTGATCTTTGACCTGTACTTTCAACCTAATACTATTCTAGATTACTCTACTAATGACCAGGCCGATTCTTTCATTTTTAACAGAGTTATGAATTTTGGGGCATTTGAGTTTCAATTAGCGTGCTTGACATGTACTGTAGAAAAAAATTCTAACTCCCGAACCCTTCACTTGATCCTAATGAAATTTCGTGTAAATGTACCTCGGACCCTATTCTTATTGTCTGCCAAAAATGCAGAGGATTGAACAATTTTGAAGGAATTTCTGAGATCAAACAGCGCGTATTGTCTATACGGGGAATTCAAATTTTAACAGTACACGCACCGACCCCCCCCCCCCCCACCCGATTCATAAAATCATTTAGTTTTTCTGGCCTGATTTTACTTGATCTTTGACCTGTACTTTCAACCTAATACTATTCTAGATTACTCTACTAATGACCAGGCCAATTCGTTCATTTTGAACAGAGTTATGAATTTTGGGGCATTTGAGTTTCAATTAGCGTGCTTGACATGTACTGTAGAAAAAAATTCTAACTCCCGAACCCTTCACTTGATCCTAATGAAATTTCGTGTAAATGTACCTCGGACCCTATTCTTATTGTCTGCCAAATATGCAGCGGATTGAACAATTTAGAAGAAATTCCTGAGATCAAAC